>JARHVA010002785.1:385000-1055000 GCA_037957365.1 Torreya grandis
CTCATGAATGCTTTAATGCCTCATATATATGATCAAATAGTGTCATACAACCTTCAAATGTATGTGTCCATTCATTTTAATGCACATACCTCTTTATGTTATGACTAGGCTCATGACTAGGCTTTCTATGGTTTTTTACATCAATGATATGTACCTTTATAAAACCATAAAACATTAGTTTATTTAAAATTATCTCTTTCTCTCATGACATTGATTTCTCATAAAAACACTCTCTTAATTCACCTTATCACATCACACACTACCAACTAGGCTTACTCATATTTTGACATCAACCTTCACAAGATGCACTTTTGACATCAATGACAATACTCAATAAATAGTGTGGGGGATTGATGATCTGTGGTTGGTGTGGAAAAGCAATTGAATAATGATTTCCCTCCCTATAGTAGTACTATACTAGAGACTACATTTTATATTACTAATGGATACTACACATTTATTGATACTCATGCTCTGTGGAGCTTTGCATCAATGTATTATTTTATTAAGACATTATTATTACATAAACTATATTTTTTATTCATATGTAAATTTACAACAATGGTTATAATTTTATATCATTAATGGCTAAAATTGTAATACTACTATGAAATAAATGTAGTCTTTATTTTTATATTCAACATTGTACTCGTTTTGATATATTATAGTTATGGTGATCATTAGATAAATGAATTAGCAATAAACCTTTGCGAGGTTAACTAAAAATAATAAATATAGTTAAATATCACTTTTGTAGGATTCATCATGATGAAACCTATTGGATGAATTTGTGTAATTATTTTAAATAAAAATTACCCTTTTCTAGTAAAACCCATTGGGGTTGTTACAAAAATCGTAACATCATTTATGATTTATTTTACCTTTTTAGTAGACTCTTTTAAAATAGAGAAATTAACATAATTATTAGTTAAATCACTTTGGAAATTTATAAAATCCTTTATGTTTTATTTTACCCTATATTTTTATAGTTTTTAGCAAACAAATAAATTAGCATACATATCCATCCAGAATCCATTTTGTTATGATTTTTTTAAAACTATATGTTTTCTCTTGGATTTTTAAAATATTCAATTAGTTTATCTTCATGTTACACAATTTTTTTTTAAAATAGAGAAAATGATGGTACCAATATATTTTATTTAGCTTTATAATTATAACTTATTTGTCACAAGTTTTGCTTGTCAAAGACCACATTTTCAACCCTTTAACTCTTTTATCACAAGACCATAGCCAAAGAAGTGGTGTTCAAGGTTAAAACAAAACATTTTTACTTCATGAAACATTTCATTTGGGAATTAAAACAAATTCATATTTAAATTGGGTTATAAAAAAACATTTATATTTTCAAATTTCTTTACTTTCTTGCAAGTTTCTTATTGCTTGATTATCTTGTGGGGTTATTTTTGAGCATATGCTCTCCCCTTTTTAGGTGACTTAGAAATGCAAAGTTCCTATTTTCCTTTTACCCTTTTTTTTCTTTTGACTATGTGGGTTGGAGTTCATCACATTATTACAAGTATTTAGGGGTGTGTTAACTAAGGAAGTCACATCCTATCATCATACCAAAGTCCATTTGTCTGGTAGGGTATACAAATTAAAGAATCTTTCTATTATGAAGGCTTAGATTTATGCTTGCATATTATCATGTGAGGAAAATAACCCTAGGGAGTTATTTCCAATATCTTAGGCCAAGTTTTAGTACCATCTAAAAGATCAATCTTGTTAATAATATTGAACTTATTCATTGACAGACTTATACCCACGTACCATGAGGTATATAGGAACCATTAAGAAATCCAAAGTAAAATTATAACCAAACCCCAAATCCAATATCACTTCACTTAGACCCTTATAGCTGAAGTGGTTGTGAAGGGAAAATACCTTATCATGAATATCCAAATCTTGGATTACTTCTTAGATTCCTCTTTTACCATGGGTCATTCATTGATGTATGGGTACAAAGGTAACAACCTTTGAATATCAACTTCTTCATATACACTTTTGAGAGAAGGGTGGGGTTAATACCACCAATAATTATAATAATCTATTTAATGAATATTTAAACCTTATAATTCTCACTCAAGCCAAGTATTTTAAAGGTTCAATGAATGTGATGCAAACCTACATCAATTACTAAAATTGTCTTGTAATACTTGTGTGTTGTTGCTTTATTATTATGTTAAAACCTTGTTTACATTTGAGACCAAATCAAACAAACCAAGTCCAAATCTAAATAATTTTTATACACACACAATGAGGCATCACTTTGCCAAAATTCTAGGTCAAACAAAATTGACACGTTAAAACTTAGTCCCAAAACCTATATTACTTGTCCAAACCACACCATTCGAATACCCAATTTGAACCAAAAGTCTGTCCTAGTCTAAATTATCACTTCATACCAATTCCAAAGACAAAAATTATAACTTCTTATCCATGTTATTCCATTATACCTTTAATTTTATTCCAAACCTAAGTTCAAGACACCCCAAATTTTATATGTATATATTCTAAGGGTTTTAGAGCCATAGTGTGAAAGAGCAAGGGCATGAAAAAAGTGCAGAGCACCTTGGATGTGGAAGAGAAATATGAAAAATATCAAGGTTATGAGAATAATGTGGAGGAATTTGGTGAAGGAGAGTGAGTTATAAGATACAAGGATACAAATGATAAGGAGAAAAAAAAGATGTAGGACTTGGAAAAAAGTGAAATACTTGGACAAGGGTGTAAGAAGTAGAGATTTTTATGAAGCAATTCACTAAAGCATTAGAGGAGACTAACCAAGAACAAATATAGAACCAGTTAATAAGAAGATAAGAACATGATCATAAATATATATCATAGAGAGAACATATAGGGGTAGTTACATTGAGTCAAAAGGATTTTCTTATAGTGGCTCATCATGACTTCTTTTTTTGAAACAATCATTAGCTAGTCATCGCTATTATATTTATAATGTAACCTGAAGTGATGGGTTAGATTATGTATAAATACCCCTTAGTTTTATTTGTAAATGAGAAAAATATAGAATATTAGAGATAAAATTCCATTGAATTATATTTGTTATCTTATTCAAATGAAATCAATGGAATCACTATTTTTATCTACAAATGCTAAAATATGTGCTAATATATTTCTATGGTGCTAAATAGAATTATGTGGAATGTATGGAGTGAATAACATGGTTAACCATAATATGATTTTGTAGTAACTAGAACTAAATGTAACTAACCTAAGTGCCTAAGTTCAGATAGTTAAGTTTATCCACCACTATGCAGTAGAATCAATGAGAACCAATCTTGGATATGTGCTTTAGGTAAGCACATGAGGTCACTACTCATGTGATATGATGGTGTGCTATCTCATTGGCTTACTCATTTCCTTTAGGCATGTGCCTAGTATTTAGTCAAACAAAACTAAGGATTAAAAAAACCCACATTTTAGTTCCATTGCCTAGACACATTGTAATTGTTAGTGTAATGGTAAAAAGATGATCGAGTGGATCTCTTTGGAAAACATCAAGAATTAGATTGATATAGTAGAAGATAATGTTTCACTAAATTTTATCTATTTTAAGTCTAGAGGAAAATAGAAAGAAGGATGGAGATAAATGATTAGAATGAACTTGGATTTGGTTTGCGTACCGTATCTAGACATTGTGAGCACTCCTCTTTGGTTGGGAAGGACTACCTATAAATAAGAAAACACTACCACAAGATGTTTGTTAGCAGATAAATGAGTGGGTTGCCAAGCTATGTGTTTGTTCTAGGAAGTGTGAAACTTCATTAAAGATGATAGTCTACTTTTGAGAGGCAAAAGAATAATAAATAATTGAAAGAGAGGTAAAAAGAGAGTGAAAGAGAGATGAAGTTACCGTTATTAACAACCTATACACAATAGAGAGTGATAGGGTGTAGGTTAGGTAATTTGTTTATGTTTTATAATTTGTTTGGGTAGGTTTTGAAGAGGCTAGGGAATCCATAGTCACTAATATTGGTAGGGGTGTGACTGATATCAGTTATATTATCGAGGTTGGTAGTGAGGTGATCGATGTCGATTAGGCTATCAAGGTTGATAGGGGTAATAATTATCTAAGAGATTATAGAAGGCTTTCTCAGGTTTAAGAAATGGTTTAGATTAGGCTAGGTAGGTTGGGAGAGTTATGAGAGGGAGATTATGGATTGGTTAAGCCTAGTCAGAGGTTTGGTATGTCAAGTTAAGGGGAAATAAGTAAAGAATCTTTGTAACTCCCTCACAGGGGTATAGTCAGAAGTACATAAATTAATGTAGAGTAGATATAATAAAATAGAAGAGTAAATATCTAAACAACCTATAGTATTAGTGATGTACTTAGATATGGTAGTCACTAAATGGTAAGTACTAGGTTGATGGTCCATATCAGGGAGTCCAAACCTAAATGTTTGAACAGAGAGAACAAGCGGGTGTTGTTGGTCCTCAAGAGCTTAATTACTGATTATGATTGATTTACGTAGGGTGATTGTAAGCCTAGATGTCAAAAAATAGAATTCAGAGAGCCTAAATGAGAGTAAGAATTGATTTTCTTAATTTTTACCAACCTAAAATATAGGTTGGAGTTTGGCTTATATTACCGACATCGACAGCCATAGAATAGGTAAACCTTTCTATTTTTGGCTTATTTTATATTATTGTGTGTGCCAAGTGTGACACCCATTATAAAATGGTAAAAATAAGAGGTTAGGAAGTAGTTGTTTAGGAATTTAGTTTGGTAGTGAGAATAAGTCTTGGGTAGTTAGGATGAGGGGACCAGGTCTTGAGGTGACTCATCAAGGGAGAATTAGTCATATGGTGAGGTGGCTAGGTAAGGTAGCAATAAGAGTTTTCAATTAAATTAAAGTATTTTAAATTAATTAGATGTGTGAGGGGTAAAAGTATGGGTTAAAGAGATTAATTATTATTATTAAAATGGGTTTAGGGGGGTTTCAACACAGGAAGTTATGCATGTGTGTGTGTGTAATTTTTGTGTCTAATTTTTCCCCATTTTATCTTGTAATTTATACTAACATGTTGTTAGACAAAAATAGGAGTTATATAATTCAAGTATTGGATGAGGTATCCCCCCTCAAAATAGGAATTGATGGAGGACAAATCATAATCAGTTACCAGTTTGATAAAAAGGTAATTGGGTGAATGGTGGAGAATTGAGTATCACTACCTATGTGTAAGGCACAATGAGCCATAGTTAACAAAGTCAATAATAGTCAAAGTTAAGGAGGACTTAGAGAGAAGTAACAAAAGCATAGCTTGTAAGTAATAGCTGATAGGTCAAATCAATCAAATTTATAGCTTTGATGTTTAATGTGTCCCAAGTATCTAAGGTAAGAAGTGTCCCTAGGAAACACAAAAGGTTTGAAGGTGATAAGATGGGCTTGGTTTCCATCAACAACCCCTAAAATACATGCATGTGCATAATAGCCAATTATAGCAGAATATCCTAAGTAGTCAAGACAAGCAATGGACTCCTAGTGTAAAAGGGTCAATGAGCAAGGAAATATTCATGATCTCTAAGAAAAGTCATCAAGGGTGAATATTTAAGTGATCTTTATGTTGTCATGGTTGGGGGAGATATGTGTGATCTCTAGTTGCCCCAATGTATGGGTGATGTTGTGTAAAGTTAAAGGTTTTGTGTTGGATAATAGTATTGGAATGGTGCTAACATTAGTTAGATGTACTGATATCAATAATATAAAGTGCCAATGTCAATATAAATAGGGAAATGTTGTGGATGTCGGTAGGCATAAGCACTGACGTTGATAGGTTAGGTTAAGAATGCCAACATCGATGGTCAACCAAACTCAATAAACGAGGTTTTGGTGGCTGACCAAACTCATTTAAAACTTTGTGATTAGAGAGAAGAAATAGAGTTTTAGAGTGATTTGAGATAGTACCTCAAGGAGGGGACCCAGCAGGAGGCACACAACCATAGGAGCCAGTGGTGCCATCCAGGAGGAGAGAGAGAGATGAGGTAAGAGCCTACACTAGTCTGATTTGGTATTTGCAATTTTTAGGCTAAATGATAAGTGGGGTTATAGAAAATATGATTAGAGGGGTATAAAATAGGTTAGGATAGGTGTAGGATAAGTTATGGGGATTTATGGGTAGGTTTTTAGGGGAAATGTGAAAGGTTGGGTTTGGGTTATTCAGCCCTAGGGTTGAACCAATCACTGACATCAATGAGGTCCATCAATGTCAAGTGACTTGACATTGAGGTTAGTAGTTTCCTACTGATGTTAGCCTTTACACAGACTGATAAAGCACTAACATCAGCATTACTGTTGATGTTGGTGACTAAAAAATTAGCAAAATAGGAGAAAGGGTGAATTTTAGATCTCTAGTGGAAGTAGTCAACTAGCCTAATGGTTGAGCTAGCCTCAAAAGACCCCTCATCATTTGAGTGTTGCTTACATAGCCCAATTTAGGGCCTTAGGCCAATGTAGTTCTCCTAGAACCTAGGAAAAAGATCTAAAAAGGTGTGTTTTAGGGAAAAAGATAAGTTGAGATAGTTAGAGAGGTCTAGGGCTTAAAAGATAGGTCATAGAGTCAAGAGTCAAGAATATAGGTAGTGAGGCCTAGATTTGGAATACATGGGTAGGCCTAGGGTAGAGAGAGAGGTAGTGAAGACTAGGGTAGAGAGAGAGAGAGAGGCAATGAATCCTAGGGTAGAGAGAGAGGTAATGAAGCCTAGGGTGGTTAGTAAGGTAGGTATATGTCTGAGCTAACCTCAGAAGACCTTATGTCGATTGAGTGATGCCTACATAACTTGGTGTAGGGCCTCAAACCAATGTAGTTATCCTAGTGAGAAGTGAAAAAAGTGGTGATATAGTAGATTAAAATGGATGTGACCTAATTTACTTGTGTATAGATGCAGGTGAGGATGGAGCTTACAATGCAAGATCATCTGCCAAGGTTATTGACACACATGAGGAGAGATGTTACTCCAAATGAGTGGGAGCATATGGTATCCATGGGTTTAGGAAGAGTGAAATGGTACTATCATATTACACAAGATGTGTCTCTGATGACAGATTTGATTGAGAGGTGGGATCATACCACCAACACCTTCCATCTACCAATCAGGGAGTTGACAGTGACATAGGAGGATGTGTATAGGATTTTATGGATACCACTAGAGGGTGAGGATATTTTTGCATGCTCAAGAGAGGAGCATGATATACACATGGTCAATTTATATGGGGATCATGTTAATGAGGTGACTTACCACTCTATGAGTTTCACATATGAGCTACTCATATGGTTGATGAAGAGCAACATCATCTGAGCATCCTAATGATGATTGGGATCATAGTGTATGCATTACCAAATGTAAATGGAGGGAGATTTCTAATTACTTTGATAGGTATGCTTACACATATGATTGAGTAGTAGACCATTTTTGTCTAGGGTCCAATATTTTTGGCATAGTTATATAAAGAGTTATGGGGTTTAAGGATATGATGGCAATATAGTTTATGTGTCAACCATCTACTGCACTGTTGGGTATATGAGCACATCATGGTGACACAACCACTATGGTTACCTACCACTATCTTGGTTGTATTTAGGGTTGGATTTAGATGGTGGAGATATGGGATGACAAAGCCCTAAGTGGATGGCATTATGTGAGACATTACCTATTATAGGTTTATGATAAAGGGCTTGATCCCTACAAATATAATGTGTAGACCATATATAACACACCTAATTTTTAGAGGGTAGGAAAAATAACTTGTTGGGTTATAGATCTCACTATGGGTCAAGGGAGATGGGCTAGTGAGTTAGAGATGGTACTTGTAGCATAGGTTAGGAGGCAATTTGGGCTATTACAGGATATTCTACTTGCCTTCCCTTAATATAAGTGAGATGACATAGAGGCACCCTTACCATTACCCCAAGAGACTGATGGGATAGATTTTGAGGAGCTACCAATAGGGCCAGGTGTTGCGGACCAAAGGTATATAGTGGCCTATACAACTTGGTGGGTAGGGTTACATCTAGTGGTGGAGGTCAAGAGGCCACCACCAAATTTATACAGGTTAGTTAGAGAGGGATACAATGCTACAGACCTAAGATGCCATAATACAGGCCCAAGATGTAGTAGTGTAGGCTTGAGAGATGGCATAGGTAGAGGTTTTAGCCTTATAGGGGTAGGTGGCGTCATTATAGGGTTACATTGGGGCTCTATAGGGTTAGGTTGTAACACTATAGGGCTAGGTGATTATTTTATAGGGTTAAGTGACTACACTAATAGTAGAGAGAGAGATAGTATGAGATTAGTAGGCCAGGCCACTCCCCCTCCACCACCACTATAGGGACCAATATAGGCTGGTCTATCATCAGGTGTTATGGGTCCTCCACAAACTATATCTATGATGAGGTATTTTACTTACCTAGATAAGATTTCTTACTATGAGAGGGTGATTAGAGAGTTCTCATAGATATTGATATATTTAGAGTTTAGAGAGAAGGAGAGGTCGATGTCATGTGTGATGGCTTCTACCTCACACAGATGTAGATGGATGGAGAGTGGTGATGACACTACCTCTTCATGACCACATAGAGAGCCTAAAGGACCATGAGTATTAGTGTTTACCAATTTTTATTTAAATATGTTACAAGTATATCGACCTATGAGCCAAAGATATGAGATGTACATTTTGAGAGAGATTTATGATGTTATGATGATGAACATGTACTTTGATCACATATTATATATATGAGATGTTCATTTATTTCCATGTGTTTATTTGAGATGTGTTTCTTATGATTATGATGATGATGTGGATGATGTTTATTTTATGCTATGTTAATTTGGATGTTAATGTTGATCACGTTATTTGAGTTTAGACTAGCCTTTCCCATTTATGTGATGGTATATGCATAGTTAATTGATTAGTTTCATCTTAGCATTTTTTTATATTTGTGATGGTGTATGCTTAAAATAATAGATCAATTAGGTTAATTTATTTCAAAATTTTCCAATATTTTGATGGTGTATACTTATTGTAAAATAAATATATTGGTTATGCTAGTGTTGGTATGACATTATTTCTTCATCTCAAATAAAGATATCGACATGTGATGTGGATGGGAATATAAAGAGATAGAATGCTCATGTATTGGAAAAGACCATAATATAGAACATAAATAGGCTCAAGAAAATGAGCATCTTTCATGCCTTATATCTTTAAACCATTGTGTTTATTAGAGAAACATCATGTTTACCATATGTTAAGTGAGATTCATAGTCCCTTCAAAGTAGATAAAGGGTAGAATGAGGAAAAATGTTTAGATAACATAACCTATCAAGTAAAAATGATATGTCCATTTTTTGGGTGACCTAAGAGCTAATATAGGCAAGTCCATGGCTAAAATCTTTTTTTTTTTTGTGTAAGCTGATCAATGCTGGAAGCCTACAATGGGATTTTGTATAGGGTAATGCTATGAAAAGAGGTGAGGAGCTCATTTCATTTGTTTTTCCCTTCAAGAACAAATCTTGGCATATCCATCCTTTAAGGGAGTGGTCTAAGCATTTATTTTTAATTTTAAATAGTTGTCCTTTAAGGGAGTAGTATATTGATAGTAGCAAAGGGAAATTATGTAGTTATCCTTCAAGGGAGTAGTCTATGTTGAAAAGCATGACCTGAGATTTTATAACTTTTTCAAATATCCCATTTGTTTTTTCTTTCTTTTTTTTCTTACTATTAGTCATGGACAAGACTATAGAGGCTTAAAAGTTTTCCACTATGAGGATAAAACCATACCACTATGTAAGTTATCTAAGTGTATAGGAGTAAGGGTGAAGAGGAAGGGAAATGAATGTAATAGGGATTCTCAAGGGATGAGCTCACATTAAACATGAAGTAAAGTGATGATGGTTTAACAAAAGAATGGTCATAGATGTAAGGCATTTAAAGGCTTGAGTTTTGGCCTTCCTCCAAGAGAAGACAAGTGATAAGTTCCTGAACCATACTTGTGAGTTATTATATAAGGTCTAATCTAATTAGGAAAAAACTAACCCCATTTTATTTTCTCCATGTTTGTCACATGTTGATTTTCTTTTAAGATGAAATATCCTATATTGAAATCTTGCTCTTTGAGGTTTTTGTTATAATCATGTTTGATACATTCTTGATAGATTTAGAGATGGTTGAGGGCTACGAGATGGTGCTCATCAAGAAATTCAAGTTGGACCAAACATTTTTGGTGAAAGTCATCATTAGTATGTCATGTAGAGAAATTGGAAGAGAAAGAATGTAGACCTCAAGAGGTAAAGCAACCTTTGTCATATATACCAATGAAAAAGGTATAGCACCCGTAAGGGTTCAAATGCTAGTGTGGCAAGGACATAAAGTAAAAGGAATGTGTGTGTGCCAATCCTTGCCCATATCATTAACTACTTTCATAAGAATTTTAGTCAATTTTTTTTTAGAAGCTTATTCTTTAGTATTAACTTAGGGATAGTATGGTGATGAGAAGCTTAATTTAATTTCAAATGCATCACAAAGATCTTGAACAATATTGTTTTTGAAAGACTTACCATTATTAATTATAATCTTGTGAGGTACACCAAAATGATAGATGATGTGATGGTTAATGAAGTCAACAATTTTTTCAACTTTAATGGAGATGAGAGGGATGGACTTGACCCACTTGGTGATGTATTCAGTGGCAGTAATGATAGAATGATGATGAAGTAATGAATGAGGGTTAATCTCTCTAATTAGATCTAAGTCCCATTAGGAGAAGGGCCAAAAGTCTTTGGTGACTTGTAATTCATGACTAGGAATGTGAGGGAGGTTAGCATGTTGTTTACACTTGACACAATGTTGAATGTAATTAGTACAGTCTTGATGAAGTATGGGACAATAATAGCCAAGTTAAAGAATATGTTTAGCAACTGCGTGACCATTGAAATGCCCACCACACATCCCATCATGGACTTCCTTAATAGAAAATGGAGTCTCAGTACTAGCTAGGCATCTAAGGATAATGCCATCAAAACATTACTTGTAGATAAGTGCCCCTAGTATATTGTAATGAGCAACATGTTTTATGAAGGCCCATTTCTCATTATTAGAAAGATCAGGAGGGGTAATAGAGAAGGAAAGATAATTTGTGAGTTTTTTGTACCATAAATCTTGTGGGTTTGTTGTTACATTTCTGAAAAAGAGGATGTTAGCTGAGACATAGGAGGGTAATGTTAAGTGATGCATAATGATATATTCTCAAAGAGGAGGATGAAGAGGGTATGTGTGAAGCAAGTGAAGCCATCATGTCACCAAATTTGCTTTTAGATTAAGGAACTTTTTGTAAGATAAAAGAGTTAAATGATCCCAAGATTATATCTACACGATGTTTATACCATTGTAGAATTTCATTTTTGCATAGGTAGGAACTATTAACTTGGTTAACCACTAGTTGAGAATCACCAAAAATGGTTATGGAGTTGATACCCAAGAAGAGATTTGTTTGAAGTCCTAAAATCAAAGCCTCATATTCAACCATATTATTAGTGCATTCAAAATCTAGTTTAAATGACAAAGGCATAGGTTCATCATCTAGAGGAATAAGAATGCCCCCCACACCCCCACCATGTTGGCATTTAAATCCATCAAAGAGCATAATCATTTGATAGGAGATGTCATTGGTGGAGAGTGATGCAATATATTCATCAAAAAATTCAAGGTTTAAAGGTTGATTGTTAGGTAAAGGGATAGCAACTAACTAGTCAGTGATTATTTTCCCTTTAATAGATTTTTGTTGAATGAACTATAAGTCAAATTTATCAAGAAGAATGAGCCACCAAGATACACATTGGTTGTGATATGGTTTGGAATTCATATATTTGAGAGGATCAGTATGGGTGACCACGTAGGTTTTGTGATTTATGAGATAATGGTGAAGTTTAGAGGTATAAAAGACCAACGTAAGGAAAAAAAATTTAGTATGGGTATATCGAGTCTCATAATCAATAAGTGTGCATTTTATGTAATAAAATTCCTACTCTCAATGTTGGTCATCTTGATTTGAAATCATAGCACCTAGCAAATGGTCTGTTGTGGAGATATATAGGTAAAATGGCTGATTTTCCTTAGGTGGAATAAGAAGTAGTGGGGAAAGGAGGTATTTTTTAAGTACATCAAAGGCTTCCTAGTAATCTATATTCCATTAAAAGGAGACATCCTTTTTGAGGAGATGGTGAAAGGGTTGACAGTGATCTGACAATTGGGAAATGAAGTGGTAAATAGACTAAATTTTGCCTTGTAGGATATGGAGTTGTTTGATATTATTAGGTGGAGGAATTTCTAGGATTGATATAACCTTAGCAAGATTGACCTCAATACCATAGAGAGAAATGATAAAACCTAAGATTTTACTAGAAAGAACACCAAAGACACATTTATTTGGGTTTAGTAAAATTTTATATTAGAGGAGATGAGTGAATATGGTTTTGAGAATTGTCAAGTGTTCTTGACAAAGTTTAGACTTATCAAGTAAGTCATGTATGTAATCCTCCATAATTTTGTGTAAGAGATCATGGAAAATGTAGGCCATGGCACGTTGGTAGGTTTCACCAACATTCTTTAGGCTAAAAGGCATGAACTGATAATAAAATGTCCCCCATGGGGTAATAAAAGTTGTCTTGTATTGATCCTCAGGAGTGACCAAGATTTGATATACCCAGAGAATCTATCCATAAGTGATAACATCTCATGGTCAGCTATTAGATCAATAAGTTGGTCTATACTAGGTAATGGTAAATCATATTTTGGACAAGTGAGGTTCAAATCATGATAGTTCAAATATGGATTCCACCAATAGCTTTTATGATAGGAATAATATTGGAAATCCATTAAAAGTAGTCAATAGGTTGAATAAAGTTAATATAAAGGAGGGATTTGATCTCTTCTTTGACAAGGAGAGTGATATGAGGATGCATTTTGTGAATCTTCTACTTAATGACTTTAGCATCTCAATTGGTGACAATGTTATAGCTAATGATAGAGGGTCCATACCAGGCATGCCATTATAAGACCAAGTGAAGGCTTTGTTATGGCCATTAAGAAACATGGCATAATCAACTTACTCAAAGGAATCTAAATATTGGTCAATCTTTAGGATGCAAGGATTATCATGAGAGGGAAAGTTGATGTCAATAGTTGATTCATTTAACATATCTTGCATTTAAGATGGGAGTGATCATTAGATATAGGAATCATCTACACCCATGTAGGTGAGAATTGCATCATCATCTTGACCTTGGAAAATGTTAATAGTGGGAGAATCTTCATCAATTATTTTAGGATGAATGAGAGGAAGGGACCTTATTTCCTTACCCTAATGATAGGTGAGAGGCCCCAAATGGATGGCATTTATTGAAAAAAATTAGGAGGTATAGATACCTTTGATTTAGTATGTGATTATGGAGAAAAAGTGGAGAAGGAGAGACTGGTTCTTTGACAATTAGTTCATGGGAGGTTTTAGTGTGTTTTTTTGGTTCATCATATCCCACCCCATGCCTTTTTTAAGAATTTTCAATGGTGTTGCTAGTAGGATAATCAATTGGCATATGGACACCTTATTCATAATGACCCAAATAAAATCCTTTCCAAGAACACCTATAAAAATAGGTGTGAGCAAATCTAGGGTTACTCAGGAAAGAGAAGTCATAGGTAAATGGTTGTGGTGAAGAAGACATATTGCTAATAGTGAGAACTTGATCAATTCCCCCATACGTGAAATTGGTTTGAAGGTTATGGGGCCCATAAGGGATGACCATCCCAATATGAGGATCATAATTTGGGTGCATGTGAAGCCTTCCATATTAATGTGGAGTATGGAACATGTTAAGCCTCAACAAATTATATTCATCGAGTGACAATCATTGAAAGGTCTCCTCTATGGGATCTTTGTCAAGAATTTGTTGTCAATATTTGTGTAACCATAAGAGTGGAGCTTGTGGAAGCTTTAGAAGTATCATGTGAGGGAAATGATGTTTTTAATGGGATGAGAACATCATTAGGACTACAATTCATAATACATGTTCTAAATGGGGGTGGGTTAATAGGAATAACATGTACTTATCCATCATGTTCAAACTTGACATAGTGGGGCAAAGTTGAGGGTACACATGCCATAGCACATATCCAAGGTCGTCCAAGTAGTATGTTATATTAGAACTCTCCTTCCACAACATAGAAGAGTGTGGGAATTATGTGGGGAACTACACGAATATGTAAGACAATAGTTCCCAACATAGTAGCTGGAGTATCATTAAAGGAATGAATTATTGCATCAATTTGAGACATGCAATTATCGAGAAGGGCTATTTATTTATAGGCATGGGTGGAAATAATATTAATACTAGATCCCCTATCGATCATAACTCTCTTGATATGAGTTTGATCAATATATGTGGTAATAAAAAGGGTAGGATATTGATCTTTAGGGTGTCCAAGTGGAATTTATAAATCACTAAAAGAAATTAGGGAGATAGAATTAAGGTATCTGACCAAAGCTACAAGAGGTTGGGGATCATCTGATTGTACCTCAATTGCATGCAAAGAACTAGTCAAATCTTGAAGGTGTTGGGATGAGCTTTGTATTAACTCATATAAATACTTTTTCATAAATTTTTGGTGAAGATATTTCACCATTGAGCTTTGGATAATGTCTAAATATGTTGTTTTAGGAATACCTAAGATGGAAGTTTTAGGGTTAGTAGGGGGAGTCTCTTTGGTGAATGTAATATCCCTTTGAATACCAACATAAAAGCTCTAAACAAAGATACAATTTTTGCCAAAATAATTTCCAAATAAATAAATAAATAAATCACAATATAATCTCTCAATATAAAATCAAATATCTTATCACTTTTTCTTCTAGATGATTACACAATTGAGTCTCTGTCATACAAATAAAATAATATGAAATATTCTATCCTAAAACCCTGGGTTTTTGCAAATCTAGAAATAAACCCTGAATCTAGAATGGCTCAGCTTTCTGTGTCAAAAACACAATTGCCGACATCAGTTATACTACCATCATTAGTCAACTAGGGTCGTTAACCTATCGATGTCGGTGATAGGTCGGCTGATGTCAGTCACTGTGGATCTCTGCCTGTTGATGTCGGTCTCTGTACGAATCTATACGAATCTATATAAACTTCGTACAGTCGTCAATAAAGCACACCCTATTTGTTTTAACCCCTGATCTAAAGATATATGGCTCTAATACAAAAGATCTCTATCTGTATAATTTATTAAATCAAAACATAGGGAAATAAATACCTAAAATTTTTGTGATAACCTCTGTGTGAAGTTATCTCCCAAATCTGTAAACCTCTGTGATAACTTTTGTATGAAGCTATCTCTCAAATTGGTAATAGATCAGCTAATATTTCATAGCCTCTAAATCACACACACTGAAGAGTTGACATTCTCCAATGTAGATGGAATCCTGAAACCCTTGGCTCAGTCTTCACAGAAGAATTCTTTAAAATCAATAGTCAATAATCAATGCATAATTTAATAATGGCCTCCATGAGAAACCCTTATACCCTCAAAAAGATATGCTTTCCCTAATTAGGGTTTCTTAAATTAGAATTAGGGTTTCTAATTAAAAATAGGCTAAATAATTAATATTTGATTAAATCAATCAAATATTAATATCTCCCTCAATATATGTCCGATCGAGCCCAAACGAAAGCCAACTAGAAAAATTTTGCTAAATGAAGCCAAGCCAATCTCCATCAAGAGCCTCTAACCATCTTATTAGTCTATGAGGGTCACATAATAGGCTAACCATCAATTCTGACCATGTCAACTAAAAAGGGGACATGACAATCCGCCCCTCCTAAAATTGCTTGCCCTCAAGCAATCACTGAATGATACACCCATCAATCCACCTGGATCCCAAATGTAGTCATGATCTCCACCACTATCAATCAACACAAACTCCATGCCATGTCCATCACAACTCTCATCTAATGGTGTCACATCATCTCTAGTACTAAGATAAGTACCCCAACATCCAATCCATAAATGAAAATTAGTAGGCAACTCAAGTAAACTCCTTACCTAAATAATATCTAAATCTAGATTGTGAAGGCTAGAAATAGTCATATCATCATCAACCTGTGACCCGATTGTAACAGAAAGCTGAGTCCCTACCACATGTGATAACTCTTGAACTGAACTCACCTCAAGACCAAGCTCATCCTCATATCTCTCCTGTATTGGTGCCAATGTGCACTCGTCTTCGCACTCTATCATGTCATGTCGTATGAGCATCTCCATCCGATGAAAAAACATATATCTAAAGCTGTTGCCCCATATTGCCTTAATAATATGTGTCTTCCCATCAACATCAAAGTGAACCTCCATGTCTTTGAGATGAAGAGTAACTTCCTCAAATTAATGAAGCCACTTCATACCCAAGACTAAGTCTATATCCCCCATGTTCACCACATAATAATCAGCCTTGAACTCATAGTTGTTCAAGCGCAATGGGAGGTCTCTAATCATATGCTCACACCTAAGAGTGTGACCATCGGCTACCTTAACTCTGATGCCCTCAAAATCTTCAGTAGTGAGTCCACGCTTCTCCACAAATCTAGCATCTATGAAATTATGTGTGGCTCCTGTATCAAGAAGGGTGATGACCTTCTGCCCTGCCAAAACTCCATGGAGTCTGAATGACTCATCCGACTGAATGCTGGATAGGCGTGCCTCCTATATGTGAAGCTCTAACTCTACCTTTACCTTAGGATTTGAAGCCTCTACCTCTACCCCCTTAGAACTATTTTGCTATTTGGAATCCTCTGAATCTGAATCCTCATAATATGCCCACATCACATGATTTGCCTTGCCCTTAGGCCTCAAAGGGCAATTGTGATGGATATCATATGGACCATTGCAGTAGAAGCAAAGCTTTTTCCTATGTAGATTGTTAAGAGCCTCTCGATCTAAAGGTGGTGTTGCTAGGTTGGGATTTGAATTATTCTTAAAACCTGATTTATCTTTGTTGAAATCTAATCCCTCTTTATCTCTGTTTGAGCACTTATGGTCCCTGGATGAAGAATTACCTCTAAAGTTAAATCTACTGGATGGGGCTGCCATCTCCATGCTATGCACCTTCTTCATAGCTACCTATAATGAAGGAAGATCAAAGCCTTTGATCCAACCTCTCAATGGTTCTGCCAATCCCTCCATGAAGAGCACTACAAGTCGCCTCTCTGAAATGTCAGGAACCATGACTGATAACTTTTGGAAGTCACCAATGCAAGTCTCTAGACTACCACTTTGATGCAACTATGACAACTCTCAAAAATAGATCTCTGGATCCCTCCTATCAAATCACTCTACCAGCCTATCCACAAATTCTTGATAAGATGTGATCTGATCATGATGGAGTGTCACCATCCCATGGTGCCACCAATCGTGAGCTACTCCCTCAAGATGCAGTGTCACATATCTGATAACATCTCCCTCAGCCATCGATCACAATGTGAGAAATGTGTCTAACTTACTAACCCAAGCCTGTGCTATCACCTTACCACTACCATTAAACATCACTAGTGTGAGCTTGCTCGTAACATGCTTCAAATCATTTTTTTGATGTCTTGGTCTCCCAGTCTGTCAAACTCGATTATGTTCTCTCCTATGTGTGATGAATCGGTCAAAAGTAATCATCTCTCTTACCTCAAGTGGTAATAACTCCCACTCATCATTTGCTGCCATAAGTGTGTCTACAAATGACTCCTCATGCTCCTCACCTGCTATCACCTCCTTAGCCTCTTGCCTCATAAAGGTAGGCCTAGTAGGCCTATCAACTGTATGAGAAGCAGTCCTAAGTGCTCTTTGTGACCCTACATCACTCCTGACATTGTCACAATGTGGTGAATGTCTCCTCAAAGTACCCAATCTTGGCAGTGCCTCTACCAATAGCTGTAATACTTCATTGTTCCACCTTTGCCCTTCTCATAGTTCTCTGAGTGTAAGTAACACCTCTGCATCATCTTGATCCCTAGGACGGTGTGGAATATGGTTCCAGTCCATATTGTCACCCATGTCTTCCGGTTGTTGTTCTAAAATTTGAGTGCCTTCAAGTAAAGCTCTACTACGTGTATTATACCTATGTGGTCCCAACTCTTGTGGCTACATGAGACCTCTAAACCCTTAGGATGGCAGGATTTAGCTCTGATACCACTGTAATATCCCTTTGGATACCAAAATAAAAGCTCTGAACAAAGATAGATTTTTTGCCAAAATAATTTCCAAATAAATAAATAAATCACAATATAATCTCTCAATAACAAATCAAAGATCTTATCACTTGTTCTTCTAGATGATTACACAATTGAGTCTCTGTCATACAAATAAAATAATATGAAATATTCTATCCTAAAACCTTGGGCTTTTGAAAATCTAGAAATAAACCCTGAATCTAAAATGGCTCAAGATTTTATGTCAAAAACATAGTCACCGACGTCAGTTATACTACCATCATCAGTCAACTGGGGTCGTTGACCAGCCCACATCGGTGATAGGTCAGTTGATGTCGGTCACTGTGGATCTCTACCTGTTGATGTCGGTCTCTGTGCAAATCTGTACAGATCTGTATAGACTTCGTACGGCCACCAATAAAGCACACCCTATTTGTTTCAACCCTTGATCTAAAGATATATGGCTCTAATATAGAAGATCTCTATCTGTATAATTTATTAAATCAAAACATAGGGAAATAAATACCTGAAATTCTTGTGATAACCTCTGTGTGAAGTTATCTCCCAAATCTGTAAACCTCTATGATAACTTCTGTATGAAGCTCTCTCAAATTGGCAATAGATCAACTGATATTTCATAGCCTCTAAATCACACACACTGAAGAGTGGACGTTCTCCAATGCAAATGGAATCCTGGAACCCTTGGCTCAGTCTTCATAGAAGAATTCTTCAAAATTAATAGTCAATAATTAATGCATAATTTAATAATGGCCTCCATGAGAAACCCTTATACCCTCAAAAAGATATGCTTGCCCTAATTAGGGTTTCTTAAATTAGAATTAGGGTTTCTAATTAAAAATAGGCTAAATAATTAATATTTGATTAAACCAATCAAATATTAATATCTCCCTCAATATATGTCCGATTGAGCCCAAACAAAAGCCAACTAGAAAAATTCTGCTAAACGAAGCCAAGCCAATCTCCATCAAGACCCTCTAACCATCTTATTAGCCTACGAGGGTCACATAATAGGCTAACCATCAATTCTGATCATGTCAACTAAAAAGGGGACATGACACTGAAGGGATGGGTCCAAGCAGTAATGACCTTTTCATTAGCTTTATCTTTTTGGTTTTTTAACTGTGTGGCCACATTAACTATGTTGATTTGAAAATTTGGTGAAGGAGGGGGTACAAGGGTTACAATGATATCTTTGGGTTTGAATTTAGGTATAAAATTAGGAAGCACTATTGATTCCAAAGGTGAAATAATGGGAAGGTTAATGGGATTATTATCGAAGAGAGTGTCAACATCGAAGTGTTATTGAAAAACCATTATGAGGGCTTTATAATTCTCAGTATTGTGTCTAGGTGAATGATGATATAAACACACTTATGTATCATCAAACCAAGATGGCTTCATTCTAAGAGGACTATAGGGCTTAATGGGTTGAAGAGTTATTACTGAAGATTGTAATAATTAATGTAAGAAAAAGCTTTGAGAGCTTACAAGTGGGTTTGTGCTTGTTGTACTAATAGGAGGGGACACCTTTTTTTGTTTTGATATTGGAAAGATAATTTTATTTGGTCTCTTTTTTGGTGATGGTAGAGTTACGTGTTTTGCTATCAGTTTCTTAGTGTTAGATGTGAGAGGCCTACTAGATGGCAGAGGTAGAAGTCGAGGTAGCTTAACCTTTTGTTTGGCTTGGTTAGATGATATTCCAACTAAAGTAGAAGGATACATCCCCAAAATAGATGATAAAGCTAAGGGTTAAAGAAGGGATGGATGAGATCTAGGAGGATTAACATTCTTCTCTATCTTAGGGTGAGAAACTCCAACTTGTGTTTGAGGAGTTAAATCTAATTTCACCTATGGATGAATTAAATTAGAAATGGGGCATATACCTAAGGGCTTGATCTTATTTAATGTAATAAATTCCTATGAGGGTGGGGGTTCTAACATAGATAATTGAACTTTTGGTGTTTTTGGTGAAGAAGATCTAGCTTTGTCAAATACCTTAGGGTAAAGGGTAGTAAGGGGATCAGTATTAAAGGTTGGAATTCATTTTTTTGGATATAGATTCTTAATTTGGTCCTAAAATGCCACATGGTCAAGCTTCATGGAGTCAATAAATTCTATAATTTTCACCAAATGTGAGAAGGGTTTTGATGAAGTTGACAGAGTCCTTATGGTTGTGTCTTTAGAAAGCTACGGTGTTTGGGAAAGAGGGAAATTTTTGGTCTCTACTACTTTAAGCCAAAGATGAGAAAGAACCATAATGGGTTCTTCTTTGATAGAGATGGGAGAAGAGACTTGGTCTTCCATGGGTGGAGGGGAGGTAGGCAAAGTAGGTTCCTTAAGAGGATAAATCATAAGTCTTATGGCTCCCTTAACATATGGGTGACACATGGGTAAAGTATGATCCTCCATAGGTAAAATAAGGGGTAAAGTGGTGTAATTAGAGTAGTCATAATAGGTCTCTCATCTATTATGGGGTAAGATGATATGGACTCTTCTAGGTGCAAAGGTGAAGTGGGTGAGGTACCATTCTCTATAGGTGGAGGAGAAGTAGGTGAAGAAAGTTCCTCAAGAGGGCATAATGTAGGAATGATGTTCCCTTAAACATGTGGTTGAGGAACATATAGGGTGTGGTCTTCAAGTAGTAAGAGGATACTTAATATTGGTAAAAATGGAATTGGGATTATAGGCTCATCATGTCACAAAAGGAGTGGCAAAGGAGTTTCCTCCTCTCAAGGGAGTGGAATGGGTGAAATAGGCTCTTTTACCTGAGGAGGAAGAAGGGGAAAAATAGATGCCACTAAATGTGGGGGAGGAGTTGATGAAATAGGTGTCTCTTGTTGAGGGGCATGTTAAACTATAGATAAAGAAAACCCATATGAATCATATGTATATTATGATCACTTGAGCTAGTTGTTGATTGGATAATATTTTGATTTGGTGAGTGGTTAGGAAAAGGGTGTTTGAATACATCCATACTTTGATTAGGATGTGTGTTAGGATTATCCAAGATGATCTACCCTCTATCAATCATATCTTGAACAATGTTCTTGAGTGTCTTACAATTATTAGAGTTATGGCCTTTAACTTTATGGTAACCATAAAAATCATCTTCCTTATACCAGGTTGGGATAGGATGGGAAGGGTTAAACTATATAAGAAGTTTAATTTGAGGAAGGGTTATGACACCTTGTTGCAATAGTTTCTCCAAGATGGATATATATGATTCCCTAATGGGAGTGTATTAGCTTTATTAATACCATTGTTGGAATTGCTTGGTCAAATTTTGATAAGGCAAAGAATTCGATTGGTTTGTGGTTGTGGAAGAGGCTAACTTAATGACCATCACATTAGTGGAGCCTTTAGCCTTTTGGTTAGAGGGAATTTTTTAGATTTGGAGGAGTCATTTGTCTTTTTATTGGGATTCTTACTATGAAACTTGACTTTGCCTTCATCAATAACATGAACATCTAGTTTCCATGCCATTGTAAAAGCTTCATAAAATGTGTGGAAAGTTTGTAACTAGATTTTGGGTGAGATGTGATTAACACATGCCCTTGAGAAAATCTCAATAAGCTCAGGTTGGGGTAAGGAGAAAGAGAGTTGATTGATCAAGCTTCTCCAATGAGTGACAAAATCATCAATAGACTCGTCATCAAATTGTCTGATAGAATAAAGGTCTATTATAGAAACCTTTTTAGAAATGTTAATAGAGAAATGGTTTAGGAATATTTTTTCAAGTTGAGTAAGTGAGTAAAGGGAGTACTAAGGTATAGATCTATACCAATCTAAGGTAGCACTTGAAAGAGACATAGGGAAAGTGTGAAGTAGTAACACATCATCATGTCTTATTAAATAATAAGCATGTCTAAATTCTCACAAGTGTTATTGTGGGTCCTCTTTACTCTAGAAATGAATACATTTAGGAGCTCCCATTAGCTTGGATAAGGGTGAATAGGTATAGAAGGATGGATTGGTTCATTGAATATCTAATCATAAGATAATACATTCTTTGAACAAGAAATGGATGTCTCTAGATTAGACATCTTGTCTATTAGCATCTTAATGAGGTCTAGAGGGTGATTAGTTTGTGGGATTCCTCCTAAGTTATAGGGAAGCTGATAGGAAGTAGAGGGAGTATATGACATAGATTATTAAGGTTATTTTCAAGAACTATAAGGATAATGAGTCATAAGTTGAGGTGCAAAAAGAAAAAGGACTTGTCTCATTGGGTCGGAGATTATGCCTTGGTTGGTTGTTGTTACTATAAGTTAAATTATTGGCATGGTTAGATTGGATGAAGGGTGAGTCATAAATCAGGTAATTATAGGCATGAGGGTGGATGGAATAAGTACTACTAAATTTTGATATGGGGTGTGACTTAGCTAAACTAGTTGTGGTTGTGAAAGTAGGGAAGTTACACCAGTGTTTAGGTGGGATTAGGTAGTTGGAGATGTGACATTTTGGACATTATTTATAGGTGGGTTACTCATCAAAATGATGGTTTGGGTAATCATAGGGAAAATAATGGATGTAAATAAAATTGAGGTTGTCTCCATTAAAAAGGTTGGCATACCATAAATTGGGTCACCCAAAGAATTATGGGTTTGGATCATAGCAAGGTAATGCTAAAGGGTTGCCACATTTTGATCAAGAAATTTAGCAAAATCTTGATCTCCCTTAGGCATGATGGGAATTCGGTTAGGGTTGAGAGTATGCTCTATATATAAAGTATGCTCCATGACAGAATTAAAAGAGAGAGGGGAAGGTGGAAGTGGTTTCTAGCTTATGTAATCGATAAGAATTTTGGCATGAGCTCATGTCAATACCATGCAAGAGGTGGTTTAAATAGTCTTACTACCTTGTATTTGAAACAAAATAAATAAAAACTAGGTTTGAGTGTAGGTAAATGGGTTATTTTAGCTTGTTATTTTGAGTAGATGAAACCACACAGTCACTGATGTTAGTAGTGATGACTGATATTGGTAGGAATAGTTCATCGACATTGGCAGAATAATTGATGTCGATAGGTAAAGTCTATTGATATCAATAGGGTTAACTGATGTCGGTCACTATGAAATCCTAGGAAATAGAAAGTTTGATCTTTTAAGAAATTAGAGGCTAAAAATAGGTAAAATAGTGGATGTAAAATGTCTATGTAAGAAGGAATAACACTTAGAAAACTTGAGATAATAGGTTATACAAACTGAGATTTTAAAATAGTATTGATTTTGTGAATAAATAGAAAAGCATCCTTACCAACTCAAAAATATAGAAGGCAATTGAAAAGTAGAAAAAAACATTCAACCCAAAACTATTAAGTCCTATATATTAATCTTTAGTCTCATGTTGGCTTATGCCTTAATCATATAGTGAGATGAGAATTTAGTTATCAAAGGTACTAAAAAGTAATCTAGAGCTAGTTTCAGGTTAGTTTTAGTGCTCAAGAAGAAATTTATGTTAGACCAAGTATGTGAATGTGATTTGGTTGTGTAACATAGGTTTACTAATATTTATTCAAAATGCTTATAATTAACTAGGTGAGTTAATATGCAACAAGCAAACTATGAAATGCAGTAAGTTTTAAACCCAAATCTGAAATGTTTAGATTTGAATGAAAATAGAGAGGAAATAGGAATAGAGAATGCATTTGACTATCCTAATTTGCATGTAAGATGAATTAATGAATGGATTCTATTTTTTTTTAAAAATAAAATGACAAATTGATTTTTAGAGGCAAGGAAAAAAGAAAGAAAATTTCACTTTTAATGCCTTTTAAACAGATAATAAGATATTGAATTTTTTGTTTTTAAGAGAAAAGAGAAGGAAGAAGTGAAAGAAATGAAAATTTCACTTTAATGAACCTATATGAATGTTTAAAACAAGAAATTGAACCAAAGGAAAACTCCAGGGTCCCACCGGGTGTGCTAGAAATGTTTCACTAATTTTGTCTATTTTAAGTCTAAAGAAAAACAAAAAGAAGGATGGGGATAAGTGATTAGAATGAACCTAGATTTGGTTTACACACCATATCTAGACATTAGGAGCACTCCTCTTTGGCTGGGGAGGACTACCTACAAATAAGAATATACTACCACAAGATTTTTGTTAGCAGATAAATGAGTGGGCTGCCAAGCTATGCACTTATTCTAGGAAGTGTGAAACATTCCTAGAGATGATAGTCCACTTTTGAGAGGCAAAAGAATAATAAATAATTGAAATAGAGGTAAAGAGTGAGACAGAGATTAAATTACCATTATTAACAACTTGTACATACCATAGAGTGATAGGGTGCAAGTGAGGTACTTTTTTTATGTTTTAGAAGTTATCTAGTTATGTTTTAAAGAGGCTAGGGAATCCACAATCATCAACATCAGTAGGGGAGTGACCGATATTGGTTATACTACTGAGGTTACTAGTGAGGTGATCGATGTCAACTAGGCTACCGAGGTTATAGGGGAAATAATTGTCTAAGAGCTTATAGAAGGCTTTCTCGAGTCTGGGAAATGGTTTGGATCAGGCCAGGGTGGTTGGGAGAGTTGTGCGAGGGAGATTATGGCTTGATTAAGTCTGGTTAGAGGTTTGGTATGTCAGGTTAAGGGGAAACAAGTAAGGAATATTTGTAACTCCCTCATAGGGGTACAATCAAAAGTGTGTAAAATAATGCAGAGTAGATATAAGGAAATAGAAGAATAAATATTTAAATGACCTATAATATTAGTGATGTACTTATTTGTGGTGGTTATTGAATGATAAGTACTAGGTTGATGGTCCCAATGAGGGAGTCTAAACTTGAATGTCTGAAAAGAGAGAACAAGCAGGTGTTGTTAGTCCTTAAGAGCTCAATCACTAATTGCGATTGACTTATGTAGGGTGATTTTAATCTTGGATGTCAAAGAATAGAATGGCAAGAGCCTGAATGAGAGTAAGAATCAATTTTCTTAATTTTTTCCAACTTAAACTATAGGTTGAAGTTTGGATTGTATTTCCAACATCATTGATCCCACTAACATTGACTATGGGTTGACCAACATTAGCAGGCCTAGAATAGGTAAACTTTTCTATTTTTGGCATGGTTTTTGTTGTTGTGCATGCCAAGTGTGACACATTTTATAAAATGGAAAAAATAAGAGGTTAGGAAGGAAGTATTTGTTTAGGAATTTAGTTTTGAAGTGGGAATAAGCCTTGGGTAGTTAGGATAAGGGGACCAAGGCTTGAGGTGACTCATCAAGGGAAATTAGTCATAGGGTGAGGTGGCTAGGTAAGGTGGTAATATGAGTTTTTAGTTAACTTAATTAAGTATTTTAAATTAATTAAATGTGTGAGGGGTTAAATTATGGGTTAAGGAGATTAAATGTTATTATTAAAATGGGTTTAGGGTGTTTTGACACAGGGAGTTATACACATGTGTGTGATGTAATTTTGGTGTCTATAGATAAATTTAAACTTAAATATATTGGACTAGGAGTTTTTATGTGTTAATGAGTAGAGCATCATCTATATGGTTATTTATATGAAACTTCTTTATATAATTATCCATCTATTTGTATGTTTTGTGTTTAAGATATAGGTAAGACCGCTTGAAAATTATGAGTAAAAATATCCCTCATTAGTAGAGCATCATACAACTTTGGAAATTTTGAAAACTACTTGGAAATGTGGGGTAAACATATGGTGGAAAATAACACTAAATATCTACATGTTAGAATATGGTGTCTACATATTCTTGTCTAGAGGAAGCATAGTTCAATTTCCAAAGGGAACCATGTTGAATGTATCCAAGACAATTTCAATTAGAAATTAAGAAATTTATGGTTGAATATGGACTTAATAAATTCCTTGTAGATAGATAAAACTCTTTCGTGCATGATCAACAAACTGAGGGGGAAATTAAGGGGTATACATTGGTATAGGATGGGTAGCTCAACATGGAATTTAGTTAGTGAGAACTATAAAAGTGTAAGAATGATGAGGCTAGACATAAGGCCATGATAATAAACAATCTCAAGGTAAAATGAGAGGATTCTAAAGTTTTTGGGAGAATATGTAGGAAGGTACAAAGGCATAATGAGTACTCCCTAACCATAAATCCATTCCCTTCACTAGTATAGGTACATGTGCAAGATGTAGGATAAGCATTGGTGATAGTGAAACCCAATCTAATTAGGCCCAATTTCCCCAATATAGTGCATGCTCATGAATCTAAGTTTTATGTAATTATTGTAATAGATTGAGATACTGATAGTGTAAATTATGAATCCAAGTCTAAAGATGCATCTATAAAAGAGACTCTATGAGTAAAAATTCCAAGTAGCATTTTAAAGTAAGGCCAACTAAATTTACCATTAGCCTTTACTAGTTGATGATTTTAAGACACAACACCTTAATTAATAATAACATGATATGATAAAATAACATAAGCTAATGACACACTATAATAATAAACAAAAACTTAAAAAATATTCTAAGACAAAACCTAAACCTAAACCAAATACCATTAAAATAATTCAAAAACTAGAAGTGGAGAAATCTATGGCATCGAGAGACCAAGAGTGAGATGAGTGATCAATGGTGAGCAAGGATCATGTGTAGCTATTTATCATCGACACCAAGCACAAAGGGTTTTCAAAGGTTATTATTGAGTAGGGACAAAAGGTGGCCATCAGGATTGCATAAGGTTGAGGAGCTTGTTTCTAGATATATATATATATATATATATATATATATAGAGTCATAAATCAAATAGGAATTAAAGCATAGATCAATGCAAAACTACACATAAAACTTACACTATCGTTGTGATATC
The DNA here is from genome assembly GCA_037957365.1 of Torreya grandis. Classification (NCBI taxonomy): domain Eukaryota; kingdom Viridiplantae; phylum Streptophyta; class Pinopsida; order Cupressales; family Taxaceae; genus Torreya; species Torreya grandis. The sequence goes on from JARHVA010002785.1 coordinate 412,111, forward strand.
AAAAAATGAGTCATAATAGGGTTAGGTGTGTCAAGCATTTATCATAGGTGGATGACATCTTGGTCAAAATTTAATTGGGTGAACAAAGGCATTGATTCAGATCTAGGGATATTAAGAGTGATCTAAAATAGTTATTGCATCAAGCTAAGTTGAGTGAAGAGCCATAGGGACTAAGGAGATTAGAGGGATGATCTTGATGAGATAATTGAGAGTGCTACCAATAGAGTCCTTAAAATTCAAAAATATAGCTCTATGTGATTTGATGAGTTAGGTGAACCATCATGATAAGCCTAAGCTAAAGTGATTTGAGGAAGAGATACAGGTGGAGTTCAATCTACGCTATGGAGTATATCAGTCAATAGATCTTAAATGTAAAGAGGTGATATGAACATCATGTAAATCCCATCGATGTGGAAGGATAGAGCATGTGTTTCCATAGGGTGGTGTAGAGGATGACAAATGTTCACATCAAGTTAAGAGAGTAGTAGGTATCCATCCTCACAAAGAAAAATCTTTAAAATCTAATCTCCCACACAATCTCTCATGCAGTAGTAACCTGGATGTGGAGCTATCTGGCTAGAGTTGTCATTGAGCTATAATGTATTAGTTTTTTAGGCTTATACAAAATAACCCACAGATACATAATAACCATGCGAATCACATAAAAGAAAACTTGGACTGTAATATTGATAGTAATAATGAAAATATTCACAACTAATAATACTCTTACTAAGAATTAACAATCAATACTAAAACTATGATGTCAAAAACTAATAGTCTTGATATTGGGATACATAGATCCAAAAATTTCTAATACAGTGATCCAAAAATTTCCACACAGCACAATGAGAAGATAGGTTATTTTATTTTCACCCAAAAAACTTGATCTTCACATTAACAATACTACCAAATTAGAATAATAAAAAATCAAAAATTCTACCATAATGGATTCTACTACAATAGGAAAAACAAATTGGCCCTAGAAATTGCTTTAATGTTGATGATAAAAACCCATATGCTAGAATATGGAAAATCAGACATATACTAAATATTTCCTTTTATGGAAGGAATAAATCTAATTCATGGACCACTTAAGGTTGATACCTCCTTTGATCTAAGTGTAGACACTAGAAAATTTCACACAATAGTTCTAAATGTTGAAATACCTCAAGACCTCTTAGGGACCACCTAACCCTTCTTGACCCACTAACCAACCCATCAAACCTTGGGTTGAGTTATCTATTTAGTTAATTAGACTAATTAACTTACTAACTAACCTTTAAACCGAACCCTTTTTAATCCACCTTGACCCATTTTCCTTTGGACACTTGACCATTGATGGTTAGTTTGATCATTGATGGTTATGTTAATCGTTAATAGTCAAGTCTTCTTCATTCTTACACAAATACTAGCTATGTGAAAGTTAACATGACACAATTAAGTATATCCACCTTATCCATTGCTAAAAAAATTCTAATCATCGAAATCATCAAGCCAACCTCCTATAGAACCTTCTATCATCCATCTCTCTTTGACTATTAGAGGAGGGGAGTAGGAGGTGAGATCAAAAAACATAAACATTCTTACACATAAGTATTCAAGCTTCCCAGCTAGTCCTCTTCTCTCAATTTAGAAATAAAAATAGAGATCCAAACCTCTACCAAAATTTTTCTTGAGGTAAAGTATCGTTACTCTACCAAAATTTGTCTAGCCATCAACCATCAACCATTTAGCAAGTAATAAGTATATTTGTACTTTAGTTTTGTTATTCTAGTTTCTGACCTATCTCCCCCATTAGAATTTTTTGCATCTTGATTTCTAACTCCTGGACCCTTAACATACCCTCTATCATTGATCCATTTTGAAAACTCCCTTTTTGAACAATCCTAAAATGTAATAGAACCACTGATGGCCAGCACGACTATCGATGGTCACCTCCAACCATTGATGGTTACCCAATCGTTGACAGTTAACCTAACTACCAATGGTCAACCCAACCATTGTTGGTCACTATGACATGAAATAATAGCAAGTTATTTCTAACCTCTTACTCCCAACCAAATCTATCTTTATATGTCCCTACCTATTCATAGACCCCTACCTTATTTTATGAACTTGAGCTAATCTATTTTAGCACTATAATTGACCTACTATTTCTATATTTAGTCTTTTTTCCTAAAAACATTCATTTCTTATTGTATTTAATTTTAGTTAATTTTAGTTATTTGATGCAACTACTTTCATTTTATCTCTTCCAACTTAATTGTTATCAAAGATTAGATTGATATCCTCCCAGTAAGCTTACACTTCTTGGATCTAGCTCATTGTAGGTAGTCCACCTAACTATCTTTCTAACAATCACTTTTGTTAGTGATTTCTTATCTACAGGATATATTTCCAACATAAAAGGGATCTCTCCACACTCTTTTGGATCATGTGTACATCAACAACAAGGTTATTCTACCACACCCTTATTACTAGTTTATTACTTACTTCCTTTCATAAGAAATATATAAAAATTTAGGGAAATATTTTGGCATGTCTGGTGGGACCCTAGCATCATCTAGGTTCCCCCTTTATTCCTTTATTATATGATCATACAAAAAAATCTGAAATTTCTTTTGGGGTTAAAATAAACCTTGCATACATTGATTACTTGCTTGTTTTTAGTTCATCTAGTAACTTAAAAGCAAAATTAATTAATCATAGTTTCAATCTTGTTATCACACACTTTACCAAACCAAATAATCAATCAATACATCAAAACAAACTTGAGACAAGGCCTAACTAGGATTTCATCACCTAGTGATAACCTTACCCTTTCTAGACAATCCCATTTAGAGGTCATTACCAAGGGGAAAACCAACTCAGCTCGTTGGTTGAATATAAACTCTAGAAACTAGTATATACTGGCTAAACACCCAACACCCTTATCATCATGGTGTGTGAAGTGAGGGAGTAGGCCCTAATACCAAGGCATGTATTGATTTCTAATAAGAATTATTTTGAGAGCTTTTAAGACATGAAACCAACCTTAGACTTCCTTTTTAGTATCTAATCTACAAACCAAATTTCCTCTTCACACATTCTAAGGTATCAGCCAAAAGTGATATAAAAAGAATCCTAAGTTTTAAATGCATTTTAGTGTATGTTTTTAGTGCCCTGAGATTATTTTCCTTTTTCTTGCTTTGTGTTTGAGTTATGAGACTTCTATCATTTCTTTTTTTTCCTCACATGGTATTTACTAGACAATAGTTGAGGAACCAAACTAACTAAGAACAATCTTCCTCTTCCTCCTCCTCCATGGAGTATACTTTTTATGTTGAGAGTTATCCTCGTCTTTCTCCCCCTCCTATCATGCCTTGGATTGTTGTTGAGGGTGATGAAAATTTTACCACCTTCCTTCATAATAGCCCTATAACCCTTCAACATTACCTCAACACCTTATCTCATCACACCCCTATTGCTTTAGTTCCTCCTACGAATCCACCTTATGGTATGCCTCCCCATCTTATGGTTGGTTCTACCTCAACCCAACCTATGATCACCCAAGATTCTTCTTCCACCCATAACCCATCTTCTACCACCACCCAAACTCAATCCAACATCCCAACCAATATCCAAACACCTCCTACACAAACCAATACTTCCCACATAGGGGCAACTTCACCTCTTATTATCTATACTTCATCCACCATGGGGGTATCTTCTACCCCTATTTCCACCATTCCCATTATCACTACTAACCCACTAATCTCCACCCTACTTCTCTATTTGGTGCTCTCCTTACCTCATACCCTTACACTTATTATCACAAGAGTTACCACTCAAACCTAACCAAATACCAACCCATTTATACCTCCAAATCAACCCATATCAATCCCTTAACAAATAGACATAACATCCTACCAATATGTTCCTAATCCAAAAGGATAAATAACACCTTTTACCCAATATTTTGTGCACATTAACCCTTATGTGAAATCATCCTAACATTCAATGACCATATACCAATATGTAGAATATTCTCAACCTTCTACCACTTATGCATATATTGATACAACCTAACCTCAACCAAACTTACCACACAATTATGAAGTTTCCCAACCCAAAACATATTTGGTCAAAATGTTAATGGACAAAATGGCCAACCTAGAATCATCTATTTTTGGGACTCATAACCTCCTATCTTATGATCAAATATATAATGAACATATTTATCCATCCATCCCTATTCAACCTTATCCTCCTTAATGATAACTACCCAATTTTTCCATGTTACAAGTCAAGGAGGAGCCCCAACAACACTTAAGAGCATTTTTCCATTCTTGCTATGTGATTGCATATGATGATGTTATTTACATTAGTACTTTTACCACATCTTTATCTAAACCAACCTTAGATTGGTATATTTTTATCACCAAGCATTCCATATTTTCCTTTTCCCAACTTGCCTAAATCATTTTAGATCATTTCTAAGTCAATATATCTAAATATGTCTCTATTATTGACCTCTACTCCATTAGGCAATTTGATGATGAATCAATTGTGAGTTTTGTAGCTAAATGGAGATATCTTATCAAACAACTCTCTTTCTCTTTACCCCAACCTAAGTTTATTAAAATTTTATCTCAAGGTTATGCCAAACATATTTTTTCTACTATTCAAGTTCAAACTTTTAGAACCTTTTATGAGGATTTCACCATGGCATATAAATTAGAAATCAGAGCCATTGATGAGCGGAAATTAAAACTACGAAACAAAAATTCAAGCTTTAAATCCAATGACCCTCCATCATCCAAAACCGTCAATCAATCTAAAAAACCCAAAATCATCCACAAACATGATTTTACTTAAATCCACTCTACCACCAACTGTCAACCAGCCTAATCAAACCAATTCCTCTAACTCTTCCAACCAACAAAACCAAAACCAAAATTGAGCTGTCCCAAAATAGTATACTCTGATAGGGGAGTCTTATGCTTTAGTTTTGGACAAATTTCTCAAATGCAACATTATACAACTTCCTCCTATAAAACCTCCCCAATAATTTGATGTTTCTTGCCCTACACGAATTTGGTACAATGAGAATGGTCTGTGTGCTTTCCACCATGTCATTGGACATGTTGTTAGTAGATGTAATGAGAGGATCTTCCTATAACAAGTTAATAAAAATGCATGAAATAATAGAATTATAAAATGAGAAGAATCACTAAAAATATTATATTGATCATAGGCCACTTTGAGGGGGCAACATCCTTTGAGCAAGCTCAATACAATAAATTCATGGATGCCTTCCTTGGCCTCAACACTTATATACTAAGTCTAATCTAAGTAACTACTACTTCCCCTGAATGTGGGATAAAACATAGTGCTCAAAAAATAACTTACAAAGCATATGCATCCATATCATCTAATATACTAACAAAGTAAAGAGAAGGGGTCACACAAGTTTCTAACATCCCCTCCCTCTTCAAAAAAGCTTTGTCCTTAAAGCTTTAGATGTGGGAATTGGTTTTGAATCTAAAAGAGTGGTTCCCATGTTGTATCTTATGGTTGCATTTTGTGCCACTAAATTAATACCTCTACGATGGAGTAGGAATGAATTTGTCTTGTGCATCTATCTAAGATTGCCTCTATCTCAAGAAAGATGGATCCATCTTTATCAATTTCTAGTAAAATAGTCTACACTCTAATGTTTGTGAAAATAACTTTCTTAAAAAAAGAGACATGAAATACTAGATGAACTTGAGAATAAGGTGGGAGCTCGAACTTATAAGCAACTGACCCAATATTTTGGAGAACCTTATATGGCCCATATAACTTAGGATCCAACTTATGATGCCCTTTGAGTTTTAGGAAAGATTGCTTGTATGGCTGTAAGTGAAGAAAAACCATGTCACCTACTTGAAAGGTGAACACATAATAGTGTTGATTAGCCTATTGTTTCATTATATTTTTTTCCATATAAATATTGTCCCATAAGGTGTTGAGGATTTGATATCGCGTTTGAAGAATCAAGTCAACTACTTAAACTAGTGAAATATTAGGGGTATGTGGAAGGAACACTAATGGTGCTTGACCATAGACTGCTTTATATGGAGTCATCTTAGTTTAAGTGTGGTAGGAGGAATTGTACCACCATTTAGTGAGACTGAGCCACTTTGCCCACTAATGTTCATGTTATAAGGTGAAGAAACAAAAGAAAGTTTCTAAGCATTTATTGACAATTTTAGTTTGGCCATCCATTTGTGAATGATACCTAGAACTCATTTTCAATTGGGTTTCAGTGCGTCAAAATAGTTCTATCCAAAAATGGTTGGTGAAGGTTGCATCATAGTCTGAGATAATGGAAGTAATAATTCCATGAAGATGGAAAAATTGGTCCAAGAAAATTTGTGTAATTGTAGAGGTAGTATAGGGATGGATAAAGGCACAAAAATAACTATTTTTGGAGAGGTGATCAACAACAACCAAGATCACTATTTTTTCTCTAGATTTTGGGAGCCCTCAGTGAAATCCATATAAATATTTGTCCAAATCTTGATAGGGATGGGCAAGGGTTCGAGCAACCTAGGGAGGAGTATTGTTTTACCCTTGTTGCATTGGTAGGTATCACATTCAACCATCATCTATTAAATTGTCTTTTTATTCCTTTTTAAAATAAGTTATAGTGTGACCATTCATAAGTTTTGAGAAACCCTGAGTGCCCTACAAATGGAGAAGTATGGAGTTCATAGAATACAACATGTTGAAGATTTGTGCTTTGGGGAAGCATGAGATGATATTTTTTATCATAGAGGAGAATCATCCAAAGAATAATGTTGTAATATAGAGGGGTTAGTGGACAACTACTAAATAATTTGAGATAATGAGGAGTTATTTACATACCCCTCCTATACAACATCCAACCAATTTAGAATAGGCATTAAAATAGCTAAGATGGAAGCTTGCCCTACAAATTTTTCAAATAGAGCATCAACCATAATATTATCCTTACCCTTCTTGTAAGTGATCTCATATTCATAACCCATGAGTTTCTTGACCCATTTATATTGTGATGGGGTGGAGACCCATTGTTCCAAGAAATATTTCAAACTTTGGTGATTAGTTTTGATGTAAAAATGATTTCTTATTAGGTATGGCTGCCACTTTTGTACTACATGCAAAATGGCCATCATTTCCTTCTCATAAGTAGAGAGTACTAAATTTTTTCTAAAAAGGGCTTTGCTGGTGAATCCAATGGGGCATCCTTCTTGGAGGATAACTACACCAAGGCCATTGGTGCAAGCATCACTCTAGATAGTTGAGGTCTTGGTAAAATTTGGTATAGCTAGAATAGGTGTAGTATACATAGCTTGTTTTAATTTTTTAAATACACACTTAGTAGCTTATGTATATGTAAAATCATCCATTTTAAACATAGTTGTTAATAGATTTGTAATCATCCCATAATCCTTAACAATATTATGATAGTATCTCATTAGCCCCAAAAAACCATGAAGGCTCTTGAGTGTCTAAGGATGAGACCAATTTGTCATGGTAGCTATTTTTTTAAGATCCACCTAAAACCCTTGGGATGAAATAATACGTCCAAGATAATCCACTTCATCCTAGCCAAAAGCACATTTGGACTATATTACATAGAGATAATGATCAAAGAAAAGTTGTAGTGTGAGTTTTAGATGTTTGAGATGCTCAAACCATGTTTTACTATAGATGAGGATATCATCAAAGAAGAATAGAATGAATTTGATAGGTAGGGCCAAAATATTTTATTCATCAATGGTTAGAATGTTGATGGAGTATTAGTGAGGCTAAAGGGCTTGACCAAGAACTCATAGTGGCCATCATGTATGTGAAAAGTTATCTTTGGGATATCATCCTCATGAAGTCAGATCTAGTGATATCCAAAGTGGAGATCCAACTTGGAGAAAAAATGAGCACCATGAAGCTCATCAAGAAGTTCATCAATAATAGGGATTGGGAACTTATCTTTGATTGTGATGTGATTAATTGTATAGAATTCAATGCAAAGGTGCCATGACCCATATTATTTTAGATAATGAGAACTAGGGAAGAATATGGGATGGTATTGAGGTGAATAATGTCTTTCTTTAATAAGTCTTGAATGAGCATCTTGATCTCAATATTTTACTAATATTGGTAGTGATAGTACCTGATGTTGGGAGAAATGCTTCCAAGAAGCATCTGAATATGGTGGTCCTCTAGTCATGAAGGCGGAAATCCCACTAGTTTTCCAAAGACACCTACATAGCTCTATAAAATGATTTATAGATCAAAAGGAGTGGAGATCGATGATGACTACATTTGAATGGAATGTAGCTAGGAAATTATGCCATGTGAATTCTTCTTAAGAAGCTTTTCCATGTGATGTGAATTGATGATGTTGAGAGACCTTGGTTTTAAGCCTTTCAATGTGTGTTTTTTCCCATTATCTAAAAATTGCATCACAAGTTCAACAAAATCCCATAAGATGGGTCCAAGTGTGTGTAACCATTGTGTACCAAAAAAAACATAACATCGACGTAAGATCAAGGTAAACATGTTAGTGTGAAAGTTATAATTTCCAATAGAAATATGCAGATTATGACACCTCCCTTAACAAGATAATATGACCCCATTAGTATCACAAATTTAAAGTTGGAGCAAGGATGGATAAAACAATCAACTTATTTGGTAATTTGAGGGTCAATGAAGTTATGAGTGTTACCTAAATCAATGAGTATTGTGAGAGGGAGCTTTGATGAGGCCAAAATATGCCCATTAAATGTATAATAAATGACCTCATCTTACTCTCTCTTTCTTTTAAGTTTGAATACATTTTGTGACTTTTATTTTGATCTGATATGAGTTAGGATGTAATTGTCCATCTTTTGTTGATTGTGATTCTAATGTTTAAAAAGCTCTGTAATTCCTAACAAGTGTTTTGGAAAATTCAAGTTTTGTAATAAAATAGGTCATCATTAGGTTCAAGAGCAAATATGAAGTGGATTGCATGTTTTTGGAAGCACTAGAATCAATACAGCTTAGTTCTAGAACCCCACCACGCTATTTCAAATTCTATCACATTTTCAGACTTAGTTCTAAAACTCTATATTTAGTTCTAGAATTATCTGAATTAATTTTGGTACTCCTGTAGACAAGCTCCAAAACTTTCATGGTTAGACATGGAAATGATAAGGATCTATTCTAAACAGTTGACAATCTATCAAATCAATAATCCTATTAATTAGGAGCAGACTTCCAATTTCCATACTTGTAGATCTAAGACATTTTATCACACAACTGGGCATCCAACCACATCTTAATTCAGCATCTATTCTAGGCAAGATTTAGTTCCATCATATCCATGAAATAGTTACAGCCATCAATGCACCACAAGAATTATATATATATATATATATATATATATATATATATATATATATATATATATATATATACTTCCAATTTCCATACTTGTAGATCTAAGACATTTTATCACACAGCTGGGCATCCAACCACATCTTAATTCAGCATCTATTCTAGGCACGATTCAGTTCCATCATATCCATGAAATAGTTACAGCCATCAATGCACCACAAGAATTTTATATATATATATATATATATATATATATATATATATATATAGACTTCCAATTTCCATACTTGTAGATCTAAGACATTTTATCACATAGCTGGGCATCCAACCACATCTTAATTCAGCATCTATTTTAGGTACGATTCAGTTCCATCATATCCATGAAATAGTTACAGCCATCAATGCACCACAAGAATTATAATTATATATATATATTTATATATATATATATATACAAACCTGGGAATTTAGGAGTATGAATTTTTAAAGAATAGAGGGATAAGGATAGATTAGTAAATTTTTGTAATGCAGAACATTTTATCAATATAATAGCCATTTCTATTTTGAGAGAGACTTAAGTTGTTCAATCTTGTTTCTAAGTGGAGCAAGGGCCCACTCCTCCAAGAATCAAGATCTTCATTTTTGGTCAATATTTATATTTTATTCTCAAAAGCAAATAGGTATCTTTGTTAAAATTATAAATACTTCCAACTCCTTAAAGTTACAATTTGTTGTAGATTTGTCCTTGTGGGTGTTCTAGATTAAATTCTCATTTCTTTGCAATCATTTTCCAAGAATTATAAATAGTGTGTTTATTTCCAGCAATCGGTTTCATTCTAAAAAAGTGTGTTTATTTCCAACAATCTATTTCATTCTACAAATGTGTGTTTATTTCTAGCAATCTATTTCATTCTAGAAAAGTGTATTTACTTCCATCAAATTCATTTCTAAAAAGTGTGTTTACTTCCAACAAATTTTCATAGTTTGATTCCAATAAGGTTTTAACCAAAGAAGTCCTTAAGACATTAAAAATCCACCAAAACAAAATAAAAATACAAATACTTACAATCAATTACTAAATCACTAAGATTCTTCTTGTTGCATATAGTTTTAGACACATCCATGGTTAAATATGACATCAACAAAAAGTTGATTAAATGAAGGGAATAATGACACCCATCAAGCTTCTGGAAGTAACCATTGACCTACATAGTTTGTGGGGTGGTGACTCCTTATAAATCTTGGAGAGAGATCTCTAGGTGGTGTTCCTGAGAAGTAGGTTCCATAAGCGATGGATCTTCATCTAGATCATCTGTTATATCTTAAGCATCTTCAAAAACTTTAGTTTTAGGTGGAGAATCCACATCTCATAGGTAGAGATTTTTCTCAACACATTTATGTCCTCAAGTGAATTTGTCATCATAATTATAACATAATCCTTTTTTCTCTATAGTCTTGCATATCTGATTTCGTGAAACACTTGATAGGAGTGGTTCTAGGGGCCAGTGTTGTTTAAGAGTGTTGTGAAGTTGTAATTCAAAATGGAGTCAAATTAGATTTGAATCATTGCTAAGATGTGATCTTGTCCTCTTCTAACATAGCCAACCCTAGGGCTTCCACCATTGTGTTAGGCTAGAATAGTGTGACCTCTAATCAAATTACATCCTTCAATTCACTAATAAAAAAACACTTGAAGAATTCATCAGACAATCCCTCTATGTGATTGGCCATTTTTTTAATTTTGTTTGATATTCTCTCATGGTGCCTATCTATCAAAGTTTAGTGAGTGCTCTAGTGAAGTCATCAAAAACACTAGGGCAAAACTGTTACAAAATGAGGGTGCAAAAATCATTCCATATGGGATCATCATGAGCCTTGATATACCAATGATACCATTGAAGGGCTTCATGTTTCAAATGAAAGGATGCAAGCAGAACCTTGTCGGCATCAAAAGAATTATGCAAACTAAACCATTGAATCAAGGAAAATTAAGCTTCAGCTCACAAAAATTAATAGAAGAAGAAAACCCTCTATCTGAAGAGGACTCTGTATGTCGTATGTTTCTCATGGTTGTATGTTGAAGACTAAGGCCAAGATTTTTTTCATCAATATCTTTTATGTGGGTCTTGAGGGAGGCAATTTCATCTTTCATGTTTTTTACTCTTGTTCATGTCACTACCATGACCAGAATAAAAGGTTTTTTTTGGAATGGGTAGGAAAACTAGAATTAAGACATATTTAGTAAGGGAAGTTTTGAATTTGGGCAAAATCAAAAGGGATAAAGAGAATTTTAATAAAAAAAATTAGCGGGAGAAGGATTGATGAAGGTGAGGGAAATTTTAGGAGTGAAAATGACAAAACTAGAAAATTTATCAAAGAGGGACGAAGGAGAAAAATAGGGAGATGAATACTATGGAAAACTTGAGGAAAATAGACAATAGAAGTTATGGCAAAACTTAAAAAATGGGTAAATATAAATTTTCAAGAATTAGGAGTGGAATTGGGATATGGGACGTCAAGGAAGAAAATGTGGGGAATGAAATTTTAGGTGTCCAGATAAAATTTGAAGATCAATGGGGATACAAATAGAGAGATATGGTGAAAAAATTAAAAAAAATATATTTATTTTTTATCTTTTTTTTTATTTTTTTCTAATTTCTAATTTCTAATTTCTATCTCTAAGTCTTCTAAGAGTCTTATGAGAATATGTAGATAGTTTTATAAAATTGATAGAATGGAAATTTCCCAATTTCTTATTTCTATCAATTATCTAGTTGCAAGTCCTCTGATAGGCTACAGATACTCTGTTAATGGATTTTTTTAGTCTATCAAAAATATTTTGAAACTATTTGAAGTGGGACCCAAGTTTTAGTGGCTACCTAAGGGTTTAAATATATCATCTAACCACCAATATCATCTAAGTGAGTACCACTCTTTAGATATTTTTTGGCCATGAGTTTACCTCTCAGTGATAGCTCTTGGTTTTCTTCATGGATGGGAACTACTCAATCAGGAAGAGGTTGTTGCTTATTTTTCTATTAGGTCCTCTCAATGGGCCAACTACTTTGGGGTTCCTATGGTACTCCTCATAATGATTTTTAGGTCTTTCACACAAGCACTTCCTAAAGTTATGCAATCAAGTTTTTACCTTGATTTGAAATATATTAGTGTGTTACAAAAAAATACCAAAATAAATTATATAGCAGAGTAAATATATTTTTGAATAATTATTTAAAGGAATTATTTAGAAGAATAGAGTTAAGACTTTCTAAAGGAAAAAAAATTGGCCTTGAAAACACTCCAATACCAGATGAGAGGATCCTCCTGCAACAAGTTAATAAAAATGCATGAAGTAACAAAATTATAAAATGAGTAGAAGCATTGAAAAGATTATATTGATTGTATTCCAATTTAAGGGGGAAACCTCCTTTAATCAAGCTCAATACAATAAATTCATGGATGCCTTCCTTGGCTTCAACACTTACTTATATACTGAGTTTAATCTAAGTAACTACTACTTCCCCTAAATGTGGGATAAAACGTAATACTCACAAGATGACTTACAAAGCATATGCATCCATATAAATTAATATACTAACAAAGTAAGGAGAAGGGGTCACATGAGTTCTTAACATGTAACACCTTTAAAACTATTATACAAAACATGATTGATAAGGGAGAACTTGTATTTGATAATCTGAATGGACCCCCAAATTAGTCTTTTGACATATTTCATAAAACTTTCCCTACTCATGCCCCTTCTACCAACTATGATGATAATAAACTAGAATCATCTCATACTTGTGAGGTCCATACACTCAATGCCATTATCAATGAACCTATCATTGAGGAGACCATTACTTCAACTACCTCTTCCTTCATTCTAATCATTGAAGTGTTGAACTCACCCTCTATTCCTTTGGACACCAAAATAGAGGAAGTAACCACATCTCTTTCTTTACTTGATGAGACCATATACTTACCCACCTCTCTTTTGATATAAATACCAAAGGAGGAAACCATTTCTTCAACTACCTCTTCCTCCATTCCACTCATTGAAGTGGTGGAATTACCCTCTATTCCTTTAGATACCTAAACAAAGGAAATAACCATATTCATTCCTTCACTTGAGGCCATCACACCTTTCTCCCCTATCCTAGAACCACTCATTCTCTCTTTGGGAACCATCCCAAAAGAAGATATTACCTTGTCTACTCCTTCCATGGAGGAAACATCCTCCCAAATCTTGGAAACTTCCATCAATAACAAAGGTGAAGAAATAATTCCCTCACCTCAACCCATGGACTTAATATTTGAAACTAATGACCAAGGAATCAAATCCATTTACAAACCCTTTTCTAGATTGGTCTAAAGTCTAGAGTTCACTTCCCAACCCAATCTAGATAGAGTCACCTTTTGGCATCATCTTGGGCTCCCTTATAAAAAAAACCTAAACCTTCAACCTCACTTGCATCCACCCTTAAACCTATCATCACCTCAATCCCATTATCAAACACTTCTCCCTCTAAAATTATAGGGGAACCATCCAAACCCCCTATATCTAAAATTGTCAAATCACCTTACACCTCTCTAACCAAACCTATCAATAATTTAGGAATATTTATTACACCTATACTTACTCACCCATATTTGAAGTTGTACTTTGTTGTTCCCAAAATTAGCTATGCTCATTTCTGGGAACAACCCTTACGAAACTTGTCTATTTCATGTTTTTCTCTCTAAGTTCATTTTTCGAGGCAAGTTTTTCTTATTTTTGTGTTTGCTCAACTAGCATCATTCAAAGTTCATGATGTTCCCTTATTGCATTTTCCCAAAAATGTGAAAATCATTATAATCTCAATGCGACTAGAGGACAAAATTTTCATTTCTCAAAGTTAGTGTTTTCTGGTATTCCCATGCAAGGGCAGAATTTTTTGCCACCATTGCATTTGTTTTGTGTCTTCCATACAAAGGAAGAAATTTTCACTACCCTTACATCCATCATGCAAGAGTGTAAAAAATTACTTCCCTTGCATCTTTTGATGCCTTCCATGTAGGAGTGGTGAATTTTACCGCCCCTGCATCTCTTTTCAACTTCCCATGCAGAGGCGGTGATTTTTACCACCCTTGCATGGCCTCAATTTTTGTTCATGGCATTTATGGCCATGTGTGCTAAGTGGTTTGGGGTGGTTTTTCCCCCCATTTAATCTCTTTCCTCCCTCATTTCAATCCATTCTTCCATTTCTTCTCCTCCTCCCTACCCATGGATGATCAAGCAAACTAGAGGAAGTGCATTTTTGCCAGATTAGAGTGTCGTTTCACATTGTTCTTCAAGTAGGGTTTTGTATTTGTTTTTGTTTATGTTTTTTCTTCTCATTTTTTGTTGTTATTTCCTCTTTTTTTCTAGGTAGGTGTTTTATTATGCTTTTCTTCTCTTCTTTCCTCTTTTTCCCCATGTAGACGTGATTTCAGTGATCAAAAACCTCTTCTCTTCCCCCATCAGCCACTTAACCCATGTAATGGCAGTGAATTTCACCACCCTTACGTGGCATCCAACCCATGTAAAGGAAAAAAAATTCACTACCCTTACGAACCCCTCTCTAACCTATGTAAGGGCAGCAAAATTTATGCCCTTACATAATGGCTTTACCCAAAGTGCATTGGCAGCAAAAATCACCGCCTATGCACGACACGATATACCTCAAATGTGCATAGGCTGAAATTTTTGGTGCCAATGCATCCTTGCTAACCCAATTTTCCAAGGCAGAAATTTTTGCCACCTATGCATGAGAAACCTCTTCCACATGTAAGGGCATTAATTTTTGCCACCGATACCTTCTTCCCATTTTTTGCTAACTCTGAGAAATTTTCATTTTTCCTATTTTCTGAGCCTGCTCCCCTTTCCTTTCACTTTATAACCTACTCTCACCTTATCCTTTTCAAGCATGTTTCCCTAGTCATGATCACCCAATGTGTAATTTTTCTAGATTGCTAATGTTTCCCCTAATTGCATGATCATGACCCTTATCACAGTTTCTCCTCAAGATCCTTATTCATCAACTTACTTTCAACAAAGGCTCATCTCGATGACTGAAGCTTCTCTAAAGAAATCAAAGATGATGAAGTACCAATATAAAGGTGTTTTCCCAATTTCCTCAGTCACTTCTAATGTTGATGACATTAGGGACACAGAGATCAGCCACGTAGATATGGCCGAGTTCGCAGAGAGATCCAAGGCAAAAGAATTGAGCTCTAAAATGAAAAAGATAATTGAAAATAATATCCATCTAGTCTCCTCTTTTCTTATGGTAGCACATTACAAAAATTTCATCCTCTAGTGCACCCAATTCTATAATAAATATACCAGAGCTGTGTTAGATGCTAGTGGCAATGTGGTAATTTGATTGGACCCTAAATTCATCGATAAAGTTTTCATGTTCCCTCTTACTACTGAAGTGTTGAAGATTGACTTCATTGAAGTGTAAAGGGAATACGATAAAGATCTTGAGAAGGTGAAGAAGGTGATCAATAATAGATGGCTCAAGACTCCTAAGGCCAACTTGTCCAGATAGCCATGGAACTTTTTGAGGAGTGACTTTATAGAAGAAGATGGCTACTTAATTACTCTTCTTAATAGAGTACGAGGTTTACCCTCTTCTTCTCAATTTCATGAATGGATGTATCCCTTCATAAAGATAACTCTCTAAGGGAAAAAAATCATTTTTTGGGGTGTACAGATCAGCAACGCTCTATATGAGCAATTGACAAAGGTGCCTACTACTTTGACATTTTATATGACTTTGTACTTGGTGTACATTATAGCTTCAATGAGAACCTTTCTAGGTTTGACGTCAAAGGGAGATAGAAACACCACCCTTGTATATCAATATTACACTTAGCTAACATTAAAGGGATCAATTCATCACTTTAAGAGGGTAGATGATGCCTTCTTCATGATATTTTTGTGTCTTTTTGACCCTCAATTAGAACAAAAGAGAGTATCAAATGAAGCCTGGACTGTTGTCAATGACTTCGGCTATATGTTCTTATAGTTCCCTAATTTTTACTATCTCTAGGTTGACTTTTTCCAAGGCTATCTCTATATGATCCCTAGATTTCCTTTTAATAAATTGATCCTGATGGAGCTGCGTAGACAAATTATTATTGTACATAATAAGAAGATGGAATTTAAGAAATCAGGTTTCAAGTTCCCCATTGAAATTGGTAGGTACTCAGTGTTTATCGCTACAAAATCAAGGGAAATGGAGACCAAAATGCAACTTGTCACCATGAAGCATTTCAAAATAAGGCCCAGATATGATTACAGAGGTGTCAAAGGCATGATTAGGAGAAAGACTCAGTTCCATGAGCCCATGATCGAAGATGTCTGGATAGATTTAAGGATAGCAGAAGATATCAAAAAAATAGACTACAATAGACTATCTCTTGAGCAAATAGAGTATCTAGGGCTCACTGATATTCCTCTAAATCTAGTAGATGATAGAGATCTAGTAAATAACAGGTATCTTGTTGAACAAGTCACTAATTCTCCTCTTCCTCTGATCTAATGGTCAAAAAAAGAGCTGACCTCTTTAAGGATGAGATTCAAACCAATATTAGATAACACCAATGATTGGTTAGTAAATAAGGGGATCACATTAAAATAATTCATCATAGGATCAAAGGTTGAATCCCAAGAAGAGATAAGGAGGAGAGTAGAAAATAGAACAAAAAATAAGAGCGATGTTCCTTCTCCTTTCAGGCCCCATAAGCATAGAATCATTTTTATGTCAAAGAAATCAAATGTTGCCAAGAAAGAGCTAGAGTCAATAGATATGGGGGTTGAGAAACAAAGTGCCCAAGAACAAGTAGCAGAATAGATGAAAACAGCTGATAAGCCTATAGATCAATAGGGGATGGAAGCTCAATCTCTGCAAGAAGGTGCACAACTAGATATAGGCATTTCTTTTTCTCCACCCCACTCACCTATTATAACTCCTTCACCCATTTCTCCCATCAGTATTCCCTCTTTTGGAGCCACCTCTCCTTCTAGTGTTATTTTTGGTGACCCTCAAGGTGCTTTTAGAGATGCTCTTCGATCATCAGGATCCATCCCCAGTCTGTCATCTTCTTTCAACATCAGAGATAGTTCCACCTTTAATTAGTCAGTGATAGGTGTAGTTTTGCCCGATATTATGCCCACTACACCCATTGTTCCCACCAAAAGTGCAGGTGCTACCCCAATAACACCAACTATAGGGAATGTTGCTACTATAAATGCTTCTACCCTCCCACCTTGGTTATCAAATTTCACACTCAAAATGAAAAAGCAAGCCATCTATCTAGATGACTTTAAATTTGGTAAGATAGTGCCAGTGAAAGATAAGACCCCCAAGAAGCCAAAAATACTTTCAAAAATGATTAGAGATAAGGGGCACAAATATCTAGAGATAGCCAAACCCCCACAAGATGCAACCCTTGAGAATTTTGATATGAGCAGCTACTCCATTTCTTGAGTTGAGTTAGGGAAAATAATTCATGAGGGCACTAAAAGTGATTTTAAATTTGTGATGGATATCATGGTCCAAAAATTTGATAGAGAGAGAAATGAAAGATCATTATAAAGCAAAAGTGAAACAATTAACCACAATGATCAGGAGATTTAACTTTGTTCTAGAAACAGTAACTCCAAAGGCTTTCTCCGTAGATGATCATGTAATCCAAAAAGTAGAGAAGACCTATTTAAAGGGAAAAGTAATTGAAGATTACCTAGATAAGATGCATGCACAATGGATTTCCTTATTTACAGAGGTGGCTAAGAAGACAAGTAAAATGAAGAAAATGAGAATAGAGTTAAAAGACCTTATCTTTATTATTTTTCAAGATATTGATAGCACAAATAAATATCTTACCAAGTGGATAAAGATGAAAGCACTAAAGAAACATACCTTAGTATCAATAGATGTCATTGTTGATAGAGATTCTTATATTGAAATCAAAGAATCACTGATATATAAGATCTGGGTACTTAAGGAACTGATTAGTGACCTTGAATCTTCCAAGGATGCCAGTGAAGAAAGTGACACCAGTCTGTTGAACAAATTAGAGGAGTTGATTTGTGGACTCATCTCTCAAGACAACCAATTCATTTCAGTAGAAGAAATGATTTAAAAGTTCAAAGGTATGATTTAAGGGAATTTGAGGAAAAACATTCTCAATGACTTCTGTGGATAATATTTTAGATAATCAGTTAACTCTAGACAATCTGAGAACCAGGTTAACCAGTCACGCCAAGTCAATCACAGTAGTGAGAGATGCTATGGTCAGAGCTAAGATAATCTTCAAAAGTACTATTACGCCAAATAGTATCAGAATACATGCATCTATCACCATGTAGGATGCTCATCTGAAAAAGTCTGGTGACAAAAGTTAAACTATTCTTTCATACTTTCTTCTTCATTCTTCTCATGCACTTTGTAATTGACTTGGGACATTTTCACATGTACTTTTCTAATATATAATTACATGTAAAAATCTAGAAAAGTCCCAAAATCGACAGTGACTCATCTTTGACTAGGTTTTCAATATTTAAGTCTTTTCTAATTTTGAAGGTTTTTGCCTATATATATAGAGGGAGCCTCTTTTGTAAAGGATCTCTAGATAATTGAGAGCAAAAAATCTGCCAAAATTGAGATACTTCTTGAGACTTTGATCTCAGCATGTAAATCATATTTTCTTTAATGAATGAGAAACAGGTTATTTTTAGACTTTGTGTTGAAGTAATTTGGGTTATTTAGGGAATCGTTCTTATGTTCTCTTTCCTAATAATCTCTCATCTATTTGATTAAATAAGCAGAGTGTATGTGGAAATTATTTGAAAACATTTTGAAGGATATCAAAAAGACTCTGAGCTACTTTTATCCTTTGTGATCTTTCTATCTATTGGAGTTTTAGGTGAACAATTTGAGCTCCGCTTTACTCTACTGTTACATACGTTTTGGATCAGTGAGGGAAGCAACGAAAGACTTTGTACTTTTGTGGGTTTCTCATAGACCTAGTTACTACTCAAAAAGATTTTTTGCTATTTGTTGAATGTCATTTCTAAAGGAAGAGGAATGTTTTCAGTCATCAACTAGGGTTTCTCTTTTACTCTGTGAACATCATCTTTGAAAAAAGAGAGATGGATGGTGTTATCCTATCCTGAGTATTCTTTTTTGCTTATATATATATATATATATCATACAAGTAATTTATAGGGAACCTCCCCTTGATGAGAGGAGAGATTTATCTCATTAGGATGTGGTAAATCTACACTTTTTACTATATAAATCTCTTTGTACTATGGTTGATATACCCATTTTGATATCAATTAGCTAATGATAAAATATTCACCCAACAGTTTTTGGTGACTCCGCTAGGAATGTTACATGTAGTCTGAAGTCTCAAGCGTTAGATTGAAGCAGTTCTTATCCTTATTCATTTTCATTTTATATCTATTTCCATTATCTATTTTTGTTATATCCATTTCCATTATATATCCTTATTAATAATCTGGCAGTTTCACACTCTACTGACTATGAATGTGTACTTTGAATCCTCAAGCTTCGAACTAAAGCCTTTTTAGTCCTTTTTTAGTGTACACTCTAGCAGATCCACCATATACATGAAGGCAGAGAGCTCAAGGTATTGTTGATCCAGTATTCAAGTTGGTGCGATGAACTAACTTTGAGATTTCTACTCCACCATCTCACCTTCAGCACACTAGGAGTTTCCCTCCTACCAATGTTAGATCTCCCATACCTGGTGAAGCTTCTAGTGTCAATACTAGTAAGGTTTTATCTATAATGACCCCACCAAGATTTGTTACATTTCCATTCAATCATGATATCATAATGGCCCAAGGCCCTTGGGGTAACTCCTTTGGTCCTCTCAATCTGGCCCCACCTTTACACAAACTACCTCATAGTTTGAGAAAGAATTTTCCCAAATTCTATGGCGATGAGAAGATTCATCTTGATGAGCACATTGCTACTTTCTCCATAGCATGTGGTGTGATAGGTGTGGAATATGAAGATATAGTAGCGATACTATTTGTAGAAACTTTGTAAGGTGCTACTACTGACTAGTTTTACCACCTTCAAGTTTAAACTATAACTGACTGGAATACGCTCAAGGCCAAGTTTGAGGCCAGGTTTAAACCCGCTGAAGATGAACATGCCTTCTTAGCTCAAATTAAAAAAATGAAGAAGGAACCTCATGAGCCTATGAGATATTTCATAGCAAAATTTAATAAGTTAAAGAACTGAATTCTTATGATTGCTCAGCCTACACTAGAAAACCTCAAGTGATTTTTCATCAACTCACAACTTCTTGAAGTTTTCTTTTGAGGTGGGCCAGACCTATGGATCTTGCTATAGCTCAAAATTTGGCTACTGAGATTGAGGATGATCTTATCTTGGTAGGTAAGATTAGAAAAGATTCTAATAAATATAAATTTTCTTCATCTGCTAAATTTTCTTCCACAAGCACCATAGATCTTATGGTGTAAAAACTAATGAATGAACTGCTAGCCTTGAAAAAACAAATGGCTCAAGGTATGTCTGCTCTTACTTATCGAGATATGCCAAAGAGGACATTTCAGAATTAGTCATATCAAGGCAATGCTACCAAAAATCAAGGGCAACCAAATCACCTTCCTCCCCCACACGGGAAGCTTGCCATTAAAGTAGCACCTACTAATTCAGTAGTTGGTTACCTTGAAGCTAAACATGATTTCTCGCTCCAACCTAAGTTGAACCAACAAGATGATGTTAATCTCTTTGTAAAATAAGAAGATGAATTAGCCGGTGACTCCAATATTAGTTTCTTGGATTATCAAGATGAAGCTAGAAGTAAGGGAAAAGTGTTTGATGGATCCTATGCTATTTTTACCAGGTCCCAAAATTAATCAGCTCAACAAGCTGATAAAGAAAAATCAAGAGAAGAACCTCAACCAATAGTTTCTATCACTAAACAAGGGACTTCATTGCCTTTCCAATCAAAGGACCTAGTGACTAATAAGAAATTAAGTACCTCAAACCATCTTGCACCTTCTACTTCTATCTCTCAGACCAGTTTCACACCCAATAAAGATCAAAATGATGGGCTTCCTCCCTCTTCCTCTAGCTCATTTCAATTATTTAATATAATTGATCATGTCAAAAAGACTAAGATTTAAATGATTGAGATTGATTACTTGTGTGTTAATCCTGAATAGTTTGATAGGTTGGTCGAATACGTGAAAAGTAAAATTGGCCCTATAGGACAAGATTATCCAAAAGTGACTTGTGATACCTCCAAGAATAAATTTACCTAGAATAATCTTGTCGCTACTCCTCTTATTGCCCCTGGGAAAATAGAAGCTTTTTATGTTTTTTTGTTGATAAATGGTTATAAATTGAGTAATTGCATAATAGACTCTAGAGCTTCTGATAATTTTATGCCTACCAAGGTAGCAAATTTTCTTGGTCTTACTTTGACTAAGACTTTTGGGAGGTGTTTCTCCATGAAAAATAAGCAAGTCCCACTCCTAGGTAAAATCAAAGATGCCCAATTTACATTTGTAGCTTTTCTAGAGAAAGAATCAAAATGACAGTCCTAATGGCCATTGTTCTAGCCTCTTACGGCATCCTTTTTTGGCAAAATTTCTACAAGGATGTTGGTGGAAAATTAAGCATGGACCTATCTGAGGTGAGGATCCCAGTCAAAGATGTTATGTAGAGATTACTCCTTGAGAAGGAAGTGAAATATGTGGTCACTCAAACATTGGCTCTTGAAGCTCATATTCTATTTGAGTCTTTAGGCATGGGTAATTACTTTTTGTCCATAGAGGAAGTCCATTAGATGCCTAATGAAATCCCCAAATGTGTCAACCTAAAAATTGGTTCAGATCGAATAGCAAAAATATTGGAGTGCAGTACAAGTATAGAAGAATCTACTCCTCTAAATAAAGAAAAATCTAAGGAAAAATTAGTTTCTAATGAGGTATAGATTGTGGAATTCAATGGCAGTTTCTCCTCTACCAACTCAAAAACTAGAATTGTGTTGATATCTCCTCAAGGAGATAATTTTCTTTCTTCATACAAGTTATAGTTCAACAACACCAACAACACAACTGAGTATGAATCTCTGCTGCTTGGATTGAAGGCTGCTCGAGACAAGGGCATCAAACTCCTTCACACCAAAGGTGATGCTGAACTAGTGGTTTGTTAGGTAAGGAACTTGTATCAACCCAAAAATGAGAAATTGTGCCACTACCACAATCTAGTCTAAGATCAAATTGAAAGCTTTGATGCTTTCAACATCTCTGCCATACCCAACAAATTCAATGACTGCATTGATGCACTAGCTATTTCATCAACTCTACTAGTTCCTCACCCTAATTTTAAAGGAGATAAGTACACTATTGAAGTAGTGTCTCAACCAAGTGTGCCTGATAATGCTAGCCATTGGCCAGGTGTTTAATAGTGATAATCAAATCATTTACTTCCTAGATCAAAAAGGTAGCTTCGAATAGCTTCATTTCAATGGTAGTAAACCTTAAAAGCTTGAACCAACCCCTAAATCAAGTACAAATGTAGATGAAGAATTCTTGCAACTTAAAGGGAATAAGATCACAAAAGGCCTAGTTTCCCTTGAGAAGCTATTTGACAAATACGATAGGTTCATTAAATAGAGGCAAAAAGATTCAAACTCCTCCCAGGAGTTTGATCAATTAAATTTAGGTACCTAGAGAGAAAAATCTCAAAGTGGTGAATATTGGGAAATGTTGTACTCAAAAAGAAAAGTTCAAGTTCATTGCTCTACTCCACTAGTATATAGATGTCCTAGCATACTCTTATGATGATCTAAAGTCACTTAGGCCTGAACAAATCTACCATGACATTCCTCTCAAAAGTGATTCATTGCCTTACAAGAAAAAATTTAAGTAGTACAATCTAAAGATATAAGGTACTATTTTGTCTAAAATATAGAAAATACTGAATGTTAGGATAATTTTTCTAATCCATCATTCCACATGAATTGCAAACATAGTCCCTGTGAGGAAGAAGAATGGCAAAATTCACATATATGTGGATTTCAAAATTTTGAATCAGTCATCCTTAAAGGATAACTATCCTCTGCCTATCATGTATCAAATTCTTAAGATGGTGACTAGTTCATAGATGTTATCAATGTTAGACAGCTTCTCAGGGTATAATCAAGTTGAGGTTAGTAAAGCAGACTAGCATAAAACTGTCTTCACCACACCTTGGGGCACTTTTACCTATCGAAGAATGCCTTTTGGCCTAATAAATGCTGGCATCACTTTTTAGAGAGCAATGGACCTTGCTTTCAAAGATGAAATGGGTAAGTTCATTTTAGTATACCTAGATGATTTAACAGTCTTTTCTAAGTATTGCCCTGACCATATGCACCATTCACAACAAGTTCTAGAATGTTGTTGCCAAAATGGCATTTATTTAAATCCCAAACAATATATTTTTGGAGTAATGGAGGGGAAACTTCTTAGACACATTGTATCATGATAAGGCATAAAGATTGAATTTGAAAGAGTCAAGTCCATCTAGGAGCTTACTTTGCCCATAAATAAGATTGTAGTTCACTCTTTCTTCAGAAAAGTGAATTTTTTATGAAGGTTCATCCTTGAGTTTGCTGAAAAGACTCACCATATTGTAAACATGATGAAGGGAAAGGCCACTTTTCATTAGACTAAAGAATAAAAATTGGCATTTTGAAACATCAAGACAGCGATTGCCCATGCCCCAATTCTGGTTTGTCTAAACTATAACAAGGATTTCATAATGTATAGTTATGCTTTTAAGCACACACTTTTAATGATTTTGGTTCAATAGAACCAAGAAGGTGTGGAATCTCATTTTTATTTCATGAGATGTCCTCTTAAAGCTCATGAGATAAAGTACTCAAACATGGAGAAGCATGCTTATGCAGTGGTAAAGGCAATGAAACATTTCTACTTCTACATCTTGAATTCACACACTACTGCCTTAGTTCTCAACAACATAATCAAATCCATATTAACTTAATAAGATTTTGGAACTAAAAGAGGCAATTAGATTGCTAAAATCTAAGAGTTTGATCTAGTCATCAAACTAGCGAAGCTGGTGTGAGGAAAGGGCCTATGTCAATTGATTTCTGGCAATAGACTAGAAGAAATAGAGTATGCAGAAGAAGAAATTGAAGACACACCAATACTCCTCTTTGTCTCCACCACGAATGAGTGGTATTCAAATATTTCTCATTTCCTTACTTATGGTGAGTGTCCTGTTCACCTATATCATAAAGAAAGGAGGACTGTCAAGTTAAAAGCTACCAATTTTATCTTCTGGGACAATGGCCTATACAAGAGGAGCCTTGATGGAGTGTTCCTTCGTTGTGTGGATAAAGAGTAGCAGAATCAACTTTTGAAGTCTTTTCATGATCTAGCCTATGGAGGACTTTTCTTGCTCCTATAACTACCCATAAGATTCTATGAGCTAGGTATTACTGGCCTACTCTCTTTCAAGATGCATACAAATAGGTATGTAGATGTGAATTATGCCAGCAATTTATTGGAAGACCCAAGTTGGCTGCTCTACCTCTTAAGCCTATGGTGATAGAAGAGCCATTTAAATAATGAAGAATTGATTTCATTGGTGCTATAAACCCATCTTCAAGTACTGGACATGATTATGTCCTCATAGCCACAAATTAATTCACCAAGTGGGTGGAAGCTATTCCAACCAAGCATGCTACTTCAGAAGTAGTGTGTAATTTCCTTAAAGAGAACATCATTTTTAGGGTCAGGGTCCCAACCAAAATTATCATAGACAATGCAGCTTGTTTCTCTTTTCAAAAGATTACTCAGTTCTATTTTTACTATGGGATTACCCTCTCCCACACTTCTAATTATTTTTCACGAGAGAATGGCCAAGCAGAATCAAGCAACAAGAACTTGGTGACTATCATCAGGAAGTTGGTGGATGACAACCAACAAACTTGGCACAAAGCTTTGGTTGATGCTTTATAGGTAGACAAAATTACACCCAAAAGGGTGATTGGTATGTCACCTTTCCAACTTATTTATGGTCTCAATGCTGAGATACCAATCACCCTAGAATTGCCAACATTGAAATTGGCTAAGGCAATCGAAGATCAGACATATGAAAGCTCCATCGATAAGAGGGTCATGTGCTTGACCGAATTGGATGAGCAGTGAAATATGGTGGTGGATTGAATTGCTATGCATAAGAGCTTGGTGAAGAAGCTCTTTGACCAAAAAGCAAAAAACCATGATTTCTAGATTAGAGATCAAGTCCTATTGTGGGACAAAAGAAGAGAGCCAAAAGGAAATTTGACTCCCTCCAGAGGGGCCCTTTTACTATCCATCAGCTCAATAGTGAAAATAGTTTCCTATTGAAGTATCAAGATGGCACACCCTTTTCTCTACCTCATAATGGACAACATCTGAAGCACTTCAATTCTTGAAGTATCAGATAAGATCATCTGTACATATATTTATTTGTATAGTCTTTAGTTCTATTTTCATGCTTTTTATATTCATTTTTGGCACCTTTCTTTTTGGCTTGACTCCATAGCCCAATGGCTTGGATGAAGGAACTTAGAGACTAGTTTCTACTCCCATCAATCAGTTCAATCAATAGAAGTTCCCCAACAGGACCCTATTGTTGTTCCCAAAATTAGCTACGCTTGTTTTTGGGAACAACCCCTATGAAACTTGTCTATTTTGTGTTTTTCTCTCTAAGTTCATTTTTTGAGGCAAGTTTTTCTTGTTCTCATATTTACTCAATTGGCATCAATCGAAGTTCATGACATTCTCTTATTGTATTTTCCTAAAAACATGAAAATTGTTATAATCTCAATGCGGCCAGAGGACAAAATTTTCATTTCTCAGAGTTAGTGTTTTCTAGTATTCCCATGCAAGGGTGGTATTTTTTGCTGCCATTACACTTGTTTTGTGTCTTCCATGCAAAGGAAACACTTTTCACCACCCTTGCATATATCATGCAAGAGTGGAAAATTTTTCTACCCTTGCATATTTTGATGCCTTCTATGTAGGAGCGGTGAATTTGGCTACCCCTGCATCTCTTTTCAACCTCCCATATAGAGGCGGTGATTTTCACCACCCCTGCACGACCTCAATTTTCATGCACGACATTTATGGCCATGTGCATCGAGTGGTTAGGGGTGATTTTTTCCCCCATTTAATCTCTTTCCTCCCTCAATTCAATCCATTCTTCCATTGCTTCTCTTCCTCCCTACCCCTGAATGATCAAGCAAACTAGAGGAAGCATGTTTTCACCAGATTAGAGTGTCATTTTGCATTGTTCTTCAGGTAGAGTTTTGTATTTATTTTTGTTTGTGTTTTTTCCTCTCATTTTTTTTGTTATTCCCTCTTTTTCACTAGGTAGGTGTTTTATTATGCTTTTCTTCTCCTCCTTCCTTTTTTTTCCCATGCAGATGTGATTTGAGTGACGAGAAACCTCTTCTCTTCCCCCATCAGCCACTTAACCCACATAATGGCACAAAATTTCACCACCCTTACATGGCTTCCAACCTATGTAAAGGTATAAAAATTCACTACCCTTACAAACCCCTCTTTAACCCATGTAAGGGCGGTAAAAATTGCTTCCCTTACATAATGACTTTACCCAAAGTGTATTGGCGGCAAAAATTGCCACCTATGCAGGATTTGATACACTTCAAATGTGCATAGGCTACAATTTTTGGTGCCAATGCATCCTTGCTAACCTAATGTGTACAGGTATCAATTTTTGCCACCTATGCATGAGAAAACTCTTCCACATATAAGGGCTGTAATTTTTGCCGCCGATGCGTACCTTCTTCCCATTTTTTGCTAACTCTGGGAAATTTTTATTTTTCCTATTTTCTAAGCCTACTCCCCTTTCTTTTCACTTTTTGACCTACTCTCACCTTGTCCTTTTCAAGCATGTTTCCCTAGTCATGATCACCCAATGTGCAATTTTTCTAGATTGCTAATATTTCCCCTAATTGCGTGATCATGACTCTTATCACAGTTTCTTCTCAAGATCCTTCTTCATCAACTTACTTTTGATAAAGGCTCATCTCAATGACTGAAGCTTCTCTAAAGAAGTCAAAGATGATGAAGTACCAATATCAAGGTGTTTTCCTAATCACCTCAGTCACTTCTAATGTCGATGACATTAGGGACACAAAGATCAGCCACATAGATATGGCCAAGTTCATAGAGAGATCCAAGGCAAAAAATCTAAGCTCCAAAATGAAAAATATCATTGAAAGCAATATCTATCTATTCTCCTCTTTTCTTATGGCATCACATCACATAGAGTTCATCCTCCAGTGAACCCAATTCTACAATAAATATACCAGAGCTATGTCGAATGCTAATGGCAATGTGGTAATTCAACTAGACCCCAAATTCATCATTAAAGTTTTCATGTGCCCTCCTACTACTAAAGTGTTGAAGATTGACTTCATTGAAGTACAAAGGAAATACGATAAAGATCCTAAGAAGGTGAAGAAGGTGATCAATAATAGATGGCTCAAGACTCCTAGGGCCAACTTGTCCAGATGGCCATAGAAATTTCAAAGGAGTGAATTTATAGAAGTTGGTGACTTAATTACTCTTCTCAATAGAGTATGAGGTTTACCCTCTTCTTCTCAATTTCATGAATGGATGTATCCCTTCATCAAGATAATCCTCCAAGGGAAACATGTCATTTTCTAGGGTGAACAGATCAACAATGCTCTACATGAGAAATTGACAAAGGTGTCTACTACTTCAAAGTTGTATATGACTTTGTACTTGGTGTACATTGCAAATTCAATGAGAACCTTTCCAGGTTTGACATCAGAGGGAGACAAAAAAATCACCCCTGTGTATCAATATTACCCTCAGCTAACATTAAAGGGATCAATCCATCACTTTAGGAGGGTAATTGATGCCTTCTTCATAGTATTTTTGTGTCTTTTTGACCCTCAATTAGAAGAAAAGAGAGTATCAAATGAAGCCTAGATTATTGCTAATGACTTCAGCTGTATGTTCTTATAGTTCCCTACTTTTTGCTATCTGCAGGTTGGCTTTTTCCAAGGCTATCCCTATATGCTCCCTAGATTTCCTTCTAATAAATTGATCCTAATGGAGTTGTGTAGACAAATTATTATTGTACACAATAAATAGATGGAACTTAAGAAACCAGGTTTTAGGTTCCCCATTAAAATTGGTAGGTACTCAGTGTTGACTGCTACAAAAGCAAGGGCAATGTAGACCAAAATGAAACTTATCACCATGAAGCATTTAAAAAGAAGGCCCAAATTTGATTACAGAGGTTTCAAAGACATGATTAGGAGAAAGACTCGTTCCATGAGCCCATGATCGAAGATGTTTGAATAGATTTAAATATAGTAAAAGATATCAAGAAAATGGACTACAACAGACTATCTCTTGAGCAAATAGAATATCTAGGGCTCACTGATATTCCTCCAAATCTAGTAGATGATAGAGATCTAGTAAATAGTAGGTATCTTGTTGAAAAAAACACTAACTCTCCTCTTCCTTTGATCTAATGGTCTTAAAAAGAGCTGACCTCTTTAAGGATGAGATTTGAACCAAAATTAGTTAACACCAATGATTGGTTAAAAAATAAGGGGATCACATTAAAAGAATTCATCATGAGATCAGAGGCTAAATTATAAGAAGAGATAAGGAGGAGAGCAGAAAATAAAACAAAAAATAAGAGCGATGTTTCTTCTCCTTCCAAGCCCCATAATCTTAGAATCATTTTTGTATCAAAGAAATCAAAGGTTATCGAGAAAGAGCTAGAGTTAATAGATATGGCAGTTGAGAACAAAGCACCCAAGAACAAGTAGAAAAATAGATGGAAATAGATGATAGGCCTACAAATTAATAGGAGATAAAAGCTCAATCTCTGCAAGAAGGTGTGCAACCAGATACAGGCATTTCTTCTTCTCTGCCCCACTCACCTATTGTAACTCCTTCACCCATTTCTCCCATCAGTATTCCCTCTTCTAGAGCCACCTCTCCTTCTAGAGTTATTTTTGGTGACGCTCAAGGAACTTCTAGAGATGCTCTTCGATCATCAAGATCAATCCCTAGTCTGTCATCTCCTTCTTTCAACAGTAGAGATAGTTTCACCTTCAACTAGTCAGCGATAGGTGTAGTTTTTCCTGATACTATGCCCACTATGCCCATCATTCATGCTAGTAGTGTAGGTGCTACCCTAGTAACACCAACTATAGAGACTATTGCTACTATAAGTGCTTTTTCCCTCCCACCTTGGTTATCAACTTTCACACCCAAAAGGAAAAAGCAAGCCAGCTCTCTAAATGACTTTGACTTTGGTAAGATAGTACCGGTGAAAGATAAGACCCCCACGAAGCAAAAAATCCTTTTGAAAATGATTGGAGATAAGGGGTATAAATTTATAGAGATTTCCAAACCCCCACAGGATGCAACCCTTGAGAATTTTGATTTTGAGTAGCTACTCTATTTCTCAAGTTGAGTTAGGGAAAATAACTCACGAGCATGCTAAAAGTGATTTTCAATCCACAATGGATATAATGGTCTATAAATTTGATAGAGAGAGAGAGAGAGAGAGAGAGAGAGAAATGAAATATCATTATAAAGTAAAAGTAGAACAATTGACCGCAGTGATTAGGAGATTCACTTTTGCTCTAGAAGTGGCAACTTCAGAGGCTTTCTCCATAGATGATCCTGTAATCCAAAAATTAGAGAAGACCTATCTAAAGGGAAAATTACTTGAAGATTACCTAGATAAGATGCATGCACAAGGGATTTCATTATTTAAAGAGGTGGCTGAGAAGATAGGTAAAATGAAAAAAATGAGAATAGAGTTAGAAGACCTTATCTCTATTATTTCTCAAGATATTAACAACACAAATAAATATCTTAGCAAGTGGACAGAGATGAAAGTACTAAAAAAACATACCTTAGCATCAATAAATGTCATTTTTGATAGAGATTCTTATTTTGAAATCAAATAATCACTGATATACAGGATCTAGGTACTTAAGGAACTGATCAGTGACCTCAAATCTTCCAAGGATGTCAGTGAAGAAAGTAACACCAATCTATTGAAGAAATTAGAGTATTTGCCTTGTAGACTCACCTCTCGAGACAACCAATTCATTTCAACAGAGGAAATGATTCAGGATTTTGAAGGTATGATCTAAAGGGAATTCAAGGAAAAAGCATTTTCAATGACTTTTGTGGATAGTATTTTAGATAATCAGTTAACTCTAGAGAATCTGAGAACCAAGTTAACTAGTCATGCCAAGTCAATCATAGTAGTGAGAGTTATTACAGTCAGAGCTAAGATGATCTTCAAAAGTAATATTGCACTAGATAGTATCAGAATACAGGCATCTATCACCATGTATGATGCTCATCTAAAGAAGTTTGGTGAAAAAAGATGAACTATTCTTCTGTACTTTCTTTTTCATTCTTTTCATGCACTTTGTAATTGATTGGAGAAATTTTCACATTTACTTTTGTAATATGTAATTACATGTAAAAATATGGAAAAGTCCCAAAGTAAATTATGACTCATCTTTGGCTAGGTTTTCAATATTTAAGTCTTTTCCAATTTTGAAGGTTTTTCCCTATATATATAGGGAGCATCTTTTGTAAAGGATCTCTGAATAATTGAGAGCAAAAACTCTACCAAAATTGAGATACTTCTTGAGACTTTGATCTTAGCTTATAAATCACATTTTCTTGAATCAATGAGAAATAGGTTATTTTTAGACTTTGTGTTAAAGTAATTTGGGTTATTTAGGGAATCATTCTTATGTTCTCTTTCCTAATAATCTCTCATATATTTGATTAAATAAGCAAAGTGTATGTGGAAATTATCTAAAAACATTCTGAAGGATATTAGAAAGACTTTGAGCTACTTATCCTTTGTGATCTTTCTATCTGTTGTAGTTTTAGGTGAAGACTTTGAGCTCCACTTTAATCTACTGTTACGTACATTTTGAATCAGTGAGGGAAGAAACGAAAGACTTTATGCTTTCATGTCTTTCTCATAGACCTAGTTACTACCCAAAAATATTTTTTGCTATTTGTTGAATGTCATTTCTAAAGGAAGAGGAATGTTTTTAGTCATCAACCAGGATTTCTCTTTTCCTCTATGAACATCATCTATGAAAAAAGAGAGATAGATGGTGTTTGAGTATTATTTTTTGCTTATATATATATATATAGACACACACACACACACACACACACACACACACACACACACACACACATATAACATACAAGTAATTTATAGGGAACCTCCCCTTGATGAGAGGAGAGATTTATCTCGTTAGGATGTGGTAAACCCACACTTTTTACCATATGAATTTTCTTGTACTGTGGTTGATATACCCATTCTTCCATCAGTTAGCTAATGACAAAATATTCACCCAACAAACTTAACCCCATCTAGTCCACCAAAGAAAACCCCAACCAAACCAACTAAGAAGGTGGAACCACCTAAACTCCCACCTTGAACTAGAGCTATACCACCTCCTTCCTTCTTACCATCTATCATAGAACCTCATCATTTTACCATACTTTTACCAAGATTGTGAACCCTCCCATAACTACCCCAACTAAACCTCCTCCTTTCATTCTACCTTTACTTACCCCCACCAAATTATCAAACTCCCCATCATTCTTAACTAACCTATATACCTCTACCTTCTCACCTATCACCAATACTTCACCATCCACCTCTAAATATTCCACCTCAAAACCAACCATAACCAAATAATTCCAACCGAAAACACCTACCAAAAGCATTCCACCACCTACAACTACCATGGTGAAGCCTACTCCTAAGAAGGCTCCCACCCCTAAAACTAAAAACCCAACACCCTCAACAGCTTTGCTTAAATATTATTCAACCATTCTATAAAGGTTTTTGAAAACTTCCTACTTGAGCCTACCACCTATCAACCCATTCAACCCTTCAGTTCCTAAACCATCTTGGGTCAATGATAGTTTAATTTGTTCATACCATAAGACACCTGGACATGACATAGAGAACTGTAAAGCTCTCCAACCACTTGTCCATAACTTATGGGATGAGGATGATCTATTATCAGATGAAACCCCCTTGATCCCATTACCAACCCAACCACCAAATAAACCAATCCAAAAATTACCTACTCCTCCACTCTAATCTAAAAGTAAGGAAGAACTAAAGGAACCTTCTAGCCCAACACCTCCCCTAATCCACACTATTCATATGGTTACCTGATCTAGGGCTTGACAAAAGGATAAGGGAAAATCCAAAGTGTTCATATCATGGGCATACCCTTCCAACCCTCAACCTTTCAACTAAACCCAAGCACCCTCACCTTTACCTTCACCTTCGCCAAAACCCAAAATATCCATTTTGGGTGCCTTTCCTTCCAACCCTTCTAAATCTATCCAGTGAGTAGTGTTAAAATAACTTCACCAAACATCATTGAAGATGAGCCTTTATGACCTAATTAACACCTCAACCCATCACCACCAAAAATTGATAAAGGCACTACAATCAACAAAGGTTCAACTAGAAGACCCTCAACCTCTTACATCCTTTATTAGAGCCCTTCAACTTTCTACCTTTATAACATTCCAAGATTCAAAAATACTTTCTATTCATTTTGAAGATCCTGATCCTCCCCTCTTCATCACTATATACATCAATAAAACCCACACCAAAATGGTGATGATTGATGGAGGAGATAGTATTAAAATTATCTCCTCTCATGTTGATGACCAATTTTAACTACCTAAGAATATTATGTCAAAAACTACAATAGTCCTTTGCTCCTTTAATGATATTATGGCCACTGCCTTGGGGATAGTCATCCTCCACTTCCGCTTGGGACCTCACACAATTCCATAACTCTTTTACATTATAGAAGGAAAGTTCTAATATAATGTCTTAATTATACACCCTTGGATCTACACCATGATTTGTGTCTCATCCATCTTGCATCTATGTGTCAAATTTAAACACGAAGGTCAAGTTTTTATCATAAAATCTAATCCTAATCCTTTTGTATCTTTCAATATTACATATCAACCCAATAAAATTCTTCTTTCTCCCTCATCCACCTCACCAGAAACCAAAAACAACTCTACCTCTACCATCGATGAAGCTTCAACTAGCTCATTTATCCCTTCTTCTTAGATCCTCATAGAGGACCCCTTGAAACCCATATTCTAAAATCTCTCACTAAGGGAGTATCATCTTTCAGCCTTGGATGCTTTTTCCAGTCCTAAAGTGTATGATAAACTTGACCGTGATCCTAGTTATGACCCAAACATTGGTATCATCATACCTTTCATGCCTCCCAACCATCAAACCAAATTAATCTATGGGGGAGTTTATCATCCACTTCTTGATTCTACCACTACCTCTATCACCCAACCATTTACCTTTGACTTTTCTTATCTTGACAAAGTAGAATTTTACAACTTATACCTTCACAAGTGTGCCTAGAATGGATTTTTCCTTGACCGTTATGAACATGGACCTCATGAGTTACCTTCCATCAAAACCTAGAAACCTCATGAGCTATTTGGCCTTGAGTTCATACCACCAGAAGAACCACTAGTTCATCAAAACCCATTGCCATCATTGAAGAAAACATCCCATCCTCACCATCCCAATCTCCTTTAAAGTCTAAGGATTTTGAAATCATTCTTCTTAACTTGTTTTAGTCAATACTATTATTTGAGGCTCCTTGACCTATCAGAATGAGGGTCAAACTAAAATGCTTCCTCTCATTCATCCTAAAATGGTAGAAAATGATTCTCCTACCATCAACACCATCCAACATTAGGATGATGATTCTATTCTCACCTATATTGGTGTGGGGGTTTATTATATCCACAAATCCCTTCCTCCTAAGAACCACGTAATGTTTAACAAATACACTATCGATGTCAACTTCGGTACTCAGGATAACCCTTTCATTATAAAGATTGGTCAATCCCTAGATTCTATGGAGTAACAAGATTACCCTTCTTTTATTTGAGATCTAAGCATAAAATTTTATTGCTCCTATCAAGATATGCCCAAAATAGACCCTTTCATATCCCTTCACAACATTGTCACCCATCCCAATGTTAAGCTTATTCAACAAAAGCTTTGTAATATGCACCCTTAAATCACCCTTCTAGTTAAAGAAGAGATTCAACTTATTTTTTCTATTGATTTCATTTAACCCATTGACTATCCCTAATGGGTATTTAACATTGTTCCCATTACCAAGCCCATATGGGGAATTTACCTCTATATTAACTTTCATGACCTCAACCTTGTTTTTCCAAAGGATGTTTTCCTTTTGCCTAGCATTGACCAACTTGTTGATCTCAAAATTGGCCATAATATGTTATCTCTCATGGATGGTTTCTCAAGATATAATCAAATCTTGATTTCCCTTAAGGATCAACATAAAACCTGATTTATCACCCCTTAGGGAACCTTCTATTATAGGGTCATGTCATTTGGTTTAAAGAATGCTAGAGCAACTTACTAGCATGTAATGACCTACATATTAAATAATCTCATCCATAAAATTATACAAGATTATGTAGATGATTTCCTTAGGAAATACACATATCATAAGGATCATCTAGATGTTCTCACAATCATCTTCAAACACCTAATCCATTTCCATGTCAGACTCAACCCCAAGAAAGGTATTTTTATGGTCCTATCTAGAAATATTCTTGGATTTATCATCTCTCTTCAAGGAATAAAGGTAGACATTGCTAAATTTAGAGCAATTTTGGAGATGTCACCTCTGATCCACCTTAAGCAACTCTGTAGCCTATAAGGGAAGCTCTAATCCATCCATCACTTCATCTCTCAATTATCAGATAGATGTCAACTCTTTCACCATCTTATCAAGAAATATATATATTTTAAATGGATTAAGGATTGCCAACAATCCTTTGATTCACTCAAATAATAACTTCTTTCTCCACCTATTCTTACCCCTTCTAAATATGACGAACCCTTCTACCTTTATATTTCCACCATTGACCATTATTTATGGGTAATGCTCACTCATCATCATGAAAAAAATAAAGAGAAATATATCTATTATATAATTTAAACACTTATAGAGAATGAGACTCGATATACCCATTCTAAGAAACTTTGCCTTACCCTAGTCTTTGTGGCTTCCAAACTTCATCATTACCTTCTCAATCACAAAACTTTCATCATCACTTACACTAACCCACTCAAGTACATGCACTTTAAACCATACCAAAACTAGTGTATGGCTAAGTGTCTCATGTTTTTAGCTAAGTTTGACCTTGATTTCCTATACTATAAGTAAATTGAAGGGAAACTAACCAATTGGCCAAGGCTCCTCTACTAGACAACTAACTGATTCCTCTTGCATTGTAAGATGAATCCATTGTGACTCTTTCTCAAGAGGACTCCACCTATCAAATCACTATGTTCTTTGATGGCTCAAAATTCCATCATGGTGGTGGTTTTGGAGTTATTCTCATTCCCCTTGATGGTGAACCTCTTCCCCTTTCCTTTAAACTTGATTTTGAGAGCACCAACAATATGGTTGAGTATGAAGCCGTAGTAATATGTATTCAAACTGCTCTAGTCTTGGGCATTAAGATGATCAGTGTCTTTGGTAATTCCCAACTTGTGGTTAACTAGGTCAATAGATCCTACCAATGTAATAATGATGCCTTGACAAAGTACAAAAGAGCTAGCATATGTACTCTTAACATAATTTGACCATTTTCTTATCTAATCTATTCCATAATCTACCAACAAGTTCATAGATATAGTGGCTTCCCTTGCTTCCCAAATCCCATCCACACCTATTGATTCTAAACTCTTTGTCACCATTCACCACTTTATCACACCCTCTTATATCCATTTTGACCTCCTGACCATTTGTAGTGTGGAAGCATCTCCATCAGACATATGGTATGATGAAACCTTCAACTACCTTAATCTCAACATCATTCCTCCCAACCTCTTTGGGAATGCTCGAAGAGCCTTTGTTTAGAGTACCTCTCATTATACCATACTAGGGGGAATACTTTAAAAGCATGATTTTGATGGCCTCCTTCTCCATTGTTTACATAGTCATGAATATTCTCATGCTATCAAGGGAGCACATGATGGGATCTATAGGGGATACTTTAGTGGTTTAGCTATAGCTAAATGTATTATATGCCTTAGCTACTATTGTCCCACCCTTGGTTAAGATTATTTTGATTATGGAAAAAAGTGTGTTAAATGTCAACAATATTCCAATTTACATCATGTACCTACCCATGGCCTTTAGGTATCTAAAGGTTATTGTCTCTTCTCACAATGGGGACTCGATCTCATTGGGGAAATCAATCCTCATTATTCACAATGAGACTAACCCATAATCACCACCACCAAGTATTTCACCAAATGGGTAGAGGTTTCTCCTCTCATCTAGACCAAAGATGACAAGATAGTCAATTTCATCAATCATCATATAATCTATCATTTTGGTGTTCCCCATAAGATCATTACCAATAATGGGAAATCTATCAAAAATAAGAAAGTCCAAGGTCTTTATGATGCATTTGGCATCAAGTTAAGATTGTCCTCACCTTACCATCCATAAGCAAATGGACAAGTGGAAGCCTCTAACAAAATCCTCAACAAAATATTAACCAAAGTACTTAGTTCTTTATGTTAGGATTAGCACTTGCACATCCCTTTCGATTTATGGACCTATCACACTAGCATTCGAACCTCTACAAGTGATATCCGTTTCTCTCTAGTTTTCAAATGATAGGTACTTTTTCCTCTCAAAGTTAAAATTCCTTCTCTTCACATATCCTTATAAGACATAATATTTAAGAGTGACTATCATCAAGAACATCTAGCATAACTTTAGTTACTAAATGAACATCACCTAACAGTGCATAACCATCTTTTTGTCTACCAAGAGAGAATCAAGTGCACCTATAACAAGAACTTGAAAGAATGAGAATTCAATATTAGAGACCTCATAATTAATAAAAACCAACATGTAACCAATGTGGGGAAAATCAAAAGAGGCAAGTTTGCTTTCAATTGGCTTAGACCCTATATCATAACCCATAATTATGGATCAAGATCTTACATTTGTAATATCTTGAAGGTAAACTAGAACCTAAGCCCCTCAATTATTTGTATTTGCATCTTTTTTTTGTTAAACAAGGATCAACTCACCTTTTGTCTAATTTAAACTTGTCCCTTAATTTATGAGATTTTCACCTTCACTTACCTATCCCCATCCATTTGAGGACCATTGATTACAACATAGAACCATGTGATTAACCATCACAATCATATCCTAATCCTAAATATGGGTACCATAGTTCTGCCCTTAGCATGGTTCTCATGGATACTTTTTGTATCTAATTAGATGAAATCCCATGGTCATTATCTCTCAAATCCAACCCATTCACCTATCATTAAATTTTTGTGCTAAATTATTGCCCTCATAAATGTAAACCTCTAATACTATATAGACTTGTCCATGTCTAAACCTATCATCAAAACAATTTGGGATACCAAAATATCACTTGGGTCACATGTCTCTAGCATTGCACACTGTTCCCTTGAAGGAAAGCTTCCCAAAACTAAATTGCTTAAAAAGATAGACTACTCCCTTGAAGATAGCTACCAAATAAATAAACCCAAACCTAGACCACTCCCTTGAAGGATGGTTAAGTCAAATTTGTCAAAAGTAATCATTTGAAGCTTCCCGTATTGATTAGTTTCACAAAATTATCAAAACAACAACAATAAAAAAAGACCTTATATCAAAATTAGAACAAGCTATCTCAAGGAAGATGTAATCAACTTTCATATATAGCATTAGTAGAATTCCCACATCGATTAGTCTATACCTTACATGAAGACATGGACATGTCTATTATCATTCTTAGGTCATCTATAGAAAGGGTAAACTAACCCACATAAGGTTACCTTATTGATCACCCATTTACCCTTCACCTACGACCCATCTCCCCTTTATACCATTTATAGATCAAGGGATTATGAGCTTACTTGACACAATGTGATCAAGAAACCTTTTTATCAACCAAAGTATGCTAATGCAAAGAATTTGAAAGGCTTATGTTCCTTAAGTCAATCTAAATTTGATTTTTTTTTGTCCTTACCAATGAAAAGGCATCATGTTTTTTTCTTATCATTAGTTCATGTAGACATATGTCTCATGATTCTTATCTCTTTTCCCACATCTATTTTATTATCTAACTTACTTTATGTGCTTTCATAAACATCATATCATAAACCACATCAATAACAACAAACATCAAACCATCCATAATCATAAACATCATATCCATAATCATCACATGTCTAAGCTACTGAGTCCACATCTCATAGGCATAAATCATAAAACATCTAAACATTTAAACCATGAACCATGAAATATAAATCATATCATCATGAGCATCATAAACATAATGTCATAAAAATAAATAATACATGTAATTATATATATATATATATGTACATCTCACTGCATCAACACATAAGCCGGTATCAAAATCATGTACATCTTATCATATCATGCCCATGGGGCACCACTACCACTATCCCCACCTTATATATATATATATATATATATATATATATATATATATATATATATCAAAGTATGTACATCTCACTGCATCGGCACATAAGCTGGTATCAAAATCATGTACATCTTATCATATCATATCATATCATGCCCATGGGGCACCACTACCACTATCTCCACCTACACTACCACTACCATCTAGTGTTGGTCCTCCTAGGATGCCTACCTATCCAGCCACAAAAGTAGCCCATTAACTTGGAGTCATCATAACTACCCCACCTACTAAGCTAGATCTATACTCACCCCATTAAAGCTGATTTAGACACTATGCTAACACTATGGCCTCATAATACCTCAACTCCTCCACTATGTTCAAGTACCATGATATAGGGATAATACTTGGTGGTCTTGATGGTACTACTATTGTTCTTCCCCTCTATCTCAAGGTGTCCCTCTCATGGGTCACCAAGCCTAGTGAGGTCTTGGCTTGATCCCTCTCACCTATTATACTAGAAACCTAACCTTATAATTTCACAACTTGGTCTTATAATGTGGCCACCTATCCTTGTAACATTGTAATCTATGTTTGTGTAGTAGCTAATGCTACTCCTATCTATCCATTAGGGCCACCACCCTATACTTGTACCTATGGACCCCACCAGCTAGATCCACATACATGTTCTACTAGCCCCCATCATACCACCTAAAATTATCCACTACATAAAGGGCCTAGTACCATGTTACATAGATTTTAACAAAACTAGCATCATTGACTCTTACTCTAACATGTTACTCCTCATGATCTAGGACCACCTCCTCTGGATGTGGCTTGAGAAGCAAAAAATCAAGATCTTCCCTCTTGTACTTTAGGAATGGACTTGGAATCCTCTAAAATAGTCCAAATTGCCTTTGAACTCTATCAAATGGGATGCACTTAGTCTCACCCTCTCTCCTCCCATAGATCCATCTCTATCTTTGTAATGATAGTTGGGACCTTGACCATCGATGGTCAAGAAGCCCACCTTTCACATTTTCTTTTTTTAGGCACCCACACTTAAGTGCCAAATTTTTGGATATTTACTTCTCCCCCAAACCAAAACCAACCTTCTTATAATACCCTCTCTGACTGACTAACCAACCAACCACATCTACCTTAATGTTTACCATTTTTTTGGCCTAAACTATTGCATATTTTTATGACAACCTTGCCTAGTAATTTTTACTATGCCAACCAACCTTACGATGTTACACATTTGAATTTGTACCACCTCATGCACAACTAGACCATTTTTTTTCAAAGGGGCACTTCCTACCTCAGATACCTAAAAAATAGTGACCTTGTCTAAGAGACTTTATAGGGATGGCTTGATCATCTATGCCTAATGTTGTGGCCTGATTACACCATCACCATTCCTTCTATAACCAACATTATTTTTACCAACTATGGAAACCTTAGTCTTTGCATGATCTTGGCTATTATACTTAGTCACATTTTATGCACATGTTTTCACTTTAAATGTCCAACCACCCTTGTCACCAACCTTTTGACTCACCATAAACCACTTGTCAAACCCTGACTCAATTTTGGTTTTACCTCATCAACTCCTAGTTTGAGGGGGATCACCTCCTCCCATACTTAGGGTAACTAGACCTTCAACCAAGCAGTCCAATTTTGTTTTAAAACTTGTTCATTCAAAGTTACATAATAAAAATGGGTAAAATTTAGACATTAGAGAACCACACACAATGGTTCTAGATGTTGAAATACCTTAGGACCCCCTAGGGACCACTTAGCCCTTCTCAACCCACTAACCAACCCATCAGACCTTGGGTCTAGTTAGATACTTAGCTAACTAAACTAGTTAAATTACTAACCCTTAAAACCAACCCTTTTTAACCCACCTTAACCCATTTTCCTTTGAACAATTGACCGTTGACAATCAACTTGACCACTAATGGTTAGGCTAACCATTAACAATTAGGACTTCCTCATTCTTACATAAATACCAAATGTGTGCAAACTAG
The DNA here is from genome assembly GCA_037957365.1 of Torreya grandis. NCBI lineage: Eukaryota > Viridiplantae > Streptophyta > Pinopsida > Cupressales > Taxaceae > Torreya > Torreya grandis. Next base: position 453,238 of record JARHVA010002785.1, read on the forward strand.
AATGACATTAATTATATCATCCTTGCTCATTGATAATGAACTCCAAAGCATAAAAATAAAAAATCCAACTTCTTATGGAACATTTTATCCTCCATCTCTCTTTGATTATAAAATGAGGGGCGTAAGAGGTGAGATCAAATAACAAAAGCATTCTTGCACACAAGTATTCAAGCTTCCTAGCCAATCTTCTTTTAGTAATTTATCAATAGCAATAGAGATATTAAACTTTTACAGAATTAATCTCAACATAAATTACCCTTACTCTACCAAAATTTCTCCAACCATCAACCATTTAGAAATCAATAATTATATTTTTACTTTAGTTTTGTTACTCTAGTTTCTAACCTCTCTCCCTCATCAGACATTTTTTACATCTTGCTTTATAATTCATAGACCCTTAACATACCCTTACCTAATCATTGATCCATTCTAAAAACTCCTTTTATAAATACTTCCATAATCCATAGGAACTATTAACAGTTAGCACAATCACCAATGGTTATCTCCAACCACCAATGGTTACTCAACTATTGACAATCTGCCTAACCACCGATGGTCAGCCCAACCATCAATGGTCACTATGAAATGAAATAATAGTAAGTTATTTATAATCACTTACCCCTAACTAAATATAACTTTATGTGTCCCTACCAATTCATAAAGCCCTACCTAATTTTATGAACCTAACCTGATCTATTTTAGCACTAGTATTGACCTGTTATTACCATATTTAGTTATTTTTCCTAATAAGCATTCATTTATTCTTATATTTAATTTTATTTAATTTTTATTATTTGATTCAATTAATTTCATTTTATCTTTTACAATTTAATTACTATCAAAGAGTGGATTGATGGCCTCCTAGCAAGCTCACATTTCTTGGATCTAGCTCATGTTAGGTAGTCCACCTAACTATCTTTCTAACAATCCCTTTTATTATTCCTTTATTATACATAGGTCATATTTCCATGACAAAAAGGATATTTACACACTCATCTAGATCATGTGCACATCAACAAACCAAGTTCTTCTACCACACCCTTATTACTAGTTTTTTACTTACATCTTTTCATAATAAATATACATAAATTAAGAAAAACACCAAGCTCAATTACGATAATTATTCGATGCCCTATAACATCATATACCCTTGTAATTATACTATTTCTTACCTACACACTCCATATTTTAATTCATGTGTGATTATTCAATATAATATTATACCCCTCTAGGTACATTACATATACCCATGATACTAATGAATTTTGGGTCATCAATAATATTTATGAAGCACACACATGAGGTATTTACCAAGTTTTTATAAATAACACATAAAAAAATCATAAGAGTAAATATTTAATATTTTGAGGGTGTGGCAATGGATGAGGAGGTGGTCTCTTTCCACCTAGGACATGTTACACGCGTGGATCTCTAGACCACTACCAATGCAATTGCATGGTCTACCCATTTTGTGCCTTTTATAAAAATGAGCATGAACTAGAAGAATAACCTAAGTTGCATGCTGTTATTACCAATGAAAAAAATGGGAAGGGAACTAGAATGATACTTATTGTAAAAACTCTAATTTCTCAATAGAAACCATGCCCTACGACTCCACCAACTAGACCTAATTTTAATATCACTACTAGACATAACACTCATTCTTAACCTATTTTTTCAAATCCACATGGTAAAAAGGTTAATTTTAAATAGCCTTATGCACAAAACTACCTAGATATCCAACATTAGAAAGAGGTGTTGCATGACACAATGGCCTTGGTATAAGAACTATAAGGATAAATCAATTTTTTGAAAGATAAGGATACTACCATGTATATCGAGATGAAAAAAGTTATTGTACCCATAGACTTAGGGCATGATGAATTTTGTGAGTTGTGAAAGATATTCCTTAGTGATGACATCATCCCCCTCCTAAATAATTGGTTGTGATAACAAATGAAAAATTGTTTGGAGGATCACCATTTGAACCATGCACATAGACAAAAGACTCATGTATAAGAAAATGCATAATGTGACAAAGAGATCCTTGTAAATGTATCCATTTGTGGCTGGATGATCCATAATATACTGGTGGACACTTGTGTAGAGTTTAATGTTCTAACAAATTATTCCTAGAAAAAATGGGGATCCCCACTTTACAACCTTCCCCGCATATTTATTTATGGATAATAAGACTTACACATTACCTATATGAATTTTTAATGATGCCACAGTAAATAGCTTGGGTGTCATATTTAAGGGTGAATTTTAAGTAATCAATATTTATGAAGCTGATGATTTTTGTGATATCTTGGGTAGACCTTGATGCCATAATAAAAATATTGGCTTACATTTGGAGAAGTTTTATATCATCTTTGAGAATGACACTCAGTACATGGTCATCCTTATAAATAATGACCAAGGGCCTATTTTTTTATAAACCATTGATGCTGATGAGGATATTAAAACTATTTATAATGTCACTTCCTAATGGAATGAACATGTGTCCATACTACTCCTGATGACATATTACAATGGGAAGAAGCACATTTCATTTTAGACACTACAAGTATTGCATGCAACCAATGGGTTTGAGGAGCATATGATCTTACCAGGAGTATTTATGGTGTCTTTAATACCTAGCTATTTTTCTCCCCCAAGTTAGCTCAACACCATAGAAATGTTCACATATGGGTCTAACACCCTTGATGTTGTAACATGCGCCTTGATTCTATGGTCAAATTGAGGTCAAGGGGTATTCACAATAATTATAAGACTATTATGTTAATGAAGGCAAACATTTGTGCATGCTCAAATTTTTGTTTCAAGGAATAAATTCTCAATGTTGGTCTACTCATAGATACCAATTACATAGATGGGAATAAGTATGCATTTATATGTACTATCAATTTCACCATGAAAACCATGTTTTTTCCACCGTAAGTGATGATGGTGTTACCTCCCTATAAGACCATCTAATAAACATTGAAATATTTTGGAGTAATGAAGAAACTTTTTACAAGAATCATCATGGATTAATGCATTTTATGGTACTCTATGTGATTAAGATAGCGTATGGCACATCCATCAAGAAAACTTTAGGCGAATAGATACATGATAGTATGTTGCATCTTGGAGTTATTACTCCCATAGATGAATATAATTAGGTTAGTCCTATGGTGATCATCATAAATAAATATTGTTGAATTCAAACTTTCATGTATTATAGACAACTCAATAGTGTGTTTGTCAGTGACCCTTTCTCAATGTCATTCACAAAGGAAATTTTAGGTGTTAATATTGATAATTTTGACCTCATAGGTCAAAATATCACCCCTATAACTTGAAATTTTTCTTGTCATGTTGTTTTCCCTATTTCTTATTATTTTGTTCTTGTAATGTATTCCAAATGGTCATATAAAACCTTGATTAGTAGAGTTTAAGGTTGAGAACATCATATATTTATGCTTATTTAATCACCTCTTGACCTGTTTCAAGTTGTTTCAAATGATAGGAAAGAGTGTATAGCATCTTGATAGGCCTCATGGATTGTGTCAAGGTTATGTCATGATTTACAATTGATCAAACTAGTTGGTGATATACTTGACTAACTTCATAACCTAGTTGATTTCATTTTAGATCATTTTTGGCTTCCAGAGTAGGTTTTTCATGATAATTATATAATAATATTATAAAAATGTCATGACGTATATATTAAAATGTGAAAAGGTCCAATGAATATTTTTTACATCATTTTCATTAGGTTTCTCAAATCGTTGTGGTAGTTTTAGTGCCAGAAAGGCATATTTTGAGGTTATATGTATAATTATTTAAGATAAAATCAACCTAAAATAATATTAAAGACCTTATTTGTTCATTTCAATGTTAAATACATGGTTTATGAGGAGTTTTAGGTGTCAAAATGCATAAAACTAATTTATCTCTCATTGACTTTTTTGGTAGCTTTAATAAAGTCATTGGTTTTTTCTTAGTACAATTAGGAGAGAGAGTCAAGTACAAATATATTATGAAATGATAGGTACCCTAATGACGTTAAATTTAGTGTCATTGGTTGTCAAATTCATCCCCCCATCTTTATAAACAATAGGTAAGAGTGTAAGGGGTTCACTATGTCCTAGTCATCCAAACAGGCTTCAGGTTTGTCTCTATTTATTCATTTAAGAACTCGATGCATAAAAATAGTTATAGTGGGATAATTTAAAGATCAAATAGGACATTTTTAATTTTTTAATCATTAGTTACTTTGTCTTGATAAAGAGTCTTTTCATAGGAAATTGATTGCCTATAGTTTTAAAGCATGTTTGATATATCAACTAAGTATATTCATCTTCCACGGTTCTAAAGTTTATGTTTCAGTTATAATAAACCTATTTAATGAAAACAAAGGTTAATTTACCTTCATATTTAATAAGTTCTTCCTTTAGGTAGCTTGAGTGAGATGGATCCTTTCATAAGGTATAATTGTAGGTTTAATGATCTTCTAATTTATCAGAGTATCTTAATGAGATTAGCATGATCTTGGAGGATTTAAAAAAGGTCATAAAGTCTTGATTTACCTTAATAAGGCAATTCATATTACATCATAAGACTATGATCTCTTATATCTCAAAATAACACTTACAAGTCTAATGAGAGGGTTAAGAGAATATCATGGTAGGTGATAAGAACTAAGAGGAGTCGTAAAGTTAAAGAAGATTTTTTTGAGGGCGTGAAGTTCTTTCCCAGTGCTCATAAGAGTCTTCAATATGACTATTACCTCTCAATAAATTTTTAGGATCCAATTAGGCCTTATATGCCTAAAAGACACAATCAAGTCTATGTCTTACTAATTGAGAGAGATCATAAGGACTATATGTACCTAGATATGTGTTATGAAGGTGTCATATGAACATTGAGGATGATCTAAGCCCCTTAAAGGGATGAGAATGATCTAGAGGCCACCAAGGTACAAGAAAAGGATGAAAGAAGACCTCAAAGCACATTTTAGTAGAGATTAAGGTTTTTTTAGTAGTTTTTAAGGTAAAATCATGTTTTGGTTTCCATATTAATCAAGCCCTTTGAGTGTCAAGTTAATGAATTTACAATTTGATTCAAGGTGAGGGAAAGACAGTAAGTGTTCTTGGAATCATGTTTATCATATTACCAACCTTATCACATATATGTCCTCTATTTGTATAGAGGACAAAAAAGGAAAAATGTGCACTTATAATAGTCATAGTTTAAGGCTATATCAAGAAAGCATCATATAAGAGTCATTGAGGTAAATGGTTTTCATTAAGAGTTATAAATGATATCAATGATATTTTTTCATCTTGGGAGAAATACCTTAAGCATAGTGGCTTTCTACATCTACATTCAAGCACCAAAATACACAACTATAGCCATGATATTTTGTCTCAGTCGGTCAAGCTTGTTATGCAATATAAACTTTTGTGAAGGTCAAGAAGATGGATGAGATGGATGTGATGTATGAGTCATGGTACATATAATTAATTGACTATTCTCCATTGAGGACCCAAAAGGAGGTTGGTTCTAAGAGAAAGGCAAATTGACCTTTGAAGTTTATAGTCACAATCAGTTAGGTTGACCTACATGTGATCACATAAGGACATGAGTAAGCAAGAGGAATAAGTTAAAATATATTATTTTCATAAGGTGTCATAAGGATTTAATGTTATTCACCTTATCCATTCAATTCTAAGATCTAAAAAATTACCACCTAAAGGTCAACTTAACTAAGCCTAACTAAGCTCCAAATAAAATAAGATGAGAGAATACAATGATGAAATTTAAAGTTTGAATGAAAAATAATTAAAATGGAAATTGTAAATTTAGACATAATATCACAAATAATATTTCAAACTAGGATTTTTCTCAAAATTTACACATAGGCCTAATGAAGTAATAGTCAAGCAAGGTGAAGTTATAATCAGGCATGTAGTACAGTGCAAGAGAAATATTATGTGAAAGGAGAGGTGAGGGGTTTATATACCTTAAAAACGTGATAATATGTTTTTAACAAGTGTTAACGACCTATTAAAGGTCTTACTTCATTTATTTTCTCCAAATATGCCAAGGAGATAACCACATCACCTATAACTAGTACAACTAACCTACAATCAATGTTTTCTTGGAGTGAAAATGTGGAAAAAGGTAACAATTATGATACTTATAAGTGTTATAGATTTGAGGTTGAATGATATATAAGAAAATTTATTTAATTAATCCATGTCTCAAGGAAGTGTTTAAGAATATCAAACTCATTAAGATAAGGCTCAACCTAAACTAACATAATCTATCAGAGACTTACATGACTATTCTAGATCAAGGTAATGAGAACATATTTCTCACTATAATTGAATGTATAATGGTCAAAATGAATTTATATTAAATTAAAAATACTTTTTTCAAGTTTTCATCTAGTAGATGAAGAGAGAAACTCAAGGAATAGACCTCTAGGGTCAATAAACTCAACTTGCATAAAAACCCTCAAATGGTGAAAAATCAAAGTTTTATACCTTTTAGAAGGCCAATGATTCTAAAGGATCATGGATAATCATGTAATGAATATTTTAAAACCTATTTGAGGTCTTATTTTCCATTATAATGCATTTTTAGTTCTTAAGACCCCAAAAAACCTCTCACCCTTCATACACAATCACCTTTACCTTATAAGTTGACTTGTAGAGATTAAAATCCTTGGATAAAATTAATGGTATAAGGTGGATATTTTCAGTATTATATAGGGTTTCATAATTCAATTTCATTCCATTAATTAATGGATTAAATACCTATATAGTATGAAATTTCACTTAGAAGATTGGATACTCAAAAAAACCTAGTTTTGCATGTCAAAGAGCTAGAGTAGGTCAAAATTTTGATTATAACTTCTTGAATAAGTTACATGGTGATAAATGGACATAATAGGTGTTATATAGGTCCTCTAACTCCAATATAATGGCATTTTTTTTGAAAGGACCCCTATCCTTTATGAATCATTGTTAAGATCATAAACCTCTCTAAACCCTACAACTGATTGATGAAGGAAATATGATTATTAATGAATTTAAATGAAATAATATGACCTAAAAATGATCCTAAAATCATTAAAAACTCACTTTATATCTATTTCAAGGTGTTATTTCACATGTGCAAGTACAATACCATATGGTATAGGGTAAAATATGCAATTTAAGGCTTGTTTGTGAGGGTATAAGCTGTGGAATGATCTATAAACCATTTATATAGGATTATATGGGATTTAAATAAGCTATATTATCATACAAACTCTTATAAATGACTCTTAAAGTGTTATACCATCCCTACAAGTTGTCCACTTGGTCAAAAGGTGTTAAAACCCTACTTTGTGAGCCAAGAAGCCTAGATGAAGGTATATGAGTGCAATAAAAGACCTTAACCTCAAGGAATAAATTTTATAAATGTTTTATAGGTATAAAAAAGTAATTTTCAAGCACCAAAACCTATAATTTTAATGAAAAACATCTTAAACTACCTCTCAAGCATACAAACGTATTTAGGCTTGTTAATGGCCATTTCATGGTTTGACCACTTACATAAGGCCCAAGAAATTGAAATTTAACAAGGATCATGGAATTAATCTAGGTAAATTTAATCAAACACTTTTTTTAAGTTTCACATGTGTGGGTAGTCATTTGGGCCAAATCCCTATTTTTAGGCCTAATTGAAGAGAGAAATGGTAGAAAAGAGACACTTCTACTCATTTTTGGATCCTAAAAGTTGGCATGGAGATGTAAGGGGATATTGGGTCTTAAAAATGTGTTTATTTATCCATTACAATTTCTACACTCTTCTACACAAGGAGGTTTACCTATTTTAAGGGCTATAAAGAATAGTGAGAAATATCAAGGTTTTGGTGCAAAATCACATATTTTAGACTATTTGATGGTTCCAATTGTATTTTTTTAAGTATGATATGTTTTGGATAATCCATACATGTAGGATAAATGTTTTATTTAAGTAAAAACCAACTTTTAACCCTTATATGCCTCATTACAAAAGAATAGTTTATGTGGCTAAATCACCCAAATTAATGGTATAAAAGCTATTCAATTAGAATTTCAAAGGTTCCTTCTCATATTTGATGCCACTTTCAAGAAATAAAAGGTTATAGGTTGGTTTTAATAATAATGTAAGTTATTGAAGGAGTATTTAACATCCTCAAAGAGATCTTTTCTACTCCTACATCGAATCAAGGAGACAAAATCAAAAAAATATTAAAGGAGTCTTATAACAACCCTTTCAAGGTGGAGATACCTCATAAATGGATGAGGATAAGGTTTTAACTAAATACTTGATCAAGATATGAAAACTTGTTTTCAAAGAAGAAGACTCATTCATCAAGAAAGATAAGCAAGCTAATATATAGGGTATGCAAGAAAGAATGTAGGAACTTCAGCTAGTCAAACTTGACCAATTAATACACAAGACTCCTTCAAACATTCAAAAAGATTACCCTTACACTAGTAAACCATTTTCTAGGTGGAAAAAATAAATAACATATAAAATTCTATGTTGGAGTTATAGGAAGACTAAGTGGATGTCACATTTTCTAATTTTTAGGCTCTCTCTCTCTCTCTCTCTCTCTCTCTCTCCTCTCTCTCTCTCTCTCTCTCTCTCTCTCTCTCTCTCTCTCTCTCTCTCTCTCTCTCTCTCTCTCTCTCTCTCTCTCTCTCTCTCTCTCTCTCACACACACACACACACACACACAAAGTATGTCTAGTTTTGGAATTTTTAAGAATCCTTAACCTGATCTATGGAAATCCCCTACTTAGAAAAACATTAATACTTGGCTCTTTGAACTGAACAACACAAAATTTCAACCTCCTTAAAGCTTGTGAATAGTGTATACTAATGGTTAGTTGATGAATTACAGTGATAGTGCATGCTTACATTCATTTTTTCCTCTCTTATTTACCTATTTAAAAGTGATTTTTCATCCTTTAAGGTTATATGGTGTGTTTGAAAATCCTTATATGTTTGACAAGTGTAATCCTTCATCAGTGTCCTTTAAAGACCTCATAATTAGCTACCATAGACCATGCATCAAGCTAGTGACCTCTATGTGAAGTACTAATGTTTAAAAAAAAAATTAATTTAGTAGTTCAATTAGATTCATGTCATTATTATACCTTCTTAGTATAGGTTAGGTAGGGCGAAAGACACATTTTGGTGTATCACCTCAGTTAGATAGGTTTTCTTTTAGTTTATCTCCCTTCCTTTTCTCTAGCAAGCTGGTAGTGTAGAGTAGAGAGCCTAATTGATACATAAAGGGGAGATATACCTTGGAATATAGAGATTAAATCCATTTATTAGGCTACCCAATGAATAAGAATGCCTTTATGTTACTCCAAACTATGAAGGCTTGAAACTATCTTCACAAGGGTGCAAGTCTAGTAGATAACAGTTTTTAGCACACCTGGTGGGACCCAGGTCGAAAGTAGTGGAAGGATTATTGGTGTTATTATTTTTTATATCAATCTTAGAGGCATTAAAAACATCAATGGAATATTCAGGCTCAATTATCTGGTTTTAGTATCCCAAGCACTGGTTCAAGTAAGTGATGTTTTCAATTTATTATTTTCATGAGATTTGATGTATCAGTATAAAGATAATATCTATATTATAACCCCTTATTAGTCCTATAATGAACCATACCAACATTTTTATGATCCTAATCAACCTTACCAAGATTATTATTAGTCTTATAATCTATCATGTTAATATTATGATGGTTCATATCAGCTTTATAGTGATCCTTATCAACCTCACTATGAACCTAAATATATGCCTCAACAGCGTTATCATGTTTGTCATGATCCTTATTATCAAGAGTATAAATCTCACCCTCCTTATGAGCCATATCAGTCTTATGAACTTCCTTCACCTTTCCCATATGGATATGATGATGCATATGAACAACCTTATTTTCAAGAATAATGGATGAAATGGAGAGTAAGATATTATCATGTGCAAGAAGGGTTTGTTCAATTTATCAGTATAAGGAGGTGATTGGGATATTTAAAACTATTTATAATGATCCATTAGAAAGGAATGAGTTGTGTAATATTTTATTAGAGAATATGGAAACTTTGGAGAGGCATCATGGTGAGTTTAATTAGTTGTTTCAACATCCTTCTTGTATCCCTTACTATACTTCTTTTGTTCCTTATCCTCTGAAGTACTTGACCATCCTCAAGTTAAGCCAAAGGATGTTCCTAATTGGAATCAAGAGTAGACTCATATACTTATTCATGAGACTGTACATTCCTATGGATCCATTTCTTCCTTACCCATCCCTCTAGCTCAAGTTTTCCATGATGTTTTAGGTTTTGATAAGGTGATTTCTAAGTGGAAGGAGTAGATTGTAGAATTTTTTAAAATTTTATATTTCCCTCCACTTCAAGACTCCCTAGATGATTCCATTACCATCAATACTCTTAATTTTGATCATGATCAACCTCCCATGAATCATACTCCCTCTCAAACAAATTAATTCCATCACCCTTCTACCATCTCCCTTCTTGAAGAGGAGCTTATTCTAGGGAAGATAGATAAGGAAGTTGTAGCTATAAATGAGATTCTAGGAGAATGTGAGGAGGAAAATTAAAGTGTGTATGAGGAAGATATTTTAATTAATACTTCACTTAGGGTACAAGTTTAAAATTAGGTTTTAGTTGATATTGAATAAGACATCTTAGTTAGATATGGTGATATATTGGAGATATGTGAAATAGCTCCAAATGATCAAGGAGGTGAGCTTGAGTAAATTATACAAGATGAAGTCATGAATGAATTAGAGATATTTTAAAATGATAAAGTGTGATCAAGGAATCCAATTAGGGTGGTTAGACCATATGTTAGCTTCATAATGAAATCAACTCAAAATGAAAGTAATAACACACTAACATGCATAACACTACCTTGCCTAGATCAAAGGGAGGAACATGGTGAATAAAAAAAAATGAAAAAATCACAATTAAAATGAAAGAAAACATACTTTTCTTACCTTCCTTGAATGATCCAAGAGGATTCTTCATTTGGATTGCTCAGATTATGCTCAAAATGTCTTCATCAATGGGGCTTGGCTATATCCATCTCCTCTTGGCATCTTGTTGATGGTTTTGGATTTTGATATGGCTTGAAAGTGGCTTGTCTTGGCTCAATTTTGGCATTATAACACTATATATTTAATTCATGAATAAAATCACATATTATAACATTAAAATATCCAAGATCTCTAAATGAAGAGCTTTAGTCTTGATTCTATAAGCTTTGAAATGACTTGGAATGAGTTAAATCCTTACCTTGGCTAGCTTAGTTAACCCTAGTAGGGTTAAAAGGTGTCCAAAATCTCATGATTGGCATGAATAGGTATGATTCAATATATTTTACATTTGTAAAACTCACAAAAAGGTAATCATTAGTTTTTTAATATATTTTTCATATTTGACTTCCCCTTTTTGATTTTTCATTTCATTTCTCATGAATGAATTCAATTAGAATTTGCATGTTAATTAATCTCTTTTAAGCATTTGAAAATTTGTACAATATTTGAATTTAATTGATTTGGGCATTTGGTCCATTTAATTGATTTATGGGCCAAATTTATTTAATTGCATGTGATGAAGCCAAATTTGAGATGTTTAGAAATTATTAGGATAGATGTTCAATGATTGGTAATAATTGGTCTAAAGTTAGGTAAAAATCCATTGGTGGCCAATTTTAGATGTCTATAGTTTTCTTTGGGAATCCATTGCAAGATGTAAGCAAAATAACATCTTATCAAATAATAAAATTGTTCTCTGTGCTTATGAGTTCAATGACAATGGATGAACTATAGCTACCCCCTCTAGGGAGTGATTGGTAAAAGGGTGGAAAATGGTCATTTGAAAGAAAGAAGCGAGAGGAGGGGACCAAATAAATGAAGATGATAGGGTGAGAACATAATGATTTTCCCAAATTTGATCAAAATCACTAAGAATACAATTAGGATGGTGTCTAATGGTTTACCCAAAGGTGGTTATAAGCATTATAGCTCGATAGTGATAATGTGGTATGAATAAAAAATGATTATCCCAAAGGTAGTTATAATCATTGAGAAGCTAGAGATACCCTAATTAAGATAGATAAATAGGATAATAATATGCCCTAGGTGGGTAGAATAAAGTAAATGATTAGAATTGGTGATAACATAATGATTTTCCCAAAGGTGATTATAATAACTAAGAATATAAGTGGGATGGTGTACAATGATTTTCACATAGGCAATTATAATCATTGGATCCCAATTATGGTAAACATGATTGAAAAAATGATGATGATATCTTGATATAGAGGATAAAGATGAATTGGGCAACCTGCTAGTAGGGAGATGCTCATTTGAGCTAACCAAGGTTGCAATTATTTTTTTGTTTAATTAATCTATTTGGGATATGATTGGGATTGCTACTAATGTGGTATTGAGGATTTATCGATGTTGTATTGATGGTGTAGACTTCTTAAAGCTGATTTTTTCTATAGCATGTGATGGTAGGCATCATGATAGAACACCATGAGGACTTGGCCAAAATATATATAAGGAATAACTCCCATGATCTAATACTCAATGGAAAATAATGCACCAATGATTAAAACCATGATGACAATATTAGCATATGAATATGGATGGATTCAAGACTAATGTGTACAAGGAATCACCTAATTAACACACATAGAATGAATCAAGGAAACAATACTAAAAGTAAATAAATAGGCATATAAATATAAAAATCAATAAATAAATAAATAAATAATAGTTAGTCCTAATGTTAGTTAAAATAATGTGACACAAATAACGTGATGAACATTACCCTTAAAAAATAGGTGATAACCTAACAAACAAACGTAATTTGTAAATAGAGAAAAGGAAAGGGGTGGCCAAGTTGTCTCCATATGCATTAGGCAAGTGGATGCTACCTACATAGTTCCATGGATGATATATCCAATAAAACTTCAAGCCAAATGTAGTTATCCTAATAAATAGGAAGAAAATGATGATGATAAAAAAAAAACATGATGGATGTGATATAAGAATAGGAATGAGCTTGTAAAATGGTAAGTGCATGGGATAAAAGGCCAAAAAGGATGGGGAAACTAAGTGATAATTGATTTCTTGTGACTTAGTAAGGGTTCATAGAATCCTTAAGGCAATAAAGTTATCAATTTTATTTTATTTTTCTAAATGGTTTTACAAATGTGTTTAGAATTTTGGAGTATCTCAACTCAATGAGAATGAGAAGACACTAAATGGTCCAAGCTCACAAAACAATGAGAGCATAGAAAACTTGAATGGATGATCATAAAATGGTGAGAGTGTGATGGAAAGGGGGACTGATCTGAACTCAATAAATATTTATCATGACCCATATAGTCCCAAAATGGCCTTAGGTCATAGTAGTTACACTTTACATTAGAGGAATTTGACTAGTGTAGCATCCAATTCAAACAAAATAGGCATAGTTCGTATGATGTCACAATATGACATAGGAATGGAAAGTTGGTATGTCAAGGCACAACAAATAAATTTTTTCCCTAGTTTGTCCATAAGCAATTATAACTAGGATACAACAGATATTATCAATGATACTAATTTGCCCACAGGCAGTTATAATTAGTAGCAAGATCAGTGAGACACTAATTTTCCCTTGTAAGAAAATATAATCAAGATCACATAAACAAGATTCATATAAGAATGGGTAAGAAATGAAGCATGAAACTACCAAAATTCTTTCATACCACTCTAAAATACTACCTCTAGTTGGAATGCTTGAAACAATTTCTGAAACTGATCTAATTTTTTGTGTTGAATGTGAAACCAATAAAATCCAAGGTCAAATGAGCTAAGATAGGATAGATCAAAACATGATTTGGTTGATAGAACAGAATGATGAAATGGATAAGCTTGAATGTCAAAGTGATAGGCTAATAGAATAGTAGGATGATAGAAAGCTATAGTACAAAGAATAATGTTGATAATATGGTACAACTTGAAATGGTCCTCATAGATAATACATTGAATCACTTAATCATATCATCATGTAAGGTGTATAATGTCCATAGGCTCATCGATTTCATCCCAATATAGTGTGATTAACATGTATGCCCCTACACCATAGTCCATAACAATGATGAAAGGACATACCCAGTTGGGTTTGAACTTACCTTTATGCTTCTTTTTGGTCATGGTATTATTTGGGTTCTCTTTAAGTACAAGCTCACTAAGATCAAATTTTCTATGTTTCATGCACCAATTTTAGTGGCCATAAAGTCAATTTTAATATTCTTGAAGATTGTTTATTTCAACTATGCATTTTTCATCAAGTAATTATAGCTCTTATAGGTGAGCTACTCAATAGTCTTCATCATTTAGGACATGTTTGAAAGAGATGCATAATGAAGGTAACTCAAACTCAATGGGAATAATGGCCTCAGTACCATAAACAAGTGAGTATGGAGTGGTTATTGTTAGAGTATGGTGATTGGTATGGTATGCTTAGAGGGTGCAAAATATTTGAAAGTGCCAATCATGAATGACATCATTGAAAATATTTTTAAGGATGTTGACAATGGTTTGTTTGATGCTTCGGCCTGACCATTACCTTGAAGGTAATATGTTGCGGAAAAGTGTTGTTTGATTTTGTATTCATCACATAGCTTTTAGACATCCTTGTTCTTGAATGATCTTCCATTATTATATATAATGTCACAAGGGATACTATATTGGTAGATGAGATGGTTGAAAATGAACTTGGAAATTTCCTTTCCAATAATGTAAGTGAGGGGTATAGCTTTAAACCACTTATTTAAATATTATGTGGAAATGAGGATGTGTTTATGCATATCTAATGAGGTGGGGTTTATCCTCCCAATGAGATTAATTCCCTACGTATAAAATGGCCATGGTGTCAACATTGGTTTCAAAGCCTTGGCTAGGGCATGAATCAGATTAGCATGTCATTGATAGTTATTGCATCTTTTTACATATGTAGTCTCATTTACACCCATTATTGGCCAATAATAACCAATATTTAAGAGGATTTTAGATAGGATGACCCTATTGGCATGAGATCTATATACCGCTTCATGAACTTCCCTTAATGTTAGCATAGATTCTACTAAAGGTAAATAATGAAGCAGAGTTCCATTAAGACTATAATGGTATAAGGTTGATCTGAGTAAGGTATAATGTTAGGAATTATGGATGAAGGATTTTTTTTTTTTTTGAGATAGGTTAGGTGGCATATATTGGTTATGTAGGTAAGTGTATGGGTATGAATACCAAGTAGAGTTGGGACTACCAATATCATATATCATGATGACATTGATGGTTCATGAGTTGATGCAAGCATATTTTCAATAAGAAACTGGTATTCCTTGGCCATATCTATTTTTTGAATCAAATATCTAATGGTAGCCATAGTATCTATTTTTTTTTTTTGGCTCTTAGTATATGCTCAAACTAGATGTTGACAATCTACTACTTAAGAGTGTCGACCATGGCCTTATATGGAACCAACTTGTCATCTTTCATATAAAAATGGTCTCTAACCTAATTGATGATTAACTATGAATCACCATAAATGTTTAAATGATGTATATTCCATTATACTTCATCTTGAATCCTTGTGATGAGTGCTTCATATTCAACCATGTTTTTGTTACTGTAGACCCCAAAATTATGTTACACAAGTGTATAACGTGTTGTGTCAAAACCCCATTTAGACCCCCTTTGTAACAAGTCTTCCTAACCCATGCCTTTACCCCACATATTTAATTAATTAATTAAGATTAATTGAATATTCCCTATGCTACCTTGCCTAACCACCTTGCCTTAAGACCAATTCTCCCCTTATGACTCACCACTAGACTTGGTCCCCCACAAATAACTAATTCTTACCCTATAAACCAATTTCTAACCAATTACCTTATACCCAATCTTGCATATTGACCGTTTCTTAATGGATGTCACATTTGGCATAGAGAAATGGAAGAAAGGAGCTAAAATATCCCTTTTTACCTATTCTTATGCCACTAACATCAGTGAACCCTCAATTGACATCAGTCAACCTAAGACTAACATCGGTCAACCTAAGACTGACATCATTCAACCCAAGACTGACGTCAGTGGGATCATCAACGTTGGTTACTTAAACAACATTCTAAACCCATTTTGGACCCCCCATAAACATTATCTATCTTAAGCAAAAACTCACTCAAGAGATTCAAAGCACTCTTAACAATATTTTGGTAATTATCCACTATAACCAAGCTCACAGCTTCTTTATACTAGTCAAATCCTGAACCAGATTGATCCATTATGTAAAGAGATAAAACTATGGTGAACAGGTGGCACACACTCATCTCTATTTGATCATTCACCTTAACAAATATTTAGTAAGAGTATTTCTTTAATGTGTTCTTATTTTTAGGTGGTCCTCCATAGCTAAAGAGGAGTTCTTGACTTCATCTAGATACAGTGTGCACTAATCTAGGTACATATAATCACTAATCCCCAACCTTTCTTTCTTTGTTTCTCACTTCTTAAATTTAATAAAAAAATCATTGAAACATTTTTGGCATGCTTGGTGGGACCCCTAGAGTTTTCCTTGGGTTTATTATATGCTTTTAAAGTGTTCATTTAAGTGCATAATAGTGAATTTGTCATTTCTTGCACTTTCTCTCTCCTCTTATTGCTTAGAAAAAAGGAAAAAATAAAGAAAAATGATTTTTTTCTTAATTTTCTTGTTTTAGAAGCAATAAATTGAACTCTTCTCTCTCTATCATTCTTTTTGATTCACAAAATAAACTCAATATATTTTTCAAGTTAAAAATATCTCTTTTATTCTACATGTACAAATAGGATAGTGAAAATCATCCTCTTTTCCTATTCCTCTTTGTTTTCATCTAAATTAACATAATTTCAATTTGGGTTTAAAACATACTGCATTTCATTCTCTATCTATTTCATAATTAACACATTTAGTTAATTAAAGCATTATGAATGAATCATAAGTCACAAATGTTACACATCCAAACCACAAACATAAAATAAACAATTCAACATACCTAAGACAAGATCCATCAATAATTCATCACCTAGTGGATCACCTTACCCTACCCAATTATTATACTTGGATGTCATTACCAAGGGAAGAGCCCACTCTATTCTCTAGTAGAATATAAACTCTAGGAAAATGGTATATTTTGGCTAAGTGATCTGGCTCAGCTCAGGCTCATGAAGTTGCGAGAGCAAGCTCCTAGCACAGGCTACGTACTTGGTCTAACACATACTTTTTAAAAACCAAAATTTACCTAAAACCATCTTTAGACTACTTTATAGTGCCTATAATAACTAATTCTTCTTCTCATACTCTACTTAAGGCATAAGCCAACATGACTAAAATTAATCTCTAGTAGTTAATATTAGTGGCTGCATGCTATTTTACATTTTTTGTATTTTTGAGTCTATGAGGACACTTCTTTTCTTTCACAAGATCAAACAAAATTTGACAAATACAAAAGTCAAATAATCTCTAAAAATCATACTTCTTGAATGTGTATCACTCTCATACAGATTCTTTAAGACCTTTCAAACACCTGCATTTCACTCTTTGAATCCCATAAACTCATTTTTTGCACTTTTTCGACTTCCACAGTGACCAATATCAGCTATATATAACCGACATTGACATCTACCCCAACTAACATCGGTCATAAGTGACCGACATTAGTGACTATTTAAATTTTTAAATTTATATTCTACCTTAAACAATAACTTCACACAACATTTTAAACTTTCTCTGAACCTCATTTACCTTCAACCTAACCTTAAAATAGTGTATTTAGACTATTAGTATATTGTTTTGCATTGTTTTAACATGAAGCCAAGCAAATACACTTTTTGATTATGCAAGCCATCAACCACTTCCAACTTCCCCTTCTATTTTTGAATCCATAATAGAACAAGATATGGAATGAATGCCCAACCCCAATCAAATTCTTGTTGTAGTTGTAGGTGATCAAGATTTAGCTTGATTTCTTGATCATAATGTAACTTCCCTCCAACATTACCTTGCTGTAAGCCAAAATTGAACCTCTTCAAGTGACCCACTCCTTTAAATGCCAACATCATTGATGGTATCAAATCCAATTTTAGTTAGACCTTCCATGGTTACCCAGATCATCACATCAACCAATAACCCAATTTTGCATGATGTTCCAAGTGAGGCATCACCCACCATTCAATCCAACCTCCAACCTATCATAACTTTCTTACCTTCACAAGCACAAGGGGTGAAATCTATTTCAACCCCATTTTAGAACTTGGTGGTACACATCCTAGTAACTCTTGTACCTGTTAATACTTGAATCATAACTCACCCCTCACCAATCATAAATATGCCTTCCACTCAACCCATAATCACAAATCAAATCATTGCCCTTACTTTAGTTAGGCAAGCCCCATTTCTTTCTATGCCTCAACCTATGACTCATTATCCTTATGTTGTGTCAACACAACCACAATAGGTAGTGTCATATATGCCTTCAAATTCTTATTCTCTTCCTTACAATGTAGGAGGTGTTTCTCAAATAAATCCTCCTCCTAACCTCATTAAAATTCTCATGGATAAAATGAGGAACCTTGAGACATCTATATCTAAATCAAAGAATATTCTATCTTATGATCAGATCTTTATTGAACCCATTCACCCCTCTATACCAATTCATCCATACCTAAACTAATGGGAACTCCCAAAATTTTCCCTTTTCTAGAGCAAAGAGGACCCATAGTAACACTTATGAGAATTTAGACATGCTTGCTATTTGATAGGACATGATGATACGCTATTACTTCGCACATTCCCCATGTCTCTTTCAAGAGCTGCTATGGATTGGTATAGTTCCATCACATTCCATTCACTATTCTCCTTCACTCAACTTACACAACTTTTCATTGATCACTTCTCCATTAATATCTCCAAAAAGGTTTCCATAACATACCTTTATTAATTTGGTAATTTGATGATGAAACTATTACCAATTTTGTTGTTCATTGGAGAGGTCTCATAAACTAACTCTCCTTCTCCCTACCTCAACTTGATCTCATTGAGATATTCTCTAGAGCATTTAAAAAACATACTTCATCCACACTTCAAGTGTAAACCTTTTGCACATTCTATGAATTTTTCACAATGGCATGAAAGCTTGTAATTTGGCCCATAGATGAGGATAAGATCAAATTGTCTAGTAAAAATTCTAATTCTAAAGCAAATGATCCTTCTTCATCTAAAAATTACCATCTAAATCAAAAATCTAAAGGGTCTACAAATGTTGTGGTTGTGAAATATGCTTCTTCTACAAGCATGACTCAACCCTCAACACAATCAAACCCAATCAACCCAACAAAGCTCTTTCAATACCAGTCTGAGCAATGATAATATACTCCTATTGGGGAGTCATGCACCACTATTTTATAAAATCTACTCAACCAAGGAGTTATCAACCTTCCTACCATCAAACCTCTAATTCAATTTGATCCTTATCAACCCATTCCAACATGGTTCAAAGAGGATGGGTTTTGCAACTGTCATCGCACCAAAGGCCATAATGTCAATGCATGCAAACATCTTAAACATATTATCCAAGATATGTTGGACAGGGTCAATCTTATTTTAGATAATCCAAATTCTCACCCAAACTAGAATATGGACATATTCAAACAACCCTTCCCCAATCATGTGCCCAACCAAAACATAGTCCACACTACTCAAACTTCTTCAGATCATAAGATTCATCTAGTCAATGTGATCTTTCCCTTAACCCAACCAATGCCATAATAGGAGGTGACTATTTTACCTACTTGTACCCCATAAATGGTATAAGTTGGTTTGACTCCACATCCTCTTTCAATAGAAGAACCTATTTCTCCTCTTTCTCTTCCACGTGAGGAAGAACAACCTTTACCACTGCCATTACCCCATGAGGAGTCACCAATTACCTTTACACTTACCTCACCTACACTTTCACAAAATGGATATTATGCTTCTCCTACCCCTCAAACAAATAGTGAGAGAAATCCTTTGTTACTTCCTCTTCAACCCATAAAATAAAATGACTCATCCACTCTTCTTTCACAAATAGATGAGTTAGATTTCTCCACTTTAACATTTGACAAAGCAATCATTGAACCACCCCCAAACCAACTCATCTTTCCATTCCTCTTACCCATGGAGGATCTTACCTTGCCTATTCCTCATCCACATGTTGAAGGAATAATCATACCATTTCTTTATCCCCTTAAGGATCCCTCATCTCCTCTTTCTCTACCTACTATAGAGGAACATACTTCTTCATCTATTATTGAAGACAATGACCCTATTTTGACTCTTTCCAATATTTGGACTAAAATATCAGAGGAAATTAAATCTCCTCTCTCTCAATCATCCAAAGACAAAATAGTTGAACCCACACCAATGCCATTTAAACCATTTTCATGTTTAGTGGAAAACATTGAATTCCTTGATTCTAAGAAATTAGATTAAGTGGCATTTTGGGATCACCTTAAAATGCCCTATCCAACATAGAGAGTATCTCCATTCACTTCTAACCCTCTCAAAACCATTTATCCTAAGGTTTTTGATAAGGTTCATTTTGCTTCACCGAAGCTTTTAGAAGCCTCCTCTTCTACTTTAAAGCCTTCCACCTCACATTCATCTACCACATTGACACAAATAAGATCTTTAGGCAAATGACCAATTTCTAATCTAGTTCATCCACATATGAAGTTATATTTAACCCCTCAAAAACATGGGGGTGTCTCTCTCCCTAAACCAAATAAGAAAGGTAAAAACCCAAAACCTCACTGATCTACCCTTCTTCCACCTTCAACCTTACCATCTATTTTGGGTCCACATCCCTCTACCTTGGTGAGAGTGTTGCCAACCCATGTAAAACATAAAGTGAAATTACCTCCATTATTTCCATTACCACCTCACAAACCTTAAATATCTATCACCTTCATACCCAAACTTAAAAAGGTGGAAGTGAAACATGTGGCTTCGCCACCACCTAAAAGGGTGTCACAAAACACTACACCCATCACCACCAAACTCAAAAAGGTGTCCACTCCACCTATGACAATGAGTGTTAACCCATTTCAACGTTCCCAAGTATTATATCTATGCTATTTATTGTAATCATTAGCAATAACTCTTCTCTCCATCATACCATTTGATCCTCTTGGACCAAAACCATTATGGTTCAATGATTCAAAAGTTTGTTTATATCATCATTCTCTGGGACATGATATTGAGAGTTGCAAAGACATCACAACAATAATTCATCACCATTTAGATGTTGATTCTCTCTTGGGTTTTAAATCAATTGAAACTCCTAACATTCAACTCTCAGCATCCACAATGCCTCACAAAACCCCCTTTCACATTAAACCCAAAGATTTTATTGTACCTTCTCTATCACCTTCTTCACCTATATTTCATATTAACATGATCAATGTGACTACATGATAATAAAATAAAAAACATAAAGGAAAGTAAAAGGTCTCTACTCCTTGGGTTCACCCCTTTACAAAGTACATCCCCTCTTCAAATCCCAAGATTTCTATCTTGGGTGTCCCACAACAGTCATCATTAGGAGTTATCTAAAACTTCACATTGAAATAACTTCACTAATACCCAATGAAAATGTTTTTGTATGAGTTAACTCAAAACTCATCCCAGCATCGACATGCTCTTATTAGTTCCTTAGAAGTAGTTGAAGTTCAACCTTGTTGTTCCCAAAATTAGCTATGCTCATTTTTAAAACAATCCCTATGAAACTTGTCCATTTCATGTTTTTCATTTTAATTACATCTTTCAAGACAAGTTTTTCTTGATCTCAAGTTTGGTCAACTAACATCCTTAAAATTTTCATGACCTTCCCTCGTTATGATTTCTCAAAAAACATGAAAATTGTTACAATTTTGATGTGATCAGAATGTAATTCTTTTTTATAAATTTAAAGAAGTTAGTGTATTTTCTTAGTTTGCATGTAAGGGTGGCATTTTTTCCCACCATTACATGTGGTTTTTCAGTTCCCATGCAAAGTCAACAATTTTCACTGCTCTTGCATCCTTTCATGCAGGAGCAGTGAAAATCACTGCCCTTGCATTTTTCTTAATCCATTCAATGTAGAGGTAGTGATTTTCATTTCCCTTGCATTTTTCCATGCTGGAGTGGCAAAAATCACTGCCCCTACATCCTTCTTGACCCTCACATATAGAGGTGGCAATTTTTGAAGCCCCTGCATAATCTCAATTTTCATGTATGACATTTATGGCCACATGCGTCGAGTGGTTGGGGTTGATTTTCAGCCTTTTTAAACCCATTTTTCACCTCATTTGATTCATTTAAAATTGTCTTCTCCTCCTCATTGCATCCATTCGATCATGTGGATGAGTGGAATTGCAATTTCTTTAGATTCAAGCATGGGATTATGATTTGCCAAGTAGGGTTTTGCATTCTTCTCTTCAATTTTTAGATTTTCTTTTCATTTTCATTTTTCTCTTTCTTAGGGTTTTGGTTTCTTCATCCTATTTTTTTTTAGGTTTTTTATCTTGTGTGTTATTTTTCCCCTCCTCCCTTTCTTCCCTGAGGAGGTGACATAGGTGAAAACCTCCCCCCTTGAAATCTGTTGGCCGTTTCTAGTGGTGTGATGGTAGTGAAAATCACTGCCCTTACACAATTTGCCTCATCCTATGTAAAGGTGGAAATTTTTGCCACCATTACACCATCCTTTCCCCCTTTGTGAGGGTAGCAAAAATTTCTACCATCACACAAAGCTCCTCACAGTTTCCTCCTATGTAAGGGTAGTAAAAAATGCTGCCCTCACACAAAGTTTCCCCCTTCGTGCATGGGCAAAAAAATTGCCACCCTCACACAATATTTCTCTCCTTATGTAGGGGCAAAAAAAATTTCTGCCCATGCATGACTTTTACATGCAATGGCAACAATTTTTACCACCTATGCAGAACTATTATCAACATGCAAGGGCATCACTTTTTGCCACCCCTGCATGCTTTCCCTCTGATTCTCCTAACTCTGGGAAATTTCAATTTTCTCATTTTTTTGAGCTTTCTTCCCTTTAAAATGTTATGACCTACTCATACCTTATCCATTTCAAGCACATTCCCATGGTCATGATCATTAATGTGCAATTTTCCTAGATTGCCAAATTTTTCCCCTAATTGTATAATCATGATTCTTGTTATAGTTTCTCTCAAGGATCCTTCTTTGTCAATGTCCTTTTTACAAAAGTTCTTCCAAATGATTGAGGTTTCTTTGAAGAAGTTGAAGGTGATGAAATATAAGTATTATGGTGTTTTCCCAATCACCTTAGTTACTTATAATTTCAATGACATTAGGGATACAGAGATAGGGCATGTGGATAAGGCCGAGTTCGTAGAAAGAACCAAATCAAGCAATCCTAGCCATGAAATGAAGAAGATAGTTAAAATTAATATTCATCTAGTCTCTTCTTTTCTTATAGCAACTCACCACATAGAGTTCATTCTTTAGTGCACTCAATTCTACAACAAGGATACCAAGGCTGTATTAGATGTTGGTGGTAATGTAGTGGTTAAACTAGACCCTGAGTTCATTAACAAAGTGTTCACGTGCCCTCCCACTACTGAGGTGTTGAAGCTTGAATTCATTGAGGCACAAAAGGAATATGACAAAGATATCTAAATAGCGAAGAAAGTGATCAATAATAGATGGCTCAAAACTCCCAGAGCAAACTTGTCTAAATGGTCACAAAAATTTCCAAGGAGTGATTTTATAGAAGTTAGCAACTTGATCACTCTTCTCAGTAGAGTACAAGGTTTACCTTCTTCCTCTTAGTTTCATGAATGGATGTACCCCTTCATTAAGATAATTATCTAGGGTAAATAAATCATTTTCTAGGGAGAACAAATCAGCAACACTCTGCATGAGCAATTGATGAAGGTATCTACTACCTCCAAATTCTATATGACATCATACTTGGTGTAATTATGGCATCAATGAGAACCTTCCCAGGTTTAACATCAGAAGGAGATAGGAAAACAACCCCGCTGTATCAATATTATCCTCAGTTGACATTGAAAGGTTCCATCTATCATTTTAGAAGAGTAAATGATGCTTTCTTCATGGTATTTTTGTGTCTCTTTGATCCCTAATTAGAATATAAAAGGGTGTTAGATGAAGCGTGGATAGTTGTGAATGACTTCAGGTGTATGTTCTTGCAGTTCCCTTCTTTTTGTTATTTATGGGTTGGATTTTCCCAAGGTTATCCCTATATGCTTCCAAGATTCACCTCAGATAAATTGGTCCTAATGGAGCTATGAAGGCAAATTATTATCATTCACAATAAGTAGATGGAACTCAAGAAACCTAGATTTAGGTTCCCAATTGAAACTGGCAAGTTCTTAGTATTGACTACTAAAAAAGCTATAGAAATAGAGACTAAAATGCAACTCATAATCATCAAGCATTTAAAAAAGAGGCCAAATTTTTACTATAGAGGCATGAAAGATATAATCCAGAGGAAGACCTAGTTTCATGAACCTATGATCGAAGATATTCAGGTCAATTTAAGGACAGCTAAAGACATTAGATAGATGGACTATAGTAGATTGTCCCTTGAGCAAATAGAATATTTGGGGCTCGTTGATATCCCTACAAATCTAGTGGATGATGGTGATTTGATAAATAATAGATAACATGCTAAAAAAGTTTCCAATGCCCCTCTTTCCCCGATCCAATGGTCCCATACGGAGTTGACTTCCCTGAGAATGAGATTTGAACCAATATTGGCAAACACTAATGATTGGCTAGAAAATAAAGGAATCACTTTGAAAGAATTCATTACAGGGTCAGAAGCTAAATTTCAAGAAGAAATAAGGAGAATGGTAGAAAATAAGATGAAGAATAAAAGTGATTTCCTTACTTCTAATAGGCCACATAAGCCTAGGATCATCTTCATGACAAAGAAGTTGCAAGTTGCAGAAAAAGGAACCAGGAATAACAGAAATGAAAGTTGATAAATAAAGCATAAAAAAACTAGCAGCAAAATAGATGGAAACTGATGATAGGCCTGAAGTTCAACAAAAAAAGGAAACTATATCTCCATAAGTATGTGTACAACCAGACGTAGGAATTTCTTCTTTCCTACCTAACTCATCTGATATAACTCCACCTATTTCTCTAATTAGTATTCCCTCTTTTCGAGCTACCTCTCTTTCCAAAATTATTTTTGGTGACCCTCAAAGCACTTTTGGAGATGTTCTTCATTCCTCAAGATCCATCCCTAGTTTGTCATCTTTGTCTTTTGATATCAGAGATAGTTCTACCATCGACCATTTAGCAGTAGGTGTAGTTTTAACTGATACTATCCTCATTATTTCCATCAGTAGTGCATGTGCTACTCTAGTGATGCCAACTACAAGGATTGATGATAATATAAGTGCTTCTACCCTCACACCTTGGTTGTTAGCTTATATGCCCAAAATGAAAAAATAGACCATCTCCCCAAATGACTTTGATTTCACTAAAATGGTTTCAGCCAAAGTCAAGACTCCCAAAAAGCCAAAAATTCTTTCAAAGATGATTGAAGATAAGGGGCACAAATTTTTGGAAGGTGCCAGACCTCCATAGGATGTAACTCTTGAAAATTTTGATATGAGTGACTACTCTGTTTCCCTAATTAAATTGGGTAAGGTAACCCATGAAAGTGCTAAGAGTGACTTGTAATTAGCGATGGACATTATGGTTCAAAAATTTGACAGGGTAAGAGAAATGGACCATTATAAATCAATGGTGTAACAATTGACTATGGTGATAAGGAGGATTAATTTCACTCTAGAAAATGTAACTCTAGAGGCCATCTCCGTTGATCACCCCGTGATTTAGAAGGCAAAAAAGACCTATCTCAAGGGAAAGGTGCTTGAAGATTACTTAGGCAAGATGCATACACAAGGGATTTCCTTGCTTGTAGAGTTATCTGAGAAAATGGGTAAGATAAAGAAAACAAGAGCGGAACTAGATGATCTTATCAATATTATTTCTCAAGATATTAAAAGCACAGATAAATATCTTGACAAATAGATAGATATGAAGAAGCTAAAAATAAGCTCTCTAGTATCAATTAACATCATTGCTGATAGAGACTCATATATTGAATCTAAAGAAGTATTAATGTATAAGAGTTAGGTGCTTAAGGAATTAATCAGCAACCTTGAATCTTCTAGAGACCTCAGTGAACAAAGTGATATTAGTCTATTACATAAGTTGGAGGAGTTGCCTTGTAAACTAACCACATAAGACAACTAGTTCATTTCAGTAAAATAAATGATTCAAGAATTTCAAGGTATGTTTCAAAAAGAATTTGAGGAGAAAATTTTTTCAGTGGCCTTTATGGATAATGTCTTGGATAATCAGTTAACTCTAGATAATCTAAAAACTAGGTTAACTAGTCATGCAAAATTCGTCACAATAGTGAGAGATGCCACAATCAAGACTAACGTGATCTTCAAGAATACTGTTACTCTAGACAGTATCAAGATACAAGTGGCTATCACCATGTAAGATACTCATATGAAGAAAGATGGAGCTACAAATTGAATCAACTTTTCATTAATTTAATTTTCTTTTTTTCTAAATGCACTTTTGTAACTGCTTTGGACATTTGCACATGTACTTTGGTCATGTGTAATTACATGTAGAAATATGGGAAGTCCAAAGTCAACAAAGACTTCCATCTTTGACTAGAAAAATATATTTAGGTCTTTTTCAATCTTCAAGGTCTCTCCCTATAAATAAGGAGAGCCTCTTTTGTAAATATATCTTTTGTAATTGATAACAAAAACTCTGCCCAAATTGAGATGCTTTTTAAGACTTTGAGCTCAGATTGTAAATCATATTTTCTTAAATGAATGAGAAAGAAGGTTACTTTTTAGACATTGTGTTGGAATTACTTGTGTTATTTAGGAGATTATTCTTATGTCCTTTTCTGATTAATATCTCATCTATTTGATTAAACAAGCAAAGTGTGTGAAAATTATCTAAAGATGCTCTAAAGTTAATTATAAAGACTTTGTGCTACTATAATTACCTTTAGTATGTGTTACTTGTGTTTTGGAGGAAAAGGAAATTAGAAAGACTTTATACTACTTTTATCCTTTGTTATCTTATACTCTATTATGGTTTTCAGTGGAGACTTTGAGCTTTACTTCATTTTATAGTTTTATTATTCCTAAATCAACAAGAGAAGAAACAAAATACTTTGTGCTTTCATGGATTTCTTGTGGATCCCATTACTACCCTAAATGTTTTCATACTATTTACTAGATATCATTTTTGAAAAAGGAGAATTATTTTTAGTTATTACATAGGAATTTGCCGTTACCTTGTGAACATCATCTTTGAAAAAAGAGAGATGGATGGTGTGATCTCACCCTTGAGTCTATTATTAGTTTATATTAATATATAGTAATTTACAGGGAACCTCCCCTTGATGAGGGGATAGATTTATCTCACTATGTTGTGGTAAACCTACACTTTTTGTCGTATAAATCTCCTTGTGTTGTGGTCGATATACCCATTTTTTTGTCAATTAGTTGACAACAAAATATTCACCCAACAAATTTTGGTGACTCTACTAGGGAACACGAATGCGCATTTTGAAGCCTCAATCTTCAAATCAGAGCATTTCTAATCCTTTTTCATTTTTTCACTTTGGTATATCCACCGTACATGCAAAGCCATAGAGCTCAAGGTATTATTGATCTTATGTTGGAGTTAGTGTAGTGAAATAATTTTGATATTTCTCCTCTGCCATCTCACTTGTAGCATACCAAGAGTTTTCCTCCTACCAATGTCAAATCTGTAATACCAAATGAAGCTTCTAGTCTTAGTGCTAGTAGAGTTTTGTCCATACTTACCCCACCAAGATTTGTTATCCCTCCCTTCAATCATTATATCATGGTGGCCCAAGGTCCTTGGGGCAACTCTTTTGGTCCTCTCAATCTAGCCCCACCTTTACATGAACTACCTCATAGTTTGAGAAATAATTTCCCCAAATTCTATGGTGACGAGAAGGTTCATCTTGATGAGCATATTACTACCTTCTACATAGCATGCAGTGTGATAGGCATGGAATACAAAGATATAGCTGTGAGACTATTTGTAGAAACTTTGTAAAGCACTATTGCAAACTGGTTTTATCACCTTCAAGATCAAACTATAACTGATTGAAATACGCTCAAGGCCAAGTTTGAGGCCATGTTTAGACCCGTTGAAGATGCACATGCCTTGTTGGCTCAGCTTACGCAAATGAAGAAGGAACCTCATGAACCTTTGTGAGACTTCATTACTAAATTCAATAAGCTGAGGAATCAAATTCCTACAATTGCTTAGCCAACATTAGAGAACCTCAGGTGCTTTTTCATCAACTCTCAACTTCTTGAAGTAAGTTTTTTATTGAGGCAAGCCAGTCTTATAGATTTTTTTGTAGCTCAAAATTTGGCAACTGAGGTTGAAGATGATCTTATCCTAGCAAGTAAGATCAAAAAAGATTCCAATAAAAATAAATTTTCTTCATCTGCTAAAAATTTTTCCACGAGCACCACAGATCTTATGGTGTAAAAGTTGAAAAATGAACTACTAGCCTTAAAAAAACAAATGGCCCAAGGTATGTCTACTCCTCCTTATCGAGATATGCCAAGGAGGACATTTCAAAACCATTCATATCAAGGCAATGCTGCCAGAAATCAAGGGCAACCAAATCATCTGCCTCCCTCATAAGGAAAACTTGCCATTGAAGTAGCAACAACTAACTCAGTAGTTGGTTACCTTGAAACTAAACATGATTTCTCACTCCAACCTAAGTTGGACCATGAAGATGATGCTAATCTCTTTGTAGAAGGAGAAGAAGAATTAGCTGGTGACTCCAACATTAGTTTTTTGAATTACTAAGACGAAGCTAAAAGTAAGGGAGAAGTGTTTGATGGATCATACGCTATTTTTACTAGGTCCCAAAATTAGTCAAATCCACAAGCTAATAAATTAAAAGTAGGAGAAGAACCCTAGCTAGTAGTATTGATCATTAAATAGGGGACTTCACTACCTTTCCAATTAAAACACTCGATGACTAATAAGAAAGTAAGTGCCTCAAACCATCCTGTACCTTCTACTTCTATTTATTAGACTAGTACCACACCCAATAAAGATGAGGATGATGGACATCCTTCCTCTATTTTTAGTTCATTTAAATTATTTTATAAAATTGATTATGCCAACAAGACTAAGATTCAAATGACTGAAGTTCAGTACTTGAGAGCTAATCTTGAATAGTTTGATAGGCTGGCTAAATACATAAAAAATAAAACCGTCCCTATAGGACAAGATTTTCCAAAGGTGTCTCATGATTCCTCAAAAAATAAATCCACTCAGAATAATATTGTTGCTACTCCTCCTACTTCCACTAGAAAAATAGAACCTTTCTATGTTTCCCTTTTGATAAACAGTCATAAGTTAAACAACTATATAATAGACTCTGGGGCCTCTGACAATGTTATGCCCACCAAGGTAGCATATTCTCTTGGTCTTATCTTAACTAAAACTTTTGGTAGATGTTTTTCTATGGAGAACAATCAAGTACCACTCTTAGGTCAAATCAAAGAAGCTCAATTTTCATTTGCAACTTTTTTAGAGAAGAGGATCAAAATGATAGTCTTGGTAGATGATGTTCTAGCCTCTTATGTCATTCTGCTCAAGCACAATTTTTGCAAGGATGTAGGTGGAGAATTTAATATAGCCCTATCTGAAGCAAGGATACCTGTTAAAGGCATCATGAAAAATTTGCTTCTTGAGAAAGAGTCAAAATATATAATCACCCAAACATTAGATCTCAAAGCTCAACTTTTATTTGAATCATTAGGAATGGGTAATTATTTCCTGATTACTAAAGATGTTTTCATCTCATCAGATGAAAGTTCTTTTAGTGACAATTCAAAAAATCTAGTTAGAAAATCACAAGAATTATCAGAACAAAGCTCAAACAACAAAGAATTTTCTTTACTAACGAAGAAAAATCTTTAAGAAGATCATATTCTAATGATGTTTGGATTTTATAATTTGACAGTAGTTGGTCATCTACCAATTCTAGAGCTAGAATTGTTTTGATCTCCCCTCAAGGAGAAAATTTTCCTTACTTATATAAGTTGTAGTTCAACAATACTAACAACACCATCGAGTATGAGTCTTTTTTGCTTGGATTGAAAGCTACTAATGCTAAAGGTATTAAGATTCTTCTTGCTTGAGGAGATGTTGAACTAGTGGTTTGTTAGGTAACGAACCTATACCAAACCAAAAATAAAAGATTGTGACATTATCATAATCTAGTATGGGATTTATTTAAAGTTTTGATGCTTTCAATATTTTTGCTATGCTAAGAGAATTCAATGATCGTGTAGATTCATTGACAGTCTCTACAACCCTCATGATTCCCCATAAATATTTCAAAGGGGACAAGTACACTATCGAGTTGGTCTTTTGACTAAGTGTAATTACCACCATTGATACATGTTTAATGATGACAACCAAATCATTGCTTTTTTGGAAAAGATAGACAGCTTTAAGGAACTTTATTTTGAAGGAAGTGAATCTCCACCATGGGAATCAGTTCCCAAAATAAATTCCAAAACTAGTGAAGAGTTCCTTCAACTCAAGGGGAATAAAATTCCAAAAGTTTTGGTTTCTCTTGAGAGGTTGTTTGACAATCATGACAAGTATGTCAAGCAACAACAAATAGATTCAAGTTTGTCCAAAGAATTTGATCAGGTGAATTTGGGTATAATAGGAAATCCCAAAATGGTTAACATTAGGAATTTTTGCACTTCTAATGAAAAGCTCAAATTCATTACTCTTTTTCACCATTACATTGATGTTTTGGCATATTCTTACAATGATTTGAAATCTCTTAGGCTCGAGGAAATTTGGCATGAAATTCCTCTTAAAGTCAGGTCAACACCTTACAAGTGAAAACAAAGGCAATACACCCCAAAATATCAGGTACTATCCTTTCTAAGATATAAAAAATGTTGAATGCAAGAATTATTTTTCCAATCCATCATTCCACCTGAATTGCTAACATAGTTTCTGTGAGAAAAAAGAATGGAGAAATTCATATTTGTGTTGATTTCAAAAACCTAAATCAATCTTCTTTAAAAGATAACTACCCCCTACCCATCATGGATCAAGCGTTGCAAATAGTAACTAGTTTAGAAATATTATCAATGTTAGATAGTTTTTCCATGTATAATCAAGTAGAAGTCAATGAAGCAGATCAACATTAAACTGATTTCACTACACCTTGGGGCACTTTTGCATATCATAGAATGCCTTTCAGTTTGATCAATGCTAGTGCTACCTTCCAAAGAGCAATGTTTCTTGCCTTCAGTGATGAAATGGGGAAGTTTATTGTGGTATATCTTGATGACTAGACCATTTTTTTCAAACATTGTCCTGATCATGTGCATCATCTACAAAAAGTGTTGGAACATTGTCGACAAAATGGTATTTCTCTTAATCCTAAGAAGTTAGTTTTTGGGTTTACAAAAGGTAAACTTCTCGATCACACTATATCCCAAGAAGGCAAAAAAATTGACTCAAAAAGAGTCAAATCTATCCAAAATCTTACTCTTCTTACTAGTACGACTACTGTTCATTCTTTCTTTGGAAAGGTGAATTTTCTATGGAGATTCATTCCAGAGTTTGCAGAGAAGACTCGCCACATTGTCAACATGATGAAGGGTAAATCCACTTTTTGTTGGACTGCATAAGTAAATTTAGCATTTGAAGACATCAAGAAAGTGATCACCCATGCACCAATCCTAGTTTGTCTAGATTATACCAAAGACTTCATAATATACAGCTATACTTCTAAGCATACAATTTCAGCTATTTTGGTTCAAAAAACAAAGAAGGTGTGGAATCTCCCATATCATTTATGATTTATCTTCTCGTATCTCACAAATTAAATTATTCAAATATGGAGAATCATGCTTTTGTCATGGTTAAGGTGGTAAATCATTTTAGATTCTATATCCTAAATTCACATATTATTGTTTTTGTGCCTGATACAATAGTGAAGTCCGTTCTAACTCAACAGGAGTTTGGTATTAAAAGGGGCAATTGGATTACTAAAATTCAAGAATTTGATCTTGATAACAAACCTACCAAGCTTGTGTGGGGAAAAGGGCTCTGCCAGTTGATTGCTAATAATATACCCAAAGAAATAGAGCATGAAGAAATAGAGGTCAAAGACATGCCTACAGTTCTCTTTGTCACTACTATTGATGAGTGGTATTTTAATATCACTCATTTTCTCATCTATCCTACAAAGAAAAAAGAAATATTAAGTTAAAGGCTGCTAACTATGTCTTATGGGACAATGGTTTGTACAAGAGAAGCCTTGATGGGGTATTTATTTGTTGCATCGATAAGGTGCAACAAAGTAAACTTTTGGATTCATTCCATAATTTGGCTTGTGGAGGACATTTTTTTGCACTAGTGACAGCTCACAAAATTCTACGAGCAAGATACTATTGGCCTACACTATTTTAAGATGTGTACAAATGGGTACATAGGTGTGAATTGTGTCAACAGCTCATCGAGAAACCTAAATTGGCCGCATTACCTCTCAAGCCATTGGTAATTGAAGAAAATTTTCAACAATGGAGTATTATTTTCATTGGCATAGTGAACCCATCTTCAAGTTATAGACATGACTATGTTATCAAAAGTGACTAACTATTTTACCGAATGGGTGGAAGCCATTCCAACTAAGCATGCTACTTCGGAAGTGGTATGTAATTTTTTTAAAGAAAATATCATCACTTGATTTGGGGTCTCAGCTAAGATTGTAATTGATAATGCTTCTTATTTCTCTTCTCATGAGGTTACTAAGTTTTAATACAATTATGAGATTATTCTTTCTCACTCCTCTGACTACTATCTGCAAGGAAATGGTCAAGTAGAATCAAGCAACAAGATTCTAGTTACTATTATCAAGAAACTGGTAGATGATAATTAGAGGACTTGGCATAAAGCATTGTTTGATGATTTGTGGGTAGATAGGTTTACACCCAAGAGGGTAATAGTCATGTCACCATTCCAACTTCTATATGGTTTGAATGTGAAGATACCAATCACCCTGGAACTACTAACACTGAGGTTGGCAAAGGCGATCAAAGATTCAACTTTCAAAAAATTTATTGATAAAAGGATCATGTGCCTAACTAAACTAGATGAGAAGTGAACCATGGTAGTGGACTAGATTACTACACATCAAAATCAAATGAATAAAATCTTTGACAAGAGAGCAAGGATTCATGATTTTTAGATTAGATATCAAGTCTTTTTGTGGGACAAGAGGAGAGAACCAAAAGGAATGTACAACAAATTTGATTCTTTGTGGAGAGGTACATTTATCATTCATTAGGTCTATGGTGAGAATATATTCTTGCTAGAATATCAAGATGGAATGCCATTCTCATTGCCTCATAGTGGAAAACATTTGAATCACTTTAATCCTTGAAGTATTAGATGATTTCACTTGTACATTTGTATATTCTTATGTTTATTTATTTTTATTTAGTTTTTCATGTCTTTTTTTTTTGAGCTTGACTCCATGGCCCAATGGCATAGATGAAGGCACTTAGAGACTAGTTTCTACTCCCATTGATCATTTCAAGATTTGATCAATGGAAGTTCCCCAACAGGAGCCAGTTGATGTTCTCAAAATCAGCAACACTCATTTTTGGAACAACCCCTATGAAATCTCTTCATTTCATGTTTTTCACTCTAAGTTCATCTTTTGAGCCAAGTTTTTATTGATCTTAAGTTTGTTTAACTGACATCCTTAAAAATTTCGTGACCTTCCCTCATACATGAAAATCGTTATGATTCTGATGTGATCATAACATCAAATTTTTGATAAATTTCAAGGAGTTATTTTTTTATCTTAGTTTACATGTAAGGGTGGAATTTTTTTCCACCATTATATGTGGTTTTTTAGTTTCCATGCAAAGGTAGTGATTTTATTTGCCCTTGCATCCTTTCATGTAAGAGCAGTGAAAATCACCACCCTTGCATTTTTCTTGATTTGTTCTATGTAGAGGCAACAATTTTTGTAGCCCTTGCATTTTTACACACTAGAGTAGCAAAAATCACTACCCTTACATCCTTCTTGAACCTCACATGTAGAGGTGATAATTTTTTTTGCCCCTGCATGATCTTAGTTTTCATGCACAACATTTATGGCCACACACACCGAGTGGTTGGGGTTAATTTTCAACCTTTTTAAACCCATTTTTGACCTCATTTGATTCATTTCAAATCATCTTCTCCTCCTCCCTATATTCAATTGATTGTGAGAATGAGTGGAATCATGATTTCTTTGGATTCAAGCGTGGGATTGCAATTTTCCAGGTAGGGTTTTGCATTCTTCTCTTTGGTATCTAGATTTTCTTTTCATTTTTATTTTTCTCTTTATTAGGGTTTTGGTTTCTTCTTCCTCTGCTTGTTTAGGTTGTTTATCTTGTGTTATTTTTCCCCTCATCCCTTTCTTCCTTAAGGAGGTGACCTAGGTGAAACCCCCCCAAAAAAAAATTTGTTGGCCATTTCTAGTGGTGTGATGGTGGTGAAAATCACCACCCTTACACAATTTGCCTCATCCCATGTAAAGGCGGTGATTTTCACCACCATTATACTATCCATTCCCACTTTGTGAGGGCAGCAAAAATTTCTTCCATCACACAAAGCTCCTCACAGTTTCCTCCCATGTAAGGGAGGCAAAAATTGCTGCCCTCACACAAAGTTTCCCCCTTCATGCATGGGTGGCAAAAATTGCCTCCCTTACATGATATTTCCCTCCTTATGCAGGGGAGAAAAAAATTACTACCCATGCACAAATTTTACATGCAATGGCAACAATTTTTGCTGCCTATGCATAACTATTATCAACATGCAAGGGTGGCAATTTTTGCCACCCCTGCATGCTTTTCCTCTGATTCTCTTAACTCTAGGAAATTTCAATTTTCTCATTTTTCCAAGCCCACTTCCATTTTAAAATTTTTGACATAATCATGTCTTATCCCTTTCAAGCACATTCCCATGGTCGTGATCATCAACGTGTAATTTTCCTAGATTGCCAATTTTTTCTCCTAATTGCACGAGCATGATTCTTGTTACAGTTTCTCTCAAGGATCCTTCTTTGTCGACATATTTTTTATAAAAGTTCTTAAAAATGATAGAGGTTTCTCTGAAGAAGTTGAAGATGATGAATTAAAATTATCAAGGTGTTTTCTCAATCACCTCAGTTATTTCTAATGTCGATGACATTAGGGATACAAAGATCAGGCACGTGGCTATGGCTAAGTTCATAAAAAGAACCAAATCAAGCAATCTCATCCATGAAATGAAGAAGATAGTTGAAAGTAATATTATCTAGTCTCTTCTTTTCCTATAGCATCTCACCACATAGAGTTCATTCTCCATTATGCTCAATTTTACAACAAGGATACCAAGGCTATGTTAGATGCTGGTGGTAATGTAGTGATCAGACTAGACCCTGAGTTCATTAACAAAGTGTTCATGTGCCCTCCTACTACTAAGGTGTTGAAGCTTGACTTCATTAAGGCACAAAAGGAATATGACAAAGATCCTGAAAGAGCAAAGAAATTGATCAATAATAGGTGGCTTAAAACTTCCAAAGCAAACTTGTCCAGATGGTCATAGAAATTTTCAAGGAGTGATTTTATAGAAGAAGTTGGAAACTTTATCACTCTTCTTAGTAGAGCATGAGGTTTACCTTCTTCCTCTTAGTTTCATGAATGGATGTACACCTTCATTAAGACAATTTTTTGGCGCAAACAAATCATTTTTTGGAGAGAACAAATCAGCAACACTCTGCATGAGCAATTGATTAAAGTATCTACTACCTCCAAATTCTATATGATGTCATACTTGGTGTATATTGTAGCATTGATGAGAACCTTCCCAGGTTTAACATTGGAAGGAGATAGGAACACAACCCTAGTGCATCAATATTATCCTAAGTTGACATTGAAGGGTTC
This sequence comes from Torreya grandis, assembly GCA_037957365.1. Lineage (NCBI taxonomy): Eukaryota > Viridiplantae > Streptophyta > Pinopsida > Cupressales > Taxaceae > Torreya > Torreya grandis. The sequence goes on from JARHVA010002785.1 coordinate 489,512, forward strand.
CATCCATCATTTTATAAGGGTAAATGATGCTTATTCATAGTATTTTTGTGTCTCTTTGATCCCCAATTAGAACAAAAAATGTGTCAGATGAAGCCTAGATAGTTGTGAATGAATTCGGGTGTATGTTCTTGTACTTCCCTTCTTTTTCTTATCTACAGGTTGGCCTTTTCCAAGGTTATTCCTATATGCTTCCAAGATTCCCCTCAGACAAATTGGTCTTGATGGAGTTATGTAGGCAAATTATTGTCATTCATAATAAGTAGATAGAACTCAAGAAACCTAATTTCAGGTTCCTAATTGAAATTGGTAGGTTATTCGTATTGACTGCTACAAAATATAGAGCAATGAAGATTGAAATGCAACTCATAACCATGAATCATTTCAAAAGGAGGCCAAATTTTGACTATAGAGGCATGAAAGATATAATCTAGAGGAAGACCTAGTTTCATAAACCTATGATCAAAAATATTTGGGTTGATTTAAGGACAACTGAAGACATCAGAAAGATGGACTATAGTAGATTGTACCTTGAGCAAATAGAATATCTGGGGCTCACTGATATCCCTACAAATCTAGTGGATGATGGTGATTTGATAAATAATAGATGCCATGCTTAACAAGTCACCAATGCCCCTCTTCCCCCGATCGAATGGTCCCAAAAGGAGTTGAATTCCCTGAGAATGAGATTCAAACCAATATTATCAAACACCATGATTGATTAGTTAATAAGGGAATCACTTTGAAATAGTTCATTATAGGGTTAGAAGCCAAATTTCAAGAAGAAACAAGGAGAAGGGAAAAAAATAGGATAAAGAATAAAAGTGATGTCCCTACTTTTGATAGGCCACATAAACCTAAGATCATCTTTGTGACAAAGAAGTCACAAGTTGTAGAAAAGGAACTGGAACAATAGAAATTGAAGTTGAGAAGCAAAGCATCGAAAAACTAGTAGCAAAATAGATGGAAACTAATGATAAGCCTACAAATCAATAGGAAAAGGAGACTCTATCTCCACAAGCAGGTGTATAGCCAGATGCAAGAATTTCTTCTTCCCTGCCTAACTCACCTGATGTAACTCCTTCACTTATTTCTCCAATTAGTATTCCCTCTTCTGGAGTTGCCTCTCCTTCCAAAATTATTTTTGGTGACCCTCAAATCACTTCTGGAGATGTTCTTCATTCCTCAAGATCCATCCCCAATTTGTCATCTCCATCTTTTGATATCAGAGATAGTTCTACCCTTGCCCATTCAGTAGTAGGTGTAGTTTTAATTGATACTATGCCCATTATTTCCACTAGTAGTGTAGGTGCTACTCCAGTGATGCCAACTACAAGGATTGATGCTAATGTGAGTGCGTCTTCCCTCCCACCTTGGTTGTTGGCTTATACGCCCAAAAGGAAAAAATAAGCCATCTACCCATATGACTTTGATTTCACTAAAATGGTTTTAGCCAAAGTCAAGACTCCCAAAAAGCTAAAAATTCTTTCAAAGATGATTGAAGATAAGGGGCACAAATTTCTAGAAGTTGTTAGACCTCCACAAGATGCAACTCTTAAAATTTTTGACATGAGTGACTACTCTATCTCTCGAATTGAATTGGGTAAGGTAACTCATGAAAGTGATAAGAGTGACTTGTAATTAGTGATGGACATTATGGTTTAGAAATTTGACAGGGAAAGAGAAATGAAGGACCATTATAAAGCAATGTTGGAACAATTGACTGCGGTGATAAGGAGGATTATTTTCACTCCAAAAATTGTAATTCCAAAGGCATCCATCAATGACCTTGTGATTCAGAAGCTAGAAAAGACCTATCTCAAGGGAAAGGTGCTTGAATATTACTTAGGCAAGATGCATACACAAGGGATTTCCTTGCTTACAAAGTTGTATGAGACAACGGGTAATATAAAGAAAGTGAGAGCAGAACTAGATGATCTTATCAATATTATTTCTTAGGATATTGAAAGCACAGATAAATATCTTAAAAAATGGATGGATATGAAGAATATAAAAATAATCTCTCTAGTATCAATTGGTGTCATTAGTAATAGACACTCATATATTGAAACTAAAGAAGCATTGATGTATAGGAGTCAAGTGCTTAAGGAATTAATCAGTGACCTCAAATCTTCCATAAACCTCAGTGAACAAAGTGATATCAGTCTATTGCATAAGTTGGAGGATCTATCTTGTAAACTAACCACAAAAGACAACCAGTTCATTTCATTAGAATAAATGATTCAATAATTTGAAGGTATGTTCCGAAAAGAATTCAAGGAGAAAACATTTTTAGTGGCCTCTGTGGATAATGTCTTGGATAATCAGTTAACTCTAGATAATCTAAAAAATAGGTTAACTAGTCGTGCAAAATCAATCACAGTAGTGAGAGATGCCACAGTTAGGGCTAAGGTGATCTTCAAGAATACTATTACTCTAGATAGTATTAGGGTACAAGCAACTATCACCATGTACGATGCTCATATGAAGAAAGATAGAGCTACAAATTGAATCAACTTTCCATTGATTTAATTTCCTTTTTTCTAAATGCAATTTTGTAATTGATTTGGAAATTTGCACATGTACTTTGGTTAGGCATAATTACATGTAGAAATATGGAAATTCTAAAGTCAACAAAGACTTCCATCTTTGACTAGAAAAAGATATTTAGGTCTTTTTCAATCTTCAAGGTCTCTCCCTATAAATAAGGAGATCCTCTTTTGTAAATATATCTTTTGTAATTGAGAGTAAAAAATCTACCTAGATTGAGATGCTTCCTGAGACTTTGAGCTCAGATTGTAAATCATATTTTCTTTAATGAATGAGAAAGCAGGTTACTTTTCAGACTTTGCATTGGAATAACTTGTGTTATTTAGGAAATTGTTCTTATGTCCTTTTCTGAGTAATATCTCATCAATTTTATGAAACAAGCAAAGTCTGTGGAAATTATCTAAAGATGTTATGAAGTTAATTATGAAGACCTTGTGATACTATAATTACCTTTAGTATGTGTTACTTGTGTTTTGGTGGAAAAGGATATTAGAAAGACTTTGTACTACTTTTATCCTTTGTTATCTTATACTTTGTTGTGGTTTTTGGTGGAGACTTTGAGCTTCACTTCATTCTACAGTTTTATTAGTCCTAAATTGGCAAGAGAAGAAATGAAAGACTTTGTGCTTTCATGGGTTTCTTGTGGATCCCATTACTACCCTAAAAGTTTTCCTACTATTTACTGGATATCATTTCTAAAAGAAGAGGATTGTTTTTAGTTATTACATAGGAATTCTCCTTTATCTTGTCAACATCATCTCTAAAGAAAGAGAGATGGATGGTTTGATCTCACCCCTAAGTCTATTATCAGTTTATATTAATATATAGTAATTTACAGGGAACCTCCCCTTGATGAGAGGAGAGATTTATTTCATTATGCTGTGGTAAACGTACAATTTTTGCCGTATAAATATCCTTGTGTTGTGGTCAATATACCCATTTTTCCATCAGTTAGTTGATGACAAAATATTCACCCAACAAACTTGAAGACCCTCAACCCCTTTCAGCCTTCGTCACTTCTCTCAACACCATTTCTATGATCTCTTTTAGTAATTTAGAGATCCCCTCTCAACATCCTAAAGATTAGGATTCTACCCTCTTTATCACTGCCTACATTTATCAAACTCATGCCAAGAGAATTATGATCGATGGGGGAGCTAGAATCAACATCATTTCAACCCATGCTTACAAGAAATTATCACTCCTTGATAAATTTTTATCACAAATGGATGCAGTGTTATGTTCTTTTAATGAATCTACTACTACAACTATTGGCACCATGGTCTTGCACATCCATGTGGGTCCTTATACCCTTCTTTAGTTATTTTATGTTGTAGCGAGTGAATTTAAATACAACATACTTCTTGGGTGACCATGGATATGTGTTATGGCATGTATACCTTCCACATTGCACCATTGTGTTAAGTTTGAATACAATGGTTAAGTTCATGTCATTCCCACCAACCCACCTCCATTTAAAACATGTAACATGACCTATAACCCAAATGATGTTCTTATTAATTTCAACACATCATCACCTCCACAAGTTTTGCTACCCTAGACACACTTCTACGCACTACACAAGTTCTTGATAATGATCCCATGGAGGAAACCTTCAAGTGATTATCACTTGGTGAATATCATTTGTTAACTCTCGACATGTTCCATACCCCTAAATAGTATGGAAAACCTCACATGAGTTTCAACTATGATCCTTGTATTGGTATGATTATCCCATATGGTCCACGCCATCTCAAAACCAACTTCACATATGGGGGAATTGATTAATCTCTTGTCATGGGTAATTCATCCTCTTCACCCCAAAAGTTTGATTGTGACTTTTCCTTCTTAATCAAGCCTAGATTTACATATACTTATCTCTATAGGTGTGCTTGGAAACTTTTTGGCCTAGGATGTTATGAGTAAATTGCATGACATTAGTTATGTTAACCCAATTCAATCCATTAATACTTCTTCTATTCCCATCATTGAAAAACCCATATCTCCTTCTAACTTCTTTTCTCCACCATTGCCCACTAAATTAGAGGTATTTATACCTCCTAATTTTTTTTTCAATAAATGTCATTCACTTGGGCCCTTTTATCCATTGCTAGGGTAGGGAAATATGGTCCTTTCCTCTCATACATCCTCACATGATCGATGAGTATTCTCCCATAATTAACACCATCTCTTGTGAAATAGTTGATGACATTCTTACCTATATGGGTGCAAATGATTCCTACATCAAACAATCACTCCCTTATGAGACAAAAGTTATGTTAAACAAATCAACCATCGATATTAACTTGACTTCTCATGATGACCCTCATATTCTTAAAATAGGCCAATCTCTAGATTCTTCTAAACAAACTGACTACACCACATTTCTATATAGGCATAATAAGGCTTTTCCTTGGTCCTACAAAGACATGCTTGATATTGACCTCTTAATTATAACCCATAACATTGTCACTAATCATGATGCTAAGCTAGTTAAGCAAAAGCTTCACAAAATGCATCCTCATATTTCTCTCCTAGTCAAGGATGAGATTTAATGCCTCCTCTCCATTAACTTCATCTAACCTATTGACTACCTGTAATGGGTTTCCAACATTTTACCTATTACAAAAGCAATAGGGGAAATCCATATTTGTAGTAACTAACATGACCTCAACCTTGCTTTTCCAAAGGATGACTTTCCTTTGCCAAGTATTGATCAACTTCTTGATTTAATAGTTGGCCATGAGAAGTTATCACTTATGGCAAGATTCTCAGGATATAATCAAATCCTAGTTACCCCTAAGGATCAACACAAAATAACCTTTATCACCCCATGGGGAACTTTTTGTTATCAAGTTATGCCCTTTGGACTGAAAAATAGTGTTTCTACCTATCAACGTGCCATGACTTATATCTTCCATGACCTCTTACACACAATTATGGAGGATTATGTCAATGACCTACTCAAGAAATATAAACTTCATCAAGATCACTTGGGGATCCTTAAGATCATTTTTACTCACCTTCTTCAGTATAATGTTTGACTCAATTGAAAGAAGTTCATCTTTGGTGTTTTTTCTAAAAATCTCTTAGGCTTTATCATCTCTCTTCAAGATATTGACTTTGACCCTGCTAAGGTTTGGGCAATCCTTGAAATGCCTCCACCAACCACACTTAAATAACTCCATAGCCTCCAAGGTAAACTCCAATCAACTCATCACTTTATCTCTTAGCTATCGAATTATTTTCAATGTTTTCACCATATTCTCAAAAAGGAAATTCCTTTCTATTAGGATAAAAATTATGATGAAGCCTTTGATGCACTCAAATAGTATCTCCTTTCTCCACATGTCCTTATTCCACCTAATGAGGACAAACCCTTCTATATTTATATCTCTTCAACTAACCATTCTTTAGGAGCTATGATAGCACATAGGGATGATCACCACCATGAGCAAGTAGTATATTACATAAACTGAACACTTATTGACTATGAAACTTGCTATACTCATATCAAGAAGATATGCCTTGCTTTATTATTTATAGTTTCTAAACTATGACATTACCTCCTCAACCATAAAATGTATGTCATCATCCACACTAACCCTCTCAAATACATGCACTCTAAACTTTACCACAACCAATGCATCACTTGATGGCTTATGCTTTTGGCTGAATTCAATTTGGAATTCATCCAACAAAAGTCCATCAAATGGTAAACAATTACTGACCAACTAGATGCCACTCCTCTCCTTGATAGCCAACCCTCAAATCTCAAATTCCTTAATGAATCTATTTACATGATTTCTATGATGATATCAACTATCAAATGATGATGTTATTTCATGGGTCTAAATGTCAAAATGATGGGGGAGTGGGGGTTATCCTTATCCCTCTTGATGGTGAGCTGATGCCTTTATCATTTAAACTAGACTTTGACTGCACCAATAACATGGCTAAATATGAAGCCTTAATTATAGGGATTCAAATAATTATCTTCTTAGGAATCAAATCCATAACCTTTTTTGGTGACTCCTAATTAGTCATCAACTAGGTCAATGGTTCTTATCTATGCAAGAATGAGACTCTATAATGGTAAAAACATCATGTAGATACATTATTAAAATAATTTGACCATTACCTTTTACAGACCATTCCTCACTCAACCAACAAGTTTTTAGACATAATGGCTTCATTAGCCTGCCACATACCCTCTTCCTCCTCTTCCTCCAAAATCTATGTCACTATACATCACCTAACTTTACCTTCTTACATTTCCTCCAACATCCTCTTTATGGGGAATATCACTAAAAATCCACATGACATGTGGTATACACAACTCATAGATTACCTCTCTTACTCTATTACTCCTTGTTACCTCTCCCATAATGTGCATCATGCATTCATAAAGCATGTTGCATGTTACACTATGTTAGGGGGACTTCTCTACAAATGGGGTTTCAATGGTCTCCTCCTTCGATGTCTCACTAGTAAAGATATTCCCTTTGCTATTAAGGAGGTTCATGATGGGATTTGTGGTGGTCATTTTAATGGTCACATAATTTCTAATGGTCTCCTTCCCCTTGGCTATTATTGGCCAACACTCTCTCATGATTGTACTGACTATGTTAGATGTCTCAAATGTCATCAACATGCCAACTTATTTCATGTTCCTAGTCATGCCTTACAAGTTGCTAAGGACTTTTGGCCCTTATCTCAGTGGGATTTAGACTTAAATGGTGAGATTAACCCCCATTTCTCTCTTCATCACCGATCAATCATAATAGCAATAGAACACTTCAATAAGTGAGTTGAGGCCATTCCTCTCATATCTACTAAGGCTTATAAAATCATTGAATTTATCAACCATCATATCATATCTTATTTTGGTGTACCTTAAAAATTCATAACCAACAATGGTAAGTCTTTTAAAAACAAGACTGTCTAGCAAATCTATGATGCCTTTAGTATCAAACTCAGCTTCTCTTTACCCTATTTCCCACAAGCCAATGGGCAAGCTGAAGCCTCTAAAAAAACTTTGACCAAAATCCTTATGAAAGTGGTTAATTCTACTTATGGGATTACCATACTATCATTCACACTTCTACAGGAGCTACACCTTTCTCCCTAGTCTATGGGACAAAAGCTATTTTTCCCCTTGAAGTCCAAATTCCTTCTCTTAGGGTTTCACTACAAGACATTTTAACTAATGATGAATTTCACCAAGAACATTTGACTCAACTTGAGATGCTTGATGAATTCCATTTTTTATCATTTAACCATCTCCACATCTACCAAGAGCATATCAAATGTACCTATGACAAAAACCTTAAAGAGTATGATTTCAATATTGGAGATTTCATCTTAAAGGAAAATCAACATTTAACTAACTTGGAAAAGTTAAAATGGGGTAGGTTTACACCCAATCATCTAGGGTCCTACATTATAACTCATAAATATGGCTATGAAGCTTATTGCCTATCTTCTCTCGAAGGATGACTAGAACCTAAACCTCTAAATGCATTGAATTTATGACCATTCTTTTGTTAATTAAGTGACACTTTACCTTGTGTTTAACTTAAGCTCATCCCTTGAGCAAACCCACTATATTCATATTCTTTTCACCTTACCCTTATTCTTCCACACTTAGTTAACCTATGAAATGTTTTGGTTTTGTCTAAAAATGTGGAAAACCTATAAGCCTCTATAAAATTGTCCATGACTAAAGTAACAAAAAGACTCAAAAAAGAAAAAGAAAAAGAAAATAATATTGGATACATCAACTACTCCAAATCATGCCTATCTCTTAAAAAGGTATATTGCTCCCTTGAAGGATAGCTACATTCAAATAGATTGTTTCCTTGAAGGATAGATATTAAAAACCCATAAAATAAAAAGACTAGACCATACCCTTGAAGGATGGATAAGTCAAAAAACCACTATAAAATGTAAATATGATTTATAAGCTTCCATATTGATCAGCTTCATCCCATTGTGAGCTTCCCACATCAATCATCTTACACAACAAAAGCAAAAAAAAATAAAAAATAAAAAAGTAACATAATAACTTTATGTCATGGAATTGTCTATAGTCACTCTCGTGAAACCCACAAATGGGGCATACCATTATTACTCTAGAGGTTATGCTACCTCACTACTCCTATTCCATTTTTACACCCTCTTTCCCTCAAAAACACATTTTCAAGGTATTTTGAGCTTACTTAACACAATGTGATAACCATGCTTTTCTAACTAACAAATGGTCAACTAATGCAATACATAAAAAAGGTTCAAACTTTAGAGTCTATTTACATTGTTATTTTGGTTTATGTCAATAATGAGCACCTTGTCTTTCTCTTTTACCTTTCACTTCACATGTTGAATTTTCTTCTATAGATACATTTTTCAATAGAAGAACTCACTATCTAAACTCATAAACATAACAATTCTAAATCCTACACCAGCCCCAAAACCAATGCCTAAAACCAATCATTTATAATATATACCATCACATATATTAGACAATGATAAAAATGCAACATGACCACCATTTTCCTAACTAAAAATAAATAGGAATAATGTCACAATGACCAAAACCATCACTTATGCATACACCATCACATATGGAAAATGCAAAAACCAAACAAACATGACCAACACATTCATTTTTAGTATACACCCAATCACATATATAGAAGGTACTAAGAATGCAACTTAACCATCATTTTCCTAAAAACCAATACATAGGAAAAACACCAAGAACAAACCACTCATTTTTAGTATGAAACCAATCACATATATGGTAAATACTAAGAATGCACCTCAACCATAATTTCTTAAATACCAATACATAGGAAATAAACCATGACCAAAACATTTGTTTTTAGTATAAACCATCACATATGGAGCATGCTAAAAATTGAAATTTACCAAAATAATACACCATTTCACATATGGAAAGTGCTAAACCTTTTTCTCATAAACACAACCATTTCATTTTATGCATATACCATCACATATGGGAAAGCTAAACATGAAAATCTCATCTACTATGCATATGCCATCACATACATGGAAGTGCTAGTAAACCAACATAATCATTATATCAATATCATAAACATTCATCCAAAACCATAAATATATACATGAAAATAACATTTACATCATCATCACATCAAATAAAACATCACATTTATTTTCATGTATATGTGTGTGTGTGTGTGTGCTAAATTAATATACATCATTTACAAATATCAACATCTCTCATCTCTCTCTCATATACATCTCATATCATCAGTGTGCAGGTTGGTATATATACAAAAAATGAATAAATACAAAAATATTTCTCAAAATCAAGATCAACACAACCTCCTCAAAATCATAACAGACGTGATGAGGTGGTGGCACCACCACCCTCTCCCTATCTCCATCTCTACACACTAAAACCTGAGGTCTATGTCTCAGTCCACTCCTGCTCCTTAAACTCTAGGAATCTATGGAAACTCATGGATCACCCTCTCATAGTATGTGATCTTGTATAGTCTAGTGTTTTATCTCGTAAGTGATATAGTTTATGGAGGACTCATGGCACCTACCTATCCTGCTATCTATACTACTACTTATGAGGGAGGAGGAAGAAAAAATACCAATGCCCATCTATCTAACCTCAACTAATCTCTCTCTACTATCAATGAGGTCACTCATCCTTATAGATTGGCCACCTAACTATGAAGATGGCCCACCTGACCATATAACCCTAGGATCTCTGCCTGTGAGGAATCCTATGAAAGGACTACAACATGTCTCTCCTATATAGCCATGTCCCTGGCATATAATGTTGTATCTCTCTCTATAACTATAGCATCTCTAGCCTACATAGTTGCATCTCTCACCTAAATAGTGACATCTCTAGCTTATAATGTTGCATATCTATCCTAAATCATGACATCCTTGGCCTACATGGCCATATCTCTCTCTTGTATGGCCACATCTCTAGCCTATAAAGCATCATCTCTCTCATGTGCCAAACCTTACATCTATAGAGGTGGCCTCCTAATTGGTACAACTAGGCATAGTCTTACCTACCATGCCTAGTACGCCTTAGTTCATCAAGCATCAACCACATATACACCTGCTAATAACTCCTCAAAATTAGGTCCATCTATCTCAAATGACAAAGGGAGTGGTACCTTGATGTCATCACACTTGTATCTAGGGAAAATAGGTGGAACATCTTGCATAAGGCTAAGTTATCTCCTGACTTATGCCATGGGTATAATCTTGATCTCCCTTGCTCTCCTACCTCTGTCCCACAGTGTGCTCTATAGCCCAATGATCTTCTCCCCTTGACTTCTAAAAACTAGATACATCAAGTAGGGGAACCAAATAATATCTCCTAGACTCAAGTTATCTAATATCCCTTTGTAGTGTGTGATATCCTAAACAATGCCATCAACCCATGTCTATACCATGGCCTTCTCTCACCATCATCTGTACCCAACTCTAAATCTCATTGCAATCATGGATGGTATTTTTAGTGGCTACATAATTGGGATGTGCTCATATGCCCAACAATGCAATAGGTGTCAAACACATAAACTATAACATCTATGTAGATGTAAGCCCTATAACTCTCTATACAACTGAGCCAAGTATATAAGCCCCCATGTAAAAACTATCCTTTGCTATATCGCTTAAGCCAGGACCCTTGTCAAGGTGATTAGAAATTTTCTAATGTCTTTGTCTGATAGTGCATACACCATGACGTTAATCATCATCAGGATGCTAAGATGATGTTCCTCCTCATCTACCAAAAATAGAGGCTCATAAGTGAATGATGCTAAGTGATATGTAACCTTACTCACATGCTCATTGAACAACCACACCATATGGATGTCATGTTCCTCCCTTGTGCATGTAAAAAGCTACTAACCCTACAATGGTAATCTAAAGATCCTATACACATCCTCTAGTGTGACTATCATCTCACCAATCAATAGGTGAAAGGTGTTGGTGGTATGATCCCACCTCTTAATCAATGTGATCATAAAGTTGATATCTCAAGCAACTCAACAATACCATTAAACTCTACCAAGACAAACTATAGCCATGTGGTCCCACTCATCTGCTAACACATCCCTCATAATCCTAGTTAGGAGTGTTAGAAGATGGTCTCTCAGGGTCAACTCATGCCTCTCCTACAACCACAAACACATAAAATTAATCAATAGACCTTAATAACCACTACCTTAACCATTTTCCCTGTCCCATGGGAGAACTATATTGGCTTGAGGCCTTTTTGGGCTATGTAGGAAACACTCAATAGACATGGGGTCTTTTATGGCTAGCTTGGCCATCTACCCACCTAACTATCTAACTTACCCCTTTTTACCCAAGGCCTTATGACCTATCTCTCTTAAACTAGGCCTTTTGACCAATCTCTCACTATTCAACTGAGCTAAATCTACTCTATGCCACATTATTTGCCTATTCCCTAAGGCTTCATTGCTTTTCAACTCTTTTTTTTTCCCATTTTTACCTTGTTTACTTTAATAAGGCCAATAATATCGGTCACTTATCGACCAACATTAGAGCCTAGACTACTGACATTAGTGCATAACATGATGATATTAGTACCTTTGCCACTGATATTAGTAGGAATACCTTAACTAACATTAGTAGACTACCACCAACTTTAGCTATTAGTTTAGCTCTGGGTCTGAACTCTACCCATTACCCATTTCTGATTTTAACCCTAAAATACCCTAAAACCCACCTAAACAAGCCTAAACATGCTCTTACCCTCCCCACTACCCACCCACTACTCACTAGAAACCTATTACACCCCACACTCAACTCAAATCAATAAAATTACCATAAAACACAAACCAAAGGTTTAAAGGAACCCACCTCATCTCTCTGCCTCTACTGGGTTCGGATGACTAGTGCATGTGCTACCACACCTCTAGTTGGGTCTTCACCTCATCTCATTATTTGCTCAACTATTTTATATTTTTCTTGATCTCTAACCAATCTACATATAAATGAAATTTGTTAGCCACCTAGCCCCCTTTTTTAGGCTTGGTTGGCCATTGATGTCAATTATTTGTACCCTAGGCCACTGATGTCAGCCATTTTACCACTGATGTTGGTATAACACTGCCAATGTCAGTACCATGCAATTGCATTTTAATGATTTCACATCACTTTTTATAGTCCCTTCTTCATTCTAGGGTAACCTTGTACACACCCTACCTTTATAAACTTGACCATGGGGATCATTTTTATCTCTACTCATGCTAACTATTACCCAAACACATGTTTCATTATGCACCTACTCATTACATTTGATTTTTGTGTCTTGATCATTCATACTATCTAATACACATTGACAATACCTTACATTATGACTATTAGTTGATTTAGATCACCACTAATTAATCTTATCACATGTGACCTATTGTGTTTTTAGGGGTACTTCCTACCTTAGATACCTAGAACACATTTGACCATTAGAGCTATAGTTTTGGTTGATCCTACCTTCTCATCTATCACTAACAAGTTGTGCCTTGGTAACTTTAAGCAAAATCCTCCATGACCACACCTATTTTCAATATATTAACACAAATTTTTAGTACTTTATAACCATGACATCATCTCTACACTACTAACCCACAACCAACCAATCTCATTTACTCCTTGTCAAATTGGTCACTAATTTTGGGTTTTTCCTAATCAATTCCATTTTGAGGGGGAAGATATCACACCCCATGCCTAGACCACTCAACTTTAATTTTTGTTTTTCAACTTGATAGTATAACTTACCAAGATAAAAATGGTCAAATGTAGACACCAAAATTACATTACACAAGTGTATAACATGTTGTATCGAAACCCACTTTAGACCCCCTTTATAACAAGTCTTCCTAACCCATGCCTTTACCCCACATATTTAATTAATTAATTAATATTAATTGAATATTCCCTATGCCACCTTGCCTAGCCACCTTGCCCCAAGACCAATTCTGCCCTTGTGAGTCACCACTAGACTTGGTCTCCCATAAATAACTAATTCTTACCCTATAAACCAATTTTTAAGTAATTACATTATACCCAACCTTGCATATTAACCATTTATTAATGGGTGTCACACTTGTCATGGATAAATGGAAGAAAGGATCCAAAAATATCCCTTTTGACCTATTCTTATGCTATCAATGTTAGTCAACCCTCAACCAACATCGATCAACCCGAGATCAATGTCGATGGGATCACTGACATCAGTTACTTAGGAAACATTATAAACCCATTTTAGACCCCCTGTAAAAATTCTCTCTCAATCAAAAAACTCACTCAAGAGATTCAAATCACTCTTAACAAGCTTTTGGTGATTATCCATTGTAACCAAGCTCATATCTTCTTTGAGACAGTCAAATCTTGAACTAGAAATGATCCATTATGCAAAGAGCTTAAAATAAGATGAATAGGTATCATACACTCATCTCTATTTAGTTAGTCACCATAATAAATCTTTATCAAGAGTATTTATTTAGTGTGTTCTTACTTACAGGTGGTCCTCCCTAACCAAAGAGGAGTTCTTGACTTTATCTGGATATAGTGCACACCAATCTACGTACATATAATCACTCATCCCCAACCTTTCTCTATTTCTCACTTCTTAAATTTAATTAAAACTAATTAAAATGGGTACAAGGAAAACTAATTTTGAATGACTTAGGGATTAGATCCCCTTATGGTCTTATAAACAAAAGGCCTACCCTTGATCCACATGTTATGAATGAACCATCAAAATATAGCTTCCAGTGCTTCTCCTCAAGAGGTGAGTCAATGATGGTCATGATAGATTCATTAGGAAATTGAAATTTGAGTGGATTAGTATCTATGAGAGCTGCTTCAACATGCTGATCTATAAGAACTTAAAAATTGATAGCTTTCTAGTTCACATACTCTATCTCAAACTCACTAAGAAGCATAATCCATTTAGCCATACTGTAGACACCGCAAACGTGTCTGCACCTTGGTACTCCCCCTTGTCCGTCTCGAACCCGTAACCTAACACTTGGCCTTGGTCCCCTTCCATCCACTTGATTAAAATAACTTAATATTTTAATTGGCCCCCTTTTCCACCCTACCCTTGCCACCTTGGATCCTCCCTTGAATTCCTCCACCTTCCCCTTAGCATTTATTGTCCAAAATCCCCCCATTATATTCCTCCCGCGTCCATTTTAGCATGCTCATAACCGTTCTTCCCACAATCCCCCACCCGGCGGCGTGCAAGAATGGGCAGAGGCTATTTTTAGTCTCTGTCTCCATTCTGACTCTGCCGACGTCGGCGACCCTGCGGCCGACGTCGGCGAGACTGCCGACATCGGCAGCCTTCAAGACCCCGTCCTGTATCCGTTGCAACCCATGGACTCCTGAGCTCGCAAACAGAACTCTCTTGGCATTTGGCATTCATCTTGTCTACGTTTTGAACCTCGTGCAACAACAGCAGCAGGTGCAAAGGCTCTTCATCAGAATTCTCTTCTTGCAGAATCCTCCCTGGCTCCAACAACAGCTCCTTCAACTCTTCATTCAGCAGGCAAAGAGGTAAGCAAGTCTATTATTTGATTCTGTTATTTGAGCTTTCAGTTATCTATTGTTTCTTGCCTTCCTTCTACCCTTCCCCCCTGAGAGGCTGCAAGGCCTTCTCAGGACTTGTCCTCTGTCCATCCTCCTCTCCCATTGCCCCACTCTTCATCCCAGTTCCAGACAACTCCCCCATCCCCCTTTTTGTCCACAAAAGACCCTGTATAGGGAAAGACCATTCCACAGTCCATTCTGACCCGTCCCCAGACTCTGTCTCGACATCCTCAGCATCCCGGACCTGTCCACAGTCCAGAACACATCTCAGACCCAACCACAGGCCATTACCCCGACCGACGCCGGTCACTTCCCCAACCGACGTCGGTAGGATAACCGACGCCGGCAGGCCTCATAACCGACGCCGGCAGAACTTCCGACATCGGCGACTGTCATAAGCCCGACTGCTTCCTTCAGGTAACCATTTGGTGTTTTCTTTCATTTTCAATCTATTCATCCTTTCTGTATTCTGGTATCTTATACTTTCTCAGTCTTTTATCTGTCTTGCATCTGTGGGTTGACCTCCCTTTGAGGAAGTTTTTACACTTCCGGGGACAAGCTTTCGCTTGGCAACCCACCGTCTATCTATCTAACATCCCCTTGTCCAAGTTTTCTTTTCTTTTGCAGGTGTCATTCCTCCACAGCCAAAGAGGGGTGCTCACAAGCGTCTGGATCACGGTGCGCAGTCGACATCCAGGTATTCCTAACCTCGTCCATTTTCTCTAGTTTCTTTATTCAACTTTTTGAATGTAGAAAGCGAATTAGCCCAAGAAACATTCTGGCACGCCCGGTGGGATCCTAGGTTCCTCCTGGGTTCCTTTTCTCTTCTATTCATTTAGGTGCATTTAGGCTCCTTCTCTCTTGTCTCTTTCTTCTTTTCTCAATGGCACCATAAGCAAGAACTAAAACGAATCCTCCTTTTCTTTCTTGCACATGCTAGACTAGTCTAAACGTCATATTCTTGACCCTTTCTCAAAACATTGTCTTCATAACAATATCACATTTCGACTTTGGGCATTAAAACACTTTGCATTCATCTCTGCTTGTGCTTGCATCTTCGTAGTCCACATCTAGTAACTTAAACGCATATTGAATAAATCTAGACACTTGATGTTACACTACCGACTCACATGCACAAAACAAACATATAACATACCTGAGACAAGGCCCGACTGGGAATTCATCCCCCAGCGGATACCTTACCCGTCCCGGTGACCCCACTTGGATTTCATCACCAAGGGGGAAGCCCACTCCGTTCTCTGGCGGAGTCTAAACTCTAGGCGAGGTATATCTTGGCTAAGCGAGACCAGCTAACCACTGGAATCGTGAAGTGAGGGGAGCTTGCTCCTTAGCACCAGGCCACGTACCAGACCCTAACACCGATCTTTGAGCACCTAAAACAACACCTGAAACCATCTTTAGACTGCCTTCTTCTAGGACCCATTTTTCAGCCAATCTCCCCAAACATTCATCTAAGGCATAAGCCACAGCTTCTAAGGTTAATTCCTAGGATTTATCGCTTAGGCTTGTCTGTCTCTCTCTGTTTTCTCTTCTCATCTGTCTGTTTGAGTAAGTGAGGATGCTTTCTTCATTGTTTTCCAAGAATCTTTTGGTTCTCTGGAAAACACAGTCACCGACATCGGTTCTGCCACCGACGTCGGCTTCCCTATGTTACCGGCATCGGTTATCTGACCGACGTCGGCCATCTTTCCTACCGACATCGGTTTTTAAACCGATGTCGGTCTCTGTCACTGTCTTTTTTTCAAAAACAGCAGCTTAAACCTGTCCATCTTCTGTCAAAGACACCATCCCGGTTTTCTGAAACTAAACAGCACAGTTTCTGAAACCTGAACCTTCCTTGCCTTGCATGGTTTTGACTCGTAGCCAAGCCAAAGCTCTTGTCAACCACGCTAGCCGTCAACCACTTCCGTCAACCCCGTCCGTGACTAGGCCTACAATGGAGTTCAACTCGGAGACCGAAAGAACTCCTACCCGTCCAACCCCACCTTTGACTCCTATTGTCCAGGAAGGGGACCAAGATTTCGAGCGATTCTTGGACCTCAATGTCAAGGCTTTGCAACATTATCTCGCGCATAGTCGAACGCGAGACTCCTTGGGCAATCCAATCTATGGAATGCCAACCTCTCTGGCCACGACTACGGTTGTATCGACAACACCCGTAGTTCAACCTTCAGACACTCAACCCGTCGCTTCGACCACCGACCAGACTCAGACTTTGACCAATCCTACAGGGGTGGCCTCCCCTTCTATCATTGGGCCCACTTCCATCGGGGTTCCGGCCCCTTGTCAACCTCAACCTGCTCAATCGTTATCCACTCCTTTCCAAAACCTTGTCGTTTCTATCCCGCCTGCCTTGGCCCCTATCAACACCAGGGTGGCTTCCTACCCCTTGGCCCCTGTTACCACTATCCCACCTCTCGTGGCAACATCGGGCTTACCTATGCCTTCCACTCAACCACCTCTAGCCTCTTCCTCTACGACTAGTTATCTCTATGTTGCCCCTTCACAAGGACAACCGACTACGTCGTATGCATCCCCTAACCTCTTCCAAGCGCCCTACAACTTAGGGGGCGCGCCACCCGTCAATCCGTCGGCAGACATCATTAAAATGCTAATGGACAAGATGACCCATCTTGAGACTTCTGTTTCCGGCTCGCGCAACGCTCTCTCATATGAGCAAATCTGCAATGAGCCCATCCATCCTTCTATCCCAATCAAACCATACCCTAGCCAATGGGAGCTTCCGAAGTTTTCTCGCTTCCAAAGCAAGGAAGATCCCCAGCAACACTTGCGGGCATTCAAACATGCCTGCTACCTCATTGGCCATGACGATGCGTTACTCCTACGCACATTCCCTATGTCTCTCTCGGGCGCTGCACTTGACTGGTACAGTTCCCTTCCTAGCCATTCTGTCTTCTCATTCACGTAATTGGCCCAGCTTTTCCTTGATCATTTTTCCATTAACATCACTAAGAAGGTCTCCATCACGGACCTCTATTCTATCAAACAATTTGAGGACGAGTCCATAGCCGACTTTGTAGCTCGATGGAGAGGCCTTATCAACCAACTCTCCTTCTCTTTACCCCAGGCCGAGCTTATCGAACTCTTCTCCCAAGCTTGCGCCAGACATATTTCGTCCACCCTGAGGGTTCAAACCTTCCGCACTTTTGACGAAGCCTTCACGATGGCTCGCAAACTTGAGTTGCGTGCCATCGAGGAGAATAAAGTCAAGTTGCAGAGCAAGAATCCCAGCTCTAAAACCAATGACTCTTCTTCAGCCAAGCCATCGTCATCCAATTCTAAACCCAAGGCTTCAGCTAATGCTGTAGTCGTTAGGCCTTCATCTTCCTCGCCCTCATCTAATCAGCCTGAGCCATCAACATCTCAGAGCGCCACCCGCTAGTTCCAGCAAAGATACATGCAACGACGATATACTCCTATCGGAGAATCATACGCGTCTGTGCTGGAAAAGCTTGTTAAGTAGGGGGTCCTCAATCTCCCTCAGGCTCGTCCTCCTCCACAATTCGATCCCTCTCACGCCATCCCCGCGTGGTATAGGGAGCATGACTTCTGCAGCTTCCACCGTGTTAAGGGACATGACACGGAGAACTGCAAAACATTTAAAAACATAATCCAAGATATGCTTGAAAAGGGGGACCTCATCTTAGACAATCCAAATGCGCCCCCTAATCAGGCTATTGACATCTTCAAGCAACCTTTTCCCAATCATCCGCCGGCCCAAAACAACGTCCAGACCTTAATTGACGACAACCATGAACACAACATTCAAACCGTCAATGCGGTCTCTCCTTTCGTCCCCAATCCATCTCAAGAGGCTAGTCCATCAATCAGTCCATCACATGTGGACGAACCTCTTTCTCCGGCTAGTTCTCCACCGACCTCTCTCATCTTGGAGGACGCCTCGACTCTACCAATCCCACCAGTCTCGCCATCCTCCTTTCTACTACCTGTGGAGGACCAGACCCTTCCTACTCCTCAGCCGCAAGTAGAGGGCACCATCATCCCCGCCCTTTACCCGCTAGAGGAGCCTCACTTTCCGGATTCTTCTCCACCCAAAGAAGATCCTGTCTCCCCTCCGTCTTCATCCAAATCCATCATGACTTCGCCATTCAATACTACCCCCATCTCGTCTTCGACCCCGCAACCCTCAACATCATCTTCTCAGCCATTTTCCCAGTTAGTGGAGAAGGTCCAGCTTCTCCCTTCAAGGAAAGTGACGCCTCAGGTGCTGTGGGAACACCTCAAAGCCCTTCAACATACCCGCGCCCTCTCATCACATGCTGCCAATCCTCCCCGGGCAGAATCTCTTCAAACTCTCGGCAAAGACCAGACACGCAGACCTCAACCAAACCAATCAAGACGTGCATCCATCTCGTCCAAGCCCATCAAATCACTTGGCGTTCATCCTATCTCCACCCTCACTCATCCACAAGTGAAGGTGGATCTAGACCAGACCTCGACCAGCAGCAGTCTTCCAACCAAGACAAAGAAGACTGCCAGACCTCCAAAGCGAACGCCTCCTTCCCCGTCACCATTGCCATCCATTCTGGGCCCCCATCCTTCGACCTTGGCCAGCATCCTTCCCACTCCGGCCTCCAACCGAAACTCGTTACCTCCTTTGCTTCCTCCGCCTACCTCCAGCCGTCCCTCTCTCAAAAAGCCTTTCTCAATCTGCAGACCAGAGTCACCTCCATCTGTCCCCGCACCATCAACCCATAAGGTGGTACAGAAACCTCTTCCAGTCTCACCCAAGCAAAAGTCACCGACCTCGCGTATATCAACTAACACGGACCCTTTAGTGGGCTCATATTCGGTGATATTGCACCGACTTCTGCAAACCTCCAGCATAACCCTTCCGCCCATCCGACCTTTCCAACCTCTCGGGTCTAAGCCCTCCTGGTTAGATGATACAAAAATTTGCTTATATCATCGTGCACCAGGACATGATACTGAGACCTGCTGTGCCCTCAAGGCCATCATCCGCCGCCATATGGAGGACACTCTTCTCCTTGAGGACACTCTCGACTAGACCTCAACTCCATCCCATCCAACACCTTCAGCCACAACCTCTCATCAGCGAAACACGACCCCTTCTTCACCACCTGTTTTCGAAATCAATGCCGTCCGTATAACCACCAGGTCGTAGAAGGACAAGGCAAAAGAAAAAACTGCCATTCCTTGGACCTATCCCTTCGTCAAACCACCTCTTGCACCCAAGCCCAAAATTTCTATCCTTGGCGCATCCCAGCCTTCTTCATCTTCATCTTCTGGGCCGATTCAAGACTCCATGCTGAAGCAGCTTCATCAGACACCGGTGAAGATGTCTCTCTATGACCTTATCCAAACCTCGCCCCAACACCGTCAAGCCCTCATCCAAGCCTTGCAAGCAGCAGAGGTCCAACCCGAAGACCCCCAGCCGCTTGCTGCCCTTGTCCATTCTTTATCTCCTATCAATTCCATCACATTCAGCGATTCTGAGATTCCCACATCCAACACGGAAGATCAGGATGCCGCCCTCTTCATCACTGCCTATGTCGATCGGACACGCATCAAACGCGTTATGATCGATGGCGGCGCTAGCATCAACATCATTTCTACCCATGCCTTCGACTAGCTATCTCTTCCCAAGAATTACGTCTCCAAAACTGACGCTATCTTACGTTCTTTCAATGACACCACCACCACGACCATTGGCACAGTCGTCCTTCACATTCACGTCGGTCCACGCATAGTCCCGGAGCTCTTCTACATCATCGAAGGAGAGTTTCAATACAACATTCTGCTGGGCCGACCATGGATCCGTGCCATGGCCTGTATTCCTTCCACCCTGCATCGTTGTGTGAAGTTTGAACATGACGGGCAAGTCCATACCATTCCTACTGACCCTTCACCTTTCAAGACTTGCAACACGACTTACCGTCCCAACGATGTCCTCATTCCCATCAAACCGTCAACTCCGGCATCGCTTCCATCTGCGGAAGCTTCAACCAGTTCACAATCGGCAGTCGCCCTCACCTCTCCTCTTCAAGCGCCAACCAAAGACCCCATGAAAGACGTCTTCCAACGATTATCACTTGGGGAATATCGCTTGTTGACCCTTGACATGCTCCAAACTCCGCAAGAGTATGGACGCCTTCACCTCAGTCCCAATTACGACCATCGGATCGGGATGGTCGTACCTTATGGTCCTCCTCACTTCCGAACCAACTTTGTCTATGGGGGGCTCAATCAAGCTCCTACCAACGGCAATTCCCTTTCTTCACCCCGACCCTTCACCTCAGATTTCTCGTTTCTTGGCAACCCCGCCTTCGCACACACTTACCTTTATAGGTGTGCATGGAAGGGTTTTGGTTTCGGACGTTATGAGCAGGGCTCCCATCAGCCTATCGAGCCGCTCAATGATGACGATGCCAAGAAACGTTATGGCCTGGGATATCATGACCCCACTCAGGCTCCTTTTGACCTTTGTCCCGAGCCAACCATGGACCAATCTCCTCCAAATTCACCCATTTCTCCTTCGTCACCTACGGAGTCGGTGGTCTCCATCCCTCCTAGTTTTTTTTTTTTTTTTCCATAAACACCATCCGCCTGGAACCCCTGACCTATCAGCTCAATGGGGTGCCCAGGTCTCTCCCTCTCATTTTTCCTAGCATGGTAGAAGATGAGTCGGCAACCATTCACACTGTCCACTGCGTTGACGATGACGCCATTCTTTCCTATATGGGTGCCGATGACTCTTTCGTCCAGCGTTTCCTCCCTTCCGAGACCCAGGTTATGTTAAATGAATACACCATTGACATCAACCTCCCTTCTTTTTCTGATGTTCCTCACGTCTTAAAGATTGGCCAATCTCTAGACGATCAGGAGCAGCTTGACTATGCCCAATTCCTTTTTGACCATAGCAAGGCCTTCGCCTGGACTTACAGCGACATGCCTGGCATCGACCCCACCATTGCTATCCACAACATTGTCACCAAACCAGAGGCTAAGCCTGTTAGGCAAAAGCTTCGAAAGATGCATCCTCGTGTTGCGCTCCTCGTCAAAGAGGAGCTTCAGCGCCTTCTCTCTGCCTCCTTCATCCGACCCATCGATTATCCGCAGTGGGTCTCTAACATCGTCCCAGTTACTAAAGCAACTGGGGGGATTCGGATCTGCACGGACTATCGCGACCTTAACCTAGCCTGTCCCAAAGACGACTTTCCTCTTCCTAACATTGACCAGCTTGTTGATCTTACGGCCGGCCATGAGATGCTATCTCTTATGGACGGGTTTTTAGGATACAATCAAATCCTGATCGCACCGGAAGATCAGCACAAGACTACCTTTATCACCCCATGGGGGACTTTCTGCTATCGGGTCATGCCTTTCAGCTTGAAAAACACTGGTGCCACATATCAGCGCGCCATGACCTACATTTTCCACGATCTCCTCCACAAAATCATGGAGGACTATGTGGATGACCTTCTCGGCAAGTCCAAACTTCGCCGCGACCACTTGACCATTCTCGCAATCATCTTCTCTCGTCTTCTTCAATACAACGTCCGCCTTAACCCCAAGAAGTGTGTCTTTGGGGTCCTCTCAGGCAAGCTTCTCGGCTTCATCGTTTCCTTCCGTGGTATCGAGATAGATCCCGCTAAAATTCGTGCTATCCTCAAAATGCCACCCCCGACCAATCTCAAGCAGCTTCGCAGTCTCCAAGGGAAGCTCCAATCCATTCGTCGTTTCATCTCGCAGCTTTCAGACCGCTGCCAACCTTTTCATCATCTCCTTAAGAAGGACGTCTCCTTTAAGTGGGATGAGGACTGTCAAGAGGCCTTTGATGCCCTCAAAAGCTATCTGGTCTCTCCACCAGTCCTCATTCCACCTAAAGACGACCAACCCTTCTACCTTTATATCTCTGCCACTAACCATTCATTAGGTGCCATGATCGCGCACCGAGACGAGCATCATCGTGAGCAGGCGGTTTACTACATCAGCCAAACACTGGTCGACTATGAAACTCGGTATACTCATACTGAGAAACTCTGTTTGGCATTAGTCTTTTCTGCCACCAAGCTCCGTCACTATCTTCTCAACCACAGGACATTTGTCATCACTCACACCGACCCGCTCAAATACATGCACTCCAAGCCATATCAAAATCAACGTATGGCTCGGTGGCTTATGCTGCTCGCTGAGTTTGACCTCGAATTCATCCAGCAAAAATCTATCAAGGGGCAAACTATTGCTGATCAACTGGCAGATGCCCCTCTTCCCGACAATCAACCTTCACAATTTGAGTTCCCTGACGAGTCTATCGCCACACTTTCCACCGATGACACCGTCTATCAAATGACCATGTTCTTTGACGGCTCCAAATGTCAACTCGGCGGGGGTGCGGGGGTCATCCTTATCCCACTCGAAGGAGAACCCATGCCTCTATCTTTTAAGCTTGACTTTGATTGTACCAATAATATGGCCGAATACGAGGCCTTAATTTTGGGACTTCAAACTGCCCTTTCCCTCCACATCAAGTCTATCAACATCTTCGGCGACTCGCAGCTCATCGTCAATCAAGTCAACGGTTCATACCTCTGTAAAAATGAAGTTTTACAAAGGTATAAAAATCGTGCTGACACTCTTTTGGCATCTTTCGACCATTACCTCTTGCAGACTGTTCCACGCTCTACGAACAAGTTTGCCGACACCATGGCTTCTCTTGCTTCGCATATCCTGTCTTCATCATCATCATCCCGTCTTTTTATCACAGTGCATCGCGTACCTTTGCCTTCATACATCTCTCCTCACATCGACCATATCAATACTGTCAATTCTAGCCCACAAGATGACTGGTATAAGCAACTTGTGGACTACTTGTCTCTTTCTGTCACTCCTCCCAACCTCTCTAGCAATGCGTGACGAGCTTTCATCAAGCGCACAGCTCGCTATACCATGCTAGGGGGTCTTCTCTATAAGCGAGGCTTCGACGGCCTCCTCCTTCGCTGTCTAACTTCTGCTGAAGCCTCTCATGCCATAAAACAAGTCCATGACGGGATTTGTGGCGGACACTTCAGTGGAAACTCGGTTGCCAAGCGCATCCTTCGCCTGGGTTATTATTGGCCCACCCTTCATCAAGACTGTAGCGACTATGTTCGGCGTTGCATCAAGTGTCAGCAACACTCTAACCTGCTTCATCTTCCCAGCCATGCTTTGCAAGTCGCTCAGGATTTTTGGCCTTTCTCTCAGTGGGGCTTGGATCTCATCGGTGAGATCAACCCTCACTCGTCTCTTCGTCATCAGTCCATCATCACTGCCACTGAGTATTTCACCAAGTGGGTGGAAGCCATTCCTCTTGTCTCCACAAAAGCCGACAAAATTGTCGACTTCATCAGCAGCCATATCATCTGTCGTTTCGGTGTCCCTCATAAAATCATCACCGACAATGGCAAATCCTTAAAAAACAAGACTGTCCAAAAACTATGCGACTCATTTGGCATCAAACTCAACTTTTCTTCGCCTTACTACCCACAAGCAAATGGGCAGGCTGAGGCTTCCAACAAAATTCTGACCAAAATTCTCATGAAGGTGGTCGACGATACAGGAAGGGATTGGCACATTCATATTCCCTTCGCTTTGTGGGCCTACCGCACTAGCATCCGAACCTCTACGGGTGCTACTCCTTTTTCTCTCGTGTACGGAACAGAGGCTGTCTTACCTCTCGAAGTACAGATCCCGTCTCTCCGCATCTCTCTGCATGACATTCTCTCAAACGATGACTTTCATCAAGATCGCTTAGCTCAACTTGAGTTACTCGACGAGCGCCGCCTTGCTGCCCTCAATCATCTCCATGTCTACCAAAGTCGCATAAAGCGGGCCTACGACAAAAATCTACGAGAATGAGATTTCAACATCAGAGACCTCGTCCTCAAAGAGAATCAACATGTGACCAATATGGAGCGAAGTAAACGAGGCAAATTCGCCCCCAATTGGCTTGGACCTTTTATCATCACGCACAAGTATGGATCAGGGACTTACCGTCTGTCCTCCCTCGATGGACGGCCAGAACCTGAGCCTCTTAATGCGTTGCATCTTCGACCATTCTTCTGTTAGTCGAGTACTTGTCCACTTGACACATAACTTGAGCTCGTCCCTTGAGCAATCCTCGTCCTCTGGCTCCTTATTCCTTTCGACCCTATTCCCCTCTAACAAGTCCTCTGCAACCCTTTTATGACGCATGGGTACCTTGTCCTAATAAAAGGGAGTCCTTGCACTTCTACAGTCTTGTCCATGACTCAAAAAAAAAAAAAAAAAAAAAAAAAAAAAAAAAAAGACGATGTCCAAACATATCCAAGGTCACAAAATCAAATCCAAAAAGACAGACTGATCCCTCGAAGGACAGCTGTACTATCATTGCTGTAGTTAATAGACTGATCCCTCGAAGGACAGCTATTCAAACATTATATAAAGCAAAGATATAGACCACTCCCTCGAAGGATGGCTATAATTAAATCTTACTACTAACAGCAACCTTTTTTAGAAGCTTCCCGCATCGATCAGCTTCGCAACATGACCACTAAATCAAAAGACATCTCTATGTAGGCTTCCCGCATTGATCAGCCTGCGCAAAAAAAAAAAAAAAAAAAAAAAAAAAAAAACGGGTCCTGGACTTGGCTTGTAGTTGTCTCAGGGTCTCCTATAAAAAGAGGCAAGGTTATTCCTGCTCTTAAACTAGGTTACCCTATCCCCCTTCTATCACCGGCTCAAGGGACTTCGAGCTCACTTTAATGTCAAAGTGATTCGATTACCGTTCTAACTCAACACTGGTCATCGACGCAATGCATGAACGGGGCTTTTGTTCTAATAACCCCTATCTATGCTTCCTTTTTGGTCCATGTCAATGAAAGAGCAATTTGCCTTTCACCTTTTCTCTACACTTTGGTCACGCTTTGGCCACGTCAATTATCGACTCATCCTTAAACCCAGCCAACTTCAACATTTTTTTTCAAACCAGCCTCGACATTTCCAACATGACATCAGGCATCATCCTTGTCCTTTTCACATAGTTTCTATGGAGACTAATACACATGGAAACTACCGACCAGACCCAATTTATGTTAAGCATAAACCAATACTTGCTGAAGCATAAATAGACCTTCTATTCATTTTTAGCATACATCCATCACGACTATGGAAACTTGCTAGGGATGAAAGACTCTCGACCACTTCTACAGAAGACACCATCTGTAGCATCCTTTTTATCCTCATCTTTTTATCCTCATCATTTCGATGCTTGACCACATCCAATCATCGACCATTTTGACCCTCGCATTCCGAACTACATTGGTCTAAGGCCCTAGGACAAGGGCTATGTAGGCAGCACTCAGATACCACATCTTCTGAGGTTAGCTCGACCACCCCCGTTTGTTCGTCTCTGTGATGGACAAACCTTCTCTTCTTTGACTCTTATCACACCCAACTTCGTCAACTTTGCCCAAGATCAATCATTCCCTTTGATCAAGACCAATCATAGACCTCTGACCAAGACCAATCATCGACATTGACCAAGACCTATCAATCCCTCTGACCCTCCCTCCCTTTTAGGGAGAACTACATCGGCCTGAGGCCCTATCATCGGGGCTATGTAGGCAGCACTCAGTTGACATGGGGTCTTCTGGGGTTAGCTCGGCCGCATCCTTTCGTCCATCCATCCTCTTGACCAATGACCATTGGTGACCATGCCTATCTCCTTCTTCTTTGACCTTCTTCCAAGACAATGTTGCCTTGGTTGTTTTTACGTGTATGCTATTCCACGGCTGGTTAGCAGAATTGTTCGCAGACTATTTTTGACCCTTCACAAGTATAGGATCGCGAGCCAGTTGATCCCTACTACTTGTGGCTTTTTCATGTTTCTGGGAGCACTTTCTGAGCCTGGGATACCTAGAACACGATGACTATTTGGAGCTTCAGCTTAGATTGAGTGACCCGATCAGCAGACGACTAAATGCTGGGGCCCGGTTACTTCAATTTTGGCACTCCTCGACCCTTGACATGCGATAATTTGACCCGACCATCCCGTGACATGGTATACGCGCAATCACGACTTTTGCAGCATTTTCACTCACTCTCTTCTATCCATTTCTCTGTCAAATCGACATTCGATCTTCGGTTCCCTTCTCTCGACTCTCGCTTTGAGGGGGGAACACCTCACCCTTTTCCTGGGGCAACCAACTCTTGTTTTTGTCTTGCAGTTCGTCAAGAACAACCAACAAGACAAAAAGGGGCAAATGTAGACACCGCAAACGTGTCTGCACCTTGGTACTCCCCCTTGTCCGTCTCGAACCCGTAACCTAACACTTGGCCTTGGTCCCCTTCCATCCACTTGATTAAAATAACTTAATATTTTAATTGGCCCCCTTTTCCACCCTACCCTTGCCACCTTGGATCCTCCCTTGAATTCCTCCACCTTCCCCTTAGCATTTATTGTCCAAAATCCCCCCATTATATTCCTCCCGCGTCCATTTTAGCATGCTCATAACCGTTCTTCCCACAATCCCCCACCCGGCGGGGTGCAAGAATGGGTAGAGGCTATTTTTAGTCTCTGTCTCCATTCTGACTCTGCCGACGTCGGCGACCCTGCGGCCGACATCAGCGAGACTGCCGACGTCGGCAGCCTTCAAGACCCCGTCCTATATCCGTTGCAACCCCTGGACTCCTGAGCTCGCAAACAGAACTCTCTTGGCGTTTGGCATTCATCTTGTCTGCGTTTTGAACCTCGTGCAACAACAGCAGCAGGTGCAAAGGCTCTTCATCAGAATTCTCTTCTTGCAGAATCCTCCCTGGCTCCAACAATAGCTCCTTCAACTCTTCATTCAGCAAGCAAAGAGGTAAGCAAGTCTATTATTTGATTCTGTTATTTGAGCTTTCAGTTATCTATTGTTTCTTGCCTTCCTTCTACCCTTCCCCCCTGAGAGGCTGCAAGGCCTTCTCAGGACTTGTCCTCTATCCATCCTCCTCTCCCATTGCCCCACTCTTCATCCCAGTTCCAGACAACTCCCCCATCCCCCTTTTTGTCCACAAAAGACCCTGTATAGGGCAAGACCATTCCACAGTCCATTCTGACCCGTCCCCAGACTCTGTCTCGACATCCTCAGCATCCCGGACCTGTCCACAGTCCAGAACACATCTCAGACCTGACCACAGGCCATTACCCCGACCGACGCCGGTCACTTCCCCAACCGACGTCGGTAGGATAACCGACGCCGGCAGGCCTCATAACCGACGTCGGCAGAACTTCCGACATCGGCGCCTGTCATAAGCCCGACTGCTTCCTTCAGGTAACCATTTGGTGTTTTCTTTCATTTTCAATCTATTCATCCTTTCTGTATTCTGGTATCTTATACTTTCTCAGTCTTTTATCTGTCTTGCATCTGTGGGTTGACCTCCCTTTGAGGAAGTTTTTACACTTCCGGGGACAAGCTTTCGCTTGGCAACCCACCGTCTATCTATCTAACATCCCCTTGTCCAAGTTTTCTTTTCTTTTGCAGGTGTCATTCCTCCACAGCCAAAGAGGGGTGCTCACAAGCGTCTGGATCACGGTGCGCAGTCGACATCCAGGTATTCCTAACCTCGTCCATTTTCTCTAGTTTCTTTATTCAACTTTTCGAATGTAGAAAGCGAATTAGCCCAAGAAACACATACAACCTTGCAGCATTGTTTTGGATAGTAAATACTTGAGTGGATCTAATTTTGAAATGACCATGGTCTTACTATTCAACATGTAATGTCACATTTTCTAAGATATGAAGATAATAGCTAAATAGGCTTTTTCAATGGGTATTTAATTATGTTCATACATCACTAGTGTATGGTTTAGATATTACATGGCATGTTCCTTTCCATTTTCATTGTGTTGAGTTATAAATGCCCCAAGGCATTGATTGTCATTGATAGATACAAAATGAATTATTTCCATGGCATAGGAGGTAATAAAACTAGTGGATTCACAGGATAATCCTTTAGCTATTGAAAATATTTTTGATAATCATTGTCCCAAAAAAATGTTACACCCTTCTATAGTGAGTGTGTAAATGGATGGCACTTATCAACCAATTAAGAAATGAAGCATCTGATGGATTGGATCTTGACCTGTAAACTATGAAACTATTACAAATTGGTTAATGGTAGAATCTTTGTTATGGCTCATACTTTAGATGGATAAAATTCTATGACCTTAAGAGACACAATGAAGCCAAGAAATTTGCTAAAATTAACTCCAAAAACATATTTATTGGGGTTGAGTCTAACTTTGTATTCATGTAGTCATTCAAATATCCTTGCCAATTTTGTTGGATGATTGGCTTTGGTCTTTGATTTGACTAGTATGTCATCAACATAGTCTTCAATAATGTCATGTATCATATCATGAAATATGACTATCATGGCTCTTTATTAGGTGTCCCCTACATTCTTAAGACAAAATGACAAACCTAATAATATAATGTTCCCAAAAAAGTGGTGAATGTTATTTTGTGTTGTTATTCTAGTGCAATTCTAATTTGATTGTATCCTAATAAACCATCTATCAATGAAAGCATCTCATAACCCACTTTGGAGTCAACTATCATGTTAATGTTTTGTAATGGAAAGTCATTCTTAGGGCAAGCTTTGTTAATGTCCCTAAAATTAGTATATATTTTGATTCCTTCTGGCTTTTCACAAACTGCCACTACATTATAAATCCATTCAAAATAATCAATTGGCCCAGTACATATCACTTCCAAAAGTTTTTACAATATTTCTTTACCAATACAACAATGTGAGTATGCATTTTGCATAATTTTTGCTTCATTAGTTTGGCATCAGGATGTACCACAAGGTGGTGAACAACCAAGGTGGGGTCCAAACTAGGCATGTTAGAATAGGCCCATGTAAATATATCTAAAATTTCCCTCAAAAGGGTTATAAGGACCTTACATTACTCTTTATTGAGGGATGAGCCTAATTTAATCCAGGTTGGGTCATCCAAAGACCCTATGTTTACCTGTATTGTGTCTTCCACTAGAAGGGTTGAAGCATCTTCAAGAGTAGTGGGTAAAGATTTGAACTATTAGGCTATGTCAGAGTCCTTTTTTAGGACTTGTTCTTCAAGTTATCCTAGGCATGATGAATCATAATTCCCAAAGGGGAGGGATGGCCATGTAATAGATGATGTTGAAAAATCTTTGATTATGTGATCAAAGGCTCATTATTTTTCAAGATTAAATTTATACCCATATACAAATTCACCATCATTAGTATCCTAGATGAATTGATTAAAAACATGTTCTTCATCAAGACTAAACTTAAATCCATAGAGAAGTTCATTATTGTTGGCCTTCTGATATATACTTAAAGAAGGTTGAACAACCTCATCTAATGGTGCCTCAAATATGTTTCCATGACTAGACTGGCCTTTATCTTTACTTTTTCCCTAGTCAAAAAGTGCCTCAAAGAGGTTTTCACTTTGGGATCTGAATGTTTTATTTATTTGATTTTGGCTAAGGGTGTTCACCCACTCTCCAAAATAGGCTTCAGGATCTAACTTGATTAAGAATTTTTTATATGATCTCCTAATAGAACATTGTCCCTAAGACCTAAAAAATCATAGAAGGCCTCATCATTTTGGAATGCATCAACTAATACGTTAGATTCTTATTGGGCCCAGTCTATCAGTTGGGGATAATAAAATGGTAATGGATTATGATGAATGACTATTTGAAGGGTAAAAATGGAATTATTATCAAATAGATTGGTTTGGGATAAGTTATCAAATTGTCTATGATCAAACTCTACTTCATTATCAACATCATTGTCACTAGTTGTTGGCAATGGAACTTGAATAAGATATGTGGGGTTACTCCCATTTGGTTTAAATCCAAGTCCATAGGTTATTTTGTACTAAATCATAAAAATTGGCTTGAGTGTTCCTTGTTAATTTATCCCAAGGCCTCCTACTTCATATTCATGGTTCTCCATTATCTAATTAGAAATTAGATACTTGGGAGTTTTGTAATAATCAACCAACTTGTCATTTTAAAAACATGATCATCACTTTCTAGAGGGTCCTTCCCTTGGCCAGAGGTCATTATGAAAGTGATAGGTACTGGACTATGTTGATGTTATTTTCCCTTTTGTTGCCATTACATGAGTGGTTTTGATTTTGGTCTTCCAAAGGAATTGGGGTTATGTGGAACCTCTTTAATATGAAAGGTGTCATGGGTTAAGTATTCTCTTAGGCCATTATCCAAAATAGTATAATGATTGGACATCTCAGGAGGTAGCATGTGGGAAAGCAAATCAAGGGTATTAGGGTCAATTTAGTTGGCCTCTAATAGATCTATAAGTATGGATTTCCATTTATCCTATTTGGC
Organism: Torreya grandis; assembly: GCA_037957365.1. NCBI lineage: Eukaryota > Viridiplantae > Streptophyta > Pinopsida > Cupressales > Taxaceae > Torreya > Torreya grandis. The sequence goes on from JARHVA010002785.1 coordinate 521,131, forward strand.
AACTAGATTCATGCTAAAATGGTAATTACAGCTCTTGAACTCAACCTCTAGATGTTTGTAATGCTCATATGGATGAAAATATCCTAGAATATTAGCCTCCATCCCTGAATGAGAGAATTTGATACATTGGTACAATGTCGATGGGACCACATGAATCTCATGTAACCAAGGTATAAATAAAAGCATATTGTATGATAAATCAAGATCTAGCACATGGCAAAGTGTATCATGGGTCAAAGGCCCATTGATAAATGGCAAGCTAATGGTGCCTTGTGATTCTCATTATTCATTTTCTTAGGCTTTGATGGTGATTGTTTCTACTTAGAGATCTATTGAGGTATACCCAAGGAGCTTGTTGAGCTTTAGATACACAATATTCGAACCTAATCCATTATCTATGACGACATGTTTCATTTTGTGACATTTTATGTAAAATTTGATGTACAATAGATTATTGTGTAGTAGGCCAAGGGATGACATATAACTTTGGTTAAAGGTTACTTGTGGGCTAGATCTAGGTGTCTAACTAAAGCTTGAAATATATCAAGGGATATATCATTTGGAATTGTGGATTGACAAAAGAATTCTATTAATATGTTTTTATAGATGGTTGATGTACACAATAAATCCAAAATTGAGATTTATGTTGGTGATTTTTGTAATTTTTCCACAATGTCAAACATATTTTATTAGATAGTGGTAAATGACTTGTTTTAAGTTAGAATGGTTGGTTGGATGATGGGTGAAGTGGTAGATGGTTGTGGGCATATTATGGTAATATTTGACCTTTGAGTCATGATTACATACTCAAAATTAGATACAGGACCATTGCTACTAACAAATGATGGTGGAGGGGGACCAGATAATATAAGTCTTGGTTGTTGATGCACTTGTGCATGGCCACAATCTAATGATGAGTTATTAGTATAAGGTCCTAACATGGGAATCCCTACCTGTTGGTTTACCTTTGTGTGGTCTGAAGTCAAGGAAATATTACCTGAATGGTTTGGTTAATTTATTATGATTATCAATGGTCTTATTTGATTGGTATTTGGTCTTGGATTAATGAAAATGGTTGTAACATGACCTCTTATAATATGGCTTACAACTAACTTATAGTCATGTGAAACTACATGGTAGGTTTGTTGGTTGTTTACATTATTTTGACCTTAGTTTTGTCTATTATTTTGACATCATTAGTTTTTTTGAGTCTGTTCATTTGGCCTTAGTTGTTGATACTATTTTTGTTGATGTTTCACTAGCCACTATTATTTTTGTTGTTGTTGTTGTTGTTAATTGTTATGTTTTGGAAAAGGATTTTTATAAATGCCAAGGTTCTGATCGGAGGTGGAAGCTCTATGATCTAATGTGATCTCTCTATTTTCAAACATATTCTGAATTACATGTCTAATTAGCACACAATGCTACAAATTATAGCCATAACCCTATGCAAATTATAGAATTATTCTAGCCTATACCAATATAATGTATTATCACCCTCACAAATTTACTCTTTTTGAATAGGCCATTTAATCAAGGTAACTACTATGATCTTGTGAAACACTAATTCTATGGGCATGATGAATATGCATGTTTCTCCTTAGAGGAGGAGGGTTTTACAAAGGCATAGATTGTTACATTTACTACATTTGGTGTATTGGTCTAGGATATTGTGCTTGCTACAACTATTTAAAAGATTGTTGGTTGGGAGAAAGTTGAAAAGGTAGCATAGGCTAAGTATATGGTGTTTTCCCCATTTGGACATGTCATGAATTTGTTACTTTTTTTCCTACAACATTCTTGTTGTGATTGAATTACTTGTTTCTATCATTATTATTGGTATGTACCAGTTGTGACATTTGTGGTTAGACTAGATGTTATTTTTGGCCACTATTCTAGTTTTGATTTTGGCCATTTTTCTAATTTGATGAGGTTAGTTTAATGATCCCTTTGTTAATAAGAATTTATTTGATCACCAAACCTTTTTCAATGATTTATTTTAACGTATGTGCACATTGCAACATTAGATAGTAACATATCTCACTATGTATATTTTTGGTAAACATAGTGGCTAGTTACTTATCTACTAGAATATGAGTAAATTGGCTTACAAGGGATATCCCTCACTATAGATATATTGTGAAGCTTTCTCCTAGTTTTTGTTTTTCTTATGTTAATTCTACTAATGAAAAAAATTGCTCAAGATTGTAAGATAAGTGTTGCATGAATTTGTTTGAAATATCATCAAAATTAGAGACTAAATTCCTTGGTAATTTTAGAAACTATTCCAAGGCTTGCCCAGCTATGCTTCTTGTAAATAACAATAATAAGTATATTTCACTATAGGCCATTGGTTGGAATTCAACAAAAAATTATGTCGAATGTGCTTTGGGGTCACCTTTCCCCTTGTATTTGTCAAACTTTACCCTAGAAGAAATGGTATATGTAATTACTCCATGTTAAAAGGGTAAGAACACATGTCATCAAACTTAAAATTTTTAACTTGTTTTCCAAATTAGATGGTGGTAATTGCATCCTTCATTTGTTGTAGCTCTTGTATAAGGAAACTTGTGGAAGTATTAGCCTGAGCTGATGGTTGAGAAGTCATAAGTGTATTACTTTGACTGAGGTATGATGGAGGCATTTGTTGGGATATATTAGGTTGGCTAAGAAATAGACCAGGAATACACATACATGGATTAGGATTCAATTATTGAAATTTAACTTGTGGTTGTGTAATATTTTGGTTCGGATTGGGTATGTAGATCAAAGGTTGGGAATATTAAATTTGGGATGGTGGTATATGATCATATTATTCCTATGGAGGTTGAATAGGGACATGTTTCCAACTAATTAAACATTAATGTTAAGGGGGTACTTATGAATCAATACCCCATCTCAGAACTTGTGGCACATTTTACATGAAAGGAAACTATTGTCTAATAGGTACTTGAGGAACATTAAAACCTCCTAATTATGCAAAGCTATATTGGGAAGTGGATGCATGTTAGAGATTTGACATCTATCACTGACCAATAATTATACATTATTGGCTAGACATCATTTGGTTTTCAATTAGCATGTTAATCTATGACAAAAGAGGTATGTTCACTACTACCTAGTGAGGTGAAACATTAGTTTCCCCTTGTTTCATGGGTATACTAGATTGTGCCTATTGTTGTGGAATATTACTAGTCACCTTTTAGGGTGAAGTAAAATTCATCACATTCTATTGTGGCATGGCACTAGTCATTGGTTGACTACTTAATCCTTATTTTTGGGTGCTTTAAGAAATAGTTGGCTGAGTATTAGAGTTAATTGGTTGATTTTAGGATGTATAAACTCCTACTCCCTGAGTTTGTGAACCACTAATGGTGTTGGTTAAAGGCACATTTTGTTGTTGACTATTTTTTTGTGCTAACTCCACTTTTGTTTGGATTGGATGTTGCTTGTGCATTATCCACTATGTTTTGTTCTTTATTATATGCAGAAGCAAAATACACTTATTTGATAGTTGGGGTGTTGAAAACTTTCTCTACCAAAGTGTTTTGTTTAAATGGGTCTAAGCCTTGATTTTCTTGACTAGTCAATTCTCTTAAAACTCCTATTGAATTAGCTAAATCAATGAGAGGCTTGTTTGACATGGCCATATGATTAAATTTATGCGTTAGGTATTGATATGTATGGTATGTTATCTAAATTTGAATGAAATGTTCCTCAATGATACCTCTTTGTGTGATAAGCATATGTGTAACTTGATAGGGCATTGGTATTATGGCATTAGGGTTGCTAGAAGAGGCCTAATCATTATCCTGATAAGACATGTTATAAGGCTCTATTGATAGATTTTTCAAATTATCATTAGATACCTCATATTTTGATACTATTATACCATAATAAGGTTGCTATTATTGGACATTTTCTACAAATGTAGGTATGTTATCCAAATATTGGGCCATTTGTTCTTGATATTGTTCCATGTAAGGAGGTGTACTAACCAAATAATTATCCAAATGATCTTGACTTTGTTACCCTATTTGTTTTTTGTATGGTGGATAGGTATCTATCTCCTAAATAACATCATCTTTATAAGTGTTATGAATAAAGTCTTATTGCATGCTAACATTTCCATATCCTAGATTGTACATAGTTCCACTATGTGTATAGTCATCCATGGTCAAATCTATGAAAAATGTTTGAAACAAGATGGATTAGATTTATGAAAACTCTAAAAAGTTATGCATAAAAAGACAAAGGGTTAAAATGTGATCTATCTTGGTTGAAAGTGGATCTGTATCTCCAAAAATTCTAATGCAAATATTTGGTAAAAATAGTAAAATGTCTAATGTCTAATGTTAAATGTTTTACACAAACAAGGTCAAGTAAAATTACCTAAAAATAAGATGCCAAACTCTAATGTCCAATCATGTTCCAAATAGGTCTAAAATATGAAATGGAAATGTTTCTAGTTCTTTTGTTTAAAGATGGAGTTAAAATATAAGCTCAAACAAGCAGTGCTAAGACTTTTAGCCAAACATGGTGTCAAAAGCTAGGCTTGAAACAAAAGATAGTGATGATTAATCTAACAAACCTAAAATAGTTTGGAAAAGACTAGGAAATTTATTCTAGACATAAACATGATTTGATTGGTATAAAACACTAAACAAAAGGCACTTTGAAGATGGATTGATTCTATCAATTAAAGGCACAAATGATAAAATTTCTAAATTTGATTAATGGATTAACCTAAGTTATGAAACCCAAAAGAGAAATATCTATGTATCAGCCCACTATGTGTCAAGGCCTAAATTGAAATAAATCAATATTTGGATCCAAACTTGTAAAATTTAATAAGAAAATCAACTAAGGTAAATTAGGGTTTGATGACAACAAACTAGGTGAATTTGAATAACATGAATGTGCTAAACAAAGATCTAACAAGGCTCAAATGATTAGTTGCAATAATGATAATTGAGACACAAGATAAGATAGGTCTTTTGAAATAATTTATGTAGCATAAAAATGTTATCACTTCCAAAATATGTGACAAAGGTTCACAATTTAAATACTTCAAAGACACAAGACTTGGAATGATTTGGGTAGTATAATGTCACTCATCTCAATCAAGTGCCACACTCAATTTTTTGAAAAAAGTTTTCAAAGTTAAAGTAAGGTGTCAAATGGATTCTATAACACCTAAAATAATGGAGTGATGATGGACACAATATTCATTCATGATGTGGTTTAAACAAGATAAGTTTTAGTTCTAACACACCAAATAATAAATAATAAATGACAATAATATAACTAAGTATATTGTTCTAGATCCTATCAAGGTGTGACAAAGTGGGTTTGAATAAAACTTATAAGTTTTTGATGGTCTAGATTTATGCCATGCATACACACTTTCACGTATGCACACAAGAGAAGTAGCATGTCAATTGAGTCCACATCAATAGCCTTATTTTGAAAACTTCTTGTCTTTTTTACAACCACTACATCCATCACTTTCTCAATGTACTACAATGTCCATATTGATCATATATCCTAGGCTTAACTTTCCACTAATGGAAATGGTTTAGTCACTCAAACCACTATCCCAATGGGGTGATCCCAATTTATATACCCCCCATGGAGAGGGGTTGAAACACTACCAAGAAATGAAACCCTAGGTTAATGTTGCCCTCAATAACTTATGAGAGGAAATGACACCCCATTCACAAGCCAAAATGCATGAAAATAAAAGATGATTATAAATACTTTAGGGTTGATTTCAGATCACCCAATACTATGCATGTTTGGGGAGAGACTAGGAAATTTTATTTCTATGCCTTAAACTAAGTACTAAAATGCAATGGAAAGGTGATTTTGATCCCATGAGTTCCCTATAGGGGATTGGGGGAGAGCATACATGCACTATCCTTTTTGAGAAACAAATAATCAATAAATAGTTTACAAACAATTATGTGTGCAGTTTGGTTTTTGAGCACCAAATTGAATGTGACATTGTTTGTTACTAGGTCTCCTAGCTTAAGTATGAAAATGGAAAGAATTTCACAAAACCAAAGGAAACAATAGTATCTAGGTTCATTTTTAAGCAAAAATGTCCAATTTTTTTAAATTTAACCAAAAGTTTGTTTTAAAACACTAGCTTGAAATGTTCATGATTTAAGTATTTGTTTTAAGCACAAAAAATGAAGTGTTTGTAAACATTAGCAATCCTAATGCATTTTAAACACAAAAATCCAAATGTGAAAAATTTAACATGTTCATTTTAATGCCTAAATTGAAATGTGCATGATTCAACTAATTCTTTTAGAAGCCTAAAATGAAATGTTCTTTAGTCAAAATAAGCAAAATGGTATTCCAATCAATCCTTGAACTTGCAATTATTAGATAATAACACCCTACTTTGAATCACTTTCTTGATTGGGAAAATGATGTTTAAAATATGTGCTCTTCGGTTAGCTATGTTTTTACAAAGTGAATTGACATCAATTCATGTAGGGATCAACGTTGATCTAATAGAATTAGCATCGATTTTATCTTGTCTACAAAAACACATAAAATAAAAAAACATGTTTTTATTTATAAAGAAAATGGTTAGAAATATGAGCTTAAATCCAATAAATAACATCAAATTCCATAGTAAAATGGTTAGCATAACAACATTTAAGCCCTTAGAAATAGAAAAAATCTAGAAAATAAAAGAGAAATTCAACAAAACTAGTTCCTACCACATCCTATTTCTACACAAAAGGAAACAGTATTGATCTATGAGAATCAACATCAATTGATGAAAGAATCGACATTGATTCAATGTCAAAACTAACTGTAATTAAACAATAAAGTATGGAAAATCAAAGAAAAATCTCTAATTTTTAGGGAATTCAAGCATTCATATGAAAATTTAGAAGTTACATTTTGATCTTATTGGTACATGGGATGCTTTGGGTCCCATTGGCAATGCCATTTGTGATCAATAAATCCAAGAGGTGTGGTTAGAATATCTGTTAGCTTAATAATGAAATCAAATCAAAATGAAATCAATAACACACTAACATGCATATCACTACCTTGCCTAGATCAAAGGGAGGATCATGGTGAAGAAACACATGTGAACAAAGCACAAGTAAAATTTAAGAAAACATACCTTTCTTACCTTCCTTATGTTAGTTCCCAAAATTACACTAAAGTAATTGGGCCCTTGTCAAATGAAAATGCCTAAGTCCATCCTGAGCTAAGTATAAATGTCTAAGTTGTTAGATAATTACTATTTCAAAGTGTTCTTTTGAAAAGGTCAAGTTCATCTTTAAGAGACTAGGTGATTTAACTTGGTATTTACTTAGTGTATTTCCATCGAGTACTTTGCACCAGGGATTTCCATATGTTAATTTTGCTTGTACTTGGTAAAAAGTCCTTAGAGTCTTTCAGAAAAGTGTTTATGCAAATTATCTAAAGGCCATATTAATTCAAGTTTTTTGTCTGCAAAGAAAGCCCAAAGTTCTATTTCCTTTAGACATTTTGTCTACACAAAAGGCCCGAAAGACTATTTCCATTTGTTTTGGGTAATTTTTAAGGACTTATTTATTTTAGCCAAAGTGCTTAAATTTTTTTGAAGGACTATTTCTTTGTGAATTTTGTCTGCATAAAAGTTCTGAACGATTATTCCTTTGTGCATTTTGTCCACACAAAAATCCCAAAGGGCTATTTATTTTGGGTAATTTTTCTGAACAAAAGGTCCAAAGGGTCATTTTGCCTTTGCGAAATTTTTGAAGGGTCATTTCCTTTGGTCATTTTTCCATTGCAAAATTTTTTGAAGGACACTTGTAAAAGGGTCATTTTGTCTTTGAATTTTTTTTGAAGGATCATTTCCTTCGGGCATTTTTCCCTCACAAAATCCCCAAAGGGTACCTTTAAAAATTCTGAAGGGTAAGTCTGGAGGGTCAAGGATACTTTCAATAAGTTTGAAGGGAACTTTCAAGTGATCTTAAGGTCCATTTCAAAAGGCTGAAGGGAAATTATATAGGGCAAGTGCCCTTGGAAATACTTCCAAAGGATATGTCAAAAAATCTAAAGGGTACTTTTGTCAAAGTTGTTGTAAAATAGAGGTCTCAAGTCCTTCGGCCATTTTCCCTGTGTAAAAATTTTGAGAGAATTATATTTCTTTAGGAAAAGTGTAAAGTTCAAATTCTTTGGGAAAATTACCAAGTTCAATTTCTATGAAAAAAATATTTTAGGTAAAATTTCTACAACAATTGTCTTGATGAAGATAAAAAAGGAGCTAATTCTCAATTCTTTTGGTAAAAGTGCAAGGGTCCAATTCCTTTGACGAATGTGTGAAAGACCAATTTATTTGAGAAAATTCTTTTGGAAAAAATGTTTGAAACAATTATTATAATGAAGTTAAAAATACAAAGGCCAAATTCTTTCAAGTATCTTTCCCACATAAAATGTTTGGTAAAGCTCAATTCTTGTGGGAAAAGTGTGAAGTCAAAATCCTTCAAGGAAATTGTCTCAAACATTTTGTTTGAGATAATTGTCCTAATAAAATGCCCAATAGAATTATTACAAGAAAATTATGTTAAATAAAATCCCAAATCATAATTGATGAGGATAAATATAATCTGAAGATAGATAAGTTGAATACAAAAGGCCTGATAAAAATTCATTCGAAGACCAAAGGGCTGATTAAAGAAGGAATGTCAAAGACAAAGACTCAAACCAAATTTCCATGAAACAAAGTCCCTAAATAAATTTTGAATTGTAAATATGATGGTCTCATGGACATATTTTGAAAGTTCATGGATGTCAACTTTAAGCCATGGAAAATAGCCTTTGGGATTCAAATCTTGTAGGATGATCGCATGAGCATCAATTTTAGACCTCATAAAGTAGTTTTTTATTTTCAAATGGAGGCAGATCCAATGACACACTTTTGCTTAGATTAGGATGATTTTACAATGTGTGATCAAAGATTAATATTTAAAGGATCCTAGGATAATTGTAGGTGTGAAAATTGTCAAGCTCACATGGCATGATTTAATATTTGAGCATGTTCCAAAGATTTGATGGTGTGAGCTAAGACTTGATAGTTCAATGAGACCTAAGATCAAGAGAGATAATTCCACATGGCATGAGGGTGATAAAATTAGTAGAAACTATCTGTAGGGTACATAATAATCCTAGAGGGTTACCAAGTGGCACATCCTCAGGGCCAAGAATAGACAATACCCAATCATGCCCCACCCCTTGGATTGTGATCCTGATGGAGCACATTTGTTTATCCCATCTAGATCTGGTGGTGCATAGCCAATGTTGAAAGTTCAAAGACTCTATGATTAAATTCAGAAATGACAAGTGGCATAGCTACAAGTCATAAATTAGAAATTGAGCATCTTACACAAGATCTACAACTCATGTATACTCAGTCAAGGATGATCCAATCATATGATTTGAGGTGGAATTTTCAAAGGGCTCAGATTACATGAGGAAGTGACAAGTATAAAAATTTGTGTCAATCAATTGACTTAGTCACTCTTAGGCTACATAAATGTCTATTTGGATCTGATATGGTGTTCCAAATGTCACTAGAGCTTTTTTATTGTAATCATCATAAGGCAATGGGATTTTCTTAGCATGCAAAAAGAAGAGAATTTCTATCCATAAGTTTCCATGATTTGTAATCGATAAAAAAGAGAGAATTTCTAGATAGTTACACATGAGGAAAAAATATATTTGTATTTTTAAATGATTTGCTCCCTCCAGTTGTGCAAGTGAGTGATTAAGAGAATCTCTAGACAGTTGTATATGCTGACAAATGGTTGTTTGAGCCTCCACTATGGATTTCACCATCGATATCATGAATTCACAAATGTATTTGATCAAAAATATCAAAATTTTGTTGTAAATCTTCATAATTCCTTGAAAAGGTAGTTGCAATAATGATTCTTTTCTTGCAAGTGGATGAGGATCCTAGGTGTGATAAAGGGCATACTCTAGCTGGAAGTATCTTGGTGAACATGAAATCTTGTTCTAAACTTTTTCAAATTGTGATCCATTATTCTAGAACTGAGAAGGGTAAAAAATGTATAAATTTAAGACTTATCTTCTATTTGAGAGGTTGGTTGGACATTATGTGGTCAGGGTATTGGCTTGTCTTGGTTAGTATAGGATCTTCTAGATTTTGGGATCACTATTGTGTGCATTTTGTCTCTTTTGCTAAGGTGGTTTCATCTATACATCCATTAACAAGATCTAAGATAATTTCTATATATCTCCCCTATCCAACATGGAACAAATCCACCATACTTATCCCCATGGCAGCATATTGAAACATTGATATATGTAATATTTTCTTGAAAAGTTGATGAAAATGCACATATTTCTTTGGTATTTTCTATTTATGAAGTAAAATAGTATGTTTTACAAATTTTATTGATAGGATATCTCATTCCCTACTCATTACTAGTTATCATCTTGGGATTAAATCTAGGTTATAAATCATTTTCTATGTTATATTTAGAAATATGTTGTTGAATAACTTGTTAGGGCACCTTAGGTTTATGGATTCAATGGGAAAAGGAAAATTACTCCTGGTAGTTTCATTAGCTTGCATTTAAGTTTTCTACATATTTACATCAAGTGATGTCATGAATGATTGAAATAATCTCTATTGTTTGAAGGTCACTAGCACACCATCCTCCCCTTTTTTATAACTATCAACTTGTCCTACCCTATTTTACCCTAAATATAATATGCCCTTTACATATATTAAGTGATATTTACCTATAGATTCATAAATATATATATTTAACATGTGTCTACCTTTTTTTCTTTAAATCTTAGCATTTTAATCTTTTATTTAGCCTCTATGTTATTGAAGATTATTTCGAATGAAGGTTGTAATAACATTCAAAATCTATCTTTAGTAGTTTTTATATGACTTAGATCATTTATGCACTTTGTGTGACAACCCTTCTAGGGTGAAGCGTGCAAACTTGGTTATGATTTTGTGATATTTTTTCATTACACTAATAATCCCCATGAAGGTTGAATTGTAGAATCCCTCCATATGATCAAGTTACCCCATAGGTCCTATCACCTTGGTTTAGACAGGGCCAAAAGTGACAGGGAGGTACCCATACCATTGATAAGTGCCTCTCAGTCATTTTTTGCATTAAGTCTAATCTTGATACAAACTCCTTCCCTAGATACAATGACAATGTAGCAGGTTTTTCATCTTTGTTTGCAATTTTCTTTCAAGTGTGCAAGGTTGAATGTATGAGGTGTATAACTAGGAACCAACACTCTTCTAATGATATTATTAGGGATAGAAAAGTCACCCATGGCATTTGTGTTGATGGGAACTCATGCAAAGTGCTAGAGGTGTAAGTATTTAAAATTTTAAGGTTCTTTACACTTTATTTTCTACAGACAGGATATCTTGGCCATCAATGTCATAACTCTCCACTGGGGATGTGCTAGGACTTGATTATTTAATAAGTGACATCTATTTTTTGTTGTAAAGAGTTGTGGATTATCATGTTCTAAGGTGGTTTTCACTATTTAAAAATTAATCTAAAAATTTCATTTTCTTTGATTTCATACATCATCACTAACTTCAACAAGATATGGTTTTAGTATGTATCACTTTAAGTTTTTAAAAGGTTATATTATATAAATTTACTTCTGGTGATGACTCTAAAAAATCATCTAGTTTCAAAGAAAGATCAGTGACCATCTTTAATATCTTTAGCTTTGAGAGTTATCTTGCTTGAGAAGATAAAAGGATTGAGATCATCTTTCAAAGGTGACTCATCTAAGAAACTTGTATTACCCCTAAGTGTTCATCAAATAAGGAGACAAGTTTGCAGTCCTATTGAAGAAATAAGTGTAAATACTAGAGATTGTGTGGGCTATCATAATTTTTGGTAATCCTGAGTTTCTATTTGTTGAAAGTCCTATTGCTAAAGATTATAATAATTCTTCTGATCATAGCTCTTCTAGTGATTTATAATCTTAAAATCCTATTTAATATTTGGATACTTCTCAACTAGTTAAATCCCCTCTCAAGTTTGATCCACCAAGTCCACCTCATTCACCCACTAACATCCCTTTGCCATTTTTTCCTAAACCTCCCATTGAACCAATCATGAGGCATAAGGATCAAAATGATAAAGAGCATCCTAAATTTATAATTCCTAAATTTAGGCCTATAAATTTTGATGACATGGAAGGTTATTCTAATGTAGTCCCAAATGAAGTAAGGAAATGCCTTCCAATATTCCAAGGGAATAACGTAGTTAGTGGTGATCAACATTTGAGGGCTCTTCACAGTATCATTGAAGATTATGAGGTTGATCATGAGGATGTGTGCATTAAATTATTTGTGCACACATTATAGAAAGATTCTTGTGAATGGTTCAATTCCCTTCCCCATGGATGCATTAATTCATGGGAAGCGATGTTAAATGTTTTTAGAATTTAGTATGGTGATAGAATTGATCCCAGGTTTATTTTAGCTGAATTTAAAAACATAAAAAATAACCCTAATGAGTGTGTGTAGTATTTTAACACAAGGTTAAATAAGGATATGATGTGGATGCCTAATAATATTAGGCCTAGCGAGATAGTGTGCTTGATCAAATATTATGATGCATTTGACAAGAAGGTTGCATATTACTTGAGGGACAAGGCTTCCATGAACCTATGATTGGCATTCAATATGGCCATCCAAATTCAAAGCAACATAAAGTCTATGGGTATGACCTTGAATAAGTAGGCTAATGCAAAGATGGCTGATCTAGAAGAGACATAGTCCAAGGTAGCCAAGCTTGAGGAAAGTGTTAATATTTTCGCCTCCACTACCAAAAATATGTCCTATAAGTTGGCTAGAGATGAGAAGGGGCTACCTCATAGGCTTACATGTGATGTTGGAAGTTAGAATAGAGGGGCTGTAAAATAAGTATCTAATCCCTTGCATCCCAAGGTAAATACTATAAATTTTGATTTTGACATTGATTGGTGTTATAATTGATTCCTTCCACATACCCATGTGATACTTTTGAGCTAAGTGATGAAGATGCAAATGATCATGAGTTTGCATTTGATGATGATGATATTTTGATGTTTGATTATCAAGACTCTCAATGTAGGTTTTTTGCCTCCATGAAATGATGAATGATACTACTATAGAATATTTTTAGAGTATAGTAAATAAGGTGTGTGTCCCAACATATGAGTTTGATTGTGATGTTAGTATAACACAAGCATATGAGTTACCTAATCACAATGCAATTGGAGATCTAGAGTGTGCTCTAATAGAAGTGTTGGACATGGATGTAAAATTGAGTGACTCCATTGGGGATATGGACATTATTCAACAACCATTTCTTATTGATGTTGGGTTTGGTGATGAAGATGATGTTTAGAAGATGAAATTTAGTGAAGATGGGGTTATCTTTTATGCCCCTAAGGATGAATTCTTTTAGTTTTATTTCAAGTAGTAATTTGAGTTCACAAATGACATTATTGATCCTAATGCACTCCTTCTTAGTACACATTTGATCAAAGCTGAGAAGTAAGTTTATTTATAACTATTGAAAAAGTACCCAGATTTTTTGGCTTGTTCTTATCTAGACTTGAGACCATGGAGAGAGGATTTGATTCAATGTGTCATCATATCATAGCTTAGTAGGAGATATTTCAAGTAAGTGTAGAGATTATTTTACTTCATCTTGGCCACCAATCTACTAGAAAAATTCAAGAGACTAAGGGGTGGCATAATTCTAGAGTTGCTAGATAATGTCAAGCATTTGAAGCATTTCCTTGACTAAGTTTGGACAATGTACATATTAAATAGTTTTTTGTTTATTTGTTACCCCTATAGTTTGGGCCTTGTTTATATAGTTTCAGTTTGTGTGTTTATTTATAGATCCTCCTAATATGCTTTTGTAATTATTCCATGTTTTATTAAGACTTCATGGATGTTTGCTGAAAATTTCTAAGTCTTTAGGAGTTTGAAGAGTCACTAGGTAAAGACAAAGAAAGGATTCAAAGGGTCATGTAAGTTTTGCACCATTTTCTATGTGAATTTAAAGGTCTCAAAGGGTAAATGCCAAAGGTCAATTAGAAAGTTATTAAAGGAGGCTTGGAAATCCATTTGTAATATGTATGGAAGCAAATGATTTTATCTAGGTAAGAAGAGGATAGGAAATTAGAAAAAAAAATATGAGATATTTTAGTGTGTTATCATTTATTGAGAAAGCAACATTGAGAGATAGTGGTGTATTATACGCATGAGGGGTTGGTGCTCTTATGGTGCTCACAAATCATTGATGTGTTGGTACTCAGTAAAAGGGGTTGGTTATCCTACAGGTTGGTGCTTGTGAAATTTGTAACTTGAGTTGGTGCTCATTTATATACTTGAGATTATTCTATGTGGTTTTCCCACTTTGTATTTCCACATAAATTTTGGGGTCTCTCTCTCTCTCTCTCTCTCTTTCATGTGGTGCATATTATTGCTTTTAGTTTTATTAAATATCTTGAATGTATGATTAAGTGGTTAAAGAAAAAGGAATTTGATTAATTAAAATATATATCCCATGCTTAAAAATTGGTATCAGAGAAGATTCCTTTGAAAAGAGTTTAACAACTTGAAAGTAGATCAGAGAAAACATAAGATGGCCAAGAAACTAAAGGAGGATAAAGATTTAAAATCTATGGTTAAAGATCTTAAGTAATAGGTGTGTATCTTGGATTATAAGTTGGTTATAGAATAAAAAGAAGATAATATGTTTATTCAAGATCTTAAGAATCAACTAGCATATTCAAGTTTGAAATCAAGAGAAGAAGAGCATAATCAATTAAAGGTTGAGTTAGGTTATTTAAAGGATAATCATGAGAAGATCATAATCAAGGTTGATAAATATCATGAAATATTAGTCCAAGGTAAGAAGGATGCAAGTTTTAAAGGTAAATTTAAGAAGCCAATCAAGCAACCCAATTCTTTCAATTTTCCAAATTCTTTTCATGGCCACTATTTTGTTTGTCATCATGTTGGTCATAGGGAAAGATATTGTATGAGAATAAGTAATTATTTAAATGGAGATCTTAGTCACATTCAAGAAAATGGTATGAGAAATTTTATTTTATTTTGTTATCATAAGGTTGGCTATATTACTAAATTATGTCCAAATAGAGTAAAGAGATCTTTAAGGTATGTCAAAGGATACAAAGCCCCTAGAAGATATGAGAAGATCCAAATTTAGGTTTGGAGACCTAAGATAACAAAATTTGATCAGGTTGAGTTTAAGAGTTAGAATAAATTACTTGCTATAGTGGATAAAAAATCAGATAGGAATGACTATGAAGAATCTCTTGTTACATTTGAGCATGAGCCTTGTTAAGTTAAGATAATTTCAAGAGTTGAGAAGATGAACAACATCATGAATGTTGAGGTTAGTAAGTAAAATAAGTTAGACATGCTTAAATGGATTCTAAAAGAAAGACACAAGAAGATCAAGAAAGTAACAAAGGAGATGTGGGAATCTCCTAAGATTTTATTCTAGAACCCCTTGTGTGGGGTGTCTCTTCTAGGCTTCAAGGAGAAATTTTTAAGAAAAATTGAAGTATAAGTGTAATCTCTAGGATAGACTCATTACCATTGATGTTAAAAGGGAGAAGTACAGGAATAGGTTTAAGAAATAAGATGCTATAGTAAGGGGGAGCTACTGTATATTTTTAGCTAGTTTAGTTTACAGGTCTCAATTTTAGGTTGGCATGTACGGTACATGTTTTTAGAATTGGTGACAATTTTAGGTTGCCATCAAAGACAAAGGGGGAATTTTTTTAAAATATTATTGTTGATGTCAAAATAGATTTTAATGTCTAAAGGCAATTTTAATGTTTATATATTGGCTAAAGTGTGTTAATATTAATTAAATATTAACAGATATATTTTTGGTTGCATAAAGACAAAAGAGGGCCCATGAGGAAGTTGAAGAGTCATAACTAAAGAAAAAAGAGGAAAAGGATGCATTTATCCATGAAGGGTCACCTTGAGGAATCCAAAGAGTCATCACTAATTATAAAAGAGGGAAAGGATGCATTTTCCCATGAAAGGTCACCTTAAGGAATTGGAAGAGTCAATAGGTAAAGACAAAGAAAGGATTCGAAGGGTCATGTATGTTTAGCACCATATTATATGTGAATTTAAAGGTCTCAAAGGGTGAATGCCAAAGTTCATTTAGAAATATATAAAAGGAGGCTTTGGAAGCCATTTTTAATATGTATGGAAGCAAATGATGTTATCTAGATAAGAAGAGTAGAGAAAAGAAGAGAAAAGAGAAGAGATATAGTAGTGTGTTATCATTTGTTGAGAAAGCAACATTGAGAGATAGTGGTGTTTTATAAACAAGAGGGGTTGGTGCTCCTATGGGTGTGTGATCATGAATCATTAATATGTTGGTACTCAAAAAAAGGGGTTGGTGTTCTTGCAAGTTGGTGCTTGCAAACTTCGTAACTTGAGTTGGCGCTCATTTATATACTTGAGATTGTTCTTTGTGGTTTTCCTACTTTGGTTTTCCATGTAAAATATGCTCTCTCTCTCTCTCTCTCTCTCTCTCTCTCTCTCTCTCTCTCATGTGGTGCATGTTATTGCTTTCAATTTTATTGTATATATTGAATGCATGATTAAGTGGTTAAATCAAAAGGAATTTGATTAATTAAAAGATATATCTTGGGCTTAACATTTTTCATCCTAGCTAGATTTGATGGTGCATATCTAATGTTGAAAGGTTAAGGACCTTATAAGTAAATGTAGAAATGACAAGTGGCATAGTTATGTGCCAAAAATTAGAAATTGAGCATCTTACACAAGATCTATGGATCATGTTTGATTAGGTAAGTATGATCCAATGATGTGAGTTGAGGTGGACTTTTCAAAGGGCTTAGATTACATGAGAAAGTGACAAGTGTCTAGATTGGAGCCAATCAATTGACTTAGTCACTCTTGGGCCCCATAAATGCCTAGTTGGACCTCATGTGGCATGCCAAATATCACTGGAGATTTCTAATTATAATCATAATAAGGTAATGGGATTTCCTTAGCATGCATAAATAATAGATTTTTTGTCTAGAAGTTTCCATGATTTTCAATAGATCAATATGAGAGCATTTCTAGATAGTTGTACATGAGGACAAAATTTGTTTTGCTTTTCAAATGATTTTCTCCCTCTAGCTATGTAGGTGAGTGGTCAATAGCATCTCTTCGTGGTTGTATATGATGAAAAATAGTTATTTTGGCCTCTACTATGAAGTTCACTATTCATATCATGAATTCACCAGCTTCTACAGTCAAAAATATCAAAGGTTTATTGTAAATCTTCATCATTCCTTACAAAGTAGTTATAAAAATTATTCTTTTTTTATAAGTGGATGAGGATCTTAGATGTGACAAAGGGCATATTCTAATTGGAACTATCTTGGTGGACTTGAAGGCTTGTTTTACAATTTTGAAAATTATAACCCATAGTTCCAAAATTGAGAAGGGTTAAAATGTATAAATAGAAGACTTGTCTTCTATTTGAGAGGTTGGTTGCCCATTATGTGGTTAGGGTATTGGTATATGTCTCCTTTAGTATAGGATATTCCACATTTTGTAATCACTACTATGTTCATTTTATCTCTCTTGATAAGGTGGTTCTAACTATATAGCCATTAACAAGCTCCGAGAGAATTTTTATATGTCTCCCCTATCTAACATAGAGTAAATCCACCATGATTATCCCCATGGTAGTGATTTGAAACGTTTATGTATGTAATATTTTATTTCAAAGTTAATGAAAATACATGTAGCTCTCTATTATTTTGTATTGATAAAGTGAAATAATATTTTTTTACAAATGTTGTTGATAGGATATCGCATTCCCTACTCATCAATAGTTGTCATCTTGGGCTTAGAGCTATGTTATAAATCCATTTATGTGTTATATTTGTAAATATGTTGTTGAATAACTTGTTAGGTAACCCTAGGTTTATGGATACATTGGGAAAAAGAGAATCACTCCTAGTAGTTCCTTTAGCTTGAGTTTAAGTTTTCTACATCTTTACATCATGTGATGTCATGAATGATTGAAAGAATCCCAATTATTTGAAGGCCACCAATTTACCATCCTCCCCTTTTTATAACTATCAACTTATCCTACCCTTTCATAGCCTGTATATAACATGACCTTTGCATATCTTAAGTGATATTTACCTACAAATGTACAAACATTGTATATTTAACATGTGTTTTCCTTTTGTGCTTGAAATCCTAGTATTATAATATTTTATTCAACCTATGTGTTGTTAAATATTATTTAAAATTAATGTTTTAATCACATTTAAAATATGCCTTTAGTAGCTTGTATATGACTTAGAGAATTTTTACACTTCATGTGACAACCCTTCTCAAGTGAAGTGTACAAACTTGGTTATGCTCTAGTCATATTTATTCATTGTGCTAATAATATACATGGAGGTTGAATTTTATAATCCATCCATGTGAGCAAGCTACCCCATAGGTCCTCTCACATTGGTTTAGGCAGAGCCAAAAGTAGCAGGGAGCTAACCATACCCTCTATAGGTGCCTCTGGATAAAAAACCCTTCTTCAGTTACAATGATATTCTAGTGAGTTTTTCATCTTTATTTGCCATTTTATTTCAAGTGTGCAAGGTCAAATGTATGAGGTGTTAAAATATGAACCAATACTATTCTAGTGTTATTTTCAGGGATAGAAAAGACACCCATGACACTTGTGTTATTAGGGATTCTTGCAGAGAGCTACAGGAGTAAGTATTTCAAATTTGAAGGTTATCTAATTTTTATTTTCTACAGTCAGGATTTATTGGCCATCAATGTCATAGCACTCCAATGGGGATGTGCTAGGAATTGAGTATTTGATAATTGGCATATGTTGTTTGTTACAAAGAGATGTGGATTTATCATGTTCTGAGGTGGTTTTCACTATTTAGATATGAATCTAAAAAGTTCATTATATTTGCTTTCATACACCATCAATAACTATAGAAAGATATGTTTTCAGTATGTATCACTTCAAGTTTATAAATGGTTATATTCTATAGCTTTGCTTCTAGTGGTGACTCTAAATAATCATCTGGTTTCAAAGAAGAATCAGTACCCATCTTCAATATCCTTAGCTTTGAGAGTTCTCTTTCTTGCAAAGCTTATAGGACTAAGGTAATCTTTCAAAGGTGACTCATATAAAAAACTTTTATTACCCCTAAGTGTTCATCAAAGAAGGAGACAAGTTTGGAGGCCTGTTGAAGAACTAAGTGTAGCTACTAGAGATTGTGTGGGATGTCAAAATTCTATTAATCCTATGTTTTTATTTGTTGAAATCCTATTGCTAAAGATTATCATAATTATTTTGATCATAGCTAATAAGAATAATGAGTTCACTCAATAAGCCATAGAGACTGAAGGACAATTCCTAGATGAGGTATCACTTGATAAGGTTACAGTTGACAAGAAGTTTGAGAAAGATATTGAAGTGTAAGATGAATATGTCTTCATAGGTAACTGATTTGATATTAATTACTCACTTGAATACATGTTAAGAGAGTTAATAGGAAATAAGCATGTCATATCAAGCACCATGTTTAGGAGGTATCTTTCTTTGTACCATTGTTCACCTCATAAAACAAAAGATCTCAAAAATTTCCTTTTTGATCCAAAAGGATCATGCATAAAGATTAGTTGTTTACAATAGATTTCTTATGTTTTTTGTGTTCCTTGAGTACTTTTTAGCACAATATTAGGTGTGTGCATTATA
The DNA here is from genome assembly GCA_037957365.1 of Torreya grandis. Classification (NCBI taxonomy): domain Eukaryota; kingdom Viridiplantae; phylum Streptophyta; class Pinopsida; order Cupressales; family Taxaceae; genus Torreya; species Torreya grandis. Next base: position 540,972 of record JARHVA010002785.1, read on the forward strand.
TTATTTTGTCTTTTTTTGTCCTTGTGATGTTTGTCTTGGAGGTCAAATCAGTTTATTGCAGCCAAGGTTAGGATCTATTAGTTTTCATTTCATAATGTAAGAGTGATATCATGAGTCCAAAGGACATGTCAATTGTCTGGTTCATAAGTATAACAAGCATGTTTCCTAGCTGAGTCACCAAAATGTTGACAATTTTAATCTCACAAGTCAAAATGTCACCCTTATAACTAGAAACTTTGCTTGTCATATTATTTTCCCTATTGGGTATTATGATTTTCTTGTATTTCCTTTCAAATGATCATCTAAAACCTTGATTAGCATAGTTTAAGGTAAATTTTATGAGTTTAAGGTTGAGAACATCATATCTTGTGTTTGTTAAATCACCTATTGACCTATTTCAATTTGTTTAAAGTAATAAAAAAGAGTTGAGATCATCTTTATAGGCCTCATATCTTGTGTCAAGGTCATGTCATGCTTTACAATTGATCAAACTAGTTTTTGACATGCTTGACTAACTTCATAACCAAGTTGGTTGCATTTTGAATCACTTTGTGGCTTCTTGAGCATGTTTTGTATGACAATGGTAATCTAATATAAGAATAAGGTCATGGTTTACCTATTTAGAAATGAAAAGGTCCAATGAATACTTTTTCAACAATTTCATTAGGCTTTTTAAATTGTTATGGCCGTTTTAGTTCTAAAAAGGCCTATTTTGAGGTTGTTCATATAGGTCTTCAAGGTAAAATTTATGTACAAACATCTTCAAGACCTTATTTGTTCATTTCAAGGTCAAATCCATGGTTTTTAAGGAGTTTTAGGTGCCGAAATCCAAAAAACTAATTTATCTCTCTTGCTGAGCATTATTCATATTATTGAGGTTTAACATTGATGTCAAAGGTGCTTACTAAGGTTGATATCATGCCACTATAATTATTGTTTTCGTTTATGTCTTAGTGGTGCTCTAGTGATTATTGTGATATAACAAGATGAAGTGTTGAAGGTCAGTTATTATGGTCATCAAGTCATAGGTCTTCATGAGGTCATTTAAAACTGTATTTATGAGAGAGAATATTGATCAATGTTGTAGTGATTTTGAGAGTGAAATATATGATTGATATATGTTTTTATGTCTGCATGAGTGATGTGAAGGTCATTATGGAATGTAAGTATTGTCAAAGTTGTCAAGTGCTTGATCCTAGTAGTGTATTGAGAAGGTATGTGCATAATATACCTATTCTTATGCATGAATATGCATGGTGTCATGGTGAGATATATGTTATCAAAATTTTAAAGGTTATATAAGATTTATATCAAGTGTATTTAAGGACAAGGTGTCTTTTGAATCTTAGTTATAGCAATAAAAGACTTTGTGTGAAGGCATAAGATTGGCTACATGGTGAGATAAGGTTGTATAAGGATGTTTGACATTGTTTGAGCATGTGAGATGTTGTGTGATCATGTGAGTGAAGTATTAGGATCTTGAATATAGGTTTGAAGGTTAGTTCAAGGCCTAATAAGGTGTGAATACTCAAGTGTAGAAAGTAAGATGGAGAGAGCATGGTCTAATGAGGAATAAGGTTTAGTTTCTAAGGAAATTATGCATAAGTGATATTTTTTATATGTGTGATAGGTTGTCCTAGGTGTATTAGTGAAGTTTCAACTCAAATTTTTAAGGTTAAGGCAGAAAAATTTCTTTGAGATCTCTTAAGTGCATAGAATGAAGGGTTCTCAACCCAAAAAGGATTTTATTATGTTTTTTAGCTCATCATAACTATGTATGGTAACCTAAGATATTAATGGTATATGGGTAATGGTACTAGCTAAAAATTATATAAATTAGTTTTTGTATTGAGGGGCTATGCTTTATGAATGATTGTTAAAAATGGAAACAAATTTAAAACCCTCTTAGACTCCTAATAAGGTCCTGATATTGAAGATGTTGATCAAAATTGATCAATATGGATTTAATTTATCAATTAATCTATTTTATATTATATTGGACTCTCCCAAGTACCTCTAAGTGGTATTAGTTAGAGAGAGGAGAGAGAAAATGTTGAGTTATAGGCTTGTTTCTAAAGAAGTTATAACTATCAAAATTTGTATTAGACAAAGTTTGAAAATAAATGGATGGATAAGGTTGATAATTTTATTTTATTTCCATGGTGGTTTATTTATAGGTTTTATCCCTCAAGTGTTCTAAACCGGTCATCCAAGTTAGCCAATCACTAACATGCCTAATGGTGCAAATAGTGAAAAACCTAGGTAACAGTGAGAAAATGATTTAGGATGTGTGTTTAGGGTAGAATGATGGATAAAATTAAATTAATATTTTATTTGGGACTGATATGTAATATTAATTCTTTTTATATATCTTTTAATTTATTTATAGTGGTGAAAATGATGAAACCAAAGTGGCTTGTCTAACTAAGGACTGTGTGTAGTGAGGTCAATAAATTGGTCTATAAGATAAATAGTTTCCACTAAACCATATATTTTTTATATTTTAAGATGGTTTGGAGATGTCATAGGATAATATTTTTTAATTTTAAATATTTTAAATTTATCTTATAGGTGTTTAAGGTCAATGTCACCATAATTGTGCTTTAAGGTAAACTACTGGCAGTTTTGAGTAAGCAAGTTACAGGGATGAGTTTGAGGCTCTATGCCATGAGTTTAAGTATATAATTAATATGGTGTTGTTTTTTGTGAATTTAAATTCATTTTCACGATTTTTTTAAAGCTTTAAATTTAGTGTAATAGGTTTAAAATTTGAAATCAAAATGGCTTGTCTGGTTCAGACAAGACTGTGTGAGAGAAAGTTAGAAGATTGGTCTGCAAGACTAATGTTTAATATTAAAAATTATGGTTTTTATGATTTATGTTGTTATAAATATTTTATATAATATTTTTAATGTATTTATAATCACTAAAATTATCCTTTTATGTGTTTTATGTCAAGTAGTTTCATGACTAGCTTTTGACAGTCCTTGCAATTTTGAGTGAGTATATTGAAGAGATGAGTTTAAGCCTTTTTTCCTTGAGTTAAAAGATTTAAATAATATGGTTATGACCATGAGGTAATATATAATCTATATATTCACCTTTTTTATCATTATTTAGTGGATTAATTGAGTTTGAGATTCAGTATTAAAAGGCATATTTTTAGTGTACATAGGCCTAATAAGATTGAGTACTACTGAGGGGTTTCAAGTGGTGGTTGGAGCTACAAAGTGTCATGGACCTAAGATGATATTATTGGAGGTATATTTTATTTTTATATTATATTTTACTTCCATTTTTTTAGTTTTAAATTTTTCCAAGGAAGATAAAGTGTAACTTGTCCTAAAGTAGACCTAATGGAATTAGGTCTCCATGAGACATAAAAGTGAAATGAGGTATAATAGAGTTATAATAGACCAAAAGGGGATTAATATTAATTTTAATAATTTTTATAATATGTAATAAGACCTATTAAATGGATTAAATAATATTTTAAGGGTGAGTATCTGACTGTCATATGAACAAGAAATGGTATATATAGGTCATTTTAGACCTATTGAGTGAGCAGAAGATAGTAATAAAATGAAATAGCACATTGGTAAGAAAAATGAGGTATTTTAGACCATATAAAGAGTGTATATAGACTATTATGAAAATTTTATATAGTTTTTATGTATGAAAATCAAGTTCATATGACCTAATGAAGTCAAGAAGAGGGATAGTTAAGCAAAGAAGCCTAGAAGATAGTTTGAGAGGGGTAAAAGAGAGAGAGAGGAGATGAATAAGATGAAAATAATATATTATATCATTAAAATGTGTTATTAAGGTAATAAAATATTTTAGATGGCTGAGCTGGTGCTGAGTCATCAAGGGGGTTGGTGTTTCCTTACAATTTGGTGCTTGTTAAAGCCTAGCTGGTTTGGTGCTTAGCTAGTTAGTGTTGGTGATCCATGTGGAGTTGGTGCTTCAATATATTGTGATATTTTGACCTATATTAATATATTTATTTTTCATATATTATTTCTTTTATTCCCCTTGAGGGTTTTGAACATATATGATGTGTTTTCTTGTGTAATCTTGTTTCATGCTTGTATGGTTGATTGCTTATGCATTACTTGATCTATATGTTGATATGATGGTTCACATTTAATAAGGAATTTAGACGCTTAAATATGGCCACCAATGACCATCAATTAGGATTTTGACCAATTTATACCAAAATACACAATTTAGCCTAAAAACATTAAAAGATTTGAAAATGACATATTAAAGTGCCAATTTTGGCCAAAGTATCCCTAAATAGGGCAATATATTTTAAGGGCTAGTTAACTTTTATCAGATCATTTTGAGTCAAAATGCTAATTTTTTACCTGGGTGCCTTAGATATCTCTTTTCTATCAAATATCTTACATGAGACATGTGCCTTTATCATTTAGTGTTGAAAACATCTTAAATAGGATAATAGATCTAATATATCTAACATCAACTTCCAATTCTAATCTAGTCAAATTTTGAGCCAATAACAAGAAATTCTGACCAATTTGATTAATTTATGCACCAAACAGACAAGGTTTGTGCCAAAATGACTAATCATTATTAAAGCTAATTAATTCAAATCATGATCATAATTAAGAATTCCATGGAACTTGTTGAATAAATCTTTATTGGAAATTGATTGTCATTAACTACATCATCAAGTGACATCATCCTATGGGGTGGCATCTATAATACATTAAAGCATAAAATATCAATATTTATGCCTCCCATGCCTCATTAAGACCCTCCATGCTTATTTAATTCCCATGTATCCCAAATATTAATGGGGATATTTGTAGATTGAATTTCATAATTGGATTTATTCATGGCTACACATCTCAATCTTGAGATGGACAGTAATGGTTGATCTTAAAACCATTCCAAAAATCTATAAATAAGAGAGCCATGAACATGAATTTTAAGATCTTTTATGCCAAACTTATATTTCCCAAATGTATTCAAAATAATTATATTTTAGTGTTATAATGCCCAAATAATGATCCAAGCCAAGCCAAGCCAAATCCAAACATGGTGCCAAGGAGAGATAAAGGTAGCCATACTTTATTAATGTAGACTTCATGAGCACAAACTGAGCAAGCCACTTCAACAACTTATTTTAAGCATCCAAGGAAGGTGAGAGAAGGCTTATTTTGAATTTTAGTTTTGCTTTCCATTATAGTCTTATCAACTAAGCTCCCCCTTTGTGATAGGCTTAAGGTGTTAGCATTAGTGTGTTTTGTTTGGATTTGTTTTATTCACTAACAAAATACTAATCTACCTTATTACAATCCTATGTTTACATAATGACATGCCTGGTGGGACCCTAACCCCAAAAATTTGCTCACAAAGGCTATTTCAAGCAACTTACTAACTAGTTTTATGCAAAATCTTAGAGTGGAGTTAAAAGAGTGTAATTTTAAGTTAAAATTCCATTTTTTTCCTGGTGACCTCAGTTTTGATCTCTATTACAATATAATTATTGTCATACTAGTAATTTAAATAAAAAAATCATTGTTTTATAAAAAGTGATTTCATAGCCTTGGGCAGTGATATCATTTGCCAAAATAGTGATTTTCTTTGCTTGAGCAATGACTACCAAAATAGTGATTTTATCTTTAAAAAATGATATTGTTCACATTGTGCAGTTATTTCATATTCAACAACATTTATTTTTTCAATAGAATAATGATTTCATCAATTTTGGTAGTGATTTTTTATGAGAAACAATATTGTCGATGAAAATAGTGATATTGTATCTTGGGTAGTGATATCATTGATTTGGCCAGTGATTTCATTTAGAATAGAAATTTTATTTAGCAATGATTTCATAGGAAAATAGTGATATTGTGTTTTCTATCGAACTAATCCATAACAATGATATTGTGTTCTAAAATTACTATTTTGTAGGGAAACAATCATAATCACTGTGTAACAGTGATTTCAAAATTGAGAGCTTGTTTTGAGAATTTTCTTCACTCATTTGAAAATTAGCTTCAAAGGTAAAGGACATATTAATTTTTTCATTATATTATCAAGCTTGAAATTTGTTAATACATGTTTTTTAGATGTTCTTTTAAAGTTTAAAATGGACTAGAAACTTTGTTTTGGTGCTTAATGGAAAATTTAGATGCTTAGGTAAATGTTTTGAAAAATTATGCTTTCAAAGTTACAACTTAAGACCAAGGGGTCAAAATAACACCACCTAGTCTTTCATTTGGTGCTTAAAATTTAACTCACTTGTCAACATTTATCTTCAATAGTTGTTTAAATATAATTTGATTGGTAAAAGAAGAGACATTGCATGTATGATCTTCCATCTATCTTGTTTAAGGAAATTTTAGAATCAAAAGCATCATTCTTAATGCAAACGTGCCTAGTCCAAGGCATAGAAAGAATGTCATCTAAAGCACTCCACAAAAACTCACAATAGTTTAGGTGACCTTGAAATGACCCTAAAATCTTTCTATTAAGTCGTTTATTTTTATGCAAACTTAGCTTATAAAGGGGACTTCATTATTTGACATGGGGTTTCATCTCTAGACATTGACTTCAACCACTCTCACTAGGATCAAAGGTTTGAGAAGTTAAACCACCTTCTAGTGTGGGAGTTGCACATAGGACATATATGCACTTTTGGCATTGCACTACACTAAGAAAGTGATGGATGTAGTGGTTATAAAAAGGATAAGACCTTTTTGTAATAAGCCAAGTACCGTAGACACCCAATTATGTTCATTTAATTTTCATCATGACATGAAAGTCAATGTGTAATTAATCCATCTATAATGATAAAAAACTAATTAGTTTTATTTAACCCCACATTTCCATACCCTTGCTAGGATTTGGAGGATAATACTTAGTATATTTTGGTCATTTTTGATTGGTATGTTTTGAGACTAAAACTTGATTGTTTGTTTATAACCATGTCAAAACCAATTTGTTTATATGTCACTCTTTTATCAAAGTAGGTGTTATGTTGGCCATTTTACACCACACTTGTGCCTTGAAATTTTTGCTAAATTTGTTTATGTGTGTGTCATTTGAGTTGTTTCGGGTAGTGTTACGATGACACAATCATATCAAACCATTTTACCTTTGATTCTTTGAAACATAACATTGATCACATAATTTGATCATGATTATGCCATTAATCTTCTCAATTTACTTGATAACTTGTTTACCATCGTGCCAAAAATTGTTTGTTTCAAACTATGTCACATTAGCCATTTAGACCTTGTTTATGCATCATCATATTGTCCAATCTTGTCTAGCTTGTTTGGTCAAAACCTAGTTTCAACATTGAGTTTTCAATTAAACTTTTCAAATTTTGGATTCAAACATTGATTGATTTCTATTTAGGCCTCAATTTGTGGGGATGATACATAGATCTTTCTCTTTTGGGTTGCGTAACTTTGATTAATCAATTACCCAAATTTGAAAACTATTGATGGTTTGTTTGTTCACAGAGCCTATCCTCATCATTGTTTATGCCTTTATTTGGGAGAATACATCCTTTCTCCAAGATCCTTTTGCCTTATGGCTTATGCCAATTGATCATGTTTATGTTTGATTCAATGTACTAAGTCTATGCCAAAGTTGTTTCCAAACTTGTTAAATTAAATAAAATCACATCATCCTTTGCTTCAAGCCTAGATTTTGACATCATTTGGCCAAAAGTCATATAATAGCCTATTTGAGCCTATATTTTGATTTTGTATTTGGACAAAAGAGCTAGCGACTCTTTTCCCTTTCTTAGTTTAGACATTGTTTGGAACACTTTGACCTAGACCTTTGACATACCATTTTTTATTTAGATTCTTGAACTTTTGTTCATATGACATTTAAAATTATACTATTTTATGCCAAATCTTAGCACAAACCATTTTGGAGATACAACTCCACCTTTGACCAAGTTTGACCAAATTTAAACCATTTATCCTTTAGACATAGTTTTTTAGAGTTTTTAGAACTCTAAGCCTTTTTGTTTCATATATTTCATAATTTATGTAGATATGTCTAGCTAAACTTATGGTGGAGTCATGTAAAATCTAACTTATGATGAAATGGTTGCACAAAATCCCACTTCAAACCCCTATAGAGAAATATTTTATACGGATTTTTATTATTCTCCCTACAATACTCCATATGGGGAACATAGTCAAAATCCACAAAATCTAAATTAAATTACCAATTGGGATGATATAGTTTATGAGGAGGAATTTGAAGACCCAACTATATATAATGTTGTTTAGGATATAGATCCATACCCTATATAAAATAATCAATACACAAAACATATTCAAGAACCAAAACATGATCCAACGTAAGATTGGGATGATATGGTTTATGAGGACTTAGATGCATTGGCTTGTGCAAGAAATCAAGATCTGTAATGCCCCATTACCATTCTGATACCTTATCCTTTGGCTTGTGTGAGTAACCAAGCCCCATGCCATCCTATTGTTACCATTGTATGACCTCATCCTTTGGCTTGTGTGAACAACCACACTCCACACCATCTTATTATTACCATTTCAATGCTTCATCCTTTATCTCATGTGATCAATCATGCTCCCCAATGCCCTACCATTATCCAACCCTTGATCATTTTTCATCCATTTTCAATAGTTACATACTTTAGAAAACCATAGCCCATTCTTCATCTAGTACTAATACCATCCAAAGCTTAACCAATTCAATCATTTTAAGAATAAGATGTGTTCAAAATTGGTATCTTATAGCTCATTAGAAACCAAGGCCAAGAAAACCAATGAAGCCAAGATGTTTTCATTGAACCAACCATTTGTGATAATTCAACCTATGATGAATCACATATTGATCCTATACCAATTATCGAGGAGTCTCACTTTGATGATCAAATATTTATTAAGTCATTTCTTAATGATTATAACCACCTTTGGGAAAATCATTACCTCAACCATATGCTATTTTTAAAGAGTCTCCCCTTGATAATCCAATCCCTGAGGAGTTGTCTCTTGATGTATTTCTCATCAAGGAGGAGTCCCACTCTGATAAACCAATTTTTGTGGAGCCCATTATGCCATTATAGGCCATTACTTATCTAATACAAAACATTAGACAAGACATCATTGTAATAGAGTACCCATTAGATGAAGAATCATAGTTAGAGTAAGGTTTTGTTATTAAACCAACATCATATTTAGCATCAAAATTAGAATCAACATTAGTTTCAACATCATATTCAGATTCCATTGAGTTGGAATCAAATTCAGATACATAATATGTTCATGACTATTACAAAATTGGTTAGGCATGCCTTATAGATTAATTTGAATAAATTTTTTATCCTTCTAATTTTTTTGAGGATGATTAATTTAGTATCACCACAAGTTCTCCTAGTATATTTTATGAGGATAATGTAATCCACCCCCATTCTATTACCATTCTACAGGCCATTACCATCAACCAAAATAGCCATATTATTGACATTCCATCTCCCACAAGTGTCGATTGGGATTGATAAAATCACACTTTTTTGAACTTCATCCATGGTGACATAGTAGTTAAAGAAGAGCAAGGAGGCCAAGACCACATTCAAGTATCATAAGAACACTCTCCTAGTGAAGCCTTTTTAGAGGCATTAGGGGACAAGAAAATTTCAAACTCAGCATCTTTTATTGAATTTTTTTTTGAAGCACTAAAATAAAATCAAATTCAAAAGATAATGTTCATTAGTGAAACCTTCTTGGAGGTGCTATGGGACCATCAAGATGACTTAATTGGTTAAAACCTCATTGAGGTGTCAATAGCCAAGCATAATAATTATTCACTACTTGATGAAGACAATATCAAAGATCAAATCAAAATAGCTTCCAATATACACTATATTCAATGGTAGCTACTCTTAAGATCAAACAATAAAAAAATCTGGTGGTCTTATCGAGAGAACAAGCCTTTAACCCTGATGTGGCAAATCTGGCATCAATAACATTATGTGTGATGGAAAGTCCCACTCTTTATTTATTTCCCCTCCATCATTAATTATATTATCATCCACCATTACATTTCAAAAAAAAACATATCATCCATTATGTATCCCTATTTTCCATCCATGACCACACTTTTCATTATAGAGGCTACAAAGATACCTTTTCTCAATGTTTGATGGAATCAAAATCAATAACCAATGAAGATCACAACAACATTATTAGCATCCAAATCTACAACCAATTCTTGATAGAGAAACTATTTAGATGAGGTGTGGGCTAGAAATTAACATGATTGATTATTCTATCTATATCATCTACTAATTAGGATGTGCATCTCCACTTTAGTAAGAACATTAGAATCATATGCCATTTATCATAACCAAGCTAGAACCAAACATGTACCATACCATTTCATTGACATGCCATTGCCATTGTTACATATCCTTTTGCCATTATTGCTTATCTTAGACATTTACCCCATCACTTGGGGTAAATTCTCTTACCATTTTATCCAATTTATCAAATCATCATTATCCTTAACAAGACCATACCATCCTATCATTCTATTCTTATCTAGACCAAATCTTATTTTTTAGTCATCTTACCCAATCCTATTTTGATCTTGGTTTCTTTAGTTCTTTCTGCACCTTTTACAAGGGGATTCTGGTGAAGTCTCAAATCTTATCAAATCCATGTTTTAATGATAATCTATGAAAGTAGTGTGATAGTTGATTTAGCAAGATATTTTTCATTTTCTATCCTGTATCAAAGTTGGTTTATGTGAGCCTGATTATAACTACTATGGGCAAATCAATGTTTCACTAGTCTTGTTACTAGTTATAACCACCTATGGGAAAATTAGTATCATTGATCTATGTTATTATATCCTAGTTATAACTACCTATGGGAAAACTAGGGGTAACATTTGTTTATCATGCATTATCGCATCACCTTGCCATTATTATTTTCATTTGAATGGCCATTTTTTGAATATGAGAACTTTTTGGGACATAGCTAATTTTTTCCTACCTTTTTATGTGGATGGAATTATTATTACATAAGGTAATTTAAAGACTATGTGCATCATGCTTAATTCATGTTGAGGTCACTTCAGTCCCCCTTTCCATACACTCTCACCATTTTGTGAGCGATCTAAGCTAACGCTCTCACCATTTTGTTTGTAGGTATCTTGTCATTCTCTAACAATTTAAGATAGCTAAAAATACCAAAAACATTTCAAATATTTCAAAATCCAAAAATATTTGTTTTATCTAAGCTTATTTAGTTACCCTCGATATACCCTACTAGGGAAAAGTCATTGTTAGGATGATTTCATTTGATTTTGTTTTCAAAATTTCTATTTGTTTGTTTACTTCAAGTTATTTATCTGTTTATGCACTATCTATTTATTTATTTGTTTCTTTCACTTGCCTATTTGTTTGATTTCAACACTATTGACTTGACTCAATCTATATATGTTCATTGGGTGATTCTTTGTGCACATTTTTCTTGAGTCCATCCATATTCATACATCAACATTATCATCATGGTTTTTATCATTGGTGTATTATTTTTGAGTGTTTATTGGATCAAGAGTTAGTCCTCATGCACATTTTGAGATAGTCTTCATGATGTTATATCATGATACATACCATCATGTGCTACAACTAAAACTAGCTTCAAGAAAGTCTACAAATAATGGAGCCACAGAGGTTTCTCCTTCATACCTTTAGAAAACCTTCCACCCATCTTGATCAAATTAACTCACTGACCATTCTAGCTGTATTATTGGTAATAAGGGCTTGCATCTCCTTGTTATAAATTATAACTAAATGTTTTATATAGATAAATATTATTCTTCTATCCATCCCTTTTATCATCTTGTGCATCGTTATATGCCTCATTGTTTGTGGCTTCTTTAGTCATTAGACCATTATATCTAAATTTGCACACATTCATCTTTAATCTATATTCTAGGGTATATCCTTGAGTTATACTTACTAATTAGCCCTAATTAGGGCACAATAATCTTTAGCCAATCCATGTCCTCTTAATGATTATAACCACCTATGGGTAACTCATTATTTTGACTTTTATTCTTGATTATAACCACCTTTAGGCAAATTAGTATCATTTTTAAATCAATGCATACAAGAATTTTTTCATTTGGATTAATCTCACCCATGGGTTAATTCCATATTCTTCTTCTTTCTTATTTTTTAGGGACCATCCATCCACATATGTGACAGCCACTCCCTTGAGGGGGCATCACCATAAGCTTGCCAAATACCATTTGGAGCTTTATTCTTCAATCATCATCTTATTTTTGGCATACATGACATTTATCATTATTTGAGAATACATTGATATGCCTATATTTTGTAACACCTTCCCAAATAAGAGAAAATTTTAGACTCCTAAACCTAGCCATTAATGACCATCAACTAGGTTTTTTACTAATTTCTACAAAAATGCACAATTTGGCCTAAAAACACTAAATACATTAAAAGCTTTGAAATTGAAATATTCAAGTGATAATTTTGGCCAAATTATCCCTAAATATAAAAATGCATTTTATGAGCTATCTAACTTTGATCAGATCATTTTGACTCAAAATGCCAATTTTGCACTTAGGTGCCCTGGATTGCTATTTTTTGTCAAATATCTTGCACAAGACATGTGCCTTTGTTATTTAGTGTTGACAACATCCTAAATAGGATAATGGATCTAATACATATAAAATTTAATTCTAATTCTAATTCAATCAAATTTTGAGCTAATAATAGGACATTTGGACCAATTTGATTAATGTGTGCACCAAAGAGCCAAGGTTTGCACCAAAATGACTAATTATGCTTAAAGCTAATTAATTCAAATCATGAGACTAATTAAGAATTCCATGTAACTTGTTGAATAAATCTTTATTGGAAATTTATTTTCATTAAATGTATCATCAAGTGGCATCATCCTATGGGGTGGCATCCACAAGCCATAAATGCATAAAATATCAAGATGTATGCCTCCCATGCCTCATTAAGACCCTTCATGCCTATTTAATGCCCTATTATTCCAAATATTAATGAGGATATTTGTATATTTAATTTCATAATTGTATTTATTCATGGCAACACATCTCAATCTTGAGATGGATGGTCATGGTTGATCCTAAAACCATTCTAAAAATCTATAAATAGGAGAGCCATGAACATGAATTTTAAGATCTTTTATGCCAAACTTATAATTCCCAAATGCATTCAAATTCATTACAATTTAGTGTTATAATACCCAAATATTGATCCAAGCCAAAACCAAACATGGTGCCAAGGAAAGATGGAGATAGCCACACTTCATTGATGCATAATTCATGAGCACAAATCAAACAAGCCACTTCAACAAGCTATTTAAAGCATCTAAGGAAGGTGAAAGAAGGTTTATTTTCCATTTTAGTTTTTATTTCCATGCTAGTCTTATTAATTAATCTCCCGCTTTGCAATAGGATTAAGGTGTTAACATTAGTGTGTTTTATTTGGATTTGTTTTATTCACTAACACAATACTAATCTCCCCTTATTGCAATCCTATGTTCACAAGGAGGAATTAAAAGAAAGTTTCTAAGATGACTGATTCACCCCCCTCTTATTCGTTATGTTTCCAAAAATTGGTATTAGATCCTAATACTTTGAAAGAGGCTTAACAACCTAACGGAGATATTAGAAGTAAGGATGGCTAGTAGTCAATTTCAAGGAGGTTTCTCTACCAGTAAGGCTCCATTTTTCAATGGGACTAATTATGCATTTTGGAGCATAAAAATGAGGACATATCTAATGTCAATGGGCCATGACATATGGTAGTCATTTTTGGATGGATACACTCCACCTCTTACACCACCAACTATTGTAACAAGTAAAAATGAAAGTGAGAGAAATTCTAAGGTAATGAATGCCATTATATGTGGCCTATCAGAGGTAGAGTTTATAAAGGTGATTTATTATGAGTCAACCAAGGTGATATGGGACAAATTGAATAATATTTATGGAGATGCTAAGGTGAAGATGGATAAATTATAGACTCATATAAGGTAGTTTAAAATTTTGAGTATAAAGGAAAATGAGAGCATTACATCTACATGTTAAGGGATGATGAAGTGGTTAATGTGATTAGAGGATTAGGAGAAGAAATGAAAGAGTCTATAGTTGTTCAAAATGTATTGATATCAATAACTCCTAAGTTTGATTCTAAGGTGTTTATAAAATAAAAGACTCAAGATTTGAACAAGCTAGAAATAGATGGGATTCATGGCATCTTGACTACCTATGAGATGAGAACAAATAAAGGAAGACCTCCTAAGAAGAAAGAAACATTAAAAGATAAGAAAAATTAAAAAGTTAAGAATGTCAAGGATGAGGTATGTTCAGATGTTGATGATGATGAATTGATATCCAAGTTTGGTAAGAAATTGAGGTTTGGATCTAGTAAGTACAAGGGTAAGTTACCTTTCAAATGCTTCAACTATGGTAAGATTAGTCACTTTGTATCTAAGTGTCCTAAAAAGGATAATATTGAGCATGATGAAGAACATGATGAACATCATGGTGATGATAATAAGGTCTATAAGCATGATAATAAAAAGATAGATTAGAATAAGTATGAAGGTAAGAAAGGGTCATTCAAGAACAAGATAAGTTTATATACCAAACAAGGTAATAAATCATCTGATGTAAGTGACACATGTACATATGATAGTGATGATGATAGTAATGAACATGAACATGAAAACAATGGAACCTTATCCATGGATATAGAAACAAATAATGAGGGTTGCTCAAAGTGGAAAGGCCTTCTAGATGATGAAGAATCAGATGAAGAAGAGGCTGAAGTCAACCTCAAGTTAGAATTTGTGAGTGATCTAGAGTAATTAAAGTTCCAAATAAGGAAGAATCACAAACTAAGATCATTAGTTAAAGAATATGAAGAGAAGATTGTTTTGTTTGAAGAGAGATTGAGTAACACATTCAAAGATCATGATGATATCATCAATTAAGACCCAGGTGGAGATAGTCACTACTAGCCTAAAGGCTAAGGAAGAAGAATGAACCAACTATGCATCAAAAATAGAGTCCTTAAAGTCAAAATTATATCAAGAAACTAGAAAGATGAAGGCCTATGAGAGATTTCAAAAGAGAAATGAGCCTCTAGATGACATCTTGAGTAGTCAAAAGTCTACAAGTGATAAGACATATCTTAGTTTTAAAGAACACCAAAAGGAGGTAGCTCAAGTAAAAAAAAGGATAATGAAGACAAGAAGGTCAACATAAAGATACGAATCAGATAGCCTAATACTATAAAGTAGGTTAATTCATTTAATGGTTATTATTTTACATGCAATCAATTTGGTCATAGAGTAATAGAGTGTATAAGACCCTCTAAAAATGAATATGGATGGGATTATGAAAGGAATCATTAGTCAGTAATATGGGACACATTTCAAGCCTCTATCCTAATAGAGTTAGAAGGTCATCAAGTCGAAACAAGAGGTTTGAAGCCCCTAGAGTGAAAAAGAGAAGGAAAATGAATGTGTGGAAACCAAAGACAATAAAGGTAAATTATGATTAGTCTATAAACCCAAGTGGACTATTTGTTATGGTAAAGCATAATTTAGATGTGAAATCAAGTCAAGAATGTATGTTATCACCTCATATTATTAACCACATGAATGATGGAGAGGTCAATCCAAATAGATTAATCAACCCTAAAAGGATCCCAAAGGATATTAAATCTTGTGAGAGAATGTAGATCTAGGAATCTCTTGATTTTGTGTTATTTTAGTGCCCTATGGAAAGGGATGATTCCATTAGGATTCATGTAGACACTCTTAATTTATTAGAAACATGGTGAATGCTTGGTTTGTGGGGGAGCTATTCAATTTATTCATAAGCTCATATAATATTTGTTAACAAGTATAGATGGTTTGATAATTCTTATTCATTTGATGAGCTCAAGCTATGAATACAAAAGGGGACTTACTATTTCTTAAATTAATATCAAGATTTTGGTATCTTGGTAAGTATTCTTAAGGTTTAGAGTTTATTTGAAGACTATAATTAGTTTAAGGGGGAGTTTGGTAGCTTTGAAGTTCTTTTTCAATTTCTAAGAGTAGTTGCCAAAGAGGGAGAATGAGTGGTTATAGAAGTTGTAGTATGTATGACCCTTTATCATTAATGTCAAAGGTGAGAAAGCTCAAGAAGGAAGATTGACCAGATTAGGGGAGATGAGAGGGATAAAATTAAAGAATGTTTTGACATCAATGATAAATATGTTAGGTTGTGGAGCTAAAAGCTTCACCAGGATGCAAACATGGAGGTGGTGCTGAGTGTCACAGTAACCAACATCAATCAAGCCTACCAACATCGTTCAGAGGTGGATAGGAAGCTACCAACATCGATCATGGATCAGTCGATGTTGGTCATCTACAGATAGACAATGATCAATGTTGGTCATCTGTGCAGTTTTAGAACTACTAGTTTCATGAACAATTTGTTTAATGAACCAGTTGTTTGCATGTAAAGACTAATTTTAGTCTTGGAGCTGCATGTCTAATTATTGTAATTAGAAGTCTAATTATTATTTGCATGGGATCTATATAATAGATTCATGGGTTGTATTTTAAAGTGTGCTAGATAGAGAGAGCAAGGTTAGCTCCTTCAGAGGGAAGAGAGCAAGGTTAGCTACTCATAGTGCCACAGTGCCAAGTGTTTATGATCAGGTAGATCTGTGGGAGAGCAAGATCTGGTAGAAGATCCATAGGGGTGCTGGTGTGTAAGATCTAGGTTGACAGGTGTGCAAGGCTAGGTTGATCTATGGTATAGCAAGATTAGGCTAGATCTACATGGTAAGTAAGGTCGGTTGATATACAAGTGTGTGTGTGTGTGTGTGTGTGTGTGTGTGTGTGTGTGTGTGTGTGTGTGTGTGTGTGTGTGTGTGTGTGTGTGTGTGTGTGTGTGATCTAGGTTTGCAGGTGTGCAAAACTAGGTTGATCTACAGGTGGTAGCAAGATCAGGGAGATCAGTAACCTAATAGGTAGTAAGATCAAGTGAGATCTACTTGGAGTATGTGGTGTACTCAAACTTGGAGTATGAGGAGTACTTGTGTACTGGTAGTATTATTATTGACTGGTGGAGGTGAATAACAACTCTGTGTTTGAGTTGTTTGTTGTGACCATAGTTGAAAGAGAAAACTCTTGAGGGAGATTATTGTATGCCCTAGAGGTGTGGGAAGAGTGTGACTTCTTTATTGTAATTCCTTCTAGAAGAGTATTAATACAATTGGGTATTGTCTCTCATATTCTATGTTGTTTTTGATTTCTAGTTACTTATTACTTCTGGTTAAATTTCGTGTTTAGTTACTTATACAAAGGTAATCAATTGTGCTCCTAATCTTGACAGTGGAATCAGAGCTATTTGTTGTTCTAGATTCCTAACAAAGTGGTATCAGAGCTAGGGTTACAGGTTCACAGAGCCTGGTTTAGAGCAGGTTTGTGTTTGATTACATGTCACTCTCAGGGGTTTCTGATTGAGTGGGAGTATAGCAATGGTAGAATAAAGTAAGCTAAGAATGGAGGAATTCGAAAGCAAGAATGATCAATTATGGAGTTATGGAAGGAAAGAGTAGGTAAAGAAAGATTGCTAGTTGGTTGAAGATCAACATGAAGGAAATGAAGAAGCAGATGTTGCAGGGATTGTTGCACAAGATGCTCTTATATGTTCCTTGCATAAAGTAGAATCTTAGTTTATAGATTTTGTTGCCTCTTTCCATGCAGCCCCAAATAGAGTATTTTTCCATGTTAAGGTCTATGGAGACTTTGGAAAGAATTATTTAGGGGTTGGTGAGCCTTGTCAAAGTATTGGTAAAGGGGAAGTGTAGCTAAAATTGCAGACGGCCAACACATGGGTGTTGAAGGATGTCACGCAAGTCCTAGTTCTGAAGAGGAGGATAATTTATTTAGGAAAGTTGGGTGATGAGAGATGCATAGTAACTCTCATAGCGGATGCACTTGAATTAGCATGTGGTAAGAAAGTATGTACTCTTTATCTACCTACTTGTATTACTGATTCACCTTCTATTGCAAAGATGTGGCTTTGTAGGCTTCGTCACATGAGTGAGAAGGGAATGCATGTTCTTAAGAGGAAGTCAGATGTCTTTGACAAACTTACAAATTGGAAAGCCTTGGTTTTCTTAGAGGAGATGATGGACAGAGATCAGCTGAGGGGACTGAATAACTCTGAGTAGGGTAGTTTGGATAGGGTTTTAATCTAAGGTAAGCTCATGGGTAAAAAGTCATCACTCACAGGAAAACACAATTACCAACGTTAGTCAGGTGGAATCGATGTCAATCAGGTAGGTACCGACATCAATCATGTGCAGACTAGAGTTAGTGGTGTCAGGCAGGTGGCTACTGGCATTGGTCAAGGAATTGACATCGATGACCAAGAAGACATTGATGTTAGTCAGGGAACCAACATCAACGATTAGGTGGATTCGACATCAGTCGAGTGCAGACTAGGGTCAACTAGGGAATGGATTTTGAGTGGACAGTAAGATATCAAGGAGTCTCAAATGCCCATATAGAGGACTGAAAGGGTAAATAAGCCTCAAATTTGTTATTCCCCTTCTTTATACTGCTTGCTCACTGTAGAGCAGGTAGAATCTAGGAAATAGTGGGAGCATGGCATGAATTCTTTGGAAGAGAACCAAATGGGAGATTTAGTAGAGTTGTCAGCTGGGATAAAAGCACTAAAAGATGAATGGATTCCTTGGTTAAAGAAGAGAGAGAATGGACATGTGAGATAGAAGGCTAGGTCATATGGTCTTGAGGAAGCTCTAGGATAGTGGTACAGGTTTGATAGGTGTATGACAAAGCATGGCTTTAGTCAGTGTCATTGTAACCATTGTGTTTACTTTACCAGGTTGGATAGTGGTCATGACATTATCCTATTACTGTATGTGGATGATATGCTTGTTTCAGGTTCATATATGCAGGGTTTTGCTAAGCTAAAGGTAAAGTTAGTTCAGTGGTATGCCAAAAAGGATTTAGGGGGAGTGAAATTCTTTGGCATGAGTTTTTCTAGAGACATGGAAGGTCACAGGTTGATTTTGTCTCTAGATGATTATGTGAATAAGGTAGTGGCGAGGTTCAACATGTAAGATGTAGAACTAGTTAGCACACCTATGGATGGACAGTTCACAGAATAGTGTCCCAATTCACATGATGAGGTTAAGTACATGTGTACTAGAATTGTTTTTGCCCCAGTAGTGGGTGTTGTCAGCAAGTTTGTAGCGAATATGGGAAAGAAGCATTGGAGAGTAGTTTAGTGGATTCTCAAGTATCTGAGAGGGACCAACAACAAGTATACATGTGATGCAGGGTCAGGGACTTCTCTACATGGGTATGTAGATTCAGATGTGGCAGGTTACTGGGATGACATGCAGAGCACCATAGGATGTGTGGTGGTTGGTCTTCAAGATTGAGCTTGAAGAGGGATATAAGCCAAAAAAAAATTAGATGATGTACAGGTATAGGTACAGGTGCATCTATTTATCTCTAAGTGGGAGATTGTTAGGTTGTGAAGCTAAAAGCTTCACCAAGATGCAAACATGGAGGAGGTGTTGAGTGTCACAATAACCAGTGTCGATCAGGCCAATCGATGTCAGTCAGAGGTGGACAGGAAGCTATCAAGATCAGTCATGGATCGGATGATGTCAGTCATCTCTAGATAGAGAGTGACTGACATCGATCACCTATGCAGTTCTAAAACTGGTAGTTTCATGAATAGTTTGTTTAACGAATCGGTTGTTTACATGTAAAGACTAATTTTAGTCTTGGAGCTGTGTGCCTAATTATTGTAATTAGAAGTCTAATTATTTTTTCATGGGATCTATATAATAGACTCATGGGCTTTATTGTAAAGTGTGCTAGATAGAGAGAGCAAGGTTAGCTCCTTCAAAGGGAAGAGAGCAAGGTTAGCTCCTCATAGTGCCACAATGCCAAGTGTGTGTGATCAAGTAGATCTGCAAGAGAGCAAGATCTAGTAGAAGATCCATAAGGGTGTTGGTGTGTAAGATCTAGGTCGGTAGGTGTGTAAGACTAGGTTGATCTATGGTATATCAAGATTAGGTTAGATCTACATGGTAAGTAAGGTCGATTGATCTACAGGTGTGTGTGTGTGTGCAAGATCTAGGTTTGTAGGTGTGTAAAACTAGGTTGATCTGCAGGTGGCAGTAAGATCAAGGAGATCAGCAACACAATAGGTAGCAAGATCAGGTGAGATCTACTTGGAGTATGTGGTGTACTTGGACTTGGAGTACGTGGAGTACTTGTGTACTGGCAATATTATTACTGACTGGTGGAGGTGAACAACAACTCTAT
This sequence comes from Torreya grandis, assembly GCA_037957365.1. Classification (NCBI taxonomy): domain Eukaryota; kingdom Viridiplantae; phylum Streptophyta; class Pinopsida; order Cupressales; family Taxaceae; genus Torreya; species Torreya grandis. Next base: position 561,401 of record JARHVA010002785.1, read on the forward strand.
GTTTAAGTTGTTTGTTGTGACCGTAGTTGAGAGAGAGAGAGAGAACTCTTGAGGGAGATTATTATACATCCTAGAGGTGTGGGAAGAGTGTGACTTCTTTATTGTAATTCCTTCTAGAAGAGTATTAATACAATTGGGTATTGTCTCTCATATTCTGTGCTATTTTTGATTTCTAGTTACTTATTACTTCTAGTTAAATTCCATGTTTACTTGCATATACAAATGTAATCAATTGTGCTCCTAATCTTGATAGTGGAATCAGAGCTATTTTCTATTATAGATTCCTGACAAAAGAGGGAGATTTTTTAGCATTGTTCATGTTGTTAAGGTTTCAAATTGATGTTGTCATTAATGTCAAAGGTTCTTATGAAGGTTTATGTCATATGACTATAATTATTATTTTCATTGATGTCTTAGTGGTGATCTAGTGAGTGTTGTGTTGTAACAAGCTAAAGTGTTTAAGGTCATTTGGAATGGTCATGAGGTCATAGGTTTTCATCAGGTCATTAAAGAGTATAGCTATGAGAGAGAATATTAATCAGTGTTGTAGTGATTCTATGAGTGTAACATATGATTGATATATGTTATTATGTTTTCATGAGTGATGTGAAGGTCAACATGGAAGATATTTGTTGTCAAAGTTGTCAAGTGCTTGAGCCTAGTAGTGTTTTGAGAGGGTATGTGCATAGGATGCCTAGTCTTATGCATGATGAGGCATGGTGGCATGGTGATATGGATGTTCTCAGACTTGTAAATGTTATAGAATATTAATATAAAGTGTCTTTGAGGATAAGGTGTCTTATGAAGCTTAGTTATGGCATGAAGATACCTTGTGTGAAGGCATAAGCTTGGTTTCATGGTGAGATAAGGTTGTATAAGGATTTTTGAAATTATTTTAGCATGTGATATGTTAAGTGAGTATGTGCATAAAGTATTGAGATCTTGAAAAGATGTTTGAAGTTTAGTTCAAGGCCTAATCAAGTGTGAAGACTTATGTGTAGAAAGCAAGATGGTGAGAGCATGTCCTAATGAGGTATGAGGTTAAGTTTCTAAGGTAAGTATGCATATGTGATCTTTTTCAAATGTGTGATAGGTTTTCCCAGGTGTATTCATGAAGTTTTAGGTCAAAATTTGAAGGTTAAGGGAAGAAAAAGTGTTTTGAGGTCTCTCAAGTGCATAAAATAAAGGGTTCTCAACTTGAAAAGGATTTTATTGTATTTTTAGATAATTAAACCTATGCATGGAAACCTAATATATTCATATTAGATGGGGAATATTCATAGATCAAAATTCTAGGCATTATTTTTTTCATTGAGCGGCTATGCTTTATGAGCAATTGTTAAGAATGGAAACAAGTTTAAAACCCTCTTAGAACCCTAATAAGGACCCAATATTTAAGATGTTGATAAAAATTGATCATGATGAATTGAATTACTTAGGTAAGCTATTTTATCTTTTATTTTACTCTCCCAAGTACCTCCATGTGGTATTGGTTAGAGAGAGGAGAGAGAAAATGTTGAGTTATAAGCTTATTTCTGAAGAAGTTGTAATTTTCAAAATTTGTATTGGGAAAATTTTGAAAATAATTGGATGGATAAGGTTGAGAATTTTATTTGATGTCCATTCTAGTTTATAGATAGTTTAAATTCCTCAAATGTGCTAAAATAGTCATCTAAGTTAGCTAGTTGCTAACAAGTGTATCAGTCTAAATAGTGAAAAACCCAAGAATCAACGAGAAGATGATTTGGGATGTGTGTTCAAGGTAGAATTATGGATCAAGGTGAATGAATATGTTTTTTATGACTGTTATGTCCTATTACTTATTTTTAGAGAGATTGGAAGTTAGGTATAGTGGTGAAAATGATGAAGCCAAAATGGCTTGTTTGACTCAATGAGGACTATGTAGTGAGGTCAATAAATTGGTCTATACGACAAATAATTGCCATTAGACCATATGTTTTTTATATTTGAAGATGGTTTGGACATTTGATAGGATAATTTTAATTAATTTTAAGTCTTTTAAATTTTTTATGTAGGTGTTAAAGGTCAATGTCACCATGACTATGCTTTAAGGTAAATAGGCAGTTCTGAGTAAGCAAGTTGCAATGATGAGTTTGAGGATTTATGCTCTAATTTAAAGCATATAATGAATAGGGTGTTGTTTTTTTACATTAAAGTCCTTTTAATTATTCTTTAAATCTTTAAATTTAGTTTAAGAGGTTGAAAAGTTGAATTCAAAATGGCGTGTCTAGTTCATGCAAGACTATGTGAGATAAGGTCAGAAGATTTATCTACAAGACAAATGTTTGATATTAGATATTATGGCTTTTATTATTTAAGTTGTTCTAAGTATGTTATATAATATTTTTTATTTATTTATAATCACTAAAATTATCATTTTAGGTGTTTTATGTCAAGTAGTTTCATGATTGGCTTTTGATAGTCTTGGCAGTTTTGAGTGAGCATACTAAAGAGATGAGTTTAAGACCTTTTGAACTAATTTGAAGTATTTAAAGAATATGGTTATGAAAATTAGGTAATATATACTCTATATATTATTTTTTTTATCATTTTTGAGTTTATTAAGTGATTTTTATATTTATTATTGAAAGGCAAATTTTTAGTGCACATAGACCTAATAGGACTGAGTTCTAATGAGGGGTTTCAAGTGGTGATTGGATATAAATAGTGTCATGGACATAATATAAGATTTTTTGGGGTATATTTTATTTGTTTAACCATATTTTCATACTATTTTTGGAGTTTAAAAGTGTTTAAAGGAAGACAAAGTATAGTGTGTCCTAAATTAGACCTAATGGAATTAGGTCTCCATGAGACCTAAGAGTGAAATGAGGTCCAATAGAGTTATGATAGACTAAAAGGAACTAAATATTCATTTTAATAATGTTAATTACATGTATTAATACCTATTATATGTCTTACCTAAGAGGTTAAGGGTGAGTATTTGATTAAGTGGCATATGAACAAGGAATGATATATATACAAAGCAATTTTAAACCTATTTGAATGAGCAAAATATAGTAAGAAAATGAAATATCACATTGGTAATTAGAAGGATGTATTTTATACCATCTAAATATTATATATAAACTATGATGAATATTTTATATAGGTTTTGTGTATGAAAAACATGTTCATATGACTTTATCAAGTCAAGAAGAGGATTAGTTGAGCAAAGAAGCCTAGAAGATAGTTTGAGAGGGGTAAAAGAGAGAGAACAAATGAAGAAGTTAATCATCATCTATTATATGAAAAAAAGGTGTTCTATAAGTGATAAAATATTTTAGGTGCTTGAGTTAGTGTTGGGTCATCTAGGGGATTAGTGCCTCCTTAGAAATTGGTGTTTGCTAAAGCCTAGCTAGGTTGATGCTTAGCTAGTTGGGGTTGGTTCTCCATGTCCACATGTGCTTCAATAAATTATGATATTTTTACTTATAGGATTATATTCCATTTCATAGATCATTGCGTTTTCTTCCTCTTAAGGTTTTTCAACATATATGATGTGTTGTCTTGTGTAATCTTGTTTCATGCTTGTAAGGTTGATTGCTTATGCATTGTTTAATCTCTTTGTTGATGTGATGCTTCATGTATGCTAAGAAATAATTTAAATAAATTTTATAAGAGGACTGATTCACCCCCCCCTCTTATTCAATTTTTTTCCAACAGATCTTATCAAATTCTTTAGAATCTGTAATAAGGCCATCAATTTTTGCTTAGTATGGTCAGGAGAGAAAGATTCAAGTCAAAAAATCTTGGGAAATAATAGGGAATATAATGAAATTAAATTTAGTGGAATTGGTTTTAATATTCATTCCCCCATATTTATGAAAAATCACTATCAATTTAAAGGGGTCACTATGTCCTAGTCATCCAAACAAGGTCCATGTTCATCTCTATTTCTCCACTTCAAAACTTGATGGGGAAAAATGGTTATAGTGGGATTATTTTAGGGTGAAATACGACTATAATCAAAATTCATATGACCTTAGTTCTCCCTACGTGAAAACTAAAAACCTTGGTTATCTCATTTTTAGATATTTTCCATTCTGTTAGACCTTTCCTACATCATATTCTCATCTTCTACACATCCTCATTCCATCTCAGTTCCTTCTCACACTAGACAAGATCTTTACAGACCCCGTAAGGACATTTTAAAGGATTTTTTACCACCATATGTTTCCTTTAGGCCCAATTTATGGCTTAGGGAGGAAACTCATAGCCTAGGCTATGGCATGAAAAAGTGCCTTTTGGGGCATAAATGGATAGAAATGGCTAGTTTTGGGTTGTTTGGCCAATTAGGGTTGAGATATATGCCTTTTCCTCATTCATTTTGAGTCTTCTCTAATCCATCTCCTACATTATTTCTTTTATCTTCCCACTTTATCATCACACTCAATGTTTGGTTGCCTCCTTGAATCTCTATTATTTCTTGCTTGGCATAATAGCTTTCATTGTGACAGGGGATACCCACTCTATTACAACTATTCTAGTGATTCGCATTGCTATCTACAATGTTCTTAAAGCTTTCAAGTTTCTCCTTACTTCATCAAGTCTCCATCGTACCTATCTCTTATGATCCTTAAATTGGATCTTTCGTATATTGGTAGCTTCTCCTTCACCTCTTCCAAATCTTTTGGCTCTTTGTCTAGACTTAGCTCTCACATAGCCTAATCCTCTTCCTCTCTCACTTCTTAGCTTGGATAATTAGTTGGTAGAAAGTTTGAAAATATCTCTTAAGTTGTATATGAGGTAATTTTGTTTTGAAAAGTGAAATGCTTGTTTATTTGCAATAGTATACATGCTAGGGTTTGATTTGTTTTAGTGATTTAGCTTATTTAGAGTATTGATTAGAATAGTTTTTGAAGTTTCTTATATTTATATGTGGTTAATAATACTTTAATTTCTTGAAATATTTACCATTACATGTCATGAACTCTTTGGAAACATTTCTCATTACATAATAAAATTCTACATGCTCAAAACAAACTATATAGGTTGATTCAACACACTCTCTCACTCTCTTGCTAAACTAAGACATTGCATTATTATAAAATAATAGTGTTAAAAGTAAAATATAGTTCAAAATTACATTAGGCATGCTATTGATCCCTTTCTCAAAAAAAAATTTATTGATTAAAACATCTTTAATTTGGCTTGAAAGTGCCTTTAATATAAGTGTACATATCATTTTTTATCTCTCTTTACTAGGCATTATTGTTTTTTCTATTTCATGCAATATGTTATCTAGTCATAGTTACTTGATTTAATTTGGTTATATCTATTAGAGATACCTACATCCTTTGTGCACTTTATTTTACTATCCTTAACCTTTTTTACAAGTCTATTTATAGCTTGGTGTAAGCTAGAAAATTGGATAGGCACTATATATCTCCTATATCCCATAGAAGACTTGAGCCTTCTAGCCTCTTAGTGGTTTGTTTAAGTACCCTGTGTACCCCATACCAAACACTAGTGGTTCCATTTAGATTCTTATAGATACATTCTAACACACCTAATGGGACCCCATATATTGTCTCATACTAGTTCTATCTTATTTAGAGCTCTCTTAGCCAACTCCCCTCTAATAGCTATTAGGTTTTGATTTCAACTATGTTTTGGTACTCACCTTTGTTATTTTCTCTTTCTTTGATTCTAAGTAATTCTCCCTATTGGTTCTCCATTGGTTTTCCTTTTCTATTTTTTTCTACGTTATTCTTGCTTCATTACATCCATGACTAGTCTCGTACCCTTGGGACATTAATATCATCAGATTCAGGGTCTCATCCATGAGCTCATTCATGATCAAGTCATGTTGTAACGAGACACCATAGATATCATAGGATCTAGGAGGTTCCCTTGACCCAACATGGTGGTCTACACCCTTTTACATTCCAAAGGGAACAAGATTGGAAGGACTATAACTAATGGACTCAATCTCTTTCTCACTAGTATGAGTTTCATTCATTTGAGAATATTTCTTCTTAGCCTCATGTCACATCTCATTGACCCATTAGAGGTGATGAGGATCCCCTTTCATGACTAGGACTTGATGAGCTACATACAAACATTGATGATTGATGTATACATATTAAAGTGAATGAAGTGTATCCTTTTCCCCTTAAGAGTTGATGACATGATTCTTCTAGAGATAAAGCTCACATTTGCTTAGTTTTGAGTGCCTCAACTAGTTTTTGAGAAAGTTTCCTACCTCTTTCTTAGTAAGAGACTCTATAATAAGAACACCCTCATATCCATGCTATGGGTTATAGGTATTCACACTTAGTGAAGTATCTTCATCATGAAGATTCCTTTGATCCTCCTAGCCCTTCCTTTATATTTTTTGAAGAGTTTGCTAATTTTGATTACCACCTATGATCTAGAGATCCATGGGATGCCTATTAGGAGAATTAATGCCCATTAGTTGACCATTTTTTTATGGAACATGACCAACATCATGGATATTTTGGTCATCACGACCACTTCCATGAGTATGTCATGTCTTCTCATCATTATTTTGGGGAACTTTACCCTTCTTTTGGTCATTCCCCACCCCATGGTAGAGATTATTTTCACCATGAGTGTCTTCCCTATCAATAATTAGCTCAACATCATCCTCTCTATGATCATAGTTATGATGATTCCCATGGGAATATGAAACATCATTACTATCATGATCCCCCTCTTGTAGCTCATCACCAACCCACTATCAACCATGATTATGAGGATCTCCATTAGAATCCTCTAGCCCCCTTGATACGTGTTATTCCCCTTCCTGCTCCTATCCTTGAACTACCTAATTTTAATGGGACTCAGGACTCCAATCCCATGGATCATATTATGGAATTCATGATGACATGTATGGAGTATAAATAGGATGAATGCATGATGTTAAATATCTTTACTCATTCTCTTTGAGCCAAATATCTTGTTTGGTTTCAAAATCTACCTCTAGATTATCTATCTAGTTTTAAGCTCCTTCTAGATGATTTCCTCTAGTACTTCAATATCTCTAGACCCTTTAACCTTAGCATCCAATAACTAACCTCCATAGTATAGGAAATGGGTGAGTCAAACTTTTATTTTATACGTAGGTGGCTTTAAGACATCCATACATGTACAATAAAGTTCTAAGATGATCAGCTTTATGATATGTTCACATGAGCATTGAAGTGGGAGGTTCACCTTAATGTCCTCAAGCATGAGCTCACCTCGTATGATGAATTTTTTAATGAGTTTATAAATATTGAAGTATTTTACATGTATGTGGGCATGTATCCCATACCAACCCAAAATTTATCCTCTTCATGTAATTGTAATCAAAATGTGATCAGTGATGGTGCTATTGATTCTCCTCCTAAGAAGTATAAAAATGATAGTCACAAGGTGAGTGATTTAAGCAAGAAGCTATCTAAAAATAAGGATTTTGAATCAAGCACAATAAAATAATGGATGGTGTTTCTTTATGATCCCACCAAGTTTTATAATTTCAATTAGATGAAGGGGCATGATGATGCTAATTATGACACCCAAAAATCTTGTGCACAAGCCTTGCCTTTGTCTTAGAGTTCTCCTCTTATGGAACTCAACTATAAATTTAATGTGTTTAAGGAGCCTCTGCCTAATCATGACAAGGAGAATAAAAATAATAAACCAAAGGTTAAGGGCCCTCATTATCCTTATTTCTCTCCCACCTCTTTTAACTCCTCTTCCTAGGCTAACTCAAGAGGGAAAGCCAAGTGCTAAAGTAATAAGGTCATTTTTACTATTGACTTAACCTTTATTGGGTATGAGTGCTTTCTCAACATGCTCTTAGGTTGGGTTATTAAACCTATTAGAGAGACTAGTGGTGATGGGTCTCATGTCTAGCCCATAGGGGTAGGGAATCCCAAAGTTAGATTTGACTTTTGACATAACATCCCTCCCTAGGGTAGACAACATCCTTAAAACATCATAGAGGATTTGTAGGGCCTCTTAACTATGATCTTCATTTAGGACCTTCTTCACATTTTTCCTAAGAAAAGGGGCCTCATCTTTGATGACCTTTGTCTTTCTCATGAGGGTATGCTATGGGATAATGTTGAATTTTTGTTCAACTCTGATGCACTTCAATACCATCACCCTCCCATCTTATCTTTTGACCCTACCTTTTTTCCCAAAGCTTTGGTTCTTAAAAAGAGGGCTCAGTTCCCTCTCTATATTAAGACCTCCATTGATGAATTATTCATTAAGTGGATCATCTTTGATGAAGGAGATGCATTTAATATCATACCCCTACATGTGTTCAATGAGCTTGGGATCAGTTAGAAAAAGATCTCTAATTTTCATCATAACTATGTTGGTTTCAATAATAACATAGTTACACTAGTGGAGAACTGAATCTTTGGGTCAAGTTTAGCCCCGAGATAGTTAGGATTGATTTTTGTGTGTTATACCTTGATCATTAATACAACATGACCCTTGTCCATCCTTGGACCACTACCATATAGGCAATCATGTTGGCCATGTTTCACATGGTTTAGTTTATGTATGAAGGTGAGGTTCATACCATAGAGGCTAACCTAGACCCCTTGGAATTTCTCTATGTAAAGACAAAGCCCTCAAGTAAGGATTTGGTTGTATCATCATGGGGATATGTGGATTCCCACATACCCCATATGTTTAAGTCTCATTTTCTCAAGGATGAACATTGAGATCTAGTTGAGTATTAAGAAATGTTCACTCCTTCAGAGTTTGGCATGTATCATCTAACTCCCTCTTTGGCTCCAAAATGCCAAGGTGGATCTTCCCTTCTTGAATACCTCTTTTAAGATGTCTCCTTAAATGTCAAGCTTCCCCTCTCTTTGTGCTTTTCCCATTAGAGTATCATATCTTTCAATATATCTTCTACAGAGATTGCTAGCATCATTAAGTCTAATCATGAGTGTTATTCCATCCATGGCATAACATGCAACTTGATCAATGAGAGGAGATCTTATAATAACCTCATGATTATGTAACCTATGTTATTCCATATTCTTAATTTTTATAGTTAAAAGGTCTTGTTCACGAATAATGACCTCAAGTTTGGCACTCTTGTGATTTGGGTCATAACTAGTGAGCCTAAGGATATAGATTCTCCATCTCTTTCTTCATGCCTTTTCCCTATTGTTTGGCCTCTTCATACGATAAGTAGTGGCCTACCTTGAGGGTAGGCCTTTAGTTAGGGTGAGGTGGTGGCCTGCCCTTGGGGGTAGGCTTGGGACTGGGTCTATAGTGCTTTGATAAGCCTCAAAGCTTATCACAAAACCCTCCCTAGGCCCTTTTTTGGTGAATACCCACTCTCATGGCATCCATCATCAAACCTTATGAGTATCCTTAGATATTTGGCTTTTTAACTCCTCCTTGGATGCACCGTAGGATAGAAACAAAGTCTTTTGATTATTTTAATTGGTTAGGCTACTGTTGGATGGTAGTTATCCCTCTACTGACTCCCTCTCTCCTTTTATGTAGTGTTTATAGGTGGTGTAGGTTAGTGGTTATGGTTACTTATAGCTTGCTCCATCCTTCCCTACTGGTCTTCATCTATCATGGGACTCATACCACCCCTCCTTAGCTCTCATTATGGTTGTTATTGATTCACTTTATCATGGTTGACCCCTACATAGTAGTGGCTTTACTGATTGAGATGCCTTTTTTGCCTCCAATAGTATGACTCCTCTTCATGTTTACAGGAAAAATAAACATGACATGATACAATTCATGTAAATAGTGGAATGAAAAAAACATGTTTTTACAAGCTCAACTAGTGTTTTTAGTGTTTCCCTCTCTTCCAACCCTTTCTAGGCAAGTTCTAGGCCCTGTTGGGCTCCCCAGGCCTTTTTTGGCCCTTTCTAGCCTAGGCCATGGGTTTTAGGGTTAAACCATGGATTGGTAGTGGGCCAGACCATGGCCCCTATGTCTTGGTAGTGTTTCAAGCCAAGGGTTTGTCTAGGTAGGTCATATCTTAGGCCTAAGGCCTTTTTTTGGCCCTCTTATGGCCTCTATTTTACTCTATTATTTTTCCTAGAATGACAAAACCTTCATCTTAAGATTTTTGACCCATATTAGACACAATGGTAAGGCCCATTTCTCACTTTGAGGCCTCCTTAGGTTTATTTTAAGACCATTTTAGTCTCTTAAATCCCAAATTCCTCTATCATATTAGGACTATGTACTCCTTGCTAGGGTACACCTTAGGATAGAAGTTGATCTCTCTTCTTTTTTTAGTCAATATTTTCTTAGTTCATTCATAGTTGATCCTTATTAACTCCCTATCCCTTTTTTACTATGGTTATTATAGGTATGGGTTCATGGTTGTGATTACTCTAAGAATTGTTCTAGTAATTATTGACCAGTATTCATCCCTTCATGGACATCCTACCACCCTTTATCACCTCATCCCATAGTTCATATTGGCCTTCACCCCTTGAATGTGACTTGATTGTGTTCTTTGTCTCCCTTGTGCAACTCACTTATCCTATTCTATGTCAAGGTAATATTTTCATAACATTCTCTTATGTCCTTGACCCCCATCATGGTACACCTCTTAGTGGTGATTCACATAGATGTTGGAAGTCAAGGCAACCTAGGACCCACTACAACCACTTGTATTATCAATGACCCATAGAGCTATGAGCTTATTTTATTGGGTTACCCACTTAAGAGTGAGATGAACAATGAAGCTGAGTATCATGCAATCATCAATGCTTTAAATGACACTTGTGTGCTAGGTGAATGTTCTATGTATTTATTCTCTAACTCACTTTTATCTATGTCTCAACTCACTGGTGCTTAGGCCATTCTTAGTTGTGAGTTACCCCCTCTTTTGAGGTAATGAATGATTTGCTTTCCTTCTTCGAGGATGTCAAGGTTACTAATATCCATGATGGGGAAAATACTAGGGCTAACACATTAGTGAATTTCATTTTGGATTATATGATTTGATTTGATATCACTTGTGTCCCTTCTTTACACAAGCTAGATCTAGAACTAGAGTTGGAGTTGGATTTAGATTATACAACATTTGCATCTCACCCATAAATTTCACCATCAACTTCCTCCAACACCATCGTTATCTAGTAAGTGTAGGTAATGTTTTATTTTATCTTTTCAATTCTTTCTTTCCTTTGATTTTATATGGATTCCAGGTACTACATAACACTCATTCATTCAAACATCAACTACTTGTACCTTAAGAGCATACATAATCATACTTACCATGACCCTACTCCTCCCTATGATTACACATAAAATCACATGAAGAATACCAACCTTGGTTATCCTAGTTAGATATATTTTACACTTTATTGGAGATTTTTGACATCATCTTATCATTCCCTACACATCCTTATTTCATCTCGATCCTTTCTCACATTAGACAAGCTCTATAGGGACCCCCTAGGGCCCTTTCAGAGGCTTGTTGACCATCCTATGTGGCATTTAGTCCCAAACATAGTATTAGGGAGGAAAATCATATCCTAGACTACACGTTTCCTTCATAAAATCTATAGCCTAGGTATAATGCATGAAAACATGCCATGTTTGGGCCCAAATAACTAAAAATGGCTAGTTTTAAATTGTTTTGTGGATTAGGGTTGAGATATATGCCTTTTACTCATTCATTTAGATTATAATATCTCTAATACATATCCTTAATTATTGATCTGATATTCCTACTTGATGATCACACTCAAAGCTTGGTTGCCTCCTTGAATCTCTCTTGGTTCTTGCTTGGCATAATAGCTTTCATTGTGATAGGGGATGCCTTACTCTATTATAGCTATTATTGATCATTCATATTGCTATTTATAGTGTTTCCAAAGATATTGGGTTACTCCTTGCTTCCTCAAGACTCCATTACACCTATCTCTTGTACTCCTTGCATTGGATATTCCATAGATTGGTAGTTTCTCCTTCACCTCTTCCATAGCTTTTGGCTCTTGGTCTAGACTCAGCTCACACATAGTCTGATCCTCTTCCTCTCTCACTTCCTATCTTGGATAATTTATTGGTAGAAATTATGCACATATCTCTTGAGTTTGATATGAGATCACTTTTCTTTACAAAGTGAAATGCTTGTTTATTGGTAGTAGTATACATGCTAGGGTTTGATTGGTTTTAGTGATTTAGCTTATTTAGAGTATTGCTTAGAATAGTTTCTAAAGTTTCTTGCATTTAAATGTGGTTAAGAATAATTTAATTACTTGAAATATTTACCATTAAATGTCATTCCTTCTTTGGAAATATTTATCATTACGTAATAGAATTCTACATGCTGAAAACAAATTATACAAGTTGCTTAAACACACACACACACACACTCTCTCTTTCTCTTTCTTACTAAACTAGAACATTGCATTGTTAGAAAATAATAGTGTTGAAAATGAAAGATCATTTAAACTTATATTAGGCATGATATTGAGCCCTTTCTTGAAAATTTCTTTATTACTTAAAACATCTTTCATTAAGCCTGAAAGTGCCTTTGATTCTAAGTTTACATATCATTTGTTATCTCTCTTTACTTGGCATTATTGTTTCCACAATTTATATGCAATCAGTTGTCTAGTCTTAGCTACTTGATTTACTCTGGTTAGATCCACTATATATACCTACATACTTTGTGTGCTTGATCATGCTATCCCTAACCTATTTTACAATTCTATCTATAGTTTGGTACAAGCTAGATAACTAGATAGCCACTATAGATCTCTTGTAGCCAATAGAAGCCTTGAGCCTTCTAGCCTCTTAGTGATTTTTTAAAGTACCCTATGTACCACCTTACCAAAAACTAGTGGTTTCATTCATATTCTAATAATTAGGTACTTTGCATTGATAAAGAGTCTTTTGATAGGAAACCAGTTGCTTATGTCGATTGTTCAAATCAATAATTTTCAAGCATGTTTGATATGTCAACTGAGTGTATTCATCTTCATGGGTTCTCAAATTTATGTTTTAGTTATAATAAACCTATTTCATTCAAACAAAATGGTCATGTACCTTCATCTTGAATAGGTTATTCCTTGATGTAGCTTGAGTGAGATGGGGTCTTTCACAAAGTATAATTGCAGGTTTAATGAGCTTATAATTTATGAGAGTATATTAGTGAGTTTAACATGATCTTGGATGATTTAGAAAAGGTGAGAAAGTATTTATTTTCCTTAGGAAGACAATACATATGACATCCTAAGACTATGCTCTCTTAAATCTCAAAAGAACACTTGCAGGTCTAATGAGCAGGTTAAAAAAACATCATGGTAGGTGATAAGTGTGATCTAGGAATTTGAATAAAGAGAGGATGGCTAGTATGGGGTTAGTTCCAAAATGAAAAAAAATGAAAGAAACACAATAATAACATAACATCTCTAGGCCTAGACACTAGGGAGATCTTAGTTAACAAAAAAAATTGAAAAACACAACTAAAAAGTAAGGAATCAAACACAAGAATTCCTTCACCTTCCATGGATGCTCTAAATGCCTTTGTAGTGGTGGCTTGCTCAGATTTGTGCTCATAAAGTCCTTAGCAATGGAATCTTGGCTACCTCCATCTCTCATTGGCACCTTTGGCTTGTGTCTTGGCTTGGCTTGGTAACACTAGTTGAAATGGCTTATTAAATATATTTTTGCATTATAACTTCACACTAAAATAACTTAGAAATGATGTTTATGGCCTCTCTATTTATAATTTTTTGCAAATGCCTAGAATTAACCTGAACCATCCATATTTAGATTGAGATGTGTGGTTAAGGATTAATTAAATTTTTGGAATTAAGTTTATAATTATCCTCATTGTGACATTAGAAGAAGGGGAAATTAAGAGGCATTAGGGGCATGAATCCTGATATTTATGGTATTTATGGCCTAGGGATGTCTTCCCAAGAAATGAACTAACCTGATGATACAAATATTCAATATTCATTCCCAAAAATAAGTTTTCAAAATGTTTCTATGTAATTATTATTTATTCCTTGATTTGGATTAATTAGCTCTTAAGGGTGATTAAGCACTTAGTCCAAAAATTACTCAGATTGATTAGAATGCCTTGTTATTGGTCCAAAATTTGACTAGATTAGAATTGGAAGGTGATGTTATATTCATTGGATCCATTATCCCATTTAGGATGTTACCAACACAAAATAAAAAAGGCATGTATCTTGTGCAATAGATTTGCTAGGAAAGATCAATCCAAAGCACCAGGTGTAAAATTAGCATTTTGACTCAAAATGAAATGATCAAAGTTAGCTAGCCCATAAATTACATTACCCCATTTAGGGATACCATAGCTAAAATTGGCACTTGAATATATTAGTTTCATATCATTTAGTGTGTTTTAGTGTTTTTAGTCCAAATTGTGCATTTTAGGTAGAAATTGGTCAAAGGTCTAGTTGGAAGTCATTGGTGGCCAAATTTAGGTGTCTACATTTTTCCCCTATTTGAGAAGGTGTTGCAAGCTATAGGCATAGTAGCATCTTCTCAAAAATGAGAGATGGCCTGCATACCAAGAAGAAGATGGTGGTTGAAGAGCAAAGCTCCAAATGTTGTTTGGGAAGCCTATAATGATGCCCCCTCGAGGGAGTGGCCATCACATTTGTTGATGAATGGTCCCTTGATAAGAAATAAGAAGAAAGGTGGAATTAATCCATTTTTAATATTAATCTAAATAATAAAATGCTTGCACTCATTGATGTAAAAAAGATGTTGATTTTCCCAAAGGTGATTATAATCAAGAATAAAAGTCAAAATAATAATTTTCCCATAGGTGGTTATAATCATTAAGTAAACCTGGATTGGCTAAAACTGATGGTGCCCCAATTGGGGATGATTAGCAATCATAACTCAAGGATATAACTTGGAGTATAGATTAAAGATGAGTGGGTGAAAAGTGATGAAAGAGATGGATAGAGGAATAAGATTGATCATTAGAAATGATTCAATTATACCTACCAATAAGGAGATGCTCATCCTTATTAGTAATAATACAAATAGAATGGTCAAATGAGTTATATTGATCAAGGTGGGTGGGAATATTTGCCAAGGTGTCAAGGAGAAACTTTTGTAACTCTATTGATTATAGACCTTCTTGAAACTAATTTTTGTTATAACATGTGATGGTAGGCATCATGATAGAACACCATGAAGACTTGGCCAAAAAATGCATAAGGATTGACTCCCAATCTAATAAATACTCAAAAATAATACACCAATGATAAAAACCATGATGACAATATTAATGGATGAATATGGATAGACTCAGGAATAATGCGTGCAAGGAATCACCCAATGAACACATATAGACTAAGTTGAGTCAATAGTGAAAAAAACAAACAGGCATGAAAGCAAAAAAAAATAAAAATAAAACAAACAAATAACTTGAAATAAACAAATAGAAAGCCTAGAAATAAAATCAAAAGAAAGCATCCTAACAATGACAATGACAATGACCCAATAAGGCAAATTGAGGATAACTAACTAGGCTTAGATAGGACAAATGTTTTTGGATTTTTGAAATTTTTTAATGTATTTGGATTTTTTAAATTTATGATTTTTTTTGGAATTTTTGAGGTATTTTAACTCATTAGAGAATTACAAGATACCTACTCATAAAATAACAAGAGTGTTTAGCTTAGGTTGCTCACAAAATGGTGAGAGCGTATAGAAAGGGGGACTGAGGTGACCTTAACATAAATTGAGAGTGACCCACATATCCATGAAATGACCCCAAGTCATAGTAATTATATCCACACAAAAGGTAGGGAAAAACCAACTAGGTCCCAACAAGTTCTCAAATCTGGCAAATGGCCAGTCAAATGAAAATAATGATGGAAAGGTGATACAGTAATGCATGGTAAACAAGTGTTACCCATAGTTTATCCATAGGTGATTATAATTAGGATATAATGGCATAGGTAAATGATACTAATTTTCCCATATGTGGTTATAATTAGTAGCAAGACGAGTAAGACACTACTTTGCCCATAGGCAATTATAATCAGGTTCACATAAATAAACATGGATATGATGAAAGATATATTTGCAGATCAATTGTCACACTAATTTCATAGACTATCATTGTAAACATGAATTGGATTGATTATTTAAACTTGATCATAATCCTCTCATAAAATCTTTGGGTAGAACCAAATGAACCAAGAGCAAAATAGGATTGGGTAGGATGACTAAAATAGGCTTTAGTCTAGATAGGAATGCAATGATAAGATGGTATGGTCTTGCTCTAAGATAATGATGGCTGATAATTTGGATAAAATGGTAAGAGGGTTTCCCCCAAGTGATGGGGTGAATGGTTGGGGTCTATAATAATGGTAAATAGGCATATATAATAATGGCAATGGCATGGTAATGTGAAAAAGTATGGTACATGTTTTTGGCTTGGGTGTGGTAAATGGCATATGATTCTATTTTTCATGTTAAGATGAAGATGCATGTCCTAATAAAAAAATGATATAAACAAAATACTAGATCATGTTAATTGATATCCCACACCTCATTTGAATAATGTCTCTATCAAGAATGGCTTGCAGATTTGGTTGTCAAGAATGCTTTTGTGATCTTCAATGATTGTTGATTTTGATTCCTTTAAACATCGAGACAAGTTATCTTTTTATCATATTAAAAGTAAAGTGTGGTCATGGATGGTGTATAAGGAAAAATAATGGATGGTAGGTTTGATTGTGAAATGTAATGGCATATGATAATGGAATGTAGAATGGTTGAGAAACAAATGAAAATCAGGACTTTTAGTCATACATAATGTTGTTGATGCTAGATTTAACATAAATTTGGTTGTGGTAGGGCCAAATACTTGTTCTCTTGATAATACCACTATATTTTTCTGTTGTTTTATCTTGAGATTAACTACCATCTGATTAGGCTGTAGCTTGGAAATTATTTTTATTTGATCTTTGATTTTGTCTTCATCAAGTAGTGAAGAACTTTTGTGATTAGCTATTGGTGTCTCAAAGATATTTTCACCAATAAATTTATCTTGATTGTCCCATAGAATCTCCAAGAAGGTTTCACTAATTAACATTAGATTTTGACTTGGATTTTCTTTTAGTGCTTCCAAAAAAGTTTCAGTAGGAGATGCTAGGTTATAAATTTGATTATTCCCTAGTGCCTTTGAAAAGGTTTCACTAGGAGAGTGCTCTTATACTACATGAATGTGGTCTGGGCCTCCTTTATCTTATTCAAATTCTATGTTTCCATGTACATATTTTAATAAAGTGTGATTCTATCAGTCCCAATCAACACTTGTGGGAGATGGAATGTCAATGATATGGCTATTTTGGTTGATGGTAATGGCATGTGAAATGGTAATGGAATGGGGAGAGTTTGTAAAATCCTCATAGAAGATACTAGGATGAATTATGTCAAAGATAAATTAATCATCCTAAAAAATTATAGAAGGATCACAAATATATTTGAATTAATTTGCAAGCCATGTGTAACCAATGTTGTAACAGCCATGAACATATTCTTCTTTTGAATCTGATTCTAACTCAAGGGACTCTAAATCCAAAGTTAAGACTAATGTTGATTCTAATTTTGATGATAAATTTAATGTTAGTTGAAGAATAAAATCTGAATCTAACTCTGATTATTCATCTGATGGGTACTCATTACAATGATGTCTTGTTGAATGTTTAGTATTGGATAAGTAATGGCCTGTGATGGCATAATGGGCTCCACAAAAACTAGTTTATTAAATTAAGACTCCTCTAGGATAGGAAAAGGGTCAGGGGATAACTCCTTAAGGGTTGGCTTGTCAATAGGAGGCTTTTGAAAAATAGGGACATGGTCGAGGTAAATATTTGCCCAAAGGTGGTTGTAATCATTAAGAAGTGACTCAAAAAATATTGACTCATCAAATTGAGACTCCTTGACAACTAGTATAGGATCAATAGGTGATTCAACATAGGTTGACTTATCATAACTGGTTGGTTCTCTTGGCCTTAGTTTCCAATGAGTTGGAAAATACTAGTTTTGAGTAAAGCTTGGTCTTCGAAGGATTGGATGGGTTGAGGTTTCAATGGGATTGGTACTAGATGAGGAATGACTTATGGTTGGATAATGGTAGGGCCTTGGGGAGAATAATTTCTTACATGATCCAGAGGATAAATTCCTAATATGGTAGTGATAGGGCATGGTGGGGCTTAATTGCTTGCACAAGCTAAAGGACGAGGTCCTATAATGATGAAGGGGCATTATGGAGCTTGATTACTCACATAAACCAAAGGATAAGGTCCTAGTATAGAAATGGTTGGGAACTATGGTATTGGAATATAAATGGTATGATGTGGTGGAGCTTGATTACTTGCATAAGCTAAATCATCCAAGTCTTCCTCATAAACGATATCATCCCAATTGTGAGTTGGCTCATAAGTAGGTTCTTGATTGTGTTCCATGTACTAATTATTAAAAAGAGGGTGTGGATTTGTATCCCAAAAAACATTATCTATATTTGGGTCTTCAAATTCCTCTTAATAAGCCTCTTCATACTAATCAAGGTCTTGAGTTGGATCGTAAGTTATTTCATTACTTTGTTCCCATGAATGATTAATATGAGTCAAATATAAATCTATCTCACAAACCATATTAGCATCATTGGGGTCTTTACTAAAGAAATAAAAGTCATTTTTTATGGCCATTCTATCATAATTTGTATCTTAAGTGACTCCACCATAAGTGTAGCTAGACATATTCACATAAATGATGGAAGCTCTGAAACAAAAAGGCATAGAGTTTTACAAACATTGAAAAATTGTGTTCAAAGGACAAATGGTTCAAGCTTGGTCTAACTTGGTCAAAGAGGTTGAGTTGTATCTCCAATATGGTCTAAAATTGAAGCTGTATTTTGAAAATAATTTGTGCTAATACTTGGCATAAATAAGTCTAACATCAAATGTCTAATGTCAAATGTTATACGCATAAAAGGTTAAGTGTTTGAATAAAAATTGACATGTTGAAAGTCTAGGTCAAAGTGTTCCAAATAAGGTCTAAACTAGGAAAGGGAAAAGTTGAGTTAGTAGGTATTTTGTCCAAACATGAAGTCAAAATATAGGCTCAAATAAATAGGCATGCTAGGAATTTTGGACAAACAACATCAAAAGCTAGACTTGAAACAAAGGCTGATTTGATTTGATTTAATCTAACAAGTTTGGAAATAACTTTGACATAAACCTGACACACAAAATCAAACATAAACATGATAAATTGGCATAAGGCATATATGTTTTCCCAAATAAAAACACAAACAATGATAAGGATATGTACTAAACAAACAAACCATCAATAGTTTTAAAATTTGAGTAATCAATTAATTGAAGCTATGCAACCCAAAAGAGAAAGATCAATGTATCAAACCCATGAATTAAAGCCTAAATATAAATCAATCAATTTTTTAATCCAAACTTGATAAGGATAATTGAAAACTCAATAGTAAAAACTAGGATTTGACCAAACAAGCTAGACAAGATTAGACAATATGACATCACAAGACAAATGTCAAAATGGTATACATGACATGGTTTGAAACATATGGTTTTTGGCACAAGGTGAAACAAGTCTTGAAACAAATTGACTAGCTTAATGGTGTAAGCATGCTCAAATGATGTGATCTATATTATGTTTCAAAGACTCAAAAGGATCAAAATGTTTTGACATGATTTGGGTAACATAACACTACCCTTTGCAACTCAAATGACACACACACAAACAAGTTTTAGTAAAAATTTTAAGGCACAAGTGTGGTGTAAAATGGCTATCATAACTCCTATTTAGACAAAAGAATGATGTATAGACAAATTGGTTTTGACATGGCTTATACATAAACAAACAAGTTTTAGCCTCAAAGCATACCAAGCAAATAATGATAAAAATACACTACGTATAATTGCCCTAATCATAGCAAGGGCATGGGAAAATGGGGTTGACTAAAACTAGAAAGGTTTTGATCATTTCTAGGGGAATCAGTTATGCAATGAATTTCACATCAAATAATACAAAAGATAAGCATAGAAATTGGGTGACCGTAACATTGGCTAGTTGTAAAAAAGTCTAATCCTTTTCACAACCACTACATCTTACTATTCACTTAGCATAGTATGATGTCCAAATGCAAATGCATCCCATGTGTAACTCAAAAGGAGTAAGTGAAGTCAATGCTAGGAGATTAAACATTAGGTCAAAGCTTCTCTAAAGAACTTGTGGGAGGTAATGAAGTCCCCCTCATAAGCCAAGTTTGCATAAAAATAAAGAAAGCATGAAAGTAGAAAGACTTTAGGGTCAGTTTCAAGTTCACCCAAACTTTGATAAGTTTTTGGGGAGTGATTTAAATGAGTTTATTTCTAAGCCTTAGACTAGGGTACTTTCAATAGGATTGGTGCTTTTGATTATAAGGGTTCCCTAAAGGGGATAAATACACGAGTATACATGAAACATCCCTCTTTTTGCCAAACAAAATTTAATCTAAACAACTAAGTAAATACAAAAAGATTTGAAAATGTGAGTTCATTTTTAATACCAAATTGAAAATGAGGTGGTGTTCATTTGACCCCTTGGTCTTAGTTGAAAACTTTGAAAAACATTCACCATAAACATCTAAATTATTTTGTTAAACACCAAAACAAGGTTCTTAATTGATTTTTAAGCATGCAAAAGGTGATCTAAAACATGTTTTTAGTAAATGTCAAGATTGGTACTATAGAAAAAATGTTAGCATATACTTTAGCCTTGAAGCTATTTTTATTTTGAAATAATGAACTTTATGAAAATATCTCTCGGATTTGTGTTTTAAGAAAAACATAGTGATCAACTTCGGTTTATATAGTCGATGATGGTTAAATTTTTTAACTGATGTCAGTTATTTGATCAACATCGATTATACCAATGTGACTATCAATAGGTATACAATTGATGCCAATTTTTTCTAACCAACATTAGTTAAGCTATGCAATTGATGTCAGTTTTACTAGCAAATGTCAAGTACTATGTAAACTTGTGGCAAACAAAAAATAGCAAAATAAGGTTAGAAAATTAATTTTCAAGAGTTTTAATGGTTCAAATAAATATTTTAAAGCTAACAAATGATCTTCTTCATGTGTGGGATGCATCTTGGTCCCATAGGGTGTGCCATTATGTGATCTAGGAATTTGACTCAAGAGAGGATGGTTAGTATGGAGTTAGTTCCAAAATGAAAACAAAATGAAAGAAACACACTAATAGCATAACATCTCTAAGCCTAAACACTAGGGAGAGATTAGAAAACAAAAAAAAATGATAAAAATAACTAAAAATTAAGGAATAAAACATAATAATTTTTTCACCTTCCTTAGATGCTCTAAATACTTTTGTAGCGGTGGCTTACCTAACTTTGTCCTCATGAAGTCCTTGGCAATGGAAGCTTGGCTACCTCCATCTCTCATTAGAACCTTTGGCTTATGGATTGGCCTAGATTGGAATCAATTTAGTATGGTAACACTAGTTTTAAAGGATTTTTGAAGATATTTATGCATTGAAACTTTTCACCAAAATAGCTTAGAAATGATCTTCCTAGCCTCTCTATTTATAGATTTTTGCAAATGTCTAGAATCAACCTCAACCATCCATCTCGAGATTGAGATTTGTGGTTGAGGATTAATTTAATTTTTAGAATTAAGTTTATAATTATCCTCATCATGAAACTGGAAGAAGGGAAAATTAAGAGGCAAGAATGGCATCATGGAAGGCATTGATGAGGTATGGAGGGCATGAATCCTGATATTTATGGCATTTATGGCCTAAGGATGTTTTCCCAAGAAATGGGGTCACCTAAGGATGTAGATATGAAATATTCATTTCTAAAAATAAGTTTTCAACAAGTTTCCATGAAATTATTAATTATGCCTTAATTAATATTAATTATCTCTTAAATGTGATTAAGCACTTTGTGCACAAATTAATTATATTGATTAGAATGCCTTGTTATTGGTCTAAAATTTAATTGGATGAGAATTGGAAGGTGATGTCAGATGCATTAGATCTATTATCCCATTTAGGATGTTACCAACAATAAATACCAAAGGCATGTATCTTTTGCAAGATATTTGATAAGAAAGATCAATCTAAAGCACCCAGGTGCAAAATTGGCATTTTAACTCAAAATGATTTGATCAAAGTTAGCTAGCCCATAAATTGCATTACCCTATTTAGGGATACCCTAGCCAAAATCAGCACTTGAATATATCAGTTTCACATCATTTAGCATGTTTTAATGTTTTTAGGCTAAATTGTTTATTTTAGGTGGAAATTGGTCAAAATCTTGGTTGGAAGTCATCGATGGCCAATTTTAGGTGTCTACAGTTTACCCCTATTTGGGAAGGTGTTACAAGATATAAGCATAGTAACATTTTCTCAAATAATGAGAGATGGTTTGTATGCCAAGAATAAGATGGTGGCTGAAGAACAAAGCTCCAAATGGTGTTTGGAAAGCCTATGATGATGCCCCCTCGAGGGAGTGGCTTTCACAATTGTTGATGGATAGTCCCTTGAAAAGAAAAAACAAGAAAGGTGGAATTAATTCATGGTTGATATTAATCCAAATAAGAAAATGCTTACAATTATTAATGTAAGAAAGATATTTATTTGCCCAAAGGTGGTTATAATCAAGAATAAAACTCAAAATAATTATTTTCCCATAGGTGGTTATAATCATTAAGAAGACCTAGAATGGCTAAAACTGATGGTGCCCCAGTTAGGGATGATTAGCAAGCATAACTCAAGGATATAACCTAGAATACAAATTAAAGATGAGTGGGTGAAAATATTTTTTTGAATTATAATTTTTCACCAAAATAGCTTAAAAATGATGTTCATGGCCTCTCTATTTATAGATTTTTGCAAATGTCTATAATCAACCTAAACCATCCATCTTGAGATTGAGATGTGTGTTTGAGGATTAATTTAATTTTTTGAATTAAGTTTATAATTATCCTCATCATGACATTGGAAGAAGGGTAAATTAAGAGGCATGTAGGGCATCATGGAAGGCATTGATGAGGCATGGAGGGCATGAATCCTGATATTTGTGGCATTTATGGCCTAGGGATGTCTTCCCAAGAAATGAGGTCACCTAGTGATGTAGATATTCAATATTCATTTCCAAAAATAAATTTTCTCCAAATTTCCATGGAATTATTAATTATTCTTTGATTTGGATTAATTATCTCTTAAGCGTGATTAAGCACTTTGTACACAAATTACTCAGATTGATCAGAATGTCTTGTTATTGGTCTAAAATTTAACTAGATTAGAATTGGAAGGTGATATCAAATGCATTAGATCCATTATCCCATTTAAGATGTTACCAAAAGAAAATAACAAAGGAAAATCTCTTGTGCAAGAGATTTGATAGGAAAGATCAATCCAAAGCACCCAAGTGTAAAATTGGCATTTTGACTCCAAATGATTTGATCAAAGTTAGTTGGCCCATAAATTGTATTACTCCATTTAGGGATACCCTAGCCAAAATTGGCACTTGAATATATCATTTTCACATCATTTAGTGTGTTTTAGTGTTTTTAGGCCAAATTGTGCATTTTAGGTGGAATTTGGTCAAATCCTAATTGGAGGTCATCGGTGGCCAGTTTTAAGTGTCTACAATAAGAATTGAGAGGAATCACGAAGATAATTTTTTTTTTTGAGGTAATGAAGTTGTTTCTAAATGATCATAAGAGTCTTATAGGTTACTAGTACCATTCAATAAAGCTTTAGAATCCAATTAGGCCTTATATGCCTAAAAGACATAGTCAAGTTTGTGTATTACCAACTAAGAGAGATCATAATAAGGATTGTATGTACCTAAGGTTGTGTTATGAAGGTCAAACAAACATTCAAGGTGATATAATCCCCTTGAAGTAATTGGAATGATCTATAGGCCACCAAGGTACAATAAAATCATGAAAGAAGACATTAAAGCACATTTTCATAGAGATTAAGATTTTTTAGTAGTTTTTAAGGTAAAATCATGCATTGGTTTACATATTAATCAAGCCCTTTGAGTGTCAAGTTAATGATTTTCCATATTGATGAAAGGTGAAGGAGAGTTAGTAAGTGTTCTTGGCATCATGTTTATCATATTACAAACTTTATCACATATTTGTCCTTTGTCTGTATAGAGCCTAAAAAAGGCAAAATGTGCACTTGTAGCAGTCATAGTTTAAGGCTATTTCAAGAAAGCATCATATAAGATTCATTGAGTTAAATGGTTTTAATTAATATTTTTAAATGATATCATTGATATTTTAGCATCTTTGGATCAATAAAGTAAGTGGAGTGGCTTTTTATATCTACAATCAAGCACCAAAATACACACCTACAACCATGATATTTTGGCTTAGTTAGTCAAGATTGTTATGCAATCTGAACTTTTGTGAAGGTCAAGAA
Organism: Torreya grandis; assembly: GCA_037957365.1. Lineage (NCBI taxonomy): Eukaryota > Viridiplantae > Streptophyta > Pinopsida > Cupressales > Taxaceae > Torreya > Torreya grandis. The sequence goes on from JARHVA010002785.1 coordinate 585,875, forward strand.
GATGGATGAGATGGATGAGTCATGGTGCATAAAATGACTTAAATATTCTCTATTAAGGACCCAAAAAGAGGTTGGTTCCAAGAGAAAGGAGAATTAACCTTTGAAGTCTAAAGTCATAGTCAGTTAGGCTAGCCTATATGTGATCATGTAAGGACATGAGAAAGTAAGAGGAAGAAGTTTAAGTATAACATTTTCATAAGGTTTTATGAGGTCAAGTAGGTCTGTATAGACCTATTCAAGTTTTTAATGTTATTCATATTCTCTATTCAAGTCTAAGAACTCCAAAATAACCACCTATAAGTCAGCTTAACTGAGCCTAACTGAGCTCCAAGGACAATAAGATTAAAGAGTATGATGATGAAATTGAAAGTTTGAATGAAAAATAATTGCATTGGAACTTGTAAAGTTGGACATAAGATCACAAATAGTCTTACAAAGTAGGAGTTCTCTCAAAAGTTACTCAAAGGCCTAATGAAGTTATAGTCAAGGAAGGTGAAGTTATAGTTAGGCCTATACTATAGTATATGAGAAATATTGTATGAGAGGAAGAAGTGAGGGGTTTTCTTGAATTTACTTTCTCAAAATATTCTAAGGAGACAAACACATCACCTATAACTAGTACAATTGACCTATAGGTAGTGTTTTCTTGGAGTGAGAATGTGGATAGAGGTCACACTTGTGATGTTAATAAGTTTTATAGATTTGATGTTGAATGAGATCTAATAAAAAGTGTTTAAATAATCCATGTCTCAATAAAGTGTTTAAAAATATCAAACTCAGTAAGATAAGGCCCAGCCTAAGCTGATATAGTCTATTAGAGACTTATAGGATTGTTCTAGATCAAGGTAAAGAGAGCATATTTCTAACTAAAATTGAATGTATAATGGTAAAAATTGATTTATATGACCTTAAAAATTACTTTCATTTAGTTTCAATCTATTGGATGAGGAGAGAAACTCAAGGAATAAACCTCTAGGGTTAATAAACTCAACTTGTATAAAAACCCTTAAATGGTGAAAAATCAAAGTTTTGGACCTTTTGGAATTTCAATGACTATGGAGGATTATGGTGAATCATGCCATGAATCATTTAAAACCTTTTTTATGTCTTATTTTTCCATTATAATGCACTTTTAGGTCTTAATACCCAAAAGACCTTTCTCGACCTTCATACACAGTCACCTCTACCTGAGAAGCTCATTTCTAGAGCTTAGAATTCCTTAAATAACATGAATGGTGGTATATGGATATTTTACATATTATATATGTTTCATAATTCAATTTAATGCCATTATTTCATGGATTAAATACCTATATAATATGAAATTTCACTTAAAATATTGGATACTCAAAAAACCTAGTTTTGTGTGTCAAAGAGCTTGAGTAGGTTAGAATTTTGAATATAAATTATTGAATAATTTTCATGGTTATAAATTTCCATAGGAGGTGTTATATATTTTACATAACTAAAATATCCTAGAAAATATTTTTGGAAGGAAATCCTGTCCCCTATGAATTATTGCTAAGACCATAAACCTCTCTAAACCCTTCTTAAACCTTGCAACTAACCCGATGAAGGAAATACAATTATTAATGACTTAAAATGCAATAATTTGACCTTAAAATAATATTAATATCATTAAAAACTCTATTTATATCCAATTCAAGGTGTTTTTTCACATGTGTCGGTACAATACCATACGGTATAGGTTAAAATATGTATTTTAAGGCTTGTTTATGAGGGTATAAACTATGGAATGATCTCTAAGATTCTAAACAATTTAGAAAGGATTATATGGGCTTGATAAAGATATAAATCACCCAAAATATTCTGTATATATCTCAAAGTGTTATACTATCACTGCAAGTTGGCCACATGGTCAAAATGTGTGAAGACCCAAATTTTATAAGATAAGAAGCCTAGATGAAGGCCTATGAGTGCAATAAAAAACCAAAATATAAAATAATGAGTTGAATAAATGTTTTAAAAGTCTAAAAAATTCATGTACAAACATCAAAACCTGCAAGCTTCATGAAAAACATCTCAAACTGCCTCTCAAGCATACACAAGCATCTAGTCTTGCCAATGGCCATTTCATGGTTTGCCCATCTACACAAGGCCACATAACATGAAATTTGACATGGAAAATTATATTATTCCAATTAAATTGAATTAAATATTTTTTTTGGTTTCACACATGTGGGTGGTCATTTGGGTCATATATCCATTTTTAGGCCTAGGATGCCTAATTAGAGAGAGAAATGGTAGAAAAGAGACACTTCTACTTAGAGTTGGATCCCAAAACTTGGAATGGAGATGTAATGGGATAATATGTCCTAAAAAATATATTTATTTTTCTATTAAATTATATACACTCTTCTATACAAGGAGTTTTACCTATTTTGAGGGTTATAAGGAATAGGGAGAAAAAGCAAGGTTTTGGTGTAAAATCACATCTTTTGGACTATTTGATGGTTCTAGTTATCTTTTTTTATGTCTTATATGTTTTTTATAATCCATCCTTAGAGGATAAATTATTTATTGAAGCCAAAACCAAGTTTTCACCCTTCTATGTGTCATTGTAAAAGAATAGTTCAAGTGGTCAAATCACCCAAATTAATGTATAGAATCTATTCAAAAAGATTTTCAAAGGTTAATTCTCATATTACACTCAAATTTAAATAAATAAAATTTTATATGTTGGTTTAAATAATAACACAATTTCTTGAAGGAGTCTTTAACATCTTCAAAGAAATCTTTTGCTCTCCTACGCCTAGTCAAGGAGACACAGTCAAACAAGCTTCAAGGAATCTTCTAAAAACCATTTAAAGGTAAAGAGACATCATAAATGTATGAGGATAAGGTTTAAAATTAATAATTTATTAATACATGGAGACTTATATTCAAGTAATAAGACTCATTCATCAAGGAAGACAAGCAAGCTAATATATAGGGTGTGTAAGCAAGAATGTAAGCTCTTCAATTGGTCAAACTTGACCAATCAATGTAAAAGTCTTACTAAAAAATTAAAAAATATTAACCTTACACCACTAAAAAATTTTATAAGATTAAAAAATAAATAATATTTCAAATGTTGCATTGTATTTAGAGGAAGAATAAGTGGATGTCACATTTCCTAGTTTTTAGGATTTTACTTTGTCTCTCTCTCCTTTCTCATTTTCTCTTTAAGTATGCTTGGTTTTTGAATTTGTAATGGTCCTTAAGTTTAGTTATGGAAAGTCCCTAATTATAAAAAATCTTTTAATTATCTCTTTGAACATAATATTATAGAATTTTATCCTCCTTAAAGCTTGTGACTAGTGTATGTTAATGGTTAGTTGATGAATGACAATGATAGTGCATGCTTACATTTATTTTGTCCTTTCATGTTTACCTATTTACAAGTGATTTTTAATCCTTTTAGGTTACATATAGATTTTTAAAATCCCTTTATGTTTTCCAAGTGTAATGTTTCATCAGTATCCTTTAAATACCTCATAATCAACTAACTTAGACCATGCATCAAGCTAGTGACCTCTATGTGAGATATTGATGTTTAGAGAACCTTTACTTGAGTAGTGTAATAAGGTTCATGCCATTATTTATATTATTAATGTAGTTTAGGTAGGTAAATGACATATTTTTTTGTATCATCTTAGTTAGATAGGTTTTTTTAAATTTATCTCCCTTCCTTTCCTATGGTAAGCTAGCAGTGTAAAGTAGAGAGCCTAATAAATATATCAAGGGGAGATAATCCTTAGAATCTAGAGGTTAAATCCATTTATTAGGCCACCCATGGATTAGGATTATCTCTATGTTACTCTAGACTATGAATTCTTGAAACTACCTTCACAACGGTATAAGTCTAGTAGATAACAATTTTCAACATGCCTGGTGGGATCCAGGTCTAAACCAATGGAAGGATTATTGGTGTTATTATTTTTCATATCTATATTAAATGGATTCAAACATAAATAGAGTGTTCAATATCAATCAACTATTTCTATCATTCCATGTACTAGTTAAAGCTAATGGTGTTTTTAATTCATAATCTTCATGAGGTTTGATGGATAGGTATGAAGAAAGTTTATATCTTATACCCCTTTATGAGTCCTCTAATGAACCGTACCAGCCTTGTTGTGAGCATAATCAACCTTATCAAGAGTATTATAAATCTTATGATAATTATTGTCAAGATTATTATTATTCATATAATTTTTATAGTGATCCTTATCATCCTTATTATGACCCTATCTATATGCTTCAGTAGCCTTATCAAGTTATTCATGATCTTTAGTATCAAGACTATTTTTGGTATGTTATTGTCAATGATGTCAAAAGGGTGCATCTTGTGAATGTGTATGGTTAATGGTTAATTAGGTATGTGACAAGGTTATTTTTTATTTATCATTGAGGTCATTGAGATTGCCATTGATCTCATTGAGGTTATTTCATCTTCTGAGTCATGATTGTCATAAAGAGGTATGATGGTCAAGTGAGCATTGAAGCATAGTTATGAGGTTCTAGGTTTGCATGAGGTCATGCAAGAATGTTTATTATAAGTATATTATTTCATTGGTGTGAGAGTGATATATGAAGAGTATTATTATTTTATATTATTGAGGTAAGCATGTTTGAGTTCTAGTTCTTGAGTACAAGGTGTCTTGAGAAGCCTAGTCTAGACCCTATGAGAAAGTGTGCATAGTGAAGTCTGGTGTGGTAAGTGAGCACAAGATTGTGATAGGTTATTTTAAATTATGTGATCATGTAATTAAAGTGTATATAATTTCATAAGTGTTTCAAGGTCATTTGTCAAGTTTAAAGTTCTTAAGAAGCATAGTCATGACACTAGTCATGACATTTAAAGTCCTTATGAGAAGGCATGAGCATGGTATCTTGGTGAGATGAGTGAAAATAGGAATTATTGGTTATATGAGGTTTTATGATCATGTATTTGAGTCATTAGATAACTCAAGAGAGTATGAAGGTGAGTTTATAGTAGTAAGACCTTCAGACCAAGTTTGTACCTAGACCACTCCTAAACCCTACCTAGCCTAATGAAGTATCATGATATATTATCAATGCTTGTGAAGGATGTATGATAGTTTTTAATCATGAGAGATGTTGATTAAGTATGTGAGTGACATGAAGAGAACATGTAAATAATCATTAATTTCATGTTTAAGGCCTAATGTGGTTTATTGGTCAAGGTCTAAGAGAGCAAAGAGAGATTGTGGCCTAATGAGGGTTCATGATCATATTTCAAGGTATTTGAGATCATATAAGAATTTTCAGAGGTAAGGTATGTTTTTTCAAGTTTTTTCATGTATTTTTAGGTCATATTTTGAATGATAAGGCATGAAAAGTTATTTGGAGGTCTCTGAATGCTTAGAATGAAGGGTTCTCAAACTGAGAAGGATTTTCTTATGCTCATTATCTCATCAAAACTTTTAATGGGAACTTGAGATATTCATGGTAGATGGGGAATGGTCCTAGTTCAAAATTATAGGCATTATTTTTTGGATTGAGGGGATATGATTCATGAATGATTGTTAAGAGTGGAAATAGGTTTAAACCCTCTTAGAACCCTAATAAAGACCTGATGTTGGAGATTTTGATATAGAGTGATAAATATTCATTGGTATGATTAGTTAATTGATCAGATTTTGTAGTCAACTCTCCTAAGAACATCTAGGTGTGATTGAGTTTTCAATTGTGTGAGTAGACCCTACAATAAAGTGCTAATTTATTAGATATTTATTTTAGTATTTAGTGTTGACCAAGTCAAAGTATGTAAATGGATGGAGGATGAAGTTTGATACATGTATTTTATTTCCATTAAGGTTTCTAGATAGCTTTTAGGGTTTAGGTGTGAAAATTTGGTGTTCCAAGTTGGCTAGTTGTTAATAGGCCAAATTGTACAAATAGTGAGAAACCCATGCAATAGTGAGAAGATGAATAAGAACATGTTATCTTGATAAAATGTTGAAACCAAGTTCATGTAAATGTTTTTTGAGACTGGTATGTCCTATTAATGCATGGTATAAATCTTGGAAGTCAAGTATAGTTGTGAAAATGATGAATCCAAAATGACTTGTTTGACTTAGTGAGGATTGTGTATAGTGAGGTCAATAAATTAGTCTGTAAGACCAATAGTTGCAACTAGACCATATGATGTTTATATTCTAAGATGGTCTAGATATGTCAAAGGATCATTTTAATTCATTATAAGTCTTTTAAAGTGGTCATATTGGTTTTGAAGGTCAAACTCACCATGACTATGTTTTAAGGTAAACTAGAAGTTCTGAGTAAGCAAGTTACAATGATGAGTTTGAGGCTCTATGCCCTGAGTTGAAGTATCTACAGACCTAGTCTACACCTAGACCATTTATAGACCCTATCTATCCTAATTAATTATCATGATTTATTTTCAAGACATGTGAAATATGTATGGTAGTGGTTGATCATGGTAAGAGGTTATATGGCATGTATATGAGGTGTTGAGAGCTTGAACAATGGTTAGAAGGATAATTTCAAGGATTAATGTGATTTATAGGTCAAGGTCTAATAAAGAAAAGATAGAGAGTGTGACATAATAAGAAATTATGATCAGATTTAAAGGTTATTGAGTACATTTAATAATTTTCATAGGTGAGGTATGTTTTTTCAATTATGTTCATGTAGTTTGAGGTCATGGTTTGTAAGAAAATGCATGAAAAGTTATTTTGAGGTCTCTTGAGTACATATAATAAAGTCAAAAAATTTTGATAAGGACATTAATTTTTTTTTGGAATGTGTAACCTCTAAATGGTAGCCCAAGATATTCATGTTAGATGGGGAAGGGTCTTATCTCAAAATTCTAAGCATTATTTTTGGAAATGAGGGGCATTCCTTTATGAATAATCGTTAACACTAGAAACAGTATTAACCCTCTATAAAACCCTAACAAGGGCCTGATGTGAAATATATTTTTCATAAAAGCCAATAATGGTCTTAAATTACTATAAAAACTATTGGATCTTGTAGTCAACTCTCCCAAGCACCTCCAAGTGTGATTGAGTTGTTAAGTATGTGAGTAGACCTTATAGGAAAGTGATAGTTTCTTAGAGATTTATTGTAGTAGTTAGAGTTGACCATGTCAATGTCTTAAAATAATTTAATGGAGAATTTTTATACTTTTATTTTTTATTCATGGTTATTTATAGATAGGTTATATCCCTCAAATTTTCTAAATTGATCATCCAAGTTAGCCAATCACTAATAGGCATAACGATGGAAACAGTGAGAAACTTAGGTAGTAGTGAGAAGATGTTTAGGAATATGTTATCATGGAAAAGGGATTAAAAATTTTCATTTATATTTTTTTAATGACATTTAAGACATTATAATTTTTGGTAAAATTTTTGAAGGTCAGTAGTTATAGTGAAAAAGTTGGTCACATGTTGACTTGTTTGGCTCAATGAGGTCTGTGTATAGTGAGGTTATGAGATTGGTATAAAAGAAAAATATTTACATTTTAATATTATATATATATATATATATATATCCAATAATGGTTTAATTATCTCATAATATCATTTTCATGCATTGGAAGTCATTTAAAATTTCTATACATGTGTTGAAGGTCATTGTCACCATGATTGTGCTTCAAGGCAAACTAACAATTCTAGGTAAGAAAGTTAAAAAAATGAGTTTGAGGCTATGTTTCCTAAGTGTAATTATATAATTAACATGGTATTGTTTATTGTGACTTTTATGTGTTATTCACGATGTATAGAAGGTTTGGTAGTCATTAAAAGTAGCAAAAATGTTAAACCCAAAATGGCTTGTCAAGTTGAGTGAGGTCTGTGGTGATGGCCCTTAGGTCATGGAGAACATATATAAATGTTTCATTTATTAGAATTCAATAAATTAAGGGTGTTTAAGATTCATTTTTGTAAGACAAACTTTTGAGACACACATGCCTAATAGGATAGTTTGTCCTAAAGAAGTTTTCATGGTATAAACAAAATATACTTGTCTAATAAAGAATGGAGGAGAGGATAAAAATATGAAAAAATTAATAATAAGAATTTGAATCTTAATAAGGAATTTTTTTCATGAAATAAAAACCCATGTAATCACACCTATACATAGTCAGAATGCAAGATTGCCACCTATAGGTAGGGTAAGAGAAAGTGTAACTTTATTGAAACCTATGTGTAAGTGAAGGGTTAGAGTGGAAACAAAGTACCTAAGAATTTTTTATACTAAATCCCTTAGTATTAATTATGTGATTGGTTACATTAGACATCAAAATTTCTTTATGTACTAGGCAAACTTCATTGATTACCTACAACCAAATAGGTAGGGTTATGAGAAAGAAAGTAGATGTTTTAATACCATGTATAGAAGTGAAATACAAAGATGAATCAAGGCCTCTAAATTGTTCTCTTAAGACTCTTAATCTTTAGTATATTATTTAGTTCATTTTTACTATGTAAAGGAGAGCTTCAAGGCATATTTTACCTATTAGGCTAAAAACTGATATTCATAAAACTATGCTTAAGAGTTGAAGGCAATTATGTTCTTGAAGTTTGGTTAAGGTCTAAAATAATATAAAGGAGAAGGATGAAAGATGAAATAAGGACCTAAAATATGATATGATCATCAATTAAGGTAGGAAGACACCCAAACCCACCACCTAGGTTATACAAACCTAACTGCTCATAAACCCTAGGTAAGGAGATGAGGGTAAACAGAGGATAACATTTATGGAATACCTAATTATAAGGATGTTTTAAATCCTTTAGGGCATATAACATTAGTTTCATTACCATCAAAAATGAAAGTGAAGAAAGGAAACCACTCAAGCTGTTAACACCTATTCTCAAACACTTAGGCTTAACAATGAGCAATGACACTTAAGGTAGACCATGAAAAAGAGATTGATATGGTGATTAGGTAGTTGAATACAAGAAAGAGGATGGAAAAAAGTGTAAAAGGATGTCACAATGTCACTAAAACCATTAGTTATTTCTTTTAATAGAATCAGAGATTTAAGACTCAATCAAGGACTATTAGGCCTAAAGCCACCATGAACCCTCAAGACCCCATATTCACTTCAGGGGTAGATCCAAACCTAAAAGTAGAATAAAGGCATTGTAGAAGTGTATAAAGATTTTTTATACCCTAAAATAAGTGTTTAAAGTAGGTGAATGAAAATCAATGGTATAATTTAATCTTAACACCTTTTTGATCTCCATTGTCTTAGGCAAACATGTTGAGTCACCACTTTCAACAATCATATATTTCATCATAAAGGGACTCAGACCTAGTGTTATTAGAGGAAGTTTATAACCCATATGGAATAAAGATACATGAAGGAGAGAGTGGTATTTAAGGTCCCAACTCTATGAACAAATGTTAACACCATAACTTATAAAAATTGCCTAGTGAGGACCTCAAAGAACACCATCTTTTCTTCATATATCCATGTACAATCTACATGGGACCTAGGTATACTCAGGAGATTTAAATGGGTCTTTTGGGTAAATATCCATGGCAATAATTTTTTCTTTGTAGGTTCATACTCTATGAACCATCTTTAAGATGGTGGACCTCAGAAACCCTTCTTAAACCCTAACACAAACCTGATAGGATAAAACTTAATATATTTTCACTTAAACACCATAGGTTAACTTGGAAAACACGTTAAGTACATAATAAACTTAGAGGAGACCTTAGCTATGGCATAAGTCTATACAAACATTGCATGAACTTATTAGAAAATCTATTTTTATAAGGTTTTGTGACATTTTCAAGGTGTAGAGATATATTAAGAGTTTTAAACCATTAGAGGGGGTAGTGTGAGATGTTTTCAAGATTATTATCCTAAAAAAATCTCACACCTCTCCTTGAAAGTGTCCCTACAATTCTGTACCAAAGGGCCAGGCTAAATACACTCATTAAGGGAGAACTAGTCACCTAAATAGCATAGAGTTATAGGTGTGAGCTGATTGGAAATCCTATATCATGGTATAAATTTTTTTTTAAACTTGAAACACACATTTACATGTTCTTAAGGCCTTATACAAGTTTGCATGGCCATCCAAATTGCCTAGTAGACTTACTTGGTTAACAAGGAAGGAGGAATAATGGCATATAGAGGCTATTAAGAGGGTAAATTTAGGGTCATTTCACCCTTATAACTGATGCATAAGAATTATCAAACACTTATCATAACCATTATGGAGGAATAGGATAGTTACCATGCCTAGTCAACATGCACAAAGGGAAGACATGTTTCTAAATGCTTCATGGGAACCTAATTGAGCCAATTTAATGTTTGTAATTATCAAATGAGAGATTTTTGACCATATTTGGGCATGTCTATTATTTTAAAGAGATTAAATAGGGTTGAATTAACATCAATCACTTCATCTCAATACCCAATAACTCATTTAAGAACATCAAATGGCCTAAGGCAATGCATAAAAGGAGTATGAGGAACGTTATGGCTATTTATGACTATTATGAAGTAAATGATTATAATTATGACCCATTAATGATTTATCCACACCATATTTCCCTCCATTTCTTGGCTATTATTCTATATATTTAGACCTTAATGCCATTATAGATATCCCTCACCTGGGTATGAGGAAACTCTACCTAGATTTGTATCTTGTAGACCTATTATACTAATACAATGAATAATTTATCTTCTTCCATATGTATCTAGTGTTTTTATGATACTTTTACTTACATAAGTGGTAAATTTCTTTCTAGTTTTAGGTCTTTTCCTCACCTAGATGCTAATAGATGTTCTATGTAGGTCATATAATGTGCAAAAGTGTTAGTCATTAAGCTTGGAGTGGAATGTGATTTTTAAGTGTATTGAATAAGATGTACCTTTCATGTACCTCATGTTATAGCCACCTATCATAGACCCTATGTGAAACATTGCTACATAAGAACTCTTGGAGATAACAATTTAGTTATTTGTCTAGTTCATTAGTGTTGTTTAAGGCTAAATTGAGTGGATAGTCATATTGGTGCATTACCATCCTTATATTATATCTATTTTTATACATTCATCCTATCCCTTTTCACCCCAAAAATAATTAGGTCATGTTGATTTTTAACCATAATAGATGTACCAAGGGAGTTAGCCCCATAAATTAGAGGTTTAGCCCAGCCATAGGTCACCCACAGCCTTAGGCTATTCCCATGTTACCCCAAACTTGGAGATAGGCCTAAAAAACCTCCTCCTAGTGTGTGTTTTTGAGTGTTAATAGTTTTGGGACACTATATGGGTCTAGATTCAAGAAACTTGGAGCACATTCCATCCTTAGTTTGTGATCTCAAGTAGCTTCAAGCATTGGAAAAGAAGTTTTATGGTTAGATTTCATAATAGAAGGCATCGCAAGGTCTCCACTCAGGGGTAAGAATAGTTTTTATTGATAGTTCACATTGTTATTCATGTTTCTCATGATGAGTTATGGTTGCCTATGAAACACATTTATATCTTACACCTTATCAGTAGCATTATGGTCTGTGCTTGCCTCATCAAGAACCTTACCAATCTTAATTTGACCCCTATCAATAACATCATGGATTAAATCAGTCTTATGATCCTATTTATTTCCAATAATATCAACTTTTATATCCTTTTGAACCTTATCGACCTCCTTTTGAGCCCACCTATCCCAAAAATTAGCCTTGGCAACATAATAATACACCTAACTTGCCTAACCATGTCTCAAACTAATCATTTTCAAGCCTTAATAAAACTTTATTGGGTTATAAGAGACACATAGTGTGGATTGACACATAAAGGAGTTATGGACAAGAGATTCCTAGGCACCTTATTAGAAATATGATAGATTTGTTATAGTAGCCTAAGGAGTGGGTGTCTCTTATGAAATGGAATTAGTCTAGGCCAACCAATGAGATGTTATATACACATGGTCTATTCATAATTATTATCACTTGAATTTTCATGATTTGAGGAGATGTCTCAGATCTCCTCATCTAAGTGGCACATTTTAAACATCTCTAAGCTTGTGGGTAGCCTATGAATGAGGTGAATCTCTAGATAGGGATAACTCCTTGATGTACCACTTTGGATCACTACTATACCTAAAATTTGTGGGGGGGGGCAAGGGAGAGATAAAATTGAAATCAAATTATCCCAATGGAGGTGATACACCAAATAAGTTGATGACTTCCAACCAGTTTCATGTCACACATGAAACCTAGAGACTAACCAAACATACACTTATCCAATCTACATCTTCTCACATCAATATTACATTATGAGGGTATGGATGAATGGTTAGGATAGGAGGAATATACTAGAGGCCTTTAATGACACCATTGAATAGGATAACTCACTCAACCTTGACATTTCCTAGAACACCTCACATGTCCTACAAGAAAAAATTGCAAATAGGTGAGAGAATGAGACAACATGCTAAGGAATCCATAGTTTTCACTAAGAAAGATCCAACATTCAACTAAAAACACTATTAATAGTTATGGAAGAGATAAAATCAGTTTTATTATTGATCAAATGGTATGAAAATGAGCAAGGATTCACCATACTCAGGTGGAGTATAAGATACAATGGGCAAAATGGCTAGTTCTAATAGAACTTGAGAGAGAGAGAGAGAGAGAGAGAGAGAGAGAGAGAGAGAGAGAGAGAGGTCCAAAGGTCATAAGGACACTTTTAAAGATGAGAAAATAAGTTAAATTTTCATGAAAATAAGATGTGGGATAAACCATGCAAGGTTAGGAAGGAACAAGTGGCTCTCCAAGTCATGAAACTCTTACAAAGTGGCATGAAAGTTCTCATTTTAGATCAAAAAATTACCTTCATGATTTGGACCTATTTGAACATCCCAAAACTGATTATAGATATGTCTTATGATTAGAATAAAGGGTAAGGATTCATACGTTCCTCTTCATGAATTTTTTATAGTCCTGATCATTTAGAAAATTTCTAAAATGAGCTATCATCATTTGAAGTCTAAAAAAAACTCTTCCTTCATGCACCTTGCACACTTGGCATCAAATTTGGATTTAGTTTTCCATAAAAATAAATCATATAGAGTTGATGACACCTATAAGGACCCTATATATCCTTATAGGCATCAATCACACATTTAAATTATCTCACCTTAAGTTTTTCACCCTTCTCACTATCTTGGTCACTATGCCTATTTTGACTAGTTGAGATGAAGTTGTTTGTTTGCATACTTAGTGTTAGTGCCTAAAATTGCACTAGAGAAATTGAGCCCTTGTCAGTAAAATTACCATGTCCAAACTAAATGAATTTTATTATTTATCTAATTTCCCCAATCTTTTAGAGCATCAAAATACGTGTTGGTGATTAGTTGTGTCCTTTATCTCATTTTCTACCAAATGGGAATGATTCTCCACTCTTTGTAGAATGCATGGGGGGCACTTTATAAAAATAAAATGTACTCTCAATATCTTTGAAGGAATTTCAAAATGTTGATTAAAGATCCTATGGCATGAAAATTTGCATTGATAAGATAAAATTATAGCCAAGCCTTTCTCTGTGCATGGATTTATTGCATTATGTTTTAAGAAGAAATTTTTGGGGCCCCAGATGAAATTGTTGAGTTACAATTAATGTGTTTTGATGATTAAGGTGAGAAATTTCTTGATAGACTGAATTAAGGAACAATGTTTATCTTGGGGGACTTTGAAGATAATTCTCAGGGGTCAAAGGGATCTTGTACCTTTCCTTGAATGGAGAGAGCTTTTTCAAAAGGTAAAAAATGGCCAAGAGTTCAAACCCACATCTAAGTTGGACACATGGTATATTATTGAGGATTTGGATATTTTAGGCCTTTTTAAAAAAATTCCCCACTTCTCTTTTGGTTGAGAAAGGTGCATAAAGTCCTCATGGCCCAAATATCTAAAATTTTAATAAAAACTTATGCTACGTGGTGTCTCTTTGAGGTTTTCAGAGTTTTGATCCCTTTCTAAAGATTTTACCACTTACCTCTTAGTTGGAAAAATTCAAAAGATACTCAAAGGCTGAATGCCCAAATTTACTAAGATAAATTATGACACATGGCATTCTCACCTCCCATGAAGAACTCAAGGCATATTACATCACTACACCAGTGGAAAGTAACAAGTGAAAATGTGTTGAAGTCCTTCAAGGATCAAAAAGGTATCATGGTCCATTCCTCACTCATATGAATCTACATGTTGTAAGGAGGATTCCATGGCATAGAAAGAAACATTTGCTTTTCCCTCTCTTTTTTGAATGAGGGTTGAATCAATTAATGAGAGTGGTTGGTGATTATCCATTGAGATTTGGAGCATTAATGGTAACCCTAATCTTGAAATACAAGGTATTATAACTTAGGTCTTTGTCTTCATTTTCAAATTACCCTTTGCATTCAAAGCTTATGTTTGTGCCTTTAAATTATTTGTATGCCCTAGCTGAGTATGGTGTGATAACATGATTATATCAAATTCTTCATTAACTTTTAGATTCTAGTATGCAAAACCCTCCATATTAATAGTAAGTATCCAATTTTCTCCTTATGTTGTTTTCTTTGAAAGGAGTCGAGAGGTATTTTATGGGTTATTTGAGTGAAAGGTTTGTCTGGTATTAAGGTATTGCACTAGAAAATTAGGGAAGGATGACAATATCTTCAACCTTGGAAAAGGGAAACATTGTCTTGATTTTGGATTTGAATAATGATATATATGTCATGGGGTTAGATTTTGGGGCCCTATATAATGTATTATAGTAGCTAGACACCCCCAAGTATTTTCAAACATTGGCATGAGTTACTTCACACCTATGATAACATTCCCCTTGGCTGCTCCATACCCAAAACTCATTATTGCATGTGCTTGATCATACCAACCAAACACTAAGACCATCGTTAATGGTAGTCATTTCTTTATATGTTATTTTACCCCTTTGGCCCTTATTACCATGATCAAAATCCCCCTAGCTAGAAAGCATTACACTCTCCTTAGAGGAAAGCCAGGAGTATGATAAAAAGGATGATAAGGCAAATTTGGACATTGTCAATTCTTTTTAGATGGCCAAGAAGAGAAAAAAGGCCTCGAGAACGTCCAAGAATTTGAAACTAGTGGAGTTTAATCAATTACCCTAGTATGTCATTTCTATGGTAACCAAGATCTATGGGGTGCCCACTATATAAAAATTTGAATCATAGATGTTCCTAATCATTATTTGCATGTTGGAAGGGAAGAAGCTAGACTAGGCTACCATACTTAGTGATAATTTGCATGGTCACATGATGTATCTCCAAGCTACAATTATTTATAAAGAGGCATTCTTAGGTACATTCTACATGTCTTATTATTTGATGTACAACTTGGTGTCCAATAGGACATTCCAAGGGCTCACTAGGAACCTCAATGGAATGAGGTTATATGAAATAATTGATTCTTTAAAATAATGGTGAGTGCCTTCTTCCCTTTACTAAGCCTCAATAGAATTTCTAAACAACCAAATAATTAAGTGAGAAATATGGTGCTACTTATATACAATTTAGGACATTCACATATATCAGGGTGAGTGGTTACTTAGGGTGCCCATACAAACTACTAAGATACTTAGATGATAAGTTGGTAGTAATGGAGCTAAGTCGATAGATGGTGCCACCACACAAAATGATCGTATCCAAGAAGATCAATAATCCCTTCAAATTTCCTATAGTAATAGGATATTATTCATGTCCTTCAATCACCAAGGAAAAGGGATTGGAGCAAGATATGGGCCTATATGTAATTGATAAGATTTCACCCCAACCCAATTATGACATTAGGTGGTTGGTAAACATGTATACTAATTTGATATTACATCAATCAAATTATGAGGACATCTAGTCTAATTTTACCACTAAGGAAGATGTCCAAAAATTAGAGTTTATGAGGTTGATAGTGACAGAGGTTATAACATACAATATTGCTCCCATCCCTAGGGACATGGTGGATGATAAATTTATAATATATTTTATATATAACATATCCAACATTAAAGCTTATCCCATCTCCCAGGTAGATTTTAATGTTTAAGAGGATGATTCCATCCCTAGGAGATCAGTGAAAATCATGAAGAGAACATTTATATGGCTTAAGGAGTATGGGGTTAACCTTTGACATATGAATCCCCTACCCATCAAGATTTGAGGAAGGTTAAATAATTGAAGGATTTTCTCCTAGAATATAATGGTGACCCTATGGCTCCATCATCAACAATAAAAGGTAAAGGCAAATGCAAGCTTGGGGATATTAAGTTCACCAAACTAGTAGATGTGGAAAATATAATATTGACACAATCTAAGGTTGGGTTATCCTTTTTAAAGATAAAAATTTTAGCATAAAAAATGGGATAATATTCTTATGGGGGAAGTTATACTAGCTATTGCCACCCTTATATCCATTTTAGGAAAGGGAGCCCTAGTAGTACTAGCCATTCAAGTAGTTGTTCCTATGGTTAACCTAGTTACACTTCCACATGCTTCACCAATGCAACAAGCATCAGATAATCCTCCCCTAGTAATATATTTAAGAAAGAGAGGAGGTGAGGATCAAGGGGAGAAGCCAAAACAAAAGAGAGTCAAGAAGGATCTATAACCTCCAAGTAGGTTGCCTATGAGAAAAAAGGAGGTTACCTTTAAAGATCCACCATCCAAAGAGGTCCCTATGAAGAGAAGAGAAGACTAAACCTCATATACCCAGATAATAAGGGATATAAATGAGGATGAGGATTTATATGAGGGTAGACCCATTACTAAAGTAATGAGTATATAGTGTGCCTTCACTTCTCCTCAAATGAAGATTGGGTATAGGACTCATAGGGAAAGGCCCTATAACCCAATGAAGGTCCTAATAATGGGCTTGCTTATAGAAGGAACCTCAATGGTATAAATAAAAGGTAATAATGAAGATGCCCCAAGCTTAGATGACCCTTTGTATTTTAATCACGTTGTACAAGTTATTGTTGAAGTAGCCATACAAACCTGTACCCTTAATGAAAAGGAGACTATTTCTCTAAAACTAGAGACATTTATCAACAATGTCATCACCCAACCATCATGTTAGGGTGACCAGGGTAGAATTAAAGAATTAGATAGGGCTGATGATAAAGTTGAAGAAGAGATTGAGTAGAATATTCAAAATGATACCATTTCTAGGGTGGTAATTTAGCATGAAGGCTCACAACAAGATCTAGATATACCACAAAGCATTCCTTCCCATACAGAGGTGTTTGGTCTAGTACCAAAAGAGAAGGTTAGTGTAGAAGAAGGTGGGGGAGTAAACCTATAAATGGGTACCCCCACCCCTACAACAATAGATAAAAAATTGGATGTTTTCCATAAAGATGTTGAGGAGGATGCTTCAAGACGATTTACTCCCATTGAAGTTCCATGAAGTCTTATCCCTCACATCAGGGTCCATGACCCAAGTCATATAAGATTATTGAGGCCATGACTGGTGAAGAGTTTCCTAAAGGTAGTAAGGAAAACACCATAGCCTTGTCCATAAATAAATCCCAAGTGGATAGAGAAGGTGAAGCGGGTGCACAACCTTCTAGTTGATCAATTAGCTAAGGAAGTTCAATTGAAAAGTTTCTCAATGAGACTCATCAACCCAAGTCAGAGTTCAATATTTTAGAGCAAGTAGAACTAGATCTAGAAAAGGAGCACATAGTGGAAAAGGGTAGTAGGGATCAAGAGAGTGATGAAGACATTAATAAATTTTTATTGATCCCATAACCTAAACCTATGGTTCTCCTTACAATTAGCTCATCATTTACACCACCCCTTGTTATCTCAAAGCCATCTATAATGTCTAAAACTTTAATGGGATTTTAGACCAGGCCTCTTATTTAGGTCAAAGAGTAAGTAAAATAGAAGGGAGACATTATGATCAAGAAAGGGAATATTGATGTAATGAATATTTCCTAGTCATATAAGGCTAAACCCCCAAATAAGTCTGAAACACATTGAAGGACCATGTATACTGATGTAGGGGAAAAAATGTGAAAATAGCAATTCCCCCACTAGGTGCCATAAATAAGGATGCTCCCCTTAAAAGTTACATAATTTACTAATATAATCTATGGGAGCCTTCTAGGAATGAGGTAAAACATAGATCACAAGTTTTGACAAGCATGGTATCCCATAGAATGGGAAAGGATAAAGCTTCCATGGAGGAATTGAAAGTAAAAAATTAGGCTATGATCTAGTACTTGCAAAAGTTACTGAGTGAGCTTAAGGTAGTGATTCCAACTACCATTAAGTATCCAAACCTTCCTCCCTTCTCCATAGGATCACTATATTTCAATCGAGGTGATGATATAAAAGTTGAAGGATGGGCCAAGAAGTTTGGCAAAAGGATTTGAGCACTAGAGCCAAAGAAATAATCCACTTAGAATTATAATGACTAGATGACACAGTGGATAATAAGGGAGACTGTGAAGCCTAGATGTTCATTTATGATGTAAATATAAATAACTGGGAAAATATCTAGCCCAAACTAGATGAAGTTTTTAATATGGGAAAAGATGTCTTAATGATAGAAAAGATCATCTCTTTAGATGATAATAAAAGGCCTAAGGAATATCAGTTGGCAATCAAGCATTGGTTGATGATGCTCAAAGATGGCATCTTTGATTTGAAGGGAGAAGATCAGTCTCTTAAGATTTGAATAAAGGAAATAGACATCACCCTCAGAAAAATGGTGAACCTTGATGGTGTAGGTGACTTGATGGAAGAGGCAATAAGTTTTACCCTGAAAAGCCTCATTGATACACCATAAGGGGCCTTTGATTCTAAAAAAATAAGTCATTTGGTATCACTTGCTAAATTTGTGACCAACACAAAGAACTAGTTGGGTGAAAATAAGTTATACTTTAAAAGGTTGCCACTTGGCTTGAGGAGCATAACATTAGGTTCAAATACCAAGCTAGCTTGGACCAAAAGAGTCTCACCTCCATGATCGATGAATATACCAATTATAAGAATAGTTTGGCAAAGGTTTCAGTTATCAACATCAATTATAGATCATGATCATGTATTTTAGTTCTTTTTGAGCTAGTACCACTCTTCTCTTTTCTTCTCCCTCTTTTATCTCTTTTCTTATCATTTCCTACTAGGAAACCATTGTACTTCACCCATTAGTGGCACATCCCTTTAAAATTTAGTTTAAGTAATCATTTATATAGGAGAGGGATTTTTTTGTTTGTTATGCAAAGGGATAAAGGATATTTTTTTCTTTACAAAATTTTCCTCCACATGTATAACTAAAAATACTCTACCATAATGGAGTATAAAGTTTGTCATCATCATATAATCACAAGCAAAAATCTGAGGAATCATGTTTGTTGCAATGTTAAACATCCTCCAGGCCCTCAAAAGCAATTTCCAGCTGGAGCATCTTTAGGAATATTCTAAACTTAGTTAAAATTATATAATTAAAGGGGGTCTATCCCTTTACAAAGGTTGGTTAATTTTTGAGTTTGAAGCTATAGCTTAGAGAGTTCTCCATGTGTGAGTTTTTGGTGCCAAATTGATTTATGTTGTAAAATCATTAGAAATATTTGAGAGCATTCAAAATGTCTCCCTTGTTACAAAATTTCTTCACATAGTATTCTATTATGTAATTTTTAAGACATGTATTTAGTTTTGATTTAGTTGATAAATGGAACATGTTCATGATTTATTGTTCCTTCCTATTATTGAAGTATAATTCTCTATTTTACATTCTTGATAGATTAGTCATCTGATATATAATTTTTTATGGTTTATATCTAGAGTATAAAATCCTTTCTCTTTTGAGATATGGGAACAAGGTATTGATATCCTTTTTTAAAGGTATTCATAGGCTAATGAATTTAGCTGGAGGGAATTCTTGAAGGATGATTTTTATTATTTATTGTAAACTTTCGATGATCATTTGTGCATGATTTTATCTTATCTATTTCTAAACTAAAAAGCATTTATTAATGAAGATGGTATAGCTATTTTTTAAACTCCTTAATGCTCATTTACTAGCCATCCACACCTTTATCCATAATTAAAATAAATCTAGTTTTACCCTATTTCACCTATAGATAACACATTATTTGCATATTATATGTGTTTTTTTCTTTTAAGATGCATAAAACCTTACATATTTGAAATGTGTAATCTATGTGTGATTTAAATTATAGTGCTATAACTCTCATTTACTCCTTATTGTTCAAAATAGTTGTCAAAATGGAGATTATAGCCACAATATCATCTATATTTAGTATCTTGAATATGATGTAATGAATTTTTGTACTTAGTGTGACAACCCTTCATGGGTGAAGTGTACAAGTTTGGTTATGCCTTGGTCATATTTCCTTTTTTGTACCAATAATCCTCATGGAGATTGAAGTGCCAAACTCCTTCATGTGAGTAAGCTACCTTAGTAGGTATTCTCACCTTGGTTCAGGTAGAGCCAAAAGTAGTAGGGAGTTAACCATACCCTCTGTAGGTGCACTCTAATAATTTTATCTATTTAGTCCAATTTTAGATTCTAAACCCTTCCCCAACTACAATGACATTTTGGTGGTTTCTCATCTTAGCTTGCCATATTTCTAAAGTGTGCAAGGCTAAATGATATAGGTGTATAATCAAGATCCAACACTTAAGAGTTATTTTTAATTATTAAATGGACATTATGGGTTATCCTAAGTCCTAATATTTCTCATAAAGTTGGTTTCATCTTTAGAATCCTCTTGGAACCTACAAAACACACAAAACAATCAAAAGTACCCTATTTTTTACTCCATCTATATAGTTACTTACAACTCAAAAGGATGGGAAGGATCTTGAATGAGTCTTATGTAATTTTCAAACACTTTCATGCTCAAAATATCTCATTTGAGTATCCATCCAACCTCATTTATCCAATCGGGTCACTACAAAGGGTTTGTAAGGGTTTTGAATGTTTTAAGATCTAAAGGTTTGTTCATAAACATGGGATGTTGAAACTACCAAAAAATTACACAAATTCATAGTTTAATACCTTCATCAACATCATATAACTTATTAAATTCCTATGCACAACCTCAAGGGAGATGTGAACATAAAAAATTGTCTTATTGAGCTTGATTCATCATTTTAATAAGCCTAATATTGTCTCTAAGCCCAAAAATAGATTCTTGATGGTTTCTCTACAAGGTGTAAGATGAAACACACCTAATATAGCCATAGTAACATGTTTAAATCCATTTTATTTCTCACTTAAGGTTATAAATATCTATGACTTCTCCATTTCACTTTGGCCTAAAACCTTGTCTAATAGGCCTGACTATAACTCATGTGGTCTAAGCCATCCAAAAAAGATTATTTTCATTCCACCAACTTAAACACTTCTATATGGATCTATAAAAATGACACAAACCATTTGAATACTCATCTTGTGTTTTGATTAGAAGTGACCCTTCATTTGGACTATACACATAACCATGCCTAGTAGGCTTGACTATAAATCCAAAGGGTTTAAACCTCCATGTAAGGATTATCCCCTATGTGACATATCTTTAATTTTACCCTATATTCATTTCAACCACATACACCTTCCATTACTGTCTAATCAATTTCTAGCTCACCTTATCACTTCCTTCAAAATCTATTAGTTTGCACATAAAGGGAGTGCCCTCTGTCTGAGACAAAATAGAGGGAAATCCCATACTTAGACAATGGTGGATATTTTGAGGGATTATAAGAGTTATGGATACTTCCTACATAAAATTTTAGCCTTATACTTAGTCATTTGACCCTTTAATCTGTCCAAAACCCAAAACAAGCTCCTTTTATGATAGACTGTGTGCATGATTAAGGGAATATACTATGTGTTGCTTGTTTGGGGATTATTCCTTACTTATTTTTCATGTAAAGAGATTATGGAGACAATAAATGTCATGATTAAGGTATCAAAATTCTCTCTAACACTTTAATTCCTTATATACTCTTTCCCATACCTTGATCGGTCAAGACTGTGTATAACCCTGATTGTGTTTCCTTATTTTAGAGGGCACCTATAGGTGTTCATGCATGGATTAGACTTTGAAAACCTTACATTGGTCTCAATTACACATTCCAATAGTATTTGGTATGTTCTTGGACCTATTAATTCCATTTTTGAGCTATACTTTCTTTAAGAAGCTTAATGCCTTATTACATGAATTACAATTGACTGTGAGGGGTCATGTAGGTGTCCTTCATTTGATCTAGGCTTTATTACATGATTTAAGTCATATATTAAAATGTCCATACCATTCAATAACCATACTTGTTCCTTTATTCTTGGATTAAGGTCTGCCCTCAAGGTATCTAGCTCAAGCTTCATCATAACCTACAATCAGCCTATAAGATTAGATTTATGAGGAAAAGGAAGCATATAAGTGTATTTTAAGGACAAAACCCTGCATATCAAAGTTTTCATAATTATATTCATGTTCAAGGTGTGTCTTTCACTCCATAAGGTCATTAAATTATTATAATATGCTTTTTTTTCTCCTCAAGGCATCAATGATAACTCAAAAGGTTCAAAACTTGTAGATGCTAATGGAGTTCAGTGTTTTGGTAGGAAATTTTGAGTCTTCAAAAAGCTAGACTCTGTCAACTCTCTACCCTCCAAACTTTTCCAATTCCTTGTCCTTGTTAAAGGCTAAAAATTTCAACTATATATATGATTCAAAACCTTTAGTATCTCTATCTTAATATATCAATAAAACACCTTAAAACTCTATTTTCTTATTTTGGGGATTATGTCCTAGAATACTATCATCTCATGATTTGAAGGTTTATCCACTTCAAACTATCAAATTGACACCCAAAATGAGACTGATATGGTATTTTCAACCAACTCAAATTCTAAAAGGGGTTGACAACTTACTTAAAAACTCTTATATGACATCCTAACTCTTTATATTATCACTTGTAGATGCACATTTTTCTATATAGGCAATGGGTATAGTCATAAGTAGTGTGTGCTACATTTTACCTTACAATGGATCTTAACCTATATCAATGGTTTAAAATAGACTATTCTTACTCCTTAGATATTTATTTAGCTTAGGTACACCTCTTTTAATGTGATTTTCTTCATCAGAACATCTATAGATAAGCATTCTAATTTGTATCTATAGGTAGTGAATAGGATTAGATGATATCAGTATCAAGGTGTTGAAACATGTCTTAGAACCTCTATTTTAATGTGATATTTCCCTTCCATAGCACCTATAGATAAATATGTCCATAACAAATTGTGTATGTTGTATATGGCTACAAATTCATGAAATATTGCTTGGAGAATGAGATTGAAAGTTTAGAGGAATAAGAAGGACAATGAAACATAATAATGAACCTATCTCCACCCTCTTAAACCTCTATCAAATTAGGAAGACATGGAAAATGGTGGAAATCTACCTACAACATAGAATGGTACCTTCTCCTATAGCATGAGATGATTTTCATACTCAAACACCTTAAAACACTAAACAAATCATGGGAATCATTTTAATATAGATCCAACATCATCTATAAACAACATCAACAAGTAAATTGTGTGGAATTCTCCAAAATAAGCCAAAACCTATAGCGTGCATAGATTTACAAGCAAACTAGATAATCTAACTTCTTAAGAATGGTTCATAAAGCATAGGACACAAAAATTTAAATTATAATATGACTAATTTCTTAATACACCCCCAATATCATTTTTCCTGAAACCTGTCATGCTAATTGTACCAAGTACAAACCTAAAGACTGATTTTGCTTGCCAAGCCTAGTGGAAGGAGAGATAAGTGGTTTTATTCATTTTTATGAGACTATGATCACATTTATCATTTAAAAAGGTGTTTATAATACCAAGGGACACTCCTAAAATTTCCCCAAATATAGAATTTTGTACAAGTCTGTACAACTCAAGAAAACTCCACTTTTTTCAAGGAAACTACCCTTTTTCTAAAGAACTGTAGACACCGAAATCGTGTCTAACCCTTGGTCATCCTCCCCTTCTCTCCCCTTTCCATTACCCTATGACCCATTTATGAGCCCCATTTTATTCTCCCATGCCTATTTAGCCCCTCTTGACCATTTTCCCATGAGCCTTGACCCTGACAGCATGTAAGAATGAGCAAAAGGCTAAATTTAGCCTCTATCCCCATTCTGCATCTGTCGACGTCGGTCACTACTCAGCTGACGTTGCCGACATCATTCACTACTCAACCGACGTCACTGATGTCGGTCACTATTCGGTTGACATTGATGGTTTTGTTGGCGTTGGTTATCCTTAAACTACATTCTCGACCCAAACGTAGGATCCATTATCCATTAACCATTATCCATTATTCATTATTCAGTTCTTAATCAGTTTTTTGATCGGTTATCCAACCTTCTTTCAAAACATTCTTTCATTCAATATTTGAAAATCAATCAGCCAACTTTTCATTCAATCAATCTGCAATCAAATCTCTCTTGCTCTCTCTCTTAGGTACAGGTATTCTGCTTCAGTCATCTCACTGGAGGTCTGCTACATCAAACTTTTGCAACACACCGACAACAACAATCATGTCTCCTACTCTATCTTCAATAGGTAATAGGTAAGCATTTGTTCTGTGCTTTTATTTTATTTTTTGGTTATTGTTTTTAATTGATATCACCCCCTGATTTTGATTCAGACCATAGACCCGACTTGACTTCCTCTCGTATCACCTCTATCCACCCTTTCCAGAATATACAGTCTGTAACTCTGCCCAGATCCCTGCACAAACCCCCAAACAATCCCTTTGACCCCAAATAGGCTCACTAACCCTTAGACGAAACCTCAGACCATTCTGCAGTCTTGAACCTTGCCCAGACCCAACCAGACCCCGTCCAAGGACTACTGCCCCGACCGACGCCGGTCATTACCTCTATCGACGTCGGCATCTTAATCGACGTCGGTGACCTTCCTTGACTGACGCTGGCACAGAGACCGACGCCGGTGACTGTGCAAAGCAATTTGCTACATATCAGGTACACATTTTGCTTTTTGTCTTTTATTTCTTTCATTATGTCTTTCATTATTTTTATTTTTGTCAAATATTCTATTTTTAATTAGTGGGTTGATATCCCTCAAGGAAGTCTTCATACTTCTGGGATCAAGCTTTTGTTTGGTATCCCACCATCTCCTCATCTAATGTTTTTCATGTTTTAGTCTCTTTCTTTTCAGGTGTCATCCTCCACAACCAAAGAGGAATTCCTGCTATCATCTGATTTTGGTCCACACGACTTCATCCAGGTACATATAAGCCTTAGACCATTCTTCTTAGTTTCTTATTTCTCTCTTTGAATGTAGAAAGTAAAATAACATAAAAACATTCTGGCACACCCGGTGGGACCTTAGGGTCTTCCTTGGGTTCCTTTTCTTTCTATTCATATAGGTGCATTAGGTTTCTCCCTTTTCACCTCTTTCTTCTCTTCTAATGACATAATAAGCGGGATTAAAAAGAACTCTTCTTTCTTTTCTTGCATTCTAAACTAGTCAAAAGTCATATTCTTCAACCCTTTCTCAACTTGTTTTCATTCGAACTCACATTTTGACTTGGGCTTAAAACACATTGCATATCATTTCTTCTTGTTTGCATTTCTTAGTCCACACCTAGTAATTAATAACCGCATATTGAATTAATTGTAGTCCACTTTATGTTACACAACCAAATCACTTGCACAAATCAAACATCAAAACTCACCTGAGACAAGGCCCGACTGGGATTTCATCCCCCAGCGGATACCTTACCTATCCTGGCAATCCCACTTGGATTTCATCACCAAGGGAAAAGCCCACTCTATTCTCTGGCAGAGGATAATCTCTAGGGGAAGTATATTTTGGCTAAGCAGGCCCAGCTTATCACTGGACTCGTGAAGTGAGGGGAGCTTGCTCCTTAGCACCAGGCCAAGTACGGAACCTAACCCAGACTTTTGAGCACCTAAACAAACCTAAAACCAGCTCTAGACTACTTCTTCTAGGACCCGTCTCAAAAGCCAATCTTCCTCACACATTCTAAAGCATAAGCCACCAAGATCCTAATAATTTATTCCTAGGGATTTAACGTTTAGGGTCTGCTTGTGTTCTTCATCTTTTCTATTCTTATCTACTAGTTTGAGCTTGTGAGGACATTCTTTCTTGCCTTAAATGGTTCTGACTTGTAGTCAAACCAAGGCTGTTGTTGACCACGCGAGGTATCAACCATTTCCATCTTCCCCATCCATAATTAGTCCTATAATGGAGTTCCACTCAGAGATTGAAAGAACTCCTACTTGACCGACCCCAACCCAGTCTCCCATTGTCCCTAAAGGGGAACAAGATTTTGAAAGATTCTTGGACCTCAATGGCAGAGCCCTTCAACATTATCTCATGTGAAGCTGAACATGAGACTCCTTAGGCAACCCAATTTATGGGATGCTGACTTCCTTAGTCGAGACAATGATCACATCAATAGCATCTACAATTCAACCTATAGACAATCAAGCCAACACCTTGACTAATAACCCAACCGTGTCCTACCTTCAAAATTTAGCCTCTCCTTCTAGACTTACCTCCATGGGGGTTCTGGTATCCCCTCAACCTCAAACTACTCAACCAAATCCTACACCTTTCTAAAACCTAGTGGTCTCTATCCCCCTACTCTTGTGCCTATCAACACAAGAGTAACTGTCTACCCTTCAACAAGTGTGGCCACTCCTCAACCATCTTTGATGGCCCCTATCCAATTTGTGCCTACCAACCCCATAACACAAGTGCCCTTGGCTTCAAATTCTACCCCAATGACTAGCTACCCATATGTTGTGTTTACACAAATGCAACCAACCGCGTCATACGCCCCTCTCAATACCTTCCAAGCACCTTATAATCTAGGGGGCACTCCACCCACCAATCCATCAACAGACATCATCAAAATGCTGATGGACAAAATGTCTAGTCTCGAGACCTCTATTTTTGTTCATGTAATGCCCTCTCATACAAGCAAATTTGCAATGAACCCATTCATCCTTTCGTCCTGATCTGACCATACCCCAACCAGTGGGAACTTCCTAAATTCTCTCATTTCCAGAGCAAGGAAGACCCGTAACAGCACCTATGAGCATTCAGACATGCTTGTTATCTCATTGCCCATGATGATGCATTACTTTTACGCACATTTCCTATGTCTCTTTCTAGTGTTGTTCTTGATTGGTACAACTCTCTCGCCAGCCATTCTCTCTTCACATTCACTCAGCTGGCCCAACTCTTCCTCGACCATTTCTCCATCAACATCACCAAAAAGGTCTCAATCATAGACCTCTATTCTATCCAGCAGTTTGAGGACGAATCCATAGCAGATTTTGTTGCTCACTGGAGAGGCCTCATCAACTAGCTCTCCTTTTCCTTACCCCAACCTGAACTTATTAAACTTTTCTCCCAAGCTTGTGCCAAGCATATTTCTTCTACCTTGTAGGTTCAGACGTTCTGCACCTTTGACAAAGCCTTCACGATGGCCCGAAAACTTGAATTATGTGCCGTTGAGGAGAACAAAGTTAAATTACAGAGTAAGAACCCCAACTCTAAGACTAATGACTCCTCTTCTTCTAAACCTTCTTCATCTAATCCTAAGTCTAAGGCATCAGTAAATGCTATAGTCATTAGACCTTCATCCTCTTCACCTTTAACCAACCAGCCTGAGCCATCCACATCCCAAAGTGCCACTCACCAATTCCAACAGAGATACATCTAGCATTCATATACTCCACTTAGAGAATCATATGCATCTGTGCTAGAAAAACTTGTCAAATAGGGGGTTCTCAATCTCCCCCAAATCCGACCACCTCCACAATTTGATTCCTCACGTGCCATCCCTGCATGGTATAGGGAAAATGACTTATGTAACTACCACCATGTTAAAGGCCATGACACGGGAAACTATAAGACCCTTAAAAACATTGTCTAAGACATGCTAGAAAAGGGTGACCTTGTCCTTGACAATCCCAATGCGCCACCCAATCAGGGCATCGACATCTTCAAGCAACCATTCCCCAATCATCCACCAACCCAAAATAATGTCCAGACCATGACTGACAACATTCACAAACATAATGTACGAACAGTCAATACGGTCTCACCCTTCATCCCCGACCAACATCTCTCACAAACTCAACAGGTTAGTCCACCCCTCAGTCCATCACATGTGGATGAACCTCCTTCTCCAGTTAGTTCTCTGTCAACCTCTCTTATATCGGAGGATGCCTCAACCTTATCGGCACCACTGGTCTCACCATCCTCCTTCTTGCTACCTATGGAGGACCCAACCCTTCCTACTCCTCAACCGCAAGTGGTGGGTGTAATCATTCCTGCCCTTTACCCTCTTGAGGAGCCTCATTCTCTAGTTTCTTCTCCACCCAGGAAAGAACCTGTCTCTCCTTTGTCTTCAACCAAAGACAAACCTATGACAACTTCATCATGCCTTGGGTCTGAGACTGCTACACCAGTCTCATCTTCAACCCCACAACCATCCACATCCTCTCAAGGACCCAAGCCTCATCTAACATCTTCTCAGCCATTTTCTAGATTAGTGGAGAAACTCAAACTTCTCCCTTCAAGGAAAGTGGAGCATCAGGTATTGTGGGAGCGTCTCACAGCTCTTCAGCATGTTCGTGCCCTCTCATCTCATGCTACCAATCCTCCCGTGGTAGAATCTCCCAAGACTCTCAACAAAAACCAAACTTCCACTTCTAGACTGTCTACACCTCAACCAACTGCATCAGGACCGAAACCCTCATCTACCCCATCTAAATCAATCAAGTCACTCGATGTTCACCCTGTCTCCAACCTCACTCATCTGTAAGTGAAGGTGGACTTAGACTAGACCTCAACCAATAGTAGTCTCCAACCCAAATCAATGAAGACTGCCAAACCACAAAGGTGAACTCCTCCTCCCCCATCACCATTGCCCTCCATTTTGGGCCCTCATCCTTCAACCTTGACCAAAGTCCTCCCCACTCCTACCTCTAATCAAAACTAGTTGCCTCCACTGCTTCCTCTACCTATCTCTAGCCTACCCTCTCCCAAAAAGATGGTACTTCTCATGAAGAAAGTGCCATCTCCACCTGTCGCCACACCATCAACTCAAAAGGTGGTACGGAAGTCTCCTCCAACACCGCCCAAGCAAAAGTCACCAGCATCGCACACATCAATGAGCACGGACCCTTTGGTGGGCTCATACTCTTTGATATTGCACCAAATTTTGTAGACCTCCAACATAACCCTTCCGCCCATCAGGCCCTTCCAACCTCTCCGGTCTAAGCCCTCTTGGTTCGATGATACGAAGATTCACCTATATCATCATACGCCAGGACATGATACCGAGACTTTTTGTGCCCTCAAGGCTGTCATTCACCGCTACATGGAGAAGGACATTCTTCTTCTTGAGGACACCATCAATCGACCCCTGACACTTTCCCACATTCCTCCAACCTCTTCAACCACATCAACATCTCATCAGCAGGCCATGATCCCTTCATCTCCTTCACCCCATATCTTCGAAATCAAGGTCATTCACATAACCACTAGGTCACAAAAGGATAAGGCAAAAGAAAAAGCCACCATTCCTTGGACCTATCCTTTCATCTAGCCACCTCAACTACCCAAGCCTAAGATTTCTATCCTTGGCGCGCCTCAACCCTCTTCTTCTTCCTCTTCAGGGGCAATTCATGACTCCATGTTAAAATAGCTTCACCAAACGCCCGTGAATATGTCCCTTTATGACCTCATCCAAACCTCGCCCCAGCATCGTCAGGCCCTCATCCGAGCTTTACAGGCAGTGGAGGTCCAACCTGAGGATCCCCAACCACTCGCTGGCCTAGTCCACTCTTTATCCCCTGTCACTTCCATCACTGTCAGCAATTCTGAGATTCCTACATCTAATATAGAAGATCAAGATGCTGCTCTCTTCATCACTACCTATATTGATTAAACCCACATCAAGCACATTATGATTGATGGAGGTACCAGCATCAATATTATCTTCAACCACACCTTTGATCAATTGGCTCTTCCCAAGAATTGCGTATCCAAAACTGACGCAATCTTGTGATCCTTCAATGACACCAGCACCACAACCATTGGCACAATCATCCTTCACATCCGTGTTGGCCCATGCACAATCCCAGAGCTCTTTTATATCATCTAAGGAGAGTTTCAATATAACATGTTGCTGGGCTGACCCTAGATCTGTGCCATGGCTTGTGTTCCCTCTACCCTGCACCGTTGTGTGAAATTTGAGCACAATGGGCAATTCCACAATATTCCCACTGACCCATCACCTTTCAAAACTTGTAACATAACCTATCAACCAAATGACATCCTCATTCCTATCAAGCCATCAACCCCGGTGTTGCCTCCATCTGCAGAAGCTTTGACCAGTTCACAACCGGTAGTCGACCTCACCCCTCCTCTTCAAGAAGTAATCAAAGACCCCATGGAAGACATCTTCCAATGAATTTCACTTGGGGAATATCACTTGCTAGCCTTAGACATGTTCCAAACTCTACAAGAGTATGGACGCCTTCACCATAGCCCTAGTTATGATCACTAGTTCAGGATGGTTGTGCCTTATGGTCCTCCTCACCTCCAAACCAATCTTGTCTATGGGGGACTCAATCAATCTCCTATTGATGGCAACCCTCTCTCTTCACCCCAACCATTCACATCAAACTTCTCATTTCTTGGCAACCCCGCCTTTGTACACACTTACCTTTACAGGTGTGCATGGAAGGGTTTTGATTTCAAATGCTATGAGCAAGGCTCCCATCAGCCTATTAAGCCTCTCAATGATGATGATGCCAAGAAATGGTATGGCTTGGGATACCAAGACCCTACTCAGGCTCCTGTAGACCTTTGCCCCGAGCCCATCATTGACCAATCTCCTCCAAGATCACCCGTTTCTTCCCTCTTCACCTACAGAGTCGATGGTTTCCATCCCTCCTAGTTTTTTTTTGCATAAACACCATCTACCTGGAACCCCTAACCTATCAGCTAAATAGGGTGTCTAGGTCTCCCCCTCTCATTTATCCCAGCATGATAAAAGATGAATCGACGACCATTCACACTGTCCACTGCATTGACGACGATGCCATTCTTTCCTACATGGGTGCCGATGACTCTTTCATCCAGCGCTCTCTCCCTTCTGAGACCCAGGTTATGTTAAATGAATCAACCATTGACATTAACCTCCCTTCTTCCAATGTTCCTCATGTCTTCAAAATTGGTCAATCTTTAGATGCTCAGGAGCAACTAGACTACACCCAATTCCTCTCAAACCATAGCAAGGCCTTTGCCTAGACCTACAGTGACATGCCTGGCATCGACCCCACCATTGCTACCCATAACATAGTCACTAAACTAGAGGCTAAGCCTATTAGGCAAAAGCTTCAAGAGATGCATCCTCACATGGTGCTCCTTGTCAAAGAGGAGCTTCAGCACCTCCTTTCTGTCTCTTTCATCTAGCCCATCAATTACCCGTAGTGGGTCTCTAACATCGTCCCTATCACCAAGGAGACTGGGGGGATCTAGATCTACATGGACTATCGCGACCTTAACAACCTGTCCCAAAGATGACTTTCCTCTTCCCAACATTGACCAGCTTGTTGATCTTATGGCTGACCATGAGATGCTATCTCTCATGGATAGGTTTTTAGGATACAATCAAATCTTGATTGCATCAGGAGATCAGCATAAGACTACCTTTATCTCCCCATGGGGGACTTTCTGCTATTAGGTCATGCCTTTCGGCTTGAAGAATGTAGGTGCCACATATCAACATGCCATGACTTACATTTTCCATGATCTCCTCCACAAAATCATGGAGGACTATGTGGATGACCTGCTCGACAAGTCCAAGCTTCGCTGTGACCATTTAACCATTTTCAAAATCATCTTCTCTCATCTTCTTCAATACAATGTCTGCCTTAACCCCAATAAATGTGTCTTTGAGGTCCTCTCTAGCAAGCTCTTAGGCTTTATCATTTCTTTCTGTGGCATCAAAATAGATCCCACCAAGATCCGCGTTATCCTTGAGATGCTACCTCTGACTAATCTCAAGCAACTTCACAGTCTGCAAGGGAAGCTCCAGTCCATTCACCATTTCATCTCATAGCTTTCTGACCACTGGCAACCTTTTCATCATCTCCTTAAGAAGGACATCTCCTTTAAATGGGATAAGGACTGTCAAGAGGCTTTTAAAGCCCTCAAATGCTATCTGGTCTCTCCACCAGTCCTCATTCCACCTAAAGATGACCAACCCTTCTACCTTTACATCTCTGTCACCAACCATTCATTAGGTGCCATGATCGCGCATCGAGATGAGCATCACCATGAACAAGCATTCTACTATATCAGCCAAACACTGGTTGACTATGAAACTTGATATACTCATACCGAGAAACTCTATTTGGTGTTAGTCTTTGCTGCTACCAAGCTCTGCCACTATCTTCTCAATCACAAAACCTTTGTCATCACTCACACTGACCCTCTTAAGTTTATGCACTCCAAGCCATATCAACATCAATGTATGGCTCAGTGGCTCATGCTACTTGCTGAGTTTGACCTCAAATTCATCTAGCAAAAATCCAACAAGGGGCAAACCATCACTGATCAACTGGCAGATGCCCCTCTTCTCGACAATCAACCTTTACAGTGTGAGTTCCCTGATGAGTCTATCACTGTGCTTTCCACTGATGACATTGTCTACCAAATGACCATGTTCTTCAACAGCTCTAAATGTCAACTTGGTGGGGGTGTGGGAGTTATTCTCATCCCACTCAATGGTGAGCCCATGCCTCTATCTTTCAAGCTCGACTTTAATTATACCAATAATATGGCTAAATATGAGGCCTTAATTTTGGGACTTCAAACCGCCCTTTCTCTCAGCATCAAGTCCATCAACATCTTTGGTGACTCGTAGCTTGTCATCAATCAGGTCAATGGTTCATACCTCTATAAAAATAAAATTTTGCAAAGGTACAAAAACTGTGTTGATGTTCTTCTAGCCTCTTTCGACCATTATCTCTTACAGACTATTCCTT
Source organism: Torreya grandis (assembly GCA_037957365.1). Taxonomy (NCBI): domain Eukaryota; kingdom Viridiplantae; phylum Streptophyta; class Pinopsida; order Cupressales; family Taxaceae; genus Torreya; species Torreya grandis. The sequence continues at coordinate 619,021 of JARHVA010002785.1, forward strand.
GATCCATGAATAAGTTTGCTGACACCATGACTTCTCTCACCTCACATATTCCATCTTCATCATCATCATCTAGAATTTTCATCACGATGCATCTGTAGACACCGCAAACGTGTCTGCACCTTGGTTCTCCCCCTTGGCCCTTTTTCCCACCTAGTCCTCCTTGGTCCCTAACCCACCTAGGGCTTATTAATTAGAAATTAACATCTATTTTTAATTAAATTAGGCCCCCTTTCCACCCTACCCTTGCCACCTTGGATCCTCCCTTGAATCCCTCCACCTTCCCCCTAGCATTTATTAGGCCAAATCTCACCATTATATCCCCCCTCGTCCATTTTGGCATCCTCGTGACCGTTCTGCCCATGACCCCTCGCTCGGCGGCGTGCAAGAGTGGGTAGAGGCTATTTTTAGCCTCTGTGCCCATCCTGCGACCGCCGACATCGGCGACCCTTCGGCCGACATCGGCAAAACTGCCGGCGTCGGCAGCCTTCATTATCCCCTTCTGCATCCGTTGCACCCCCTGGACTCTTGAGCTCGAAAACGGATTCTCTTGACGCTTTGGCTTTGATCTCTCCTCTGTCTTGACCTCGTGCAATAGCAGCAACAGGTGAAAAGGCCCTGGATCAGCATCTTCTCCTTGCAGCAACTCTTCTATGGCTCCAGCAACATCTTCTTCTCTCTTCATTCAGTAAGCTAAAGGTAAGCTAGTCTGGGTTTGTTATTTCATTGTATTCATTCATCTATATTCTATTGTCTTTTGCTCCCTCTGTCCTTCCCCCTTGAGAGGCTGCAAAGCCTTCTCAGGCCCCATCCTCTGTGAATCCTCCTCTTCCCTGTCCTCTGTGTCTCTTTCAACTTCCTCACCCCTCTGCCAAAAAGACCTTGCAACAGGTACCCAACCCGAACCAGGCCACTCCCCAATCCATCCAAACTTGTCCCCGTTCAGTCTCAGACCCATCCACAGTCCAGCAAGCAACCTAGACCCGACTACAGGCCACAACCCTGACCGACGCCGGTCACTTCCCCAACCGACGTCGACAGGATAGCCGACGCCGGCAGATCAGATAACCGACGCCGGCGACATTTCCGACCTCGGCGACTGTCTTCAGCCCAACAGCTCTTTCAGGTAATCATTTTGTTTGCTTCTTTCCTTTCTACTTTCTTTGTCATTTCTATATTCTGGCATTCTGTCTTTTATCAGTCACTTATCTCATCAAAATAGTGGGTTGACCTCCCTTAAGGAAGTTTTTACACTTCTGGGAACAAGCCTTTTGCTTGGCAACCCACTGCCTATCTGTCTAACATTTTTCTTGTCCTAGTTTCCTTTTTTTTCTTGCAGGTGTCATTCCTCCACAGCCAAAGAGGAGTGCTCACAAACGTCTGGATTTACGGTGCGCAATCTTTAGTCCAGGTACTTCCAAGCCTTGTCCATTACTTTCTTTTAGTTTCTTTCTTTTTAGTCTGAAAAGCGAAATTTGAGGTAGAAACATCTCTGGCACGCCCGGTGGGACCCTAGGTTCCTCCTGGGTTCCTTTTTCTTTTTCATTCATTTAGGTGCATTTAGGCTCCTTCTCTCTTATCTCTTTCTTCTATTCCAAATGACACTATAAGCAAGGACTAAAACGAATCTTTCTTCTTTGCATTCTAGACTAGTCTAAATATCATACTCTCGTCCCTTTCTCCATCTTGTCTTCATAACAACATCACATTTCGACTTGGGCATTAAAACATATTGCACTTTCATTTCTGCTTGTGCTTGCATTAGTCCACATCTAGTAACTTAGGCGCATATTGAATAAATCTAGACACTTGATGTTACACTACCGAATCACATGCACTAAAACACACATAAAACATACCTGAGACAAGGCCCGACTGGGATTTCATCACCCAGCGGATACCTTACCCGTCCCGGTGACCCTACTTGGATTTCATCACCAAGGGGGAAGCCCACTCCGTTCTCTGGCGGAGGATAAACTCTAGGCGAGGTATATCTTGGCTAAGCGAGACCAGCTAACCACTGGAATCGTGAAGTGAGGGGAGCTCGCTCCTTAGCACCAAGCCACGTACCAGACCCTAACACAGATCTTTGAGCACCTAAAACAACACCCAAAACCATCTTTAGACTGCCTTCTTCTAGGACCCATTTTTCAGCCAATCTCCCCGAACATTCATCTAAGGCATAAGCCACAAGTTTCTAAGGTTAATTCCTAGGATTTATCGCTTAGGCTTGTCTGTCTTTCTCTGTTTTTCTCTTCTCATCTATTTGTTTGAGTGTGTGAGGACGCTTTCTTCTTTGTTTTTCCAAGAACCTTTTGGCTCTCTGGAAAACACAGTGACCGACATCGGTTCTGCCACCGACGTCGGCTTCCCCTGTCACTGGCATCGGTTCTGCTACTGACGTCGGCTTCATCTGTTACCAACATCGGTTATCTGACCGATGCCGGCCTCATTTCCTACCGACATCGGTTTTTAAACCGACGTCGGTCTCTGTCACTGTCCTTTTTTTTCAAAACCAGCAACCTGAAGCCTGTCTTTTCTCTGTCAAAAACTCCATCCTGGTTTTCTGGAACTGAGCAACACAGTTCCTGAGACTTGAACCTTCTTTGCCTTGCATGGTTTTGACCCGAAGCCAAGCCAAAGCTCTTGTCAACCACGCTAGCCATCAACCACTTCCGTCCACCCCGTCCGTGACCAAGCCTACAATGGAGTTCAACTCGGAGACCGAAAGAACTCCCGTTCATCTAACCCCGCCGCAGACTCCCATTGTCCAAGAAGGGGACCAAGATTTTGAGCGATTCTTGGACCTCAACGTCAAGGCCTTGCAACATTATCTCGCGCATAGCCGAACGCGAGACTCCTTGGGCAATCCGATCTATGGAATGCCAACCTCCCTTGTCGCAACTATGGTTGTATCGACAGCATCCGTAGTTCAACCTTCGGACACCCAAGCCATCGCTTTGACAACTGACCAGACTTTGACCAATCTCCCAGGTGTGGCCTCCCCCTCTATCATTGGGCCCACTTCCACCGGGGTTTCGGCCTCTTGTCAACCTCAACCCGCTCAACCGCTATCCACTCCATTTCAAAACCTTGTTGTCTCTATCCCGCCTACCCTGGCCCCTATCAACACCAGGGTGGCTTCCTACCCCTTGGCCCCCGTTACCACAGTCCAACCTCTCGTGGCAACAACGGGCCCAGCTATGTCTTCTAACCAACCACCTTTAGCATCCACCTCTGCCCCTGTGATTAGTCATCCGTACATTCTACAACCGACTATGTCGCTCACCTCCTCTAACCTCTTCCAAGCGCCCTACAACTTAGGGGGCGCGCAACCCGTCAATCCATCGGCAGACATCATCAAGATGCTGATGGACAAGATGACCAGTCTTGAGACCTCTGTTTTCAGCTCGCGCAACACTCTTTCATACGAGTAGATCTGTAACGAGCCCATTCATCCTTTCGTCCCAATCAGACCATATCCTAGCTAGTGGGAGCTTCCGAAGTTTTCTCGCTTTCAAAACAAGGAAGACCCCCAACAACACTTGCGGGCATTCAGACACGCCTGCTACCTCATTGGCCATGACGATGCGTTACTCTTACGCACCTTTCCTATGTCTCTCTCGGGTGCTGCACTTGACTGGTACAGCTCCCTTCCTAGCCATTCTCTCTTCTCATTCACGCAATTGGCTCAGCTATTCCTCGATCACTTTTCTATCAACATAACCAAGAAAGTCTCAATCACGGACCTCTATTCTATTCGGCAATTCGAGGATGAGTCCATAGCCGACTTCGTTGCTCGATGGAGAGGCCTTATCAACCAACTCTCCTTTTCCTTGCCCCAGGCTGAGCTTATTGAACTCTTTTCTCAAGCCTGTGCCCGACATATCTCTTCCACCCTGAGGGTTCAAACCTTCCGCACTTTTGACGAGGCCTTCACGATGGCCCGCAAACTAGAGTTGCGTGCCATCGAGGAGAACAAAGTCAAGTTGTGAAATAAGAATCCCAGCTCTAAGGCCAATGACTCTTCCTCTGCCAAGCCATCATCATCCAATTCTAAATCCAAGGCTTCAGTTAATGCCGTGGTTGTCAGACCTTCATCTTCTTTGACCAATCAGCCTGAGCCCTCTACATCTCAGAGCGCTACTCGGCAATTCCAGCAAAGATACATGCAGTGACGATATACTCCTCTCGGAGAATCATATGCGTCTGTGCTGGAAAAGCTTCTCAAGCAGGGGGCCCTCAATCTCCCTCAAGCCCGACCTCCACCGCAATTCGATCCCTCACACGCCATCCCCGCGTGGTATAGGGAGCATGACTTCTGTAGCTTCCACCGTGTTAAGGGCCATGACACGGAGAACTGCAAAACCTTTAAGAACATAATACAAGACATGCTCGAAAAGGGGGATCTCATCTTAGACAATCCAAATGCACCCCCTAATCAGGCCATCGACATCTTCAAACAACCTTTTCCCAATCATCCGCCAACTCAGAACAACGTCCAAACCTTAATTGATGACAATCATGAGCACAACGTTCAAACAGTCAATACGGTCTCCCCTTTCATCCCCAATCAACCTCTTGAGGTTAGTCCATCAATCAGTCCATCACATGTGGACGAACCTCTCTCCCCGGCTAGTTCTCCATTGACCTCTCTCATCTTGGAGGATGCCTCGGCCTTACCTGCACCTCCGGTCTCGCCATCCCCCGTTCTATTGCCTATGGAGGACCCAACCCTTCTTACCCCTCAGCTGCAAGTGGGGGGGCCCGTCATCCCTGCCCTTTCCCCGCTAGAGGAGCCTCGCTCCCCAGTTTCTTCTCCACCCAGGGAAGAACCTGTCCCTCCTTCATCCTCATCTAAATCTGTCATGACTTCACCATACCCTGCACCCGTCTCGTCTTCAACCTCGCAACCATCAACATCTTCCTCTCAGCCATTTTCCCGATTAGTGGAGAAGATTGAACTTCTCCCTCCGTGGAAAGTGACGCCTCAGGTGTTGTGGGAGCGTCTTAAAGCCCTTCAACATGCCCGCACCCTCTCATCACATGCCGCTAATCCTCCCAAGGCAGAATCTCATCAGACTCTTGACAAAGACCAGACCCTCAAACCTCAACCAAATCCGTCCAAACCAAAGCCTGCGTCTATCTCGTCCAAACCCATCAAGTCATTTGGCGTTCGTCCTGTCTCCACCCTCACTCACCCGCAAGTGAAGGTGGACCTAGGCCAGACCTCGACCAGCAGTACTCTTCCAACCAAGTCAAAAAAGACTGCTAGACCACAGAAACGAACGCCTCCTTCTCCGTCACCGTTGCTATCTATTTTGGGCCCCCATCCTTCGACCTTGGCTAACATCCTTCCCACTCCGACCTTCAACCAAAACTCGTTGCCTCCTTTGCTTCCTTTGCCTACCTCCAGTCGTCCCTCTCCTAAAAAGGCGTTCTCAATCACCAGGCCAGAGCCATCTCCATCTGTCACCGCGCCATCAACCCATAAGGTGGTACAGAAACCTCTTCTAACCTCGCCTAAGCAAAAGTCACCAACCTCGTGCATATCAAATAGCACGGACCCTCTATTGGGCTCATACTCGTCAATATTACGCCGACTTCTCCAGACTTCCAACATAACCCTTTCGCCCATCAAGCCTTTCCAACCTCTCGGGTCCAAGCCCTCCTGGTTCGACGATACGAGAATTTGCTTATATCATCATACACCAGGACACGACACCGAGACTTGCTATGCCCTCAAGGCCGTCATCCACCGCCATATGGAGAAGGACACTCTTCTCCTTGAGGACACTCTTGACCAGACCCCGACTCCTTCCTGTCCAACTTCTTCAAACACGTCAACATCTCACCAGCAAAACATGACCCCTTCTTCGCCTCCCATTTTCGAAATCAATGCCATCCGTATAACCACTAGGTCGTAGCAGGACAAGGCCAAAGCAAAAGCTGCCATTCCTTGGACCTATCCCTTCATCAAGCCACCCCTTGCGCCTAAGCCTAAAATTTCTATCCTTGGCGCGTCCCAACCTTCTTCATCTTCCTCTTCTGGACCAATTCACAACTCCATGCTGAAGCAGCTTCACCAAACACCAGTGAAGATGTCTCTTTACGACCTTATCCAAACTTTGCCTCAGCACCGTCAAGCCCTTATCCAAGCCTTGCAGGCAGCGGAGGTCCAACCCGAGGACCCCCAACCACTCGCTGCCCTTGTCCATTCTTTATCTCCTGTCAACTCCATCACATTCAGCGATTCTGAGATTCCCACATCTAACACGGAAGATCAGGATGCCGCCCTCTTCATCACTGCCTACGTCGATCGGACGTGCATCAAATGCGTTATGATCGATGGCGGCGCTAGCATCAACATAATCTCTACCCACGCCTTTGATCAGCTGGCTCTTCCCAAAAACTGCGTCTCCAAAATTGACGCGATCTTATGCTCTTTTAACGACACCACCGCCACGACCATTGGCACAGTCATCCTCCACATTCGCATAGGCCCACGCACAGTCCCAGAGCTCTTCTATATCATCGAAGGAGAGTTTCAATACAACCTTTTACTGGGCCAACCTTGGATCCGTGCCATGGCTTGTATCCCCTCCACCCTGCACCGTTGTGTAAAGTTTGAGCATGAGGGGCAAGTCCACACCATTCCCGCTGACCCTTCACCCTTCAAGACTTGCAACACCACCTATCATCCTAACGACGTCCTCATTCCCATCAAGCCGTCCACTCCGGCACCGCCTCCATCTGCGGAAGCTTCTACCAGTTCGCAATCGGCGGTTGCCCTCGCCCCTCCTCTTCAAGCGCCGACCAAGGACCCCATGGAAGACATCTTCCAACGACTATCACTTGGGGAATACCGCTTGTTGACCCTCGACATGTTCCAAACTCCACAAGAGTATGGATGCCTTCACCTCAGTCCTAATTACGACCCTCGAATCGGGACGGTCTTACCTTATGGTCCTCCTCACTTCCAAACCAACTTTGTCTATGGGGGGCTTAATCAAGCCCCTACCTACGGCAATTCTCTCTCTTCACCCCAACCTTTCACATCAGATTTATCATTTCTTGGCAACCCTGCCTTTGCACACACTTACCTTCACAGGTGTGCATGGAAGGGTTTTGGTTTTGGACGTTATGAGCAGGGCTCCCATCAGCCCATCGAGCCGCTCAATGATCACGATGCCAAGAAACGGTATGGCCTGGGATATCATGACCCCACTCAGGCTCCTTCCGACCTTTGTCCCAAACCAACCATTGACCAATCTCTTACAGACTCGCCCATTTCTCCTTCGTCACCTACGGAGTCGGTAGTTTCCATCCCTCCTAGTTTTTTTTTTTCATAAACACCATCCGCCTGGAACCCCTGACCTATCAGCTCAATGGGGTGCCCAGGTCTCTCCCTCTCATCTTTCCTAGCATGGTAGAGGATGAGTCGGCAACCATTCACACTGTCCACTGCGTTGACGATGACGCCATCCTTTCCTACATGGGTGCTGATGACTCTTTCGTCCAGCATTTCCTCCCTTCCGAGACCCAGGTTATGTTAAATGAATCCACCATTGACATCAACCTCCCTTCTTCTTCCGATGTTCCTCACGTCTTAAATATTGGCCAATCTTTAGACACTCAGGAGCAGCTTGACTATGCCCAGTTCCTTTCCAACCATAGCAAGGCCTTTGCCTGGACTTACAGCAACATGCCTGGCATCGACCCTACCATTGCTACCCATAACATTGTCACCAAACCAGAGGCTAAGCCTGTTAGGCAGAAGCTTCAAAAGATGCATCCTCGCATTGCGCTTCTTGTCAAAGAGGAGCTTCAGCGCCTTCTTTCTGTCTCCTTCATCCAACCCATCGATTATCCACAGTGGGTCTCTAACATCGTCCCAATTACTAAAGCAACTGGGGGGATTCGGATCTGCACGGACTATCACGACCTTAACCTAGCCTGTCCCAAAGACGACTTTCCTCTTCCTAACATCAACCAGCTTGTTGATCTCATGGCCGGCCATGAGATGCTGTCTCTCATGGACGGGTTTTCAGGATACAATCAAATCCTGATTGCACCGGAAGACCAGCACAAGACTACCTTTATCACCCCATGGGGGACTTTTTGCTATCGAGTCATGCCTTTCGGCCTAAAAAATGCTGGTGCCACTTATCAGCGCGCCATGACTTACATTTTCCATGATCTCCTCCACAAAATCATGGAGGGCTATGTGGATGACCTTCTCGGCAAGTCCAAGCTCCGCCGCGACCACTTGACCATTCTCACAATCATCTTCTCTCGTCTCCTTCAATATAATGTCCGCCTCAACCCCAAGAAGTGTGTCTTTGGGGTCCTCTCAGGCAAACTTCTCGGCTTCATCATTTCTTTCTGTGGTATCGAGATAGATCCCACCAAGATCCGCGCTATTCTCGAAATGCCACCCCCGACCAATCTCAAGCAGCTTCGCAGTCTACAAGGGAAGCTCCAGTCCATTCGTCGTTTCATCTCGCAACTTTCAGACCACTGCCAACCTTTTCATCACCTCTTTAAGAAGGACGTCTCCTTTAAGTGGGATGAGAACTGTCAAGAGGCTTTTGAGGCCCTCAAAGGCTATCTGGTCTCTCCACCAGTCCTCATTCCACCTAAGGACGACCAACCCTTCTACCTTTATGTCTCTGCTACCAACCATTCGTTAGGTGCCATGATCGCGCACCGAGACGAGCATCATCGCGAGCAAGCGGTTTACTACATCAGCCAAACACTGGTCGACTATGAAACTCGGTATACTCATACCGAGAAACTCTGTTTAGCATTAGTCTTTTCCGCTACCAAGCTCCGCCACTATCTTCTCAACCACAAAACCTTTGTCATCACTGACACTGACCCTCTCAAGTACATGCACTCCAAGCCATACCAGAATCAACGTATGGCTCGGTGGCTCATGCTGCTTGCTGAGTTTGACTTCGAATTCATCCAACAGAAATCTATCAAGGGGCAAACCATTGCTGACCAACTGGCAGATGCCCCTCTTCCCGACAACCGACCTTCACACTGTGAGTTCCCTGACGAGTCTATCGCCACACTTTCCACCGATGACACCGTCTACCAGATGACTATGTTCTTTGACGGTTCCAAATGTCAACTCGATGGGGGTGCGGGGGTCATCCTCATCCCACTCGACGGGGAGCCCTTGCCTCTATCTTTCAAGCTTGACTTCGATTGTACCAATAATATGGCCGAATACGAGGCCTTAATTTTGGGACTTCAAACTGCCCTTTCTCTCCACATCAAGTCTATCAACATCTTCGGCGATTTGCAGCTCATCGTTAATCAAGTTAACGGTTCATATCTCTGTAAAAATGAAGTTTTACAGAGGTATAAGAATCGTGCTGACACTCTTTTGGCATCTTTCGACCATTACCTCTTACAGACTGTTCCACGCTCTACGAACAAGTTTGCCGACACCATGGCTTCTCTTGCTTCGCATATCTCGTCTTCATCATCATCATCCCGCCTTTTTGTCACAGTGCATCGCATACCCTTGCCTTCATACATCTCTCCTCACATCGACCATATCAATACTGTCAATTCTAGCCCACAAGATGACTGGTATAAGCAACTTGTGGACTACTTGTCTCTTTCTGTCACTCCTCCCAACCTCTCTAGCAATGCGCGACGAGCTTTCATCAAGCGCACAGCTCGCTATACCATGCTAGGGGGCCTTCTCTATAAACGAGGCTTCGACGGCCTCCTTCTTCACTGTCTAACCTCCAATGAAGCTCCTCAAGCCATAAAGCAAGTCCACGATGGGATTTGTGGTGGACACTTCAGTGGAAACTCGGTTGCCAAGCGCCTCCTTCGCCTGGGTTATTATTGGCCCACCCTTCATCAAGACTGTAGCGATTATGTTCGGCGTTGCATCAAGTGTTAGCAGCACTCTAACCTGCTTCATCTCCCCAGTCACGCCTTGCAAGTCGCTCAGGATTTTTGGCCTTTCTCTCAGTGGGGCTTGGATCTCATCGGTGAGATCAACCCTCACTCGTCTCTTCGTCATCAGTCCATCATCACTGCCACTGAGTATTTCACCAAGTGGGTGGAAGCCATTCCTCTCGTCTCCACAAAAGCCGACAAAATTGTCGACTTCATCAGTAGCCACATCATCTGTCGCTTCGGTGTCCCTCACAAAATCATCACAGACAACGGCAAGTCCTTCAAAAACAAGACTGTCCAAAAACTATGCGACTCATTTGGTATCAAACTCAGCTTTTCTTCGCCTTACTACCCACAAGCAAATGGGCAGGCTGAGGCTTCCAACAAAATTCTCACCAAAATTCTCATGAAGGTGGTCGACGATACAGGAAGGGATTGGCACGTTCATATCCCCTTCACTTTGTGGGCCTACCGCACTAGCATCCGAACCTCTATGGGTGCTACCCCCTTTTCTCTCATGTACAGAACAGAGGCTGTCTTACCTCTCGAGGTACAGATCCCGTCTCTCCGCATCTCCCTGCATGACATTCTCTCCAACGATGACTTTCGTCAAGATCGCTTAGCTCAACTTGAGTTACTTGATGAGCGTCGTCTTGCTGCCCTTAATCATCTCCATGTCTACCAAAGTCGCATAAAGCGGGCCTACGACAAAAATCTGCGAGAACGAAATTTTAACATCGGAGACCTCGTCCTCAAAGAGAATCAGCACGTGACCAATATGGAGCGAAGTAAATGAGGTAAATTCGCCCCCAATTGGCTTGGACCTTTTATCATCACGCACAAGTATGGGTCAGGGACTTATCGTCTGTCTTCCCTCGACGGACGGCCAGAACCTGAGCCTCTTAATGCGTTGCATCTTCGACCTTTCTTCTGTTAGTCGCGTACTCGTCTACTTGACACGTAACTTAAGCTCGTCCCTTGAGCAATCCTCGTCCTCTTAATCCTCATCCCTTTCAACCCTATTCCCCTTTAACAAGTCCTCTACAACCCTTTTAGGATGCAGTGATGCTTTGTCCTAATAAAAAGGGGCGTCCTTGAGCTTCTACAGTCTTGTCCGTGACTCTCATTCCTATCAATAAATCCAAATCAAGATGTCAAAACATATCCATGGTCACTAAATCAAGTCAAGTCAAATCAAAAAGACAGACTGATCCCTCGAAAGATAGCTGTACTATCATTGCTGTATTACTAGACTGATCCCTTGAAGGACAGCTAGGCCAACTTTTCAAACATTATTAAGCAAAAATATAGACCACTCCCTCGAAGGATGGCTATGACTACTCTGGCAATAAACAGCACTTTTCTTAGAAGCTTCCCGCATCGATCAGCTTCGCAACATGACCATTACATCAAGTGACATCTCTATGCAGGCTTCCCGCATCGATCAGCCTGACTCAAAAAAAAAAAAAACGAGTCACGGACATTGGCTTGTAGTTGTCTCAGGGTCTCCTACAAAAGGGGCAAGGTTATTCCTGCTCTTAAACTGGGTTACCCTATCCCCCTTCTATCACCGGCTCAAGGGACTTCGAGCTCACTTTAATTTCAAAGTGATTCGATTACCGTTCTAACTCAACACTGGTCATCGACGCAATGCATGAACGGGGCTTTTGTTCTAATAACCCCTATCTAGGCTTCCTTTCTGGTCCTTGTCAATGAAAGAGCAATTTGCCTTTCACCTTTTTTCTACACTTTGGTCACGCTTTGGCCACGTCGATTATCGACTCATCCTTAAACCCAGCCAACTTCAACATTTTTTTTCAAACCAGCCTCGACATTTCCAACATGACATCAGACATCATCCTTGTCCTTTTCGCATAGTTTCTATGGACACCAATACCCATGGAAACTACCGACCAGACCCAAGTTATGTTAAGCATAAACCAATACTTGCTGAAGCATAAATAGACCTTCTATTCATTTTTAGCATACATCCATCACGACTATGGAAACTTGCTAGGGATGAAATCCTCTCGACCAATGTGACATCTATAGCATCATCTTGCCCTCATCATTTTGACACTTGACCACATCCAATCATCGATCAATCTTTTCCCTTCGTCCGAACTACATTGGTCTGAGGCCCTACGACCAGGGCTATGTAGGCAGCACTCAGATAACACATCTTCTGAGGTTAGCTCGACCACCCCCGTTTGTTCGTCTCTGTGATGGACAAACCTTCTCTTCTTTGACTCTTATCACACCCAACTTCGTCAACTTTGACCAAGACCAATCATTCTCTTTGATCAAGACCAATCATAGACCTCTGACCAAGACCAATCATAGACCTCTGACCAAGACCAATCATCGACTTTGACCAAGACCTATCAATCCCTCTGACCCCCCTCCCTTTTAGGGAGAACTACATCGGCCTGAGGCCCTGTCACCAGGGCTATGTAGGCAGCACTCAGATAACATGTCTTCTGGGGTTAGCTCGGCCGCATCCTTTCGTCTATCCATCCTCTTGACCAATGACCATTGGCGATCATGCCTATCTCCTTCGACCTCGACCACTTCCAAAACAATGTTGCCTTGGTTGTTTTTGCGTGTATGCTATTCCACGGCTGGTTAGCAGAATTGTCCGCAGACTTTTTTTTTTTTTTGACCCTTCACAAGTATAGGATCGCGAGCCAGTTGATCCCCACTACTTGTGACTTTTTCGTGTTTCTGGGAGCACTTCCTGAGCCCTGGATACCTGGGACACGATGACCATTTGGAGCTTCAGCTTAGATTGAGTAACCCGATCAGCAGATGACTAAATGCTGGGGCCCGGTTACTTCAATTTTGGCACTCCTTGACCCTTGACCATGCGACAATTTGACCCGACTATCCCGTGACGTGGTATACGCGCAATCACGACTTTTGCAGCGTTTTCACTCACCTCTCTCTTTCTCATTCACCTTTTGTCAAATCAGCACCCGACATCAGGTTCCTTCTCTCGACTCCTGCTTTGAGGGGGAATACATCATCCTTCACCTGGGGCAACCACTCCCTATTTTTGTCTTGCAGTTCGTTCAGAACAACCAACAAGACAAAAAGGGGCAAATGTAGACACCGCAAACGTGTCTGCACCTTGGTTCTCCCCCTTGGCCCTTTTTCCCACCTAGTCCTCCTTGGTCCCTAACCCACCTAGGGCTTATTAATTAGAAATTAACATCTATTTTTAATTAAATTAGGCCCCCTTTCTACCCTACCCTTGCCACCTTGGATCCTCCCTTGAATCCCTCCACCTTCCCCCTAGCATTTATTAGGCCAAATCTCACCATTATATCCCCCCTCGTCCATTTTGGCATCCTCGTGACCGTTCTGCCCATGACCCCTCGCTCGGCGGCGTGCAAGAGTGGGCAGAGGCTATTTTTAGCCTCTGTGCCCATCCTGCGACCGCCGACGTCAGCAACCCTTCAGCCGACGTCGGCGAAACTGCCAGCGTCGGCAGCCTTCATTATCCCCTTCTGCATCCGTTGCACCCCCTGGACTCTTGAGCTTGAAAACGGATTCTCTTGACGCTTTGGCTTTGATCTCTCCTCTGTCTTGACCTCGTGCAATAGCAGCAACAGGTGAAAAGGCCCTGGATCAGCATCTTCTCCTTGCAACAACTCTTCTATGGCTCCAGCAACATCTTCTTCTCTCTTCATTCAGTAAGCTAAAGGTAAGCTAGTCTGGGTTTGTTATTTCATTGTATTCATTCATCTATATTCTATTGTCTTTTGCTCCCTCTGTCCTTCCCCCTTGAGAGGCTGCAAAGCCTTCTCAGGCCCCATCCTCTGTGAATCCTCCTCTTCCCTGTCCTCTGTGTCTCTTTCAACTTCCTCACCCCTCTACCAAAAAGACCTTGCAACAGGTACCCAACCCGAACCAGGCCACTCCCCAATCCATCCAAACTTGTCCCCGTTCAGTCTCAGACCCGTCCACAGTCCAGCAAGCAACCTAGACCCGACTACAGGCCACAACCCTGACCGACGCTGGTCACTTCCCCAACCGACGTCGGCAGGATAGCCGACGCCGGCAGATCAGATAACCGATGCCGGTGACATTTCCGACCTCGGCGACTGTCTTCAGCCCAACAGCTCTTTCAGGTAATCATTTTGTTTGCTTCTTTCCTTTCTACTTTCTTTGTCATTTCTGTATTCTGGCATTCTATCTTTTATTAGTCACTTATCTCATCAAAACAGTGGGTTGACCTCCCTTAAGGAAGTTTTTACACTTCTGGGAACAAGCCTTTTGCTTGGCAACCCACTGCCTATCTGTCTAACATTTTTCTTGTCCTAGTTTCCTTTTTTTTCTTGCAGGTGTCATTCCTCCACAGCCAAAGAGGAGTGCTCACAAACATTTGGATTTATGGTGCGCAATCTTTAGTCCAGGTACTTCCAAGCCTTGTCCATTACTTTCTTTTAGTTTCTTTCTTTTTAGTCTGAAAAGTGAAATTTGAGGTAGAAACAGCATCGTCTGTCATTGCCTTCATACCTTTCTTCTAACAATGTCAACACCATAGACTCTAGCCCATGAGATGACTGGTATAAGCAACTTGTGGACTACTTATCTCTTTCTATCATTCCTCCCAATCTCTCTAACAATGCGCGGTGAGTTTTCATCAAATGCACAGCTCGCTATACCATGCTAGGGGGTCTTCTCTATAAGCAAGGCTTCGATGGCCTCCTTCTTCACTATCTACCTTCCATTAAAGCCTCTCATGCCATTAAGCAAGTCCATGATAGAATTTGTGGCAGACACTTTAGTGGGAATTTGGTTTCCAAGTGCATCATTCACTTGGGCTATTATTGGCCCACCCTTCATCAAGACTATAGCGACTATGTTTGGCATTGCATCAAGTGCCAGTAGCACTCTAACTTGCTTCATCTTCCTAGCCACACCTTACAAGTCGCTCAAGATTTTTGGCCTTTTTCTCGATGGGGCTTAGATCTCATCGATGAGATTAACCCTCATTCATCTCTTCATCATCAATCCATCATCACCGCCACCAAGTATTTCACCAAGTGGGTGGAAGCCATTCCTCTTGTCTCCACAAAAGCCAACAAGATTGTTAACTTCATCAGCACCCACGTCATTTGTCATTTCGGTGTCCCTCACAAAATCATCACCGATAATGGCAAGTCCTTTAAAAACATGACCGTCCAGAAACTCTGTGACTCATTTGGCATCAAACTCAGCTTCTCTTCGCCTTACTACCCACAAGCAAATGGGCAGGCTGAGGCTTCCAACAAAATCTTGACTAAAATTCTCATGAAGGTGGTCAACGACACTGGAAGGGATTGGCATATTCACATTCCCTTCGCTTTATGGGCCTACCGCACTAGCATTCGAACTGCCATGGGTGCTACCCCTTTCTCTCTAGTATATGAAATAGAGGTTGTCCTACCTCTCAAAGTATAGATCCTATCTCTCTACATCTCTCTGCATGACATTCTTTCTAACGATGACTTTCATCAAGATCGCTTAGCTCAACTTGAGTTACTTGACGAGTGCCATCTTGCTGCCCTCAACCATCTCCATGTCTATCAACATTGCATCAAGCGAGCCTATGACAAAAATCTATGAGAATGAGATTTCAACATCAGAGATCTCATCCTCAAAGAGAATCAACATGTGACTAATATGGATTGCAGTAAACGAGGCAAGTTTTCCCCTAATTGGCTCGAACCTTTCATTATCATGCACAAGTATGGATCAGGGACGTATCATTTGTCTTCTCTTAATGGACAGCTAGAACCTGAGCCTCTTAATGTGTTACATCTACGACCATTCTACTGTTAGTTGAGTACTCGTCCACTTGAAATTTACCTTGAGCTCATCCCTTGAGCAATCCCCATCCTCTTAGTCCTCATTCCTTTCAACCCTACTCCCCTTAACAAATCTTATATAACCCTTTTATACAATATGGATGCTTTATCCTAATAAAAGGGAGCCCTTGACCTTCTATAGTCTTGTCCATGACTCACATTTCTGTCAAAACAAATCAAGATGTCAAAATATCCAAGGTCACCAACTCAACTCAAAAAGCAGACTGCTCCCTCGAAGGATAGCTGTACTATCATTGTTATAGCTAATAGACTACTCCCTCGAAGGACAACTATTCAAAGCCCTTATATATAAAGCAAAAATATAGACCACTCCCTCGAAGGATGGCTATGACTAACTCTTGCTACACACATCACCTTTTTTTAGAAGCTTCTTGCATCGATCAGCTTCACAAATGACCAACAAGCAAATGACATCTCTATGTGGACTTCCCGCATTGATCAGTTCGCTCTTTCAAAAAAAAAAATAGGTCATGGACTTGGCTTGTAGTTGTCTCAAGGTCTCCTATAAAAAGGGGCAAAGTTGTCTCTACTCTAAAACAGGTTACCCTATCCTCCTCCTATCACCTTCTCAAGGGACTTCAAGCTCACTTTAATGTCCAAGTGATTTGATTACCTCTCTAACACAACCTATGGTCAACAATGTCATGCATGAATGGGGCTCTTGGTTCTAATAACCCCTATCTATGCTATCCTTCTGGTCCTTGTCAATGAATGGGCAAATATGCCTTTCACTTCTTTTTCACTTTGGTCACATTAAACCAAATTATTTTCTCAACCCAAACCAACCTCAACATTTTCAGACCACCAACATCATCATAGTCCATTTCACATAGTTTCTATGGACACCAATACACATGGAAACTATCAACCAGCCTCAATTTATGTTAAGCATAAACCAATACTTGCTAAAGCATAAATGGACCCAATTTATTTTTAGCATACATCCATCATGCCTATGGAAAATTGCTAGGGATAAAAGACCCCTCAACCAATGTTACAGAATACACCATCACACAATATGGAAAAGCCTGTAACATCTTCTTTCTCCTCATCATTTTGACACATGACCACACCCATCATCGACCATTTTGTCTCTTAGTCTGAACTACATTGGTCTGAGGCCCCTTCCAATCTGGGCTATGTAGGTAGCACTTAGATGACATGACGTCTTCTGGGGTTAGCTTGACCACCCTCGTTTGTTCGTCTCTCTGATGGACAAACCTTCTTTCTTCCTTTTGACCATGACTTGCCCTCGACCAAGACCAATCCATTACCTTTGACCCTTCCTCCCTTTTAGGGAGAACTACATTGGCCTGAGGCCCCTAAAATTGGGGCTATGTAGGCAGCACTCAGATCACATAACATCTTCTGAGGTTAGCTCGGCCACATTCTTTCATCCATCCATCCACCTTGACCAATGACCATTGGAGATCATGCCTATCTCCTCCAACCATGACCACTTCCAAGACCACTTTGGCTTGGTTGTTTTTGCATGTATGCTACCTCATGACTGGTTAGAAAATGGTGCGCAGACCACATTTTGACCCTCACAAGTATAGGATCGCAAGCCGGTTGATCCCCACTACTTGTGACATTTTCATGTTTCTAGGAGCACTTCTTGAGCCTGGGATACCTGAAACATGATGACCATTGGAGCTTCAACTTAGATTGAATAACTTGATCAGCTACAACCAAATGCTGGGGCCTGGTTATTTCAATTTTGGCACTCCTCGACCCTCGACCTATGATAATTTGACCCGACCATCTCGTGAAGTGGTATACGCGCAATCACAACTTTTAAAACGTTCACACTCCATCTTCACCATCTTCATCCACTCTCTGTCAAATCAACACTTGATTCTAGGTTCCCTTCCCTCGACTCCTGCTTTGAGGGGGAATACCTCATCTCATAATCAGGGCAATCAACCTCTTGTTTTTGTCTTACAGTTCATTCGAATAACCAACAGGACAAAATCAACCTTATCCCACACCTGGGGCAACCAACTCTTATTTTTGTCTTGCAGTTCATCTAGGAACAACCAACAAGACAAAAAGGGGCAAATGTAGACACCAAAATTGTGTCTAACCCTTGGTCATCCTCCCCTTCTCTCCCCTTGCCATTACCCTATGACCCATTTATGACCCCCATTTTATTCTCCCACATGTATTTATCCCCTCTCGACCATTTTCCCATGAGCCTTGACCCTGACAACATCTAAGAATGAGCAAAAGGCTAAAATTAGCCTCTGTCCCCATTTTGCATCTATCGACATCAATCACTACTCAGTCGACGTCACCGACATCGGTCACTACTTGGCCGATGTCACCG
This sequence comes from Torreya grandis, assembly GCA_037957365.1. Taxonomy (NCBI): domain Eukaryota; kingdom Viridiplantae; phylum Streptophyta; class Pinopsida; order Cupressales; family Taxaceae; genus Torreya; species Torreya grandis. The sequence goes on from JARHVA010002785.1 coordinate 637,150, forward strand.
ACGTCAGTCACTATTCAGCTGACGTCAGTAGTTCTACTGGCATCAATTATCCTTAAACTATGTTCTCAACCTGAACGTAGGATCCATTATCTATTATCTATTATTCGTTATTCGTTATTTAGTTCTCAATTAGTTTTTTGATAGGTTATCCAACCTTCTTTCAAAACATTCTTTCATTCGATCTTCAGAAATCAATCATCCAACTTTTCATTCAATCAATCTGTAATCAAATCTCTCTTGCTCTCTCTCTCTCAGGTACAGGTATTTTGCTTCAATCATCTTGTTGGAGGTCTGCTACATCAAACTTTTGCAACACACTGACAATAACAATCATGTCTCCTACTCTATCTTTAGCAGGTAATAGGTAAGCATTTGTTCTGTGCTTTTATTTTATTTTCTAGTTATTTTTTTTAATTGATATCACCACCCAGATCTAGATTCAGACCACAAACCCGACTTGACTTCCTCGCGTATCACCTCTATCCAACCTTTCCAAAATATACAGTCTGTAACTCTGCCCAGATCCCTGCACAGACCCCTAAACAATCCCTCTAACCCCAAATAGGCTCACTAACCCTCAGACAAAACCTCAGACCATTCTACAGTCTTGAACCCTGTCTAGACCCAACCAGACCCCATCCAAGGACTACTGCCCCAACCAACGCTGGTCATTACCTCTACTGACGTTGGCATCTTAACCGACATCAGTGACCTTCCTTGACCGATGTCAGCACAGAGACCAATGCTGGTAACTGTGCAAAGTAGTTTGCTGCATATCAGGTATACATTTTGCTTTTTATCTTTTATTTCTTTCATTCTGTCTTTCATTATTTTTGTTTCTGTTAAATATTCTATTTTTAATCAGTGGGTTGATATCCCTCAAGGAAGTCTTCATACTTTCGGGATCAAGCTTTTGCTTGGCAGCCCACCATCTCCTCATCTAACGTTTTTCATGTTTTAGTCTCTTTTTCTTTCAGGTGTCATCCTCCACAACCAAAGAGGAGTTCTTGCTATCATCTAATTTTGGTGCGCATGACTTTATTCAGGTACATACAAGCCTTAGACCAATCTTCTTAGTTTCTTATTTCTCTCTTTGAATGTAGAAAGCGAAATAGCATAGAAACAGGAACCTACCACTTTTTAGTTAGTAATAGTTGAATAAGGAATAATGGGACACATGGTATGTGACATAATCTTTTTAAACCTTCACATTTCCATAGTATGCCATATAATTCATTAAATTCCCCTTTTTGACCCCAAAATGACTCTTAGGACTAAAAGGACTAAAATAACTAAGGACCAAGGCTAGTATAACATTAAAAAACATCATTTAACCTATAATACACATTTTAACATATAATTAGACCACATATAAACCTATAAATACCAATTTTTTACTGGGTCTCAATTTGACCTGTAGGGTCAAATTTGGTCAACAAATTGGTGACTCATTAGGGTCGCATGCCTACTATGCTAACTAGACCAGTAGGCTTATCAGTCCATTGGGATTAGTATTCACATGAAAATAAGGTTTGCCACACACTTTAACTTTTATAACTTGAAAACCATGCTTGATCAATACAAGACTATTAATTACCTCAACCACACAAAATAAAGGACACACAAAAATAAAACAAACACACTAACAAGACACACATATGCTCAAATAACTTAGGAAAAAAAAAGAAGCAAACAAATATATACAAATTACAAACTAATCATACATCCCTCTTGGATAAAAGGTGAATTTTGAAACCTTCCTTACTTTATGACATGAAGGATTTAGTGAGACATGTAACCTTTTATCCTTTAGCATTAATGCCTCTATCTTCTTCATGGTGTTTGCCAACTTCATTAGCATGAGGTTCAATGAGAACCAAGTAAATCCATATAGGTTGACTATATCAATTAAATCTTATTGAATCCAAATAGTCTCAACCTTATTATTTACTTGGCCTTTTATGTGCAAGTTTGAAAATATGATAGTCCTCTCAGCCTTGCTCTCCTCCTTAGCATAATGTGCTTGATGTTTGGAAGCACCAAGCTCTCCTTCCTCATGTTCCCACATCCCTAAATTTGGTTTTAGATTATATACAGCTATTTAATATATTTTAGGTACAAAAATATCTTCCTTAACATCATTATCCATGTCTATAACTTTAAGTGCACTAGCATCATCAAATGGCTTCATGACAACAAGTTCTTGACCTGTAGAATGAATTTCATATTTATGTTTGATTGAACACTCAATATTATGTTTAAATTCATCATCAAACTTATCATTATATATGTAATCTTTTGGAGAATAAATTTTTTTACCCAACCTATCAAATTCCTTGCATATGGCATTGAACTACCATAAATCTTCTTCCTCATGAATGCCATCTTCAAGGGATATTTCCTTTACCTTGGTCTCATGAGACTCTCCTAGGATTGTCACTTCTTGAGGGATGACTTTAAATTATTCTCCATCCTTGATATCATATTCCACTTCATGCTTGAGATTGTCATCCACAACTTCATGATTAGACATGGAATATTCTTCAAATACCACTCTCTTCAAGTTTTGACCACATTCCTCATGGATACACATCTCCCCAAAAATAGAGGCATTATAGTACACTTTATGGACACACATCCCCTCAAATATTAAGGCAAAATTTTGTGTATTATCTTTTTTTTCACCAATGGGAGTCCCTATGGTTATTTATTCTTCATTGTCACTCATGAGGTCTTCTTGATCAACCATGAATTGAGTTTGCTCTTCTTCACTTGCTTCTCTCAAGATGGGATCTTCCTTAATAAGGGGTGAGATGGAAATTTGTTGGATAGGCTCATGGATTTCAGGTGAGGGAGATGTCAATGGAGTGTGGGATGAAGGAGAAGGCTTATGAGTGGATTTGGCAATGAGAAAAACACTAGTAAGCTCATAAGGAAGTGAATTCTTGGGCTAATTAGAAGAAGTAACATATACATGAGTAGAAGCTGAATCTTGCCAATAATATCCTTATGTATAACCCATATAAACATTTGATTTCATATGACAAGATTCATAGGAATACTCTTGAGGCTAATAGACATCATGATATGAAGGATAGGGCTCATATTGGGACTGATAAAGAGGTGTTTATTGATAGGTTTCTTGGTAAACATTCACATAGGGTTATATAACAATGAGGTGTCCATATGGAGAGGTAAATGAAGGGATATAAGGCTGCAATGGATAATAGGATTCATAGACATTTTGATAGAACTATTAAGGAGTAAAATGTGGTTCATAATTGTTAATCATGGGATATACTGAGAGGGGGGGTGAATCAGTATATCATAAATCATATAAACTTTCCCTTAATCAAATTCCACTTAATCATACATTTAATATATGGAATAAAACTAAAATAATAAACACCACACAATATAGAGAGAGCCACTAGATTTAACATGGAAATTGAATGTGGGAAAAACCATGGAGAAAAATCTCAAGTATATGAATGAGCACCAACTCAAACTACAATATTCACAAGTACCAATTTGTAGGAGCACCAACCCCTTTACTGAGCACCAACTCATAGGAGCACCAACCCCTTTGATGAGCACCAACAAAACAACTATTCATGAGCACCAACCCACATGAGCACCAACCCCTTTGTTGAGCACTAACATATCAACTATTCATGAGCACCAACCGACAAGAGCACCAACCCCTTTTGTGTATACCACACAACTATCTCTCAATGTTGATTTCTCAACAAATGATAGCACATTACAATATATGTTTCTTCTCTCTCCTTTGCTCTTCTAAGCTAGATATAACAATTACAAATTATACTCTATCTCCCTTATTACAAATGGCTTCTCAATCCTTTATTTATAGCTTTCTAAATGACCTTTGACATTCACCCTTTGTGACCCTTTAATCCTTATGGAAAATGGCACCAAACTTGCATGACCCTTCATATCCTTGCATTTGAAAAGTCATATGGTGATCCTTCATAAGCAAAAGCATCTTTTCCTCTTTTGTCTTTATCTTGGTGACATTTTTTATTCCTCAAAGTGTCCATGATAAATTGCACCCTTCTTCTTTTGTCTTCACTTGGTGACTCTTGGAATTCCTCAAGATGACTCTTCATGAGAAAATGCATCCCATTCTTCTTTTATCTTTACCCCATGACTCTTTAACTTCTCCATGGGCCCTTATTTTGACTTTATGTAACTAAAAATATATTTGTTAATATTAAATAAATATTAACATACATTATCCAAGATATTACTATTAAAAACATCATTAAATGCAATGGGGCCTTTATCACCAATAATGTTAGACCTTTGACATCAATGACAATATTTATAATAATCTCCCCCTTTGTCATTAATGGAAACCTCAACTTGAAACTTTCACATCCTAAAACTTACACATACTATTATCTAAAAAACATACAGTAACTCTCCCTTATTATAGCAATCTATACCTATTCCCTGTACCTATTTCTGTACCTATACCTGTACCTATTATTCTCCCCCTTTGATATCAATGGAAAAGGGCCTACCTAGAGCTAACACTTAGCTCCCCCTCAATTGATGCTGAACCTTAATGATAGGAAGTAAAATAAATTGCTTCCAACTCCTCTTGCATATCCTTGAATGTGTCCTTTAATCGTGCCTTTGTGAAGATATTTGATAATACATATAAAGTGTTGCCTCTTCTTTGAGCATATGCAATCAAATCATTTGAATTTTTTCTTCTAATCTCATAACCTTCTACATAAAAATTTAATGTGTATCCCTAATCACATATTTTACTTACACTCAATATAATATGCTTAAGACCTTTAACATACAATACATTCTTAATCTTGGTTCTACCATTATCCAAACTCAAAGTACCTTTTCTAGCTATCCTAGTAGTGGTTTTGTCTCCGAATTTCACTGTGCCACCATTGATCTTATTTAGAGTTATGAACTTACTCTTATCTCCAATAATATGCCTCAAACATCCTCTATCAATGAACCATGGATGATCTTCATTTCTTACATGCAAAGCTATCTGAACCAACATAGAATTTTCAGGTTGTTTATTCTACCATGAACATGTTTGAACCTTCTTCTTGATGAATGGAACCTTGAAACTTTGGTCCTTATTTATTGACTCACACACACTTCTACAATACTAGGCTATGTGTCCAAAATTATTACACTTATAACATATTATGGCCTATTCATTAAATCTTGATAGAGGAGCAAAAGAGTTGGAGCTTCTATTTGACTCTGCATGTCTTTCCTTCTCCTTATTTCTGAAATTGTTAGCTCTTTTTAGAAATTCTAATTTCTTGTGACCATATCCATTACAATAAAAATAGTAAATATAAAAATAGGACCTATTTGTGTATCTCTGCCCTGATTGCCTTTTGTATCTATGTTCCTTCCATCCTTCTTTGTTTGAGATGTCCTCTGTATTCTTCACTTCTTCCATTTTTATTTCCTCTTTTGTAAGAGATTCAACGTATCTCTTTTTATTTTCAAATCTGATACCTATCTTATCTAATATTTCCTTTTGGATTTCTAATATTTTATTCAACATGTTAATGTTATTCTCAAATTTTGAATCACTAACTACTTTAATATTGACTGCTTTCTCAATATCTTCTTTTAAAGAGACAGTTTCAATAACATAACTTTCACATTCTTTTCTTACTTTTTGCAACTATGTTGTTATATATTTTTCATTCCTTTTAGCTTCATAAAAGTGTGTTATTAGATCATCAATTATTTCCTTTGACTCCTTTTCATTTTTCTTGATCTGGCACTTCAATCTTTGATTCTTCTTCTCAATAGATTCTAACTCTTTTAAGGCACAAATGAATTCTATTATAGATTCACTTCAGATTCATCTTGTTCTTCTTCTTGATCATTTGTAATTTTACTTGTAGAGGCATCTTCATGTATGGCCATGAATAAAATCTCTTCTTCTTCTAAAACACTAACTCCACTATCTTTGACTGAGCTAGGATCTTTAGAATACAAGATCTTCTTCTCAAATCCTTTCTTGAATTTACCATTGAAATTCTTCTTGTATATAGAATTTAATTCTTCATTATCATCATTACCCTTATTTGGGCATTTAGCTAAAAAATGTCTAATATTTCCATAATTAAAACATTTAAAAGGTAATTTTCCTTGATATTTACCTATTCCCCTTTTTGGCTTATGAATGAAAAGAGCTCTGTTGTCATCTTCATCATCGCTAGAAATATCACTTGATTATTGAATATTAGATTTCTCTTTCTTTGATGTCTTGAAATTCACTTCTCTCTTTGAGGGTTTATCTTGTTCAATCCACATCTCATATGCCATGAGAATACCATGAAGATCATCCATCTTTAACTTGGCTAAATTCTTCATCTCCTCGATTGTTGAAACCTTTGCATCATATCTCATTGGTAGAGATCTCAAAACCTTTTTTACCATTATTGAATCTTTTGACTTTTCTCCAAGACCTTGAATCTGATTTACTATTTGATCAACTCATAAAATATAACTTGCTATATCTTCTTCTTCCTCCATCTTCAAACTCTTAAACTGTCTTCTAAAAGTCTGAAGCTTAGCTTGCTGAACCTTTCCATCACCTTTGTAAATATTATCAAGTTTTACCCAAGTTTTATGAGCAAATTTACATTTCATAACTTTAAAAAAATTAGATTTACATAAACCACATAAAATAACATTTAAAGGTTTAGCATTATTTTCACTTACTTTCTTTTCTAATGGAGTAATTACAAGTGTTTGTGGTTCTTCATATTCCTTCGCCACTACTTGCCATATGTCAAATCCAAGGGCCATCAAATAAGTCTTCATTCTTATGTTCTAAAAACCTCTATTCATCCCATCAAACAAAGTTTCCTTATTTGTAGAAATCCTTCATGTGATCCAACCATCATGCTTTCCTGATCTTACTTCAAGCTATAAAACTTTTTCAAAATGAACATGCTCTGATACCAATTGTTAATCATAAGATATACTAAGAGTGGGGGGGGTGAATCAGTATATCATAAATCTTATAAACTTTCCCTTAATCAAATTCCACTTAACCATACATTCAAGATATGTAATAAAATTGAAATAATAAACACCACACAAGATAGAGAGACACCAAATTTAACATGGAAATCAAATGTGGGAAAAAACCATGGAAAACAATCCCATGTATATGAATGAGCACCAACTCAAACTACAATATTCACAAGCACCAACTTGCAAGAGTACCAACCCCTTTGTTGAACACCAACACAACAGCTATTCATGAGCACCAACCCACATGAGCACCAACCCCTTTACCGAGCACCAACATAGAAACTATTCATGAGAACCAACCCAAATGAGCACCAACATAGAAACTATTCATGAGCACCCATAGGAGCAACAACCCCTTTTGTGTATACCACACAACTATCTCTCAATGTTGCTTTTTCAACAAATGATAACACATTACAATATCTCTTTATTCTCTCTCCTTTGCCTTTCTAAGCTAAATATAACAATTACAAATTATAATCCATCTCCCTTATTACAAATGGCTTCTCAAGCCTATATTTATAGCTTTCTAAATGACCTTTGGAATTCACCCTTTGTGACCCTTCAATCCTCATGGAAAATGGCACCAAACTTGCATGACCCTTTGTATCCTTGCATTTAAAAATTCATATGGTGACCCTTCATAAGCAAAATCATCCTTTCCTCTTTTGTCTTTATCTTGGTGACTTTTCGTATTCCTCAAAGTCTCCCTTCATGATAAATTTCACCCTTATTCTTTTGTCTTCACTTGGTGACTCTTGAAATTCCTCAAGATGACTCTTCATGGGAAAATGCATCCCATTCTTCTTTTGTCTTTACCCTTTGACTCTTTGAATTCTCCATGGGCCCTTCTTTTGACTTTATACAATCAAAAATATATTCATTAATATTAAATAAATATTAACACACATTAGACAAGATATTACTATTAAAAACATCATTAAATGCAATGGGGCATTTATCACCAATAATGCTAGACCTTTGCCATTAATGAAAATATTTCCAATAATAACAAGGATGATAAGAAGGTTCATGATAGGAGTATTGGCCATAATTATCCATATCAACCTCATATGTCAAATAAAACACAAAAACTAATCAAAAAATTTCAAATAGATAGACCTAGGCTGCTAAAAATTAGAAGTTATCTTATAGAGTCACCATTGGTGCTTAGATAGATGCCTCCAAATGTTGATTATTGAAAGACAACATCAAAAGTATTTCAACCTATTGGATTAAGATTCTCATAGGGCATTCCAAAAAGCTATTTTCACTTGGATTTTCACCTTTTGAGGATATGTATCAGATATCCTCATCCAAGTGGCACATTTTAAACACCTCTAAGCTTGTGGGTAGCCTATGCATGAGGTGAATATTTAGATAGGGATAACTACCTTAATGTAATAGTTTAGATCAATACTAAAACTAAAATTTGGGGGGTGGGGTAGGGGGTGGGGCAGGGGGGACAGAGAGATAAAATTGAAATCACACTCTTATAATTGAGGTGATACACCAAATAAGTTGATGGCTTCCAACCAGCTGCATGTTACACATGAAACCAAGAGACTAACCAAACATACACTTCTCCAATCTTCATTTTCTCACATCAATATTACATTATGAGGTTATGGATGAATTTTTAGGCTAGGAGGACTAGACAAGAGGCCTTTAATGGAACTATTAAATATAATATCTCACTCAACCTTGACATTTCCTAGAAAACTTCACATGTCTTACAAGAAAAAAATGCAGATAGGTGAGAGAATGAGGCAACATACTAAGGAATCCATAGTTTTTACTAAGAAAGATCCAAAATACAAGTAAAAACATTATGAAAATTTATAGAAGAGCTAAAAAATAGTAGTCCTATTGATCAATGGTATGCAAATGAGCAAGGCTTCACCATACTTAGGTGGAGTATAAGATACAATGGCCAAAATGGCTAGTTCTTATAGAACTTGAGAGAGAGAGAGAGAAGAGAAGAGATAAGTCAGAATGTCACAAAGACACTTTTAAAGATGATAAAATGAGTTATTTTTTCATGATAATAGTATGTGGGACAAACCATGAAAGGTTAGGAAGGAATAAGTGTCTCTCCAAGTCATGAAACTCTTGCAAAATGGCATGAAAGTTCTCATTTTGGCTCATAAAATTATCTTCATGATTTAAACCTATTTGAACATTCCAAAAATGATTAGGAATAGGTATTATTATTTAAATTAAGGGTAATTATTTCATATATGCCTCTTCATGCATTGGTTGTAGTCTTGGTCATCTAGAACCTTTCCAAAATGAGTTATCATCATATGTAGTCTAAAAATACTCTTCCTTCATGTACCCTGCACACTTGGCCTCAAATTCAGATTCAATTTTCCATGAAAATACATTATATGGAGTGAATTTAACCTTTTAATACACATCATGGCCTTAGAGGCATTAGTAACATCTTCAAATCAGCGCACTTGAAGTTTTACACCCTTCTCACTAGCTTGGTCACTATGCCAGTTTTGACTGGTTGAGATGAAGTTATTTTTTTTAATACTTAGGAGTTGTTTTTAAGAATTTAATATAAATTAATATTTAAACTAAGTACTAATATTTCTCCCAAATTTTTTTCATCTTTAAACTCCTCTTAGAACCTATAAAACACATAAAATAATCAAAATTACCCTATTTTATACTCCATCTATACAATTACATACAACTCAAAAGGATGGGAAGGAAATTTAATGATTAATATAAAATTTGAAAATGATTTCATGGTCAAAATTTCTCATTTGAATATCCCTCTAACCTCATTTCTCCAATTGGGTCATTAGCAAGGGTTTGCAAGGGTTTTGAGTGCTTTTGGCTCTTAAGGTTTGTTCATAAAGATGGCACATTGAAACTACCAATAAATTCAAAAAATGCATATTTAAATACCTTAATCAACATCCTTTAAATTATTATACCCCAATGCATAGCCTCAAAGGAGATGTGAGCATCCAAAGTTGTCTTTTCAAGCTTGATTCCTCATTTCAATAGGCCTAATATTGTCTTTGAGCCCAAAAATAGATTCTTGATACTTTATCTACAATATTTAATATTAAACACACATAATTTCACCCTAGGAACATGTTCAAATCCATTATAGTTCTCAATTAACGTTAGAAATAAGTTTGACTTTTCCATTTGGGTTTGGCCTAAAACCTTGTCTATATAATTCATGTTGTCTAGGCCATCCAAATTATATTATTTGTATTAAACAAACCCAATTACTTATATAATGTATTTATAAACATTTCACATACCATTTAAACCCTCATCTCATGTTTTAATTAGAAGTGACCCTTCATTTGGACTATAGGCATAACCATGCCTAATAGGCTTGACTATAACTCCTAAGGGTTTAGACCTCCCTGTAACTATTCTACCCTATTTAAGATATATTTAAATTACCCTATATTTTTTAAAACCATATACACCTTCTTTTAGTTTCCAATAAACTTTTGGCTCACCTTATCACTTCCTTTCTTGAAAACCTATTAGTTTGCACATAAAGGGAGTGCCCTTTATCTGAGAAAAAATAGAGGAAACTCCCCTAATTCCTCAAATAATTTTGGATATTTTATGGTATTTTACAAGTTATTTATAACTCATACACAAAATTTTATCCTTCTAATAGGTCATTTGAACCTCCAATCTCTCCAAATCTGAAAATAGTCTCCTTTTATGACAGACTCTGTGCATGATTTAGGGAATGGACTATGTGTTGCTTGTTTGGGGCTCCTTCCTTGCTTATTTTTAATTAAAATATATTATATATACCATAAATTTAATTATCAATGTGTCACATTTTTCTCAAACACTTCAACTCCTTATATACTCTTTTCCATACCCTGACCAGTCAAGACTATGTATAATAGTGACTGTGTTTCTTTGTTTTGGAGGGCACATGTAGGTGTGAATGCATGTATTAGACCTTATAAACATTTAATTTATATCTATGACACCTTAAAATACCATTGGGTAAGTTATTACACCTATTAATTCCATGTTTGAGTTATACTTTCTTTAATAAGCTCAATTCATTTGCTCTCTACCCCTCACAGTCAACTATAGTTGACTATGAGGGTTCTTATAGGTGTCCATCTGATATAGGACTTATTACATGATTTAATTCCTATTTTAAACTCTCCACACCATGATATAGATGTACTTTTTAATTATATGCTTGGATTAAGGTCTTCTCTAAAGGTATCTAGCTCAAGCTTCATGATAACCTACAACCAGCCTGTAGGGTTACATTTGTGAGGAAAAGGAAGCTTGTAGGTGTATTTTAACTAAAAAACCCTACATATAAAATTTATCCTAATTATATTCATGTTCATCATGTTTATTTCACTCCATAATGTCATTCAATCATGATAATATGATTTGTTTACTCCTTAAGGCATCAATGATAACTCAAAAGGTTCAAAACTTATAGATGTTAATGAAGGAGTTTAGTGTTTTCATAGGCAACTTTAGGGCTTTAAAAAACTAGAATCCATCAACTATCTACCCTCCAAAATTTTACAAGTCCTTTTCCTTGATAAAGGCTAAAAATATCACCTATCTAAATAATTCAAACCCTTTATTATCTCTATATGAAGATATTAACAAAACACCTCAGACTTTTGTTTTCTCATTTTGGGGATTATATCCCAAAATATTGTCATCTCATGCTTTGAAGGTGTCCCCACTTCAAACTACCAACTTGACACCCCAAATGAGTCTTTTATGGTATTTTCAACCCACTAATATTCCACAATTAGTTTGAGCACTTGCTTAAAAACTCTTATATGACATCCTAACTCTCTATATTATCACCTGTAGATGCATATTTTCTTATACAGGTAGTGGGTAAAGTCATAAGTAGTGTGTACTACATTTGACCTTCCAATGGATCTTGAACTATTTAAATTGTTTAAAATAGAATATTATTTATCATTATGTCTTTGTTCATCTTAGGTGCTCCTCTTCCAAATTTATTTTCTTCATGAGAAAATCTGTAGGTAAGCATTCTAAGTTATATATATAGGTCATGAACATGATTGGAATCATGTATATAGTGAATGGTATCATGAATAGGAATAAGCTTTTCACCAATTATCCAAATGTATGTTATCAATATCAAGGTGTTGAAACAATTATTATAACCTCTATTCTAATGTGATATTTCCCCTCCATAGCACCTGTAGATAAATATGTCCATGGCAGACTATGTATGCTATATATGGATAAAAATCCATGAAAAATTGCTTGTAGAATGATATTTCAAGTTGAGAGGACGAAAAATTATAATCAAACACAATAATGAACATATCTCCACCCTTTGAAACCATTATCAAATCAAGAAGACATGAAAAATGGTGGAAACCTACCTACAACATAAAATGGTACCTTCTCCTGTAACATGAGATGATTTGCATACTCAATCACCTTAAAACACTAAACCAATCATGGTAATAATTTTTATAGGTATCCAAAATCATTAGAAAACAACATCAGTAAGTTAATTTTATTAAATTATCCAAAATAAGGCAAAGCATATAGGGTGCACATATTAGCAAGCACACTAGATAGTCTAATTTCTTAGGAATGGTTAATAAAGAAAAAGAAACCATTATTCTACAAAAAAATCTCAATTGGAATTTTCATGAGTTTATAATACACCCCCAAGATGACTTTTCCTAAAACCTCTCATGCTAACTATACCAAGTACAAACCTGAAGATTTTTTTGCTTGCCAAGCCTAGTGGAAGGAGAGATAAGTGGTTTTCTTCATTTTTTGAGATTATGATAACACTAATCATTGAAAAAAGTTTTTGGAATATCAAGTGACACTCCTAAAATTTCCCCAACTATACAAGTTTGTACAAATCTGTACAACTCAAGAAAACTCCTCTTTTTTCAAGAAAACTACCTTTTTCTGAGGAAGCTACCACTTTTCAGTTAGGAAAAATTGAATAAGGCATAATGGGAAACATGGTATGTGATATAATATTTTTAAATATTCACATTTTCCTAGGAAGACATACAAGTCATTAAAATCCCCTTTTTAATCCCAAAATGTCTCTTAGGACTAAAATAAATAATGACTAAGGCTAGTATAACATTAAATAACATCAACTAACTTATAATACATGTTGTGACATAAAATTAAACCCCCTATAAATTTATAAAGACCAATTTTTTACCTATAGGGGTCCTAATTTGACTTGTAAGGTCAAATTTGGTCAACAATAACCATATAAGAGAAGCTAGTAATCCATGAGGGGCAAGAAATCCAAATTTACTATCCTTATGTCCTTTCCTCCATCCCATAACAATCCTCTACTAAGCAATCCATCATACCTCAAGATTATAAGGCAAGTGAGTGTCAAAAATTTTCAACTTCTTGACAAGTCCACCAGGCCATTCCTACTTGGAAGTCAGCTCAATAGAGAGTGAAAAAAGGAGAGGGAGTGTGTGTTAAGAGGGTTGAGTTTCATGATCCAGATTAGACTTTACAAGGCCACTATTGGTAGCTATTTTCATTGATGTAATTGAGGTTCATGGTGAGTGATCATAGAGGTATGTGACAAGATGAGTTTTTAGTTATCATTGATGTCACTAAGATTTTCATTGATGTAATTAATATTATTATTACATCTTATGAGTCTTGATTGTCACAAAGATGTATGATGGTCAATTAAGTATTGAAGCATGGTTATGAGGCTCTAGGTATGCATGAGTTCATGAGATAATTTTGATCAGAAATAGATTATTGTAGTTTTGTGAGAGTTCTATCTAAAAAATGTTCTTGTTTGATATCATTAGGGTAATCATGTTTGAGTAGTATTTATTGAGTACAAGGTGTCTTAAGAAGACTAGTCTAGATCTTATAAGAAGGTGTGCATAAATTAACTTTGGTGAATTAAGTAAGCACAATCTTGTGTGAGGTTGCTTGGCATTATGCGATCTTATAATTGAAGTGTAGATACTTTCATAATTATTTCAAGGTCATTTGTCAAGTTTCAAGTGCTTGAGAAACCTATTCATAGCATTTAAAGCCTTTGTGAGAAGGTATTATTGGAGACTTAGGTTTAACCCTAACTTAAAGTAGAAGTATTCAAGTCCTACTCTTAAAACTAGTCCAATATGGGAATGACCCTAGGCTATGGGTTACCTAATTTTGGTTCAAACCTCTAAGGTTTTTAATGACGCTAGCTCCTCAGGTATGACAATTTGAATCTCTTTTCATAAAACTTAATCTATTTGGATAAAATGGGGAGAAAATACATGAATGAAAATTTAATCTAAGTGGTGATGCACTGAATGTTCAATGATTTACTCTCAATTTAGACACTTTTCCTTGGGAGATAAGAATTAATTAGATTAAATAACAAGGCTCCAAACATGTTTATTTTGTATAAAGGATAAAAATAGACCTATAACTTGAAGGATATAAAGAGATAGGTATATGCAAGACACTATGGACTTATGACACTTCAAGATAAAACTCACTAGCTAACACTTCACATTACCTACAAGAAACTAATAGTCTTGAAGAAAGGTATATGAAGGACACAGATGATGAATAAAGAACATACACTCTTTTAATAAAACTCCAATAAAGTACATTTAGAATTCAACTAGAATCTGAAATTGTCTTATATTTCTTTAAAAGAGTTTACAAAGTGATTTTAGTAGAGCTTTATTATACCTAGTCGAAGGATAAAACTCAAGATCTTAATGCCCACATTTATAAGAAGAGATAAAATCTAGGGAGATAAATTTTGGAATTAAAGGTGTCATTAGTGATCTCAATTCCACTCAAAATAGTAGTTACAACTTCCCTATGTTTATGCTCCTTAAAAACTCTTAATTGATTAGGACCACCTTAAAAAATAGTTGCAATAGTCATACCATTCCTTTCTCCCACTTCTCCCTACATTTATTCTTTTTTAAAATATCTTAATTGATCAAGATCCATTATAGAACACACCATTTAATAGAATCTCAACCATACCATATATTTTAGACATGTTTCATCATCTCATTTATTCTTAGATGTTTGATTTCAACAATGGCCATTAATCCTTGACTTGGGCTTCACAGATTGAGACACTTATCACCACCATGTGTTTTTTGTGGATTTATTATTAGATTCATTTGGTTAGTAATTTTGAGCCACATGGAAGCCTTTCATTCAATCTAATCTCCTTGACCTATGCACCATTGATTTCTTATGCTTAATTAAATGTATGTTGTTTATCTTAGTTTGTAAGATCAAATGCACACCATTGATCTTGTAACTCACCATGGTTGTGACATTTGGTAGGAAATCATTCATCCTTGGGATATTTTAAATCCTTGAATTTTTATTTCCATCAATCTAATTTGGTACAATGGATCACACACCATTAATCTTAGTTGGACCCACTAGCTTTGTTAGTTCACTGCATGCCATTAGATCTTTGTATGGGCACCCAAGATCTTGCCACCTAGAACATTTAAATTATTGACCTCTGAGATCACTATTAATATTTATTTAAAGATAAAATACACTTCATTATACCTTTATCATCCCACTAACTTGAGCTTCTATCTACGTGTCATTGATCTATGATTCTATCAAGTGAGATGTCGACACTTGGTGACAACGCATTCACTAGGATCTTGTTAAGGATTTTTTGAATCCAAATGACTATTTTTTGGATCTCAATTTTTACATCCTCAAGCACATATTACACGAATAAATCATTTTTAAATCTTGTATCTTGATATATAAAATGCACTGAGGAACTAAATTTCTAGAGTAAATACATAACATGAAATACATCATTTTCCTATATTGCTTTACTAAAGGTTGCTAAGACAAGATTGAAATATAAGTATACAACCAACTAACTAAATGTATTCAATTACTTCAACATGAATAAAAATAAAATTTTGAACATATTCCATGACCCCTTAAGATATAGGGTTGGCCAATTTCTAGTTCTAGAAATTTATGGTAACTCAACTGGCTTGATGACCTACTGGTCATGGAACCTAGAATTTGATCAAGGTTGCTCATGATGAATATAAAAATGACATATTAATTACAAAATGGATTCTACCAAACTCCTAGAAACACTTTGAAGTAATGATACACACATAAATAATAGTAAATTAAAAAACACACACCAAACAACTGCCTAAACAACAACAAATAAAGCAATGTGCAATAGCACTTAGAGGTAAAGATGGACCTATGTACCTATGTATAAAGATCATGAGATAAACTAGTAGAATAATTTAAGATACCTCCCATTTATATATATGGGAAGTATATCTACATTCAACTTAACAAGCTTAAATGAACTACTCTCTTTGCAACATGTGATAACATAAGGCCCACTCTAAAGACTATCAAACTTAGAGTGTTTTCCTAGTTTTGCATGGTCCTTATCCCATTTTAGGACTATATGACCTTGTTATACTATATTTTAGGAGGATATCTTATTGAATGAACTCATCACTTGGTGATAATTGTACCACATGATGTTCATAGCAGTGTCTCTTGTCTCCTCCAATTATTTTAGTTTATTTAACCTTATCTGCATAACATCATCCTTTATGAGCTTAAGTTGTTGTGCAAGATTTAATGCAAGTAGTTCAAGAGAAATAGGAATTTTTGATTATTTAAAATAGACAATAAGGTATGGGGAGTGTCTATTATCTTTCTTAGGTGTCACTCTATCTGCCCATAGGGTAGACCTCAATCGAGTATTCCAATCCCTTTAACTATACTCCATAGTTCTCTTGATAATCCTCAACAAGTTCTTATTTGTGGACTCTACTAATTCATTACTCTATGGGTAATGGTTAGAGGATGCCTTGAGATAAATTCCATGTAAAATAAGCCACTCACATACCTTTTTGTTGTTGAAGACCAATGGATTGTCAATAATGATTGTAGAAGGCACACCAAATTTGGTCACAAAACAATCATAAGAGTCCAAAATAGAATCTTCCTTAGCTTCCTTCAAGGTAGTTGATTCAACCCATATTGTAAAGTATTTTATTATAGAGAGTTATCATTTTTATTTCATATTGGTGTCATGAAGGTTCCTTGGTGAGTGGATGAAGTGCCTTGATAGTCTATGTGACAACGACAAAGTGTGTAATGTGCTTGTTCTTGTATGCTTGAAGTTGGCTTCGTTGATCTTTAGTGTTGACATGGTTAGATATGTTTAAGGATGAGTATATAGGATTAAACATGTGCAAGGGGTCCTATAATATGTTATCTTTACTTTAATATCTTGTGTGTACTAGTGGATTTCATCTAGTTAATCATGTTTTCATCTAGATACTTTGGGTCCAATGGTATAAAATTTGAGTTGGTAATTTGATGATGTCATCATTTCCACATGGGAAGGAATCAAGGGGATCTAGTCATATGGTTGTGATCACAGTAGTCCCTAGTTGTGTTTCATATCTCAAGTCATGCACCAAATAATGGTGAAAGATATGAGGGTGTATAGTTGTCTTCTAAGATAGTTTTCACTATTTTCCTATACTTAGCCAAATTTTCAATGTGGCCAAAAAGAGCCAAGTAAGCAAGTTGATGATGGAATATCTCACATGTGTGGATTTTTAAGGAGAAGGTGATCATATGGGTTTGTTTAGTTTTAGAACTAGTTTATTTTCATTAATTTCTATATGATGTGATATATCACACCAAAATTTTTGCATATACAAAGTTGGGCTCCCAGGTAGATTGCCTATATTTTCCCATAGCCAATGTTTCAATAAGGTAGAAAGAGCCAAGTGAGAATTTTGACGATGTTATATCTTGTACATGTGAAGTTTTTGAGATAAAATAATCATATGGGTTTGTTCAATTTTGATCATAGATTATTTGTGCTAAATTTGAGTTCATGCACTGAAGCACAACAAAAGTTATGGATGCTCAAAGTTGGCCTCTCAAGTAGTTTTGGACATGGTTAGCTCTGTAACAAAAGTTTTTGAGAAGGCACTTTAATGGAATTATATCTTTCACATGTGAGGATTTTAAGACTATTATGTCACAAGTTTGGATTCTCCATGGTGAGGAGATCATTTGTTCCAAATTTGAGATCCTGCAAGTGAGCATGGAAGAAGTTATTGAGGTGAAAAAATGGCTACTCATGTATATTGAAAGGGTCACCATACTTGGTCATTTTTGAATGTGTTAAAGCTCAAACAAGAATGATAGAATGTATTTGCTTTAAGGAGTCAAGAAGTAGTGAGATGATGATAGGTGTATGATGTTTAATGACTAAGCAAAGGTATACAATAATGATATAATAGCAAGTAGACATTCATATAGTTGATTGAATGGTGAGTGTTGATCGATAAATTCCTGACTAATCTACATAAATCAAATAAGTGCATCGAGTCAAAGCTCCTAAATTTCATGAGATGAGGTCAATGTGATTGGTCTTTAACATTTGGCTTTGGAAGTCTATATGTTAAATCTCTATCAAGATCAACAATGCATATTTAATCTAAGCCCCGAGTTCATGAGATTCAAGAATTACGTTCAAAGGTTAATTATGATTGTATCTATTCAAATATTTGAATTTACATAGGGAAAAACTAGATCTCCATTTTTTGACCATATCTTTTGATATAAGATGAATTTATTCTTTTAGTAAAAATAAAAATGGTAGAGGACTCCAAGGTACATCTAGCTATATTGATTTGAGGATTTCAATGTGAGTACAATCAAAGATATTGAGCCTAAAAGATAATTATGTGATCGTGCTTTTTCTGCAAGTAACTTGAGAAGGATATTTGATTTTGTATTGATGTTTTGTTGGTGTCTCATGATGAATTAACTATTGGGGAGTGTTTTATAATATATGATGTTACTTTTTGTATACTTTTGAAGTATGATCAATCTATTTTGAGTATGAATAATGATTAATAAGTTGACTATATGTTTGTTCATGGTGACTATGTACACTAGGGCTATGTTTAAGTTATTTAAGGATGACCTATGAAGATTGTATTTAGCCATGTATTCATGTGAAAGATGTCTTAAGGACTAAGGCATTCCTAATGGCTGACCAAAGTAGTGATTATCAAGATTACTCTATAAATAGTGGAGCCAAAGATGATGGGTTCTAGATTTTAATATGGGAGTAAGAGACTAAGAAGTAATTAGAGAGAGGCTTGTGTGTGTGTTTTGAGGAGTGAAGGATGGGTTGATTACCCTAAATATGTGTTGAAGAGTAGATCATTTTTAAGACTATTTGTATGACTTCCAGGTTATAATTATGTTGTTAGAATAGTGCTCTTATAGATTGAGTGTGAGAAAAGTAGAGGTCCATGATCAAGTGTTGGTGACATAAGTTTAAAGGTGGATGTGTTCATAGGTTTTGTTTTGTTATAGTAACATCTAAGATTGTTACAACCTCCTTTCAAGGTGAAACTTGCTAAAAGGTCTGGTTGTTATTGTATTTCAGCTAGATAGGTGTGGTAGCACCTTGTGGGATTAGAGTCTCACTAAATAGGGATTGTAGTTCCATGATCATTTTTAGATGGTCTAAAGTGGACCTTGTTATTATAGGATAGTATTCTAATTGTAGGTTATAATGGGTTTTCTCCCTCAAAAGGTTTTTCCATGTATGTCATGTGTTATGTGATTGATCTTACATGGTATTTCTTACTCATTGCTATGAATGTTGTATATGCTTCATGAATACTTATGGCAACTGATTAAGTATTTGTAAAGATTAGAATTGAAGTTGGATTATTTGGGCTCATTGATTCACACCCATCTTAGTTATTATACCTCTAAAAATTGGTATCAAAGTGAGGT
The DNA here is from genome assembly GCA_037957365.1 of Torreya grandis. Classification (NCBI taxonomy): domain Eukaryota; kingdom Viridiplantae; phylum Streptophyta; class Pinopsida; order Cupressales; family Taxaceae; genus Torreya; species Torreya grandis. Next base: position 657,076 of record JARHVA010002785.1, read on the forward strand.
CTTTTGGTAAAGGCTTGATAGTTTGAAGGTGATCCAACATACAATAACTAGTTATAATATGCAAGGTGGTTTTTATATTAAAATAGAACTAATGTTCAATGAATCCAATTATGATTTTTGGAGTTCCAAAATGAAAACATACCCTATGCACTTAGGTTTTGATATATGACAAGTATTTTTGAATGTTTATGTTATTCTTGATATTCTTCCATCTAATTTTGTAGATAAGAAATTGATTTGAGAATAATTCCAAGGCAATGAATGCCATCACTTGTGGTCTTATAGAAACTGAGTTTACCAAAGTAATTAATTACACATCTAACAAATAAATATGGGATAAATTGAAGACTATTTTTTAATGAGATTCAAAGGTTATTCTTGCTAGGTTTTAGACTCATAGAAGGTAATTTGAAAGTCTCAAGATGAATGAAGAAGATACTATGGCATCCTTTCTATAGAGAATTGATGAGACTGTGAATATCATCAGAGGTCTTAGAGAGAATATTTAAGAAACTAATATTATTCAAAATATATTAATATTTCTATCCCCCAAGTTTGATCTAAAATTATCTGCTATAGAAGAGATTCATAATGTTACTTAGTTGAAGATGGATCAATTGCATGGTACCCTTACTGCCTATGAGATGAGGAAGAATGACGATAGACCACCAAATAAAGAAGTAATATTCAAGATAGCAAAGAATCCTAAGAATAAGTTCCAAGGTAAGAAATCAAAAGAGGATGGCATATCTAATGTTGTTGATGATGAACTAATTATTTTGATTACTAGGAAATTGAACACTAACGAAGGGAAGTATAAGGGTAAACTATCCCTCAAATATTTAAACTATGGAGAGATAGGATAATTTTATCAAACTTAGACTCATAATAATGAAAAAAATGATGATGAATAGCATGGTTAAGGCAAAGATGAAGATAAGAAGACATGTAAGAAGAAAGGATTCAAAAAATTCAACAAAAAAAGTTCTTCAAAAACAAGAAGAGTCTTTATACCAAAGAAGATTACAACTCATCAAATGAAAATGAAGACAATGACTCATAATATGATCATGAAGATGATGGTCATGATGAAGATAAAACTCTATTCATAGTTGAGGAAGGAATTTTCTCATATTAGAAGGAGTCTACTTGGAGTGATTCAGATGATGATGAAGATGAGGTGGACTATGAGACTATTTTGATGAATTCTCTTGGAGAACTAAAGATTGAGAAGATAAATAAGAAGATGAAATCTAAGATCAAGGACTATGAAGAGAAATTTATTTTATATGATGTAAGATTGAATGAAGATACCAAATATCATGAAGATATGATCAAGAATCTTAGTTGTCAATTGGAAATTTTGTCTACAATCCTAAAAGCTAAATAAGATGAATGGTCAAGGTATGTTTCTAAAAATTCATCTTTGAAATTTGAGCTATAAAATATAGCTAGTAAGGTGAATAACATTTGTGAGATTTGAAAAAATCTCATGTGATCTACATAAAATTTTAAGTGGTGAAAAACATGCTAGTGATAGAACTGGTCTTGGATATAAAGAAAAACAAAAGACTTTAACTCAAGATAAGATAAAGTATAATGTGAACTAGGACAATCATACTTTAAATACAAATCACTAGACAAGGAATGAAGGTGTTGGTAGAATAAAGACAAATTAGATCAGATAGCGAAATACCATGAGTTATGCCAAATTCAGTGGTTACTATTATACATGTAATCAATTTAGTCATAGGGTTAGATACTCTAAGATACTTGTTAGAAATTGTTTTTCATGGGATTATTATGGGGGTCATTATTCAAAAGGTGGGAATAGAATTAGGTGCTTTAACTGTCTTGATGTGGGACACTTTGTAAACCATTGTCCACATAAGATTAGACAAGGTGAGTCATCTTCTAAAGGGGGAGGTTGTTTAAATTTTCATAACATAGGACACATTGTAAATCCATATCCAAATACATTTCTTGAAAAAGGTATAGTGTGCTGAAATTGTGAATAAAGAGGTCAGATTTCTTGATTCTATAAGCAAAGGCCTACAAGATAGAATATATTTAATTAGGCTCCTAGAATTCTATAAAGAAGGAAAGTTAACACATGGAAGCCAATGGTGAAAAGTATAAGTCATGATGAGACTTTATGTCTAGGTAATTTCTTTACTATGGAGGATAAATATTCAATAGTTAAAGAGTACCAAGAGGTCTCTTTGTCTACTCATGTTGAGAATGAAGAAATCAAGCTCAAGGAGAAGATCATGGTGTTGATTGAGGCCAGTCCTAAGGTATGTATGGATTCAAGTGAACGTCATACTATTATTGAGCATGTGACATGTAAAGAACATAAATTATCTATGCCTAAAGATGAGGTTCCAAGCTACAAGGAATATTCTTCAAATGAAAATGTATGTAATGAATCTATTTTGTCTCCATGTATTGTTAATTCAATCATTAAAAAAGGAGAATATTGTAGTAGATAAGGAAGTTATTTATCCTAAGATAAATAAGAAGAATAAGAAGAACTATAAGTATTAGATGACCTAGGAGAAAGAATATTAGGATTTATGGGTAACTCTTGGTTACACACCATGGTAAAGCATTGTGGTATAAAGGTGTCTCTATCTATGCTTCTTAAGGGACTCCTTTCAGTAGAGAGGCATGTTTGTGTGCTCGATATGATAATTCCAATCAGATAAGGTCTTTTTCTAAGGGGGAATAACAATTTCATGAGCATGTTTTAGAGGATTATGAAGGATATTTAATATAATGTTAGATTGGGTGTCTCCAAGTGTGCAAGTAGTTTTAGAGGTGTGTGTTGACCAGAAGGAAGTTTGTTGACCCTACTTGTTTTGAGATTCTAGGGTTTTGGTCTATACTATAAAATTGGTTAAAATTATGAGTTGAGGTCTAAATATTCTTAATATATTGAATGGGATAAATGGGTGGTCAAATAAAGCTTCATATGGATTTGAAGGTTTGTGGTTTTCATGTTATTCAAATTTTTGTTAATATAGAGGGCTAATTGGCTAATAGGTTTGTGAAGGAATTATGTTTCATAGGATGATATTGGTGACTAAAATTGGATTTATTAAGGGGGAATATGAGAGTGTTCTATATATGAAGTTTCTAGTCTTGAAGATGTGTCAACTAAAAAATATGGGCTCTACAAGTTTTATGTAGGGCTACAAGGAGGCTAGACAAGCCTAGTTTGAAGAAGAGTGATTTTTACCTAGTTTATCCAAAAGAGAAAGGTATGATTATATAAAAATATGTTATTATGCTAGTTTAGTGCATGTTTTCTATTTTGTATAGTGCATATGCAAAGTTTGTGGTCATGGAATTGTCTTGAGAAAGAAGGCTAGTTAGCATGTGTGGTGATTCTTCATGGTGTATGGAGATCTGAAGATGCTTAGAAGGTGAAAATGATCAAATATATTAGGATAAGTCCCTATAAAATTTTTATTGGTGAGTTACATCATATTTTAGTTCTTTTTTGTGTTCTTACTTCATTAGTTACAGTGCTTGATTGAAGACAGTGTTGGCATGGAGTAAGAGGAGGTTGTTAAGACAAGCAAAAGTAGGCTCAAGATAAGTGGGAGTTTGTATCATATTTATAAGATGGTAATTTCCTATTTGATATTATTTTTATGTCCTTAGGATCTATGTGTTCCCAATTTTTCATTGTGTCAAAGGGGGAGAAATTTTCTATTAGGGAGAAAGTTCTTATTGTAGGAGTGCTTTGAAGAAGAGAGAAGGTCAGTTGTATATTGCTATATTGATGGGTGTTGACATCAATGATAAAGGGGGAGATTATTGGATATTTTTCATGTTTATGTAATATTTTTTCCATGGAGGTTCCCTAGTGATTGGATGAAGTGATTTGATAGTTTGCGTGATAATGACAAAGTGTGCAATGTGCTTGTTCTTGTATGCTTGAAGGTGGATTGGTTGATCTTTAGTGTTGACATGGTTAGAGATGTTTAGGGATGAGTATTAAGGATTGAGAATGTACAATGGGTCCTATAAGATTCTATATAGACTTTAAAATCATGTGTGCATAATTGAATTTTATTTGGTTAATCATAGTTTTCATCTAGACACTTTGGGTCTAGTGGCAAAAAATTAGAGTTGGTAGTTTGATGACATCACCATTACCACGTGGAAAGGAGTCAAGGGGAGTTGGTCATATGGTTGTTATAATAATATTACTTAGTTTTTATGCGCCATATTTCAATTCATGCATCACATTATGGTTAAATATATGAGGGTGAAAAATTAGCTTCTAAGATTGATTTCACTATTTTCCCATACTTAGCCAAATTTACAATGTGCCTAGAAAGAGTTGAGTACGCAAGTTTATGATGGAATAGCTCACACATGTGGATGTTCCAAGAGAAGGTGATAATATGGATTTGTTTAGTTTTACACCTAATTTATTTTGGCTAGTTTATAGATCATGTAATGCAGCATGTCAAAAGATATGCATATGTAATGTTGGGCTCCCAAGCAGATTGATTATGTTTTCCCATAGCTAATTTTTCAATAAGGTAAAAAGAGTAAAGTGAGAATTTTGATGATGTTATATCTTGAAATTGTGAAATTTTTAATATAAACTAATCATATGGATTTGTTTACTTTTGATCATAAATAATTTGCACTAAATTTGAGTTTATGCACTAAAGCACAACAAAAGTTATGGATGCTCAAAATTGGCCTCTCAGGGAATTTTGGACATGGTTGGCTCAATGATAAAAGTTTTTGAGAAGGATATTTAATGTAATTATATCTCACATGCATGAGGATTATAGGATCAATGTGTTACATTATTGGATTCTCCTTGGTGAGGAGATCATCTGGTCCAAATTTGAGGTCCTATGAGTAGGCACTGAAGAAGTTATTAAGGTAAAAAAATTGTTACTCATGCATATTGAAAGAGTCCCTATACTTAGTCATTTTTGAATATGTTAAAGATTGAGAAATATAAATGGAGTGTGGTTTCTCCAAGGAGTCAATAGCTAGTAATATGATGATAGGTGCATGATGTTTAATGACTGAGCAAAATTATAGAATAAAGATCCAATGATGAATTAGCATTCATATAGTTGATCAAATGGTGAGTGTTGATAGATAAAGTCTTGATTGGTCCATAGAGATTCAAATTTTATAGATTTCAGGAGATGAGGTCAATATGACTATTTTTTAATTTTTAGATTTGGAGGTCTATACATTAAATCTCAATCAAGATCAATGGTGTGTACTCGATCTAAGCCCCGAGTTCATGAGATTCAAGCATTGTGTTTGAAGGTTAACTATGAATTTTGTTCTTCATATATTTAAATTTACATGGGAAAAAACCATAGATATATTTTGTGATCATATATTTTGATAGAAGACAAATTCATTCATGCAGTAAAAAGTAAAGTGGTAGAGGACTCCAAGGTGCATCTGGATATATTGATTTTAGGATCTGAAAATGAGTAAAGTCAAAGATATTGAGCCTATAAGATGACTATGTGTTTGTGCTTGTTATGCAAGTATCTAAGAAGGATATATAATTTTGTATTGATGTTATTTTTATGTTTCATGATCAATTAACTATTGGGGAGTGTTTTAGACTCCATGAGGATGTTGTATGTGGATTTTAGAGGTATTATCAATCTATCTTGAGTATGAATAATGCTTAATAAGTTGACTATGTTTTCATTCATGGTGACTATGTACACCAAGTTTATGTTTGAGTTATTTGAGCATATACAAAGGTGAGATAAGTTGAAAATAATCATTTGAGTATGTTGAAAGGGATATAAGGAGTAGACTCATGTACTTTAAAGTGGTCATGTGTTATTTTTTTGCTCAAGTGAGTGGTAAAGGAGGGAATGGCTTCACATTAGACCTATAAGGACTACAAGGGCCTTATTAAAAGGTGTAGTTCCTTAAGGGTGACCCTTAGATGCTATGGATGACCTGTGAAGATTAAATAGAGCCATGTCTTCATGTGAAATATTCCTTAAGGACTAAGGCATACTAAATAGCCAACCAAGGTAGTGATTATTAAGATTGCTCTATAAATAGTGGAACTAAAGATGATGGGTTCTAAATTTTGATATGGGATTAGGAGACTAAAGAGTGATTGGAGAGAGGATTATGTGTGTGTTTTAAGGAGTGAAGAAGGGTTTGAGTACCCTAAGGACATGTTGAAAAGTAAACCAATTTGAGGATTATTTGTATGATGTGTAGGCCTATATTTTATTGGTAAAATAGTGCACTTGAAGATTGTGTTTAAGTGCAGGTAAAGTGTGATAAGTAGAGGTCCAAAATCAGGTGTTGTTGACATAAGTTCAAAGGTGGATGTGTTTATAGGTGTTGATGTGGTAGCTCAACATCTAAGGTATTTGTAGCCTCCTTGCAAGGTGACACTTGTTAAAAGGTCTAGTTGATGTTTTAGCTTAGCTAGACAGGTGTGGTAGCACCTTGTGGGATTATAGTCTCACTAAATAGGGATTATAGTTCCCTGATCATTTGTAGATGGTCTAAATTAGATCTTATTATTATAGTATAATAGTCTAATTTTAGGTTCCAATGGGTTTTCTACACCAAGAGAGTTTCCCATGTATGCCATGTGTCATGTGATTGATATTATATTGTCTCTCTTGCTCATTACTATGAATATTGTATATGTTTCATTAATAATTGTGGTAGTTGATTAAGTATTTGTAAAGATTAGAATTGAAGTTAGATTATTTGGGCTCACTGATTCACCCCCCTCTCAATGGCTATACCTTTAATAGTTTATATCTATACTAATTCATTTATATCATTTTTTGAAGGGGGTTGTACCATCTCTATGAAATCTATACCCATTACATGAAGGGTTATTCTAATTATATGGGCTGCAAGGGAAGGGAAACTACTTTATGCTTGCTAATGAACATTGCACATTATGGGCATTTCCTTACCCAAAATTATGAATTTATAAACATTATGGGCCAAAATTACCCATCTATAATGATCTTATAGGTTGTGGTCTTTGTAGCAAAGTTCCCACCATCTACACCATCATGAAACTATTCAAGTAACTTGTCTATTTGGCATGATTCCACACAACTCAAAAGCAAGCTTCATATATCTCTCTTAAAAATTAATCCATATATTAGGACATAAGTTATAATTTTAAACCTAAAGTAGCTTCTCTTGGATCTATATATCCCCATAGGACATTGGCCTAACTCAATAAATATAATTATATAATGTGTCCAACTAAAAGGTGTGTTATCTACAGCTACCTATTGGTTGTCATGGACTACCAACACTTGGTATCTACCTTATTTTACTTTTACTTCAAGGTGATGACATAACCATCTAACCCTTATAATATTTGTGAATTTAACCTCAAGGTCATACTCTATGCATTTTGTTACCCATATAGTTATTTTCTCATTGAGGTCTCTGTTGAGTATAAATTATTTACTACTTGGGTGTACCACCATTAGTATGATATTCCTATTAGAGACCTATGCCTAAACTTATTCAAACCTATCACTACTATAGTCACATGTTTTTATAAATATTTATACCTCTCTCCATACCCCTCTAAGGCCTAACTAAATAAAGAAATATGCTATTCCAAACTTACTCATTTTATTGCATCAACATGGTAGAGATTGCATCCAACATAGAGAAGGAATATAAGTATAGTTATTTGTTAAAATTAGGATTAAGAAGTCTAGGGGCATGATATATGGCCTCATTTATGGCCTTATACTCCTCTTTCCTTCTTTGGCTCATGTAAACTCCTTGCATTTTCTTAACATGTGAGTAAAAGGCTTGACCAGCTCTGTAAAGGTTGGGATAAACCTTATAAAATTAATCTTTCCCAAAAAACTATGCAGACTCTTCTTATGATTGGGTAAGGGTAAGGATAATATTGAGTCAACTCTTTTAGGATCTATGGAATGAGCGTCCTTGGACACTACATGACCCAATAACCTAACCTCATAAACACCAAAATATCTACATCTTTCAAATATTAATCTCAAGTGATCAATGTGATTAGTTGGGTCATTTGATAAAATATTGACATTATCTAGTTAGATAAGCACCATGTCATTAATCAAAACTTTAAAGCAAACATTCATTTCCATATGGAAATTTTCCATAGCATTGGAAAGTCCAAAGTGAATTTTCATGTATGCATAAGTGCCCCAATTTGTGGTGAAGTCTGTCTTATGCCTATCTTCTTACTTAACCATAATTTGATTATAACTAGAATAACCATACAACAATGAGAACCTCTGCTAACTTGCCACCTTTTGAATAATCTAATCCATTTAGGGTAGTGGGTAATGGTATTTTAGGGACACCTTATTGAGGTCCCTAAAATCAACACACAAATGTATTTCTCCATTCTTATTCCTCATTGGCACATGGTTTTCCACCCATGAGGAATGTTTAATAGGGAATATTATCCTTGATTTAATCAATTTAAATATCTCCCTTCCCATTAACTCCTCTTTTAGATTGATAGGCCTTTATTTCTACCTGATTGGTTTTGCATTGCTCTTTAGTTCAATGGTATGTTGTGCAAGTTTGAAACTAAATCCCTTCATATCTTTGTCTTTACATGCAAATACATCAGATAATTCTTGACATAAATTAACAAATACAACTCTCTCTTCTATTGTGTTGATCTTTCTTAACTTCAATAGTTTACCTTTCAAGATCTTTATTCCTCTCATAGTGTTCCTCCTTGGCTGAGATACATAACTTGTGTGATATAGGAATTTAACTCAAGAGAGGATGGTTAGTATGGTGTTAGTTCTAAAATGAAAACAAGATGAAATAAACACAATAATAACATAACATCTCTAGGCCTATGCACTAGGGGAGCTTAGTTAACAAAATCAAATGATAATCACAACTAAAATGAAAGGAATTAAAACACATGAAATCCTTTCACCTTCCTTGGATGATCCAAATTCCTTTGTAATGGTGGTTTGTTTAGCTTGTCCTTTAAGAGCTCTCCTCTTGCAACCTTTGGCTTATGGCTTGGCTTGGCTTGGAATCAATTTGGCATGGTAACACTAGTTTCTTGAAGCCTTTGGAACTAATCTTGCATTATAACTTTGCACAAATTAATGTTAGAAATGATGTTGTGAGGTCTCCTATTTATAGATTTTTGGATTTGATCATAATAAGCCTCAACCATCCATCTCAACATTGAGATGTGTGGTTGAGGATTAATTCAATTTTTAAAATTAAGTTTTTAATTATCCTCATCATGACATTGGAATAAGGGGAAATTAAGAGGCATGGAGAGCATCATGGAAGGCATTGATGAGGCATGGGAGGCATGAATCCTGATATCTATGGCATTTATGGCCCAAGGATGTTTTACTAAGAAATGAGGTCAGTTGATGATGCAGATATTCAAAATTCATTTCCAAAACAAATTATTCAACAAGTTTTCATGGAATTTTTTATTATACCTTGATTTGGGTTAATTATCTCTTAGACATGATTAGGCACATTGTGCACAAATTACCCAAATTGATCAGAATGCCTTGTTATTAGTCCAAAATTTGAATGGATCAAAATTGGAAGGTGTTATCAGATGAATTGGAACCATATTCCCATTTAGGATGTTTCCAAAAACAAATAGCAAAGGCACAAGTATTGTGTAAAATATTTGATAGGAAAGAGCAGTCTAGAACACATTGGTGTAAAATTGGCATTTTAACTCAAAATGAACTAATCAAAGTTAGTTAGCCCATAAATTTTATTACCCCATTTAGGGATACCCTAGACAAAATTAGAACTTGAATATTTTATTTTCACATCATTTTGCATGTTTTAGTGTCTTTAGGCCAAATTGTGCATTTTAGATGGAAACTAGCCAAAAGCCTGATTAGAGGTTATTAGCGGCCAGTTTTAGGTGTCTAAAATTTACCCCTATTTAGGAAGGAATTGTAAGCTATAAGCACAATAACATCTTCTCAAATAATTAAAATGCCTTACATGCCTACAACTTTAATGATGATATACTAATTATATGATGCCCCCTCAAAGGAATAGTTGGCACAAGGAGGTCGACAAATGGTCCCTTGAAAAGAAAGAAGTGAAACAAGGGGACCATAAAAAGGAAAAATGATGGGGTGAAAACACAATTATATTTAAAAAGTATTCAAAATCATTGAGAATTCAAGTGGGATAGTGCACAATGATTTTCCCAAAGGTGACTCTAAGCATTATACCCTGATAGTGGCAACATGGTATGATAACACAATCATTTGCCCAAAGGTAGTTATAATCATTGATAAAATGGAGCTACCCAAATTAGGATAGAAATACAATAATAACATGCCCCCATATGGGTAAAATAATTAAAGTGGTGACAACATAATGATTTTCCCAAAGGTGATTATAATCATTGAAAAATGTAGGTAGGACAATGTACAATGATTTGCCCATAGGCAGTTATAATCATTAGACACCAATTATGGAAAACATGATAAACTTGGCTGAGGATGATGATAACTTAACATAGAGGGTAATGATGAATTGGAAAAACCTACTAGCAGGGAGATACTCATCCAAACTAATAAAGGTTGAAATTCCTTCATGGTTAATTACTCTATTTGGGATATGATTAGGAATGAATCAAGATGTCGGTGTTGAAGAGATGCCACTATTGCTGAATAGACTTCTTGAAGCTAAGGTTTTTTGTAGCATGTGATGGTAGGATTTATGATAGAACACCATAAAGACTTGGCCAAAATATGCTTGAGGACTGACTCCCATAACCCAATACCCAATATAAAATAATGCACCAATGATAAAAATCATGATGACAATGTAAACATATGAATCGGGATGGACTCAAGTGTAAGTGTGGACAAGGAATCACCTCATGAAAACATATAAAATGAATCAAGGAAATGGTGTTGAAAGTAAACAAATAAAAAAAATAAGTAGAAATAAATAAATAAGCAAAGCAATAGAAACCCTACAAACATTACCCCTAGAAAATAGGTGACAACTTTACAAATGAAAATAATGGGGGAAATAGAAGAAAAGGAAGGGGGTGGTCGAGCTCTCTCCATTGTAATATATAGTTCCATGGATGTAATATCCAATAAAAAAACTTTAGGCCAAATGTAGTTCTCACAGGGAATGGGAAGAATATGATAACCAAGGAAAAAAAATGGATGTGATAGAAGAATAGGAATGGTCTTGAAAAATGGCAAGTGCATGAGAGAAAAGGCCAAAAAGGATGGGAAAACTAAATGACAAGTGAATTTCTTGTAACTTAGTAAGGGTTCCTAGAATCCTTAAGGCAAGGAAGTGGTCAATGTTTTTATTCTTTTTTAAAGATTTTTCAAATGTTTTTAGAAGTGTTTTGGAGTATCGTAACTCAATCAAGAATGATTAGACACTAAATGGTTCAATCTCAAAAAATTATAAGAGCATTCATACTTAGCTTGCTTAAAAAATAGCAAGATCATGGATTAGGTTGCTCATAAAATGATGAGAGCATTGGGAAAAGGGTAATGAGTTAACCTCGATAAATATTGAGCATTGCCTAAATAGTTTTAGAATATAACGTCAAGTCACTATAGTTCTACCCTTAAAGTGGAGGAATTTGACTAGTATAGCATCTAATTCAAAAAAAATAGTCACAGTTGGTAAAAAGACATAGTATGGAATAAGAAGTGGCAAGTTAGTATGTCAAGGCTTAATATTGCACCTAGTTTGCCCATAGGTAGTTATAAGTAGGACACAATAGCATAGATCAATGGTACTAATTTTCCCAAAGGTAGTTATAATTAGCAACAAGACTGGTGGTAAGAAAGAATAACAAATGAAGGATGCAACTACCAAAACTTCTATCGCATTATCCCAAAATATGATCTCTATCTAAATTTCTTAAACAAACTAATGAACTAATTAGATACCTTGATGCTAAAGCTACATAATAAATGACAAAAACCAAGGTCAAATGGGCTAGGCTTTTAAAACACACTGGGTTGATAGGTTAGAAGTAGAAAGTGGATATGGAAAAGAGGATGGATAAGAATGGTATGTGTATAAAGAAGAAAAGTGACAAAAATGCATAAATGAAATAGTCTTTATAGATAATACACCTTATCATTCAAGCATAGTACCACTTGAGATGAATAATCTTCATTGGCTTTATAATTTCATCACCATCTGGCGTGGCAAGCCTATATGCTCATGATCCATAATCTATAGTGATGATGAAAGCCCTATCTAGTTTGGTTTGAATTTCATTTTATGTTTCTTCTTAGCCATCGTATTTTTTTGGTTTTCTTTGAGAACAAGATCACCAAGTTAAAATGTTCTATACTTCACATGTCAATTATAGTGGCCTTTGAGTTGATTATAATATGCTTAAAGATTATTAAGCATGACCATGTATTTCTCATCTAGTAGGTCTAGCTCTTATAGGTGAGCTAATTGATAGTCATGATCATCTAGAATATGCTTAAAAGAGATGCATAGTAAAGGCAATTCTATATCAATGGGAAGGATGGCTTGAATACCATAAACAAGTGAGTATGGGGCGGCTCCTTTGGGGGTATGATGATTGGTATGGTATACCCAAAGGGTAGGGAATATCTGGAGGTGCTAGTCATGATCTATATCATTGACAATCTTTTTGAGAATGTTTACTATGGTTTTATTTGATGCCTCAACCTAGCCATTACCTTGAGCATAATATGCTATAGAAATTTTTTGGGTGATGTCGTATTCAGTACATAACTAGTCTACATCTTTGTTCTTAAATGATCCTCCATTATTAGATATAATTTTAGAGGGGATACCATAGTGGTAGATGAGATGATTAAATATGAATTTGGAAAAAAAATCTAATCACATTAGTGAGGGGTATAGCTTCAACCCACTTAGTGAAATATTTAGTGGTGGTAAGGATATGTTTATGTCCTAGGTGTGGTTTTTGATTCTATTATTCCTGTTGAGATGGAGATGAAATCCTAATCAACAAATTATACCAATAAAATACTTGATCATGCTAATTTTTATCCTACACCTCATCTAAATAGCTGCACTATCAAGAACTTGATGCAGATCTGGATGCCAAGAAGGTTTTTGTATTCTTCCTTGGTCATTGATTTTGATTCCTTCAAGCGTTGAGACAAGGTATCTTTGTAGATTCTATAAAGGAAAGTGTGACCATGGATGGTAAACAAGGAAAAATAATGGATGGTAGGTTTGATTATGAAATAGAATGGCAAATGATAATGGAATGTGGAATATTGGGGAAATAAATGAAGATTGGTACTTTTAGTTAGACATAATGTTGTTGATGCCAGATTCAACATAACTTTAGTTGTTATGAGGCCAAAGACTTGTTGTCTCAATAGGACCACCAAACTTTTCTTTTGTTTAATCTTACGAGTAGCTGCCATCTGATTAGGCTATAGATTGGAAGCGATTTTGATTTTATCTTTGATTTTGTCTTCATCAAACAATGAAGAACTTTTGTGCTCAGTAATTAGTGCCTCAAGAAGGTTTTCACCAATGAAGTTGTCTTAATTGTCTTGTAGCACCTTCTAAAATGTTTCACTAAGGAATGTTGACTTTTGAATCTGATTTTCTTCTAGCACTTCCAAAAAGGTCTCACTAAAAGATGCTGAGTTATAACTTATATTGTCCCTTAGCACCTTTTAAAAAGTCCCATTAGGAGAATGTTCTTCTACTACATGAATGTTGTCTTGGCCTCCTTGCTCTTCTTCAACTGCTATGTCACCATGGATGTAGTTTAACAAAGTATGATTTTGTTGATCCTAACCAACACTTTTGGGAGATGGAATGTTAATAATATGGATATTTTGGTTGATGGTAATGGCTTATGGAATGGTAATAAAATAGGGAGGGGCTACACAATCTTTGTAGAAGCTACTAGGACAACTTGTCTTGATGTTGAAGTAATCATCCTAAAAAACTATAGAAAGATCAAAAATGTATTTGAATTGATTTGTGAGGCATGTATAACCAATGTTGTAGTAGTCATGAACATAATCTTCTTCTAAATCTGGTTTTCACTCAAGGGACTCTGAATTCAATGTTGTAACTGATGTTGATTCTGATTCTAATGCTAAATTTGATGTCAGTTCAAGAATAGAACCTAACTATAACTCTGATTCTTCATTTGATGGGTACTCTATTATAATTATGTCTTGTTTAATTCTTGGTTTTAGACAATTAATATCCTATGATGGCATAATGGGCTCCACAAAAACTAGTTTTTTAAAATGAGACTCATCTAGGATGGGAAAAAGGTCAAGAGACAACTCCTCAGAGACCAGCTTGTCAATAGGAGGCTCTTAAAAAATAGTCACATGGTTGAGGTAATTATTTTCCCAAAGGTGGTTATAAATCATTAAGAAGTGACTCAACAAGGACTAGCTCATCAGAGTGAGATTCCTCAACAACTGATACATGATCAATAGGTAATTTATCATAGGTTGACTTATCACAAATGGTTGATTCAATAGAAGTATCTTGGATTGGTTAGTTATATTGGCCTTGGTTTCCAATGAGTTGGAAAATACCATTTCTTAACATGTCCTTAAATGATCAGGTTGGTTGAGGTTTTGATTGGATTGGTAGTATATGAGGAATGGCCTATGTTTGGATAATGGTAGGTCCTTGGGGATCATGATTTCTCACATGAGCCAAATGAAAAATTATTTAGATAGTAAAAATAGGGTAGTGTGGATCATGATTTCTCACATAAACCAAAGGAAGAGGTCTCAATATAGAAATGGTTGGGCATTATGGAGCTTGGTTGCTGACACAAGCCAAAGGACTAGGTCTAGGAATGGTAATGATATTCCTTAGATATTGTAGATCTTGATAACTCATATAATCCAAAGGAGGGATAGGGGTAGCCAATGATTAGATTAAAAAAGGATGTCATGAAACTTTATTTCTTGCATAATCAAAATCATCCAAGTCTTCCTCATAAACCATATCATCCCAAATCATGAGTTGGCTCATAAGCTAGTTCTAGACTAATATCCATGTACTAATTTTTATAAAGAGGGTGTGTATTTGTATCCCAAAAAACATTATCTATAGTTGGGTCTTCAAAGTGTTATTAACAAGCCTCTTCATACCAATCAAGATCTTGAGTTGGATCATAAGTTATTTCATGACTTTGTTCCTATGAATGATTAATATGAGGTGGATAGAAATATGTATCACAAACCATATTAGCATCATTGGGTTCTTGAAAAAAGCCATAAAAGTCATTTTGTGTGGCCATTCTATCATAAGTTGGATTGTAAGTGACTCCACCATAAGTGTAGTGAGACATATCCATGTAAATGAAAAAATCTTTGAAAACAAAAAGACTTAGATTTCTACAAACTCTAAAAAACTATGTCGAAGGTACAAATGGTTCAAACTTGGTCTAACTTAGTCAAAGGGGTGGAGTTATATCTCTGATATGGTCTAAAAGTGGAGCTATATCTCCATAATGATTTGTGGTAAGACTTGGTATAAAATAGCCTAGCATCAAATGTCTAATGTCAAATGTCATACACACAAAAGGTCAAGTGTCTGAATAAAAATTGGCATGTCAAAGGTCTAGGTCAAAGTGTTCCAAAAAAGATCTAAACTAGGAAAGGGAAAGGTTAAGTTACTAGGTCTTTTGTTGAATTGTGGATTCAAAATCTAGGCTCAAAAAAATAGGCATGGTAGGACTTTTGGCTAAATGACATCAAAAGTTAGCTTGAAACAAAAGCTGATGTGATTTGATTTAATCTAACAAGTTTGGAAATAGGTTTAACATAGATTTGGAACATGGAAACAAAAATAAACATGATCAATTGGCATAAATCATAAGACAAAAGGCTCTTTGAGAAAGGCTTTGTTCTCCCAAATAAAGGAACAAATAATGATGAGGATAGGCATTAACAAACAAACCATCAATAGTTTTCAATTTTGAGTAATCAATTAACTAAAGTTATGCAACCCAAAAGAGAAAGATCTATATATCATCCCCATGAATTTAGGCTTAAATATAAATCAATCAAAGTTTGTATCCAAACTTAACAAGGCTAATTGAAAACTCAATGTTCAAAATTAGGATTTGACCAAACAAGCTAGAGAAGATTGGATAGAATGATGGCACAAGACTAAGGTCTAAATGGTGTACATAAAATGGTTTCAAACAAATGGTTTTGATAAAATGGTAAACAAGTCTTGAAACAAAGAGCAACCTAATTGTGTAATCATGCTTGAATGATGTGATTAGTGTTATGTTTCAAAAGACTCAAAGGCTCAAAATGTTTTGACATGATTTGGGTACATAACACTACCCTTTGCAACTCAAATACATTGTTTTGACATGGCTTATGAATAAACAAACAAGTTTTAGTCTCAAACCACACCAAGAAAAATTACCAAAATACACTAATTATAATCATCCAAATCCTAACAAGGGTATGGCAACATGGGGTTTACTAAACTAGCAAGGTCTTGATCATTCTAGAGGAATCAATTACAAAATGACTTCCACATCAAACAATGTAAAATATAAGCATAGAAATTGGGTGATAGTGGCCTTAGCTAGTTGTAAAAAGGTATATCCCTTTTTACAACCATTACATCTTGTTATTCACTCAGTGTATTGCGATGTCCAAATGTATATATGTCCCATGTCTAACTCCATAGGAGCTAAATGAATTCAATGCCAGGAGATGAAACCTTGGGTCAAAGCTTCCCTAAAGAAATTGTGGGAGGTGATGAATTCCCCCTTGAAAGCCAAGATGCATAAAAATAAAGAAATCATGAAAGTAGAAAGACTTTAGGGTCATTTTCAAGCTCACCCAAACTTTGACATGTTTTTGGAGGAGTGCTTTAGATGACTTTCTTTCTAAGCCTTGGACTAGGCTACTTGTAATAGAAATGGCACTAAGGGTTCCCTATAGGGGATAAATGGAAGAGAATACACACAAAATTCATCTGTTTTCCAAACAAAATATAATTAAACAACTATTTCAAGCAAAAATTGACAAGTGTGTTCAATTTTAAACCAAAATAAAGTGTTGGGTGGTGTTCTTTTGACCCCTTGGTTTTAGTTGAAAACGTTGAAAAACATTCATCAAAAACACCTAAATTCTTTGTTAAACACTAAAACAAAGTTCCTAATCAAATTTTAAGCATACAAATGTGATTTAAACATGTTTTGAGCAAATATCCCACTTGGCCCTACAATAAAATTATTGGCATGTCCTTTAGCTTTGAAGCCTTTTTGAGTTTAGAATAACAAACTTTGAAAAAGAAGGTCTTGAGTTTGTGTTTTTTTGAAAAACATAGTGACCAACATCAGTCAATAACATTGAATTCAATTACATCCAATTGAGATATAACTAATGTCAGTTCTACTGACCAACATTGGTTATTCCAAGTAACCAATGTCGGTATTTCTACTGATGTTGGTTACTATGTAAAAACCATGGCAACCAAATATGGCAAAATAAAGTTATAAAATCAATTTGTAAAAGTTTTAAAGGCTCAAATGGTTTTTTTAAAGTTGAAAAATAATCTCCTTCATGTGTAGGATGCATTTATTCCCACCGGGCATGCCATTATGTGATCTAGGAATTTGACTTAAGAGAGGATGGTTAGTATGGTGTTAGTTTCAAAATGAAAACAAGATAAAATAAAAACACTAATAACATAACATATCTATGCCTAAACACTAGGGGGCACTTATTTAACAAAATTAAATGATAAGCACAACCAAAAGGCAAGGAATGAAAACACAAGAATTCCTTTCACCTTCCTTGGATGCTCCAAATGCCTTTGTAATGGTGGCTTACTTGGCTTGTGCTTCAAGAGGTATTCTTCAATCGAGTGTGGCTACCTTTATCTCCTCTTGTCACCTTTATCTTGTGGCTTGGATTGGCTTAAAATCAATTTGGCATGGTAACACTAGTTTTTTGAATATTTTTGAATCAATCTTGAATTATAACTTTGCACAAACTAAGATTAGAAATGATGTTGTGAGAACT
Source organism: Torreya grandis (assembly GCA_037957365.1). Taxonomy (NCBI): domain Eukaryota; kingdom Viridiplantae; phylum Streptophyta; class Pinopsida; order Cupressales; family Taxaceae; genus Torreya; species Torreya grandis. The sequence continues at coordinate 675,153 of JARHVA010002785.1, forward strand.
CCTATTCATAGAATTTTGGATTTGATCAGAATCTACCTCAACCATCCATCTCAAGATTGAGATGTGTGGTTTAGGATTAATTCAATTTTTAGAATTAATTTTATAATTATGCTCATCATGACATTGGAAGAAGGGGCAATTAAGATGCATGGAGGTCATCATGAAAGGCATTGATGAGGCATGGAAGGGATGAATCCTAATATTTGTGGCATTTATGGCCTAAGGATGTCTTCCTAAGAAATGAGGTCACTTGATGATGTAGATATTCAATATTCATTATTCATTTCTAAATTAAATTATTCAAAAAGTTTCTATGGAATTTTTTATTAGGCCTTGATTTGGGTTAATTAGCTCTTAAACATGATTAGGCACATTGTGCACAAATTACCCAAATTGATCATAATGCCTTATTATTGGTCCAAATTTTGATTGGATTATAATTTGAAGGCATTTTTAGATGCATTGGAACCACATTCCCATTTAGGATTTTTCAATAACAAACAAAAAAGGCATAAGTCTTCTGTAAAAGATTTGATAGGAAAGAGCAGTCCAAAGCACATGGGTGCAAAATTGGCATTTTAACTTGAAATAAACTCATCAAAGTTAGCTATCCCATAAATTTAATTACCCCATTTAGGGATACCCTAGCCAAAATCAGAACTTGAATATGTCATTTTCACATCATTTTGTGTGTTTTAGTGTTTTTAGGCTAAATTGTGTGTTTTAGATGGAAACTAGCCAAAACCCTGATTGGAGGTTCTTAATAGCCAATTTTAGGTGTCTAAAACTTGCCTCTTCTCACTTGTTCATATTCATTGAAGATGTTTTCCAATGTCACAAGACCCTTAGGTAGCTTGTTATATCTTAGCTACACTATTTGATCATCATACTGATGTTGGAATTTATTTTTATTCTTATGGTATAATTTTGCCTCCTACATTAAAAAACATATAATTTGATCATCATTATCAAACACCTACCAATTCACCTCATCATCAGGTATAGATGGATTTCATATGACCCTAACCTTTTCTTAACTTTGGCTAGCTTTGACTCCTATAATCTCATACTGAGCTCTAATGGCTGCAAGCATATCTGCATGTTGATTTGCCTCTCTTGGTATGGACTATATATTGAATGCCAAGAAGTCATCTATGAGATCCCATACATGATGATTGTAAGATTTCAAATGATGGTTATTGGCTACTTATACCTCTCACTTATTACACAATGATCTCAATGTCACCCTTGACTTGAATAAGTTTGACACCTCTTCTTATTGCCTCCTACAAACCATGTAGAAGGGATTCATATTCAACTATGTTTGAAGTGAAACTTAATTGAAATATTTCATCGAAATAGTACTTATGGTATGAGGGTGAAACCAACATGACTCCATCTCCACTACCATTCTTTAACCTTGAATAATAAATTCCATAGACCATCTTCCATTTGAGTGGTGTTAGTTAAGTAAGGTATAACATCCTCCTCCTCATGTATATAATACACTACTAAATATGCTTCTTTAATATTGCTATAGGGATCAAATCCATGATTGTCATCTGCCCATTCATCCAAGTACACATATGAAATGCCTCTAATATGGTCATGAGGATATTGTTCATTAGCATTTTCATCCTCATCAAATATGGTACAGTTGACATTTATAAGGTTAGGTATATAGAGCTTTAGATAGAACCTAGAGATAGACTCTGACCTAATAGTGACCCTAGTCCCATTTATGGTCCTAAAAACCATGTATGACTAGTCAATGGAAAAATAACCCCCAATTTTTGTAGTAAATTCCATAGATAGGCATAGGGGAAAATATGGGGGTAGATCTACAACCATTACATCTTGAGTGATGAAATAATTTGGGCAAGATTATAATGTTATCTTAAGATATTTTGAGATACCTATTGTTTTAGTGGGGGGACCATCCAACTGGAGAACACATTTTTCATTAGGCACATACTTAAGCTTAGGTTTATCTGTTATGGTTTTAGGCATAAACGAGGTTGAAGCACCTAGATATATCATACAATTGTGCATTAAACAGTCCCCTATTATGACAAAAATATAATGGAGAGGGATTGACAACCTTAGGGGGATGAACAACATTATGAACTTGACCTTGACTAGGAACTTGAATTTGACTAGGGTGATTACTATTGTTAAAAATAGTGTTCACCTTATCAACTATCTTATTTACATGATATATCTTGGAGATCTATTATTGAAAGATCTCTTTCTATTTTGGAATAGAAAAAACATCATACATAGACATAATGACATTAGCCTTTTTCATATGATCCACAATATTAAAAATAAGACTAGTACATTTAAACTACACCTTATAAGTAGAAGTATCACCTAGAACTTGAGTGACATGAGGAACAAAAGGAGACTTTTTCTAATATCCATGATGTTGAGGTATTTATTGAGTTGTAGGAGCTTTAGTATCTATATTTTAAGTGGTAAGATAATGACTAACTCATGGAGGTGTTGAATAAGCCTTAGGTTGCCCCAAATTATCATCCAACATCCTCTTTTTATCCTTTGTATTAGCTACAATGGGTTCATCTACCCTTTGTGTAGTTTGCCCCATGTTTACTACAACATGCTCAAACATATGCTCCCTTTCTTGAAATATTATGCACATGGTGTTAGTTGGTGCCTTACCATGCTCCCTTCCTATTGAATTTGAGCTTTTGATGATGTCATAGTGGGCATGTTATCTTGATTCATTAGATAGCCTTGTGGTGGAGGAGGCATTGTGTCATGGCCATGGAATGAAGGAGTATACTACCAACTAAGATCTGGATACATTTATCCACTTGTATCCATTACCATCTCATTAGACTACCCACCTAATTGCCATTGACCCTCTTGTGTAAGGTTGTTTTGTGTGGGAACCAAGGCTCTTTAACTACTTATAGTTATAGGATTGTATCTATTATGAGATCTACCTTGAGTAATTTGGCCTTGAGATTGTTGATTTGATGGATAAGGGGTTTTATTTTATGATTGAGAAGGGTATTGGGATTGGAAGGGACCTTGGTATGGCCTTTATGAATTTTGGTGCTATCTCTCTATAGCCACTATCTTGTTGTTTTTTGCCTTCAACAAACTCCTAATCTTTTCAAATCTATCCACTTGATTATCATCATTTTGAGCTTGATTTTTTGGAGTAGTCAATGGAGCAATGGTATATGGGGTTGGATAAAGCTTAGGAAAAAGTGGCATGAGAGTTCTTAGCATGAGTTTCCCTACTTGTATCAAATAGTTTTCTACCCTTATAGATATCTCATAAGCCTCAAGCATAGTTGTCCCACCCACATATTCAATCATGACTACAATGTCTAAATTCAATGCTCTTAAATAATAAATAAAATAATAATTATGTGTGGGCTTAATGATGCTAGGGATCCTATCCCAAGTCTTTTGGAATCTATAGTTGAAATCAACAATCAATTTTTAGGATACCCTACTGATTGAAGTGAGTTATTCAACAAGTGACATATGGTCACTTATATCCTCTAAATGCTTACATAGGCACTCACCAAACTCATCCCAAGTATTGATTGAGGAAAGAGATAGACCCCTATACCATTCCAAGGCTTTTCCTTTCAAGAATGTGGCTAGTATTCTCATGGCTATATTCTCATGCATAATGTTATGCACTGAGGAAACGTTTGTAATGTCAGATATATGCTCTATAGGAGTGGTAGAGTTTTCTCCTATAAATTATGGTAGACTCATCAAAGAGATAGTAGGGATATGATCATGTTTCTAAAGGTTAATATGCCTACCACCATTTAAGGGTACAAAATCTTGTAAACTAGGGCTTTTATTTGCATTAGTGGACTTTTAGTGGATTGAATATGGGCAAAATTTGTAGATTTTGGTGATGTGGGATAATTAGGGGGTACTACATTTGGGTTTTAAACTGGTACCTTTTTCCTCCTTAAAATATCCAAAGTTAATTTAGTGAACTGAACTTGCTTACCTTTTGAGGCAAACTTGGTAGAGATTTGGTGCATGAATTTACCCTCTAATATGTTGATGACTACTTCAAGACTTTCAAGTGTTCTCCCATGTTGTTAATCTAGACCAAGATAATGTCCATATGCCTTTATTGAAGTCCCACTAGGCATACCAAAATTTTTGGAGACATGGGTTGTGCCCTAGATGAAAGTATAAGTGTTCAAGTCCTCTCAAACCTAGTCCAATATGGGAATGACCTTAGGTTGTGGGTTACCTAATTTTGTGTTAGACCTCTAGGGTTTTTAATGAGGCTAGATCTTTAGACATTATAATTGAAATATCTTTTCCTAAATTTTAATCTATTGGGATGAAAAGGGGTAGATAATACATGAATTAAAACCTAATATAAGTGGTGATATACTAAATGTTCAATGATTCACTCTCAGCTTAGATACTTTCATGACTACTAATGAATCTAGTGGAGACAAGAACTGATCAGATTCAATAACAAGGTTCCAAACATGAGTATTTTATATGAAGGATGAAAAGAGACATGTAAATTAAGGGATAAAAATAGATAGGTCTATGCAAGACACTATGGACTTATGACACTTCAAGAGAAACCTCACTAGCTAACACTTCACACAAACTGAAAGAAACTAATAGTTTTGAAGCAATGTACATGAAGGACACACATGTGATGAATAAGCAACTTAGATTCTATAAATAAAAATCCACTAAATTACACTTAGCATTCAAATAGAATATGAAATTGTCTTATATTTATTTAAAAGAGTTTATAGATTGATTTTAGTAGAGGTTTTTTATACCCAATCGAGGGATGAAAATCAAGAGCTAAATGCGTACATTTATAGGAAGAAATAAAAGATAAGGAGAGAAATTTTGGCACTAAAGGCATCATTATTGAGCTCAATTTCACTTAAAATAGTAGTTAAAACCACCCTAAATTTATGCTCCTTAAAAACTCTTAATTGATCAGGTTCACCTCAAAAAATAGTTGTAATAGTTATACCATTCCTTTCCCTACTTTTCCTTGCATTGATGCTCTTTTAAAATATATTAACTGATTATGATCCATTACAGAACACACTCTTTACTATAATTTAAACCATACCATATATTTTGGACATATGTCATCATCTCATTTTCTCCTAGAAGTTTGCTTTAAATACTAGTCATTGATACTTGACATGGCCTTTTTGAGATACTTGTCACTACTATGTTCTTTTTATGGATTCACTATTAGATTCATTTAGTTAGTGATCTTGAGACATGTGGTGGCCTTGCATTCAATTTTATATCCTTAACCTATGTACCATTGATTTATTTTGCTTAGTTAAATGCATGTTGTTAATATTAGTCTGTAAGATCAAACACACACCATTGATCTCATAACTTATTATAGTTGCAACACTTGGTAGGAACTCATTCATCATTGGTATCATTTGAATCTTTGACCTTTAATTTCCATACATTTGATTTGGTATGAAAAATTGTGCATCATTTATCTTAGTTGGACCCACTAGCTTTGTCAATTTTTAGCACATTGTTATATCTTCATATGGGCACCCAAGATCTTTCCACTTGGAAAATTTAAATTATTGACATCTGAGCTCCCTAATGATCTTAATTTCAAGATCAAACATGCTTTGTTAAATATTTATGGTCCCAATAAATAAATATTCTATCTTAGTACCATTTATCTATAATTTGATCAGTGAAATGTTGACACCTAGTGGAAGTGCATTCACTAAGAACTCATTAAAGATTTTTTGAATCCAAACAACTATTTTTTTAGCTTAATTTTGACATCCCTAAGCATGTCTTACATTTCTAAATCATTTTTTAAACCTTGTATCTTAAGACAAAAATTGGCCATGACACCAAATTTGTAGAGTAAAAACATAACATGAAAGTCATCTTTTTTATGTAATCCTTCACTAAAGGCTATTAAGACAAGATTGAAATATGACTATATAAGAAACTGACTAAACATGTATAAGTATGGTTACTTAATAACATGAGTGAACATAAGAATGAATGGTTATATGAGATTTATTGACAATGTATGTGATGGATTGAATCACTCATGAGAGTCTCAGGGTGAGCTTATAGAGATAAGACCTTCAAACCAAGTCTACACCTAGACCATTCCTAGACCCTACCTGGCCTAATGAGGTATCATGATCTATTGTCAAGTTAGGTGAATGATGTATGGTAGTGGTTAAGCATGAAATATGTTGATTTAGTATGTAAGTGTGGTGGATATTGCCTGGAAAGAGGTATGAATGTCAGTTTTAAGACCTAATGTGATTTACAGGTCAAGGTTTAGAGAGCAAAGAGAGAGAGAGTGTGTGGCCTAATGAGGGGTCATGATTATATTTCAAGATGTTTGAGATAATGTAATAATTTTTAGAGGCAAAGTATTTAGTTTCAATTTTTTCATGCATTTTTAGGTCATAGTTTGAAGTAAAAGGCATGAAAAATTGTTTTAAGGTGTCTCAAATGCTCAAAATGAAGGGTTCTCAAACCAAGAAGGATTTTATTGTGATCATTAGCTCATAAAACCTTTGAATGGGAACCTAATATATTTATGGTATATGGGGAAGCATACTAAATCAAAAAATTTGGCATTTTTTTTTGAATTGAGGGTTTATGCTTTATGAATGATTGTGAAGAATGGAAACATGTTTAAACCCTCTTAGAACCCTAATAAGGACCCAATGTTAAAGATTTTGATCAAAACTACCCATAATGGATTGATATGATTAGGTAAGCTATTATAGGGTGTATTAAAATCTCCCAAGAACCTCCAAGTGTGATTGAGTTAGCAAGTATGTGAGTTGATCTTATAGGAAAGTGCTAACTTCTCGAAGATTTGTTGTAGGAGTTAGAGTTGACCAAGTCAAAGTATGAAAATAGATGGAGGATAAAGCTCAAAGTCATGTTTCATGTTCATGAAGGTTTATATATATGTTTCATCCCTCAATTTTTCTAAAATAGTCATCCAAGTTATCCAGTTAATAATAGGCCTAATGGTGGAAATAGTGAAAAAACCAAGCAATAGTGAGAAGATGAATAGGAATGTGTTATCATGATATAGTGATGAAACCAAGTGTATGGAGTTTTTTTTAAGATTGTTATGTCCTATTAATTACTGGTATAAATATTGTAAATTGGTTATAGTGGTGAAAATTATGAATCCAAAATGGCTTGTCTAACTTGGTGAAGAGTGTGTGTAGTGAGGTTAACAAATTGGTCTATACGACCAATTATTGCCAAAAGACCATATGATGTATATTGAAAGTTCTCATTGATGTCACATGGTTTATTATATCATTTATATCAAAATAATAATGAGTTATGGTGATCCATTTGAATGTCTTATGATGCATAGTGAGGAATGATGAAGTGAGTGATTACAGGTCCTTGATGAAGGATGATGTCATGAAGTGATGAGAATGCTTGAGCATGGGATATCTTGTTTGGTGTAATAAGAAGAATGATGGTTATAGGAGATGAATACATAGAGGAATAATAGGATGTACAAGGAAATTTGAACATATATTTTGGGTATTGAAGCACCCAGGTATGTTTGAAAGTATGATTACATAAGTAAGACCTATAGGTCTAATATGCAAATAAGCTAGTCTTAGACTCTATCTAATCTCAATAGGGGTCATAAGATGTTAAAATGACATATAAATGATTTGGAGTATAGATATAACATTTGATCATGTGTTTTAAATATGTGAATAAGGTTTAAAGTGCATCTATAATGGTAGGAAGGTCAATTTTGAGGCTTAGTCCTTGCATAAGAAACCTAACGTGAAGGTACAAGTTTGGTAACTTATTAATAAGAGAAGTGTGAGACCTATGTGAACAAGGTTATAGGTGAATTATCTTGGTATTATTTCATTTTAAATGTGTGTGATGGAATGATAATAATTCAATAGGTTTCCAAGTGCTTTCAAGATTCAAGTATGATTGGTGGTTCTAGATGTAATGTGCATGGAGACCTAGTGTGGTCTAATGAAGGGTCATGATGACTTCAAAGGTGTTTTAATCGTATGTGAGATTAATTTAGGTTTTATAGGTTATAAAAATATCTATTTTTATCATGTATTAGGTTATGGATTAGAGGAAAAATCAATAAATCACATTTGAAGGTATGTTGTGTATGCAAAGTAAATAGATGAGAGTCATAAAAGGGTTTTTTGATGCTCATGTACACATGTAAAATTTTCATGGTGTCATAATATATTTGGTAGATATTTAAAATTTTCAAATATAAGTTTTCCAAGCATTAGTTTTTCATTTTAGGGGTAATGTTATATGAACAATCGTTAACACTAGAACTAGTCTAAAACCCTCTCAAACCCCTCATAGTGACTCAATTGGGAAAATATTGTTGATAATGGCACATAATTTTTTTCTTAATCTATTTTTATAATTTTAGGTGCTATAATACTCCATCATTCATATCTAGGTGATAGTGGTTTGTTATCATAGTGAGCAAAACCTATAGAAAAACTCTTATTTCTGAAGAATTTGATGTTACAAGCAGGGTTGACTAGGTCAAGATTGCACAATGGATGGAGTTAAAAGGTAAATAATTTTTATTATTTTATGTGATTTTATTTTAAAAATTTATATCCTTTGTGTCAAATATTTTGGTCAACCAAGTTGACTTATCGCTAAACTAGCTAAGAGTGAAAACAGTGAGAAAAACCGATCAAAGTGAGAAAGAGATTAGGGATTAATTTTAGATGATTAAGGATGAATAAATTTTTTTGAGGTATTTTTTTAATACCTATAACACATGTTACATTTTTTTATAAATTTTGAATATGCTCACATATAGGCAAGAAAATACTCTCAAGATTACCTATCTATATGAGTGAAGATAGTGAAAGAGCGAGTTTCAAATTTTGATCAGTTTGTTAAATACTTATCATTTAACCTATATATATATATTCATTATTATATTTTAGATAATTATTTTCTAGGATCACACAAATTATTTTAAATATCTTGTTTATGTCCCTATAGTTGGTCTAATTCATGACCACCATGATTGTGTCTTGAGGTAGATTGATTTTTCTAGGTCTACCAAGTGAAGTGAAGATTGTGAGACCCTATGACAAAAGCCAATGTATTCAATTCACTTATTTATGTTTTTTGGTATGTAAATTATATATTAATTCTTTATATAAGGTGGATAGATAGGTTAATTTGTTGAAATATGGAATCCAAAATGGCTTGTCGATTGTGTGAGGACTGTGAAAGAGTAGCTTGACAAATTGGTTTGTAAGACTAATGGTTGTCACTATATTTTGAGGTCTAACTATTTGAGGATGATATAGAGACAATATAGGAGCTATGAATGTGCATGATATATATTTTATTCACTCTTAAAAGTGTTAAACACAAACTTTAACATGACTACTTTTTGAAGCTATAGGCAGTTTTGAGTAGTCATATTGCAGAGATGAGTTTGAGGTGTTTTCCTTAGATTTGAATAATATATTGAATATGAGGATGTTATATAAGTCACAAAGGTTCATGGGAATTTATTTGTATTCATAATAATTTTAGAGGTATAATCATTAAGAGGGGGGTTCAATCAATGATTCTAGATAATCTAATTTAATTACCAACTCTTAAACATTCAACTACATCAACTTGATCAAGAAACATAAACATGAAAGCACATACATCCAAAATATACATCACTTGAACACATCATATATGTGGGAAACCCTCTTGGGGGATAAAACCCACTAAACCCTCCAATATGGACTAAAGTCCTATAAAAAAAGATCCAATATTTAGACCATCACACACTAATCAAAGAACATCCATCCCTTATTTTATTGAGACACCAATCCCAAAATGATCTAATGACCCTATCTAGTTAAGCACCCACAACAATTAGACCTTTATCAAGATTTAATTTGAAAGGAATAATTGACCCCCTAGGCAACCAAGTACCAACTAAAATACCTATACAAATCACCTTGAAAACTTGTTTCTAATCTTCAACTGATGATGATCACCTTTGTCTAGGTTTTTCACCTCCAATCTCTCTCAATCTCCCTCTAGGGCTAACTTACTCAAACTGCTTCTTCTAGGCTCATTAGGTCCAATGACCTATGTGTCCTCTTAAATAAACTTGATTATAAAAGTATTGTATATAATTTTCACTCTCTATTGGCACTCATTAACATTTAACTTCTCTCTCAAAGGTTCTCTTCTTCGCTTGAATCCTTGCTTTTACAACAAGCACAATTAGTCCAATTATGACTTGTATTTATACCACTCTCTTCCTTTAACCCATGTTGGTCAGCTAATATTATTTACATATTTTTAAAATACTTAAAATAGGTCCATAAACATGTTACATGTGAGAACCATATTCTTCATAGGTCGGTCATTACCTCATTAGACCCAAACCACCATTAGGTCTTGGTGAGACCTAAAACAATTAAGCTTACTTACCCATACATTACAAATTTAGCTCCTTGGGTCACCTTCATACTTTAATAATGATTTTAACACATAAAAAATATTTCCAATAGACCCTTTATCACTCCCTCATGGGCCCATTCCACTTATAACACCAACTCACACCTTGGCACTACCAATTTGGTCTCCTTGCTCTTTAGGCCTTTAGACATAGAAAACATAGTCTCAATATTCTAGAGAAATAAATAAAATATTTAACATATATATATATATATATATATATATATATATATATATATATATATATATATATATATATCACATGGGTTAACCCTTAAATACATTTTATACACCTTCATGTTATTTATATACTTTAGCGTAGGCTCTAAGCTCTCAAATCAACTCTCTCAAAATGACCACTCAGACTGGTCACATATAGTTAAAATATAGTTATACTATTTTGAATCTTCACAAATGATCAAGGGAAAAATATGACAAAAAATTACTTATAATAATCATTTGATACTTATATAACATCTATATACTTATTTTATTCTTTAATTATATTTATAACACCTTAAACCTACTCTTGCAACATGGTCACTCAAATTGCCAATGCATTCAATAAACATAGTCAACTTCTAAGCCTTAATTCATACTAAATATGGATTGTTAAAATATAAAAAATTCACACTTATGGTATTCATGGATTATAAAACACTCTCAAATATTTATTTCATCTTGAAACATCAATACACTATCAAGAACAACTCAATTATCCTTCTCAGGTCACTTACAGAACATGATCAAACACATAGTCAAATTTTGAGTTTAATATATTTGACTGTACAAACATTTAAACATTATAAATAGTGTATTCAGATTAACATTGTATTATTTTACAATTTTTAGATTTACATCACCATGAAATTCTCCCTAGATCAAAATATATAGCTCAAACACTATAGACTAGTTTTCCCTTATTAATTTGAATATTCAAATTTCAATGGTCACTATGCAAATGTTAAACATCAGACACTTTGACATCATATCATGTTCCTTATAAACTTTGATAAAAAATTATCCATTTATATCATTTTTTGTATCTTTTTTTAACCTAAAATCTCTCACCTTTGATCTTAGATCTATGTTTTTGTGATCATGCCACTTGGCAGCTCTACATGCCTTCTATGTACCCCGTATCATTCATTCAATAATCTTGTGATAATATAAATTTATGAATTAAATATTGAATATTTAAATTAATTTTAACATTTTATATCTAACTTCATGATCATATTCTCAATTTTGGATCTTTGTTTGACATGTTTCATGCTCATTGTTAGATTTGTTGCTCAAATTGCATGATTGTGACACATGTCACTAGCACATGCAATATTAACTATTTGAATTTGAACCACACCATTCCCATCCTTATATATTAATATTAAATTCTCTCCATTATATCTATGATCTAATTAAATTCTCACATTATATCTCTTCTTGCAAATTTAGTTGGCTATGGGAACTTAGTAAAACTCTACTTGGAAGGCCAACTTTACACCTTAATAACTTTTACTATGATCAATCTCATGACCTAAAATTTGAAACATAATATATCCTTACATATGGGAATTCATACATGATAAATATTATCTTTAAACCTTTACAAATTCATAATAAGGTGTCATCAAATTTCTTACTCAACCTTATCTGTTAAGATGACTACTTGAACCTAGACACTCATATGACTACTCTAATGAATTTCATTCACTTTAATAAGAACTATAAGCACTAATAACATACAATAGGGTATCTAAAACATGTACATACCATAAATATCATCCATAAATTTCCTATCCAAGTCAAACATTGAAGAACCATGTAATAATATTGAAGCACACTTTGTCATTATCATTTAAGCACACATGACACCTCATCAACATCATTGGTCACCTTGGAGACATCATTGAAAAACCAAAAAAATTATCCCTCTTTGTCATTGATGTCAAATAACTAATAAAAATCTTATTCTTAGACTCTATTATTCTCTCCAAGTACTATCTCCCCCTTTAACACAATGTCAAAGTGGGCTCAACCCTTGATCTTGTGGACCTAAAAAGACTTCAAGGACTAATAATGGGAAAGGATCACCTCTGAGAGATGATATATATTCCCCTTAAAAATGTACATATATATTCTTACCTTGAGATTCTCAAACATTCTCCATGACCACTCTTCTTTGATCATACATACATTTTATGAAGACAAAACATAAATAAACATTAAAAAATGTATGAAATTACCTTGAAAATGTCAAGAGGGACTCCCCCTAAGTCACTTGAGCTTAGGCACCCTTTTGAGCATTTTTAGACCATTTCTAACAATGATGAATCAAAATAATTTCCTTCATACCTTATCTTTCAAACACTACTACATAGTCCTCTGATCCTAAGACCTGACAATTTACAAAGTTCCCCCTTTGTTTATGCATAAGGATTCAATACATTGTCAAAGCACCTGACTTGGTTTAATCAAGTCATCATATCAACATGATTCATTTCACATAAATAGAAGAATTCTTCATATATACACCATGACTGGAACATCTCACATATTTTCCCCCTCATAACAACCTTGTCTTTAGTCTTTCAATATTTGATCAATCAATTTAAGCAACATAAATTGACAAGTTCTTATCTTTAGGACCAAAAACTTTGAACACATCTTGATAATAATAAAATAGGATCAACATATCTTTCTATGAAATATAATATATTGACAACTCATCATCCTTGATCAGACACCTAGAAACTTTCATTCCTTTCTTGCATACCTTGCATACCTAGTTTCATTCTCAACCATTTTGACCAACTAGACCATCCAATAAAGATTGACCAAATATTTGACTTTAGGATCATTGTCCCTAAATACATATTTATAAATCATTCCATCACAACACTTTAGATTAGTTTAAATATAAATTCGTTGCTCACCCTTAGCCAAGAACATTTTCAAAATATATTTATTTTATTGAAACATCAACCAAAACTCAACTAGCATCCACCATGCTTCCTCTTTGTGTAAAGTATCTCCTTGAAGCTTAGAGAGAGACATCCCTTTAACATAGTGAGACTAAAAGTCCTAAAACTCAGGAGACTCCCATATTTCCATAATCTCACTTGAATTAATGTCCTTCCTCATTACCAAGTTGATTTGAATGGATCCTTGACTTCATTCTTTGCTTCAGACTTGTCAACTATTACAGACAATAAAAACTCTTGAATTTCCAAACTAATTACATGCATAACAATGACTCTAGGATGAATATATAATTATAATAATCTATCAATATTGTCTTCTTTCTTACACTCTAGGATCCTGATTGAACTTATCTTGACTTGATGGTCTTTGCTTTTAAAACCTAGCAATGTGATCAACTCTTTAATAATTATAGCAAACAATGTCTTCCATACTTTTTGATTGAATATGGTAGTGATCTCCCTTTGACTGATTGCTTCTTCTTACATATTAATTTACCCTATGACCAATAATATGGCAAATAAAATAATGGCCCATAAAATATTTAGCCTACCTTGAAGCATTTGGTTATCTGATTGGCTTCTTCATTTTGCCTTTGACCTGATTTGACTTATTGTCATTCATGCTACCATCCTCTTTTCCATGTCTTGATCTCTTTTATTATTCTTCAATATTTCCTATCTTGATTATGACATTTTCATGCTCATCCTTTAGGGAAACAATATTAGTCTATAATTGACCACATTCATCATCTTTAGCCCTCATGCTTGAAATTATAGCCTCTAATTAAATTTTAAGATATTTGATGGTCTCCTTATCTTCATTAGCTTCTTTATTAATATCATTCAATTTACATTATTTCTCTTTAATAATATTTATAGAATCAAGATTGGACTTCAACTCATCATACTCACCTTGTTTTGAACTCAACTTGGCATTTGTCTCTTCTAACTGAGTCTTGAGATGTTTGGATTCTTCCTCTTTTGAAATCAGATTTCTCTTTATAACCCTTAATTGATCCTAAATAATGGTTATCTTCTCTTTATCATATTTTGATCTTGATCTTTCCTTTTCCATAGACTTGATCAGTTCTTGATTTTCCTTATCCTCTTTCATGGATTTGCCTAACAAACTTTCCTCAAGAGATTTGACTTGTGCTTAAATACCTTTGATCATATTCCTCATTTTATGATTCTTATTATTTTGCTCCTTTAGTTCACCAAGAGAACTCATGAGATTAGCCTCTAGATCAAATTCTTCTTACTTTCTATCATCGTAAAATTCATCAAACATGATGATATTTTTAGCCATATTATACCTTGGATCACCTTCAAGTGGTTAAAATTGCATAGAAGTTCCTACTATAATATTAATTTTAAGGGGTATAATCACTAAGAGTAGGGTGAATCAGTGATTCTAGATAATCCATTTCAATTACCAAGTCTTAAACATTCAGCATACATCAACTTGATCAAGAAACATAAACATGGAATCACATACGTCTAAAGCATACATCACATGAATACATCATATATGTAGGAAATTCTCTTGGGGGATAAAGACCATTAAACCTTGAAAGATGGAATATGGTCCTATAAAAAAAGATCCATAATTTAGACCAGTACCCATTGATCAAGGAAGACCCATCCCTTAGTTTAGTGAGACAATAATCTCATAAGGAGCTATTATCCCTATCTAGATGAGTACCCATAATAGCTATACCTTTATCAAGATTTAATTTTGAAGAAGGAACCAACCCCATATGAAAATAAGGACCCACTCAAATACCTAAATACATCACCTTGAACACCTATTTCTACTCTTCAATTGATGATGATCACCATTGTTTGCACTATTCACCTTGAATCTCTCTCAAGTTACCTCTATGGCTAACATGCTCAAACTACCTCTTATAAGCTCATTAGGTCCAATGACCTATGTGTCTTCCTAAATAATATTTATCATATAATAATGAATAATCCTCTTCACTCTTTTTTGGTCCTAAATGAATTATACCTTCTTTTTCAAAGTTTCTCTTATTTGCTTGAATCCTCACTTTCACAACAAGCACAATTAGTCCAATTATGAATTGTATCTATACCACTCTCTTCCTTTAACCCATATTTGTTGGAAAATATGCTTTACATATTTGAACCATACTTAACATAGGTCCATACACATGTTACATGTGAGAACTCTTGATGTCTTAAAATTGTGCTAGATCTTAATCAACAACAATGGGAAGTTTCAAGCTATGGGACAATGTGGCTTGAAAACAACCTCCAGATTTTAAAGAAGTTGGTCTCTTCTTTTGTATTGGGTGTTGTGGAAAAGGGATAGGAGACTAAACAAAAACACAAAATATAGGAATTGAAACCTAACTATGGTAATGCGCCTGAGAGTAATCCTAATCCTAACCTGAGTGCAGTGAAACTATTATGTGATTCTATTACATTTAAGAGTAGACAAGTGCATGATCAATGTAAAAGATTGGAATAACAAAAATAGAGGCTCACAATAGGGGAGTCTTTTGCTGAGATACAAGAATTGTCAACAAAGGCATAATGTTCAATCTTGTTAATAGAATCTTCCAATCACATTAGAGGCACATAAGTCACGCACAGTTATGTAGAACTTCAGACTCCAAAAAATGGGACAGAAGCAAATAACATTTCCAATCACAACACTAGAAAATCTTCAGCATACACTACTTTCAAAATGACACAGATAACATTGACAAGGGCATAGTGTTCAATTTTCTTATTGAATCTTCCAGTCATACAAAAGATGCAGAAACACACACAGTCATATAAACCTTTCAACTCAGGAAAATGTAACAAAAGCAAATGATATTATTGGTCAAAAACTCTAAAAGTCTAAAACTATGAGAATTCCCCCCTTTAGATTTTACAATTCTTCTTCTTTTATAGCCCCAAATACATAAATAAAAAATAATAATTTGAACTTTGGCACATTCAATGCTTTAAAAATCCATGCTAGAGAAGAATGGCTGCCCTTAACTACAGCATGGTGATTCTTGATTAGTTCCTCTCTTTGCACCTAAATTTCAAATTTCATCACCTACTGAGCCACTCAACTTTCCCTCCATTTTTGCTCCATTTTTGATGTAACAGGTAGACGGGCACTCTATTCTATTTGTAATGGGAGAGGACCCTTTGTCAATTTTCTAAAAATCCTCTTGATCACCTAGAAGGCACTGAAGGATGACAACTAGCTACTTTCACTTTCTTTAAAATATCATTTGGGACCCACCACAATCTTCATTCAGCGATTAGGCTCGAAGGTAGTCTCTCAGAAGTTGATACGTGGCAACCTCTACTGCTCCTGGGAAGATACGTGGCATCTTTTACTTCTCCTACTGGGAGTATGTGGTGCCTTCTGCTATTTTTGGGATGGAGTAGAGAGGGACCCAGAAGGTGACACTTAAAAGCCTCCATTGCACTTCAATACCTAGCAAAATGAACCCCGCCTTTATACGTTGAATGGAAAGCATGGACCCAGGCATTAAAACAAAGGGCTCTTGGTAGTCGACATGTGGTGGCTTCTACCACTTCTTCAAAAGGTAATTTAGGGCCTCTGCAACTGCCACCTAGCACTTTTTGCTCTCTCTATCGCTTAGCTTGTTGGAAGTTTTTGTCAAAATAGAAAACACAGATGCCTCTTATAATATGCGAATGTTGACATGTGGTGCGTTCCCCTTAACTGCTACTAGGTACATGGCATGATTCATGGTTCTCTAGAAAGCTAAAATGAGGTCCTCAAAAGTTTCCAGTTATACATCTTCATCTCCCAGAGGCTGACACGTGGCCACTTCCACTTGAATCCAATACTTAGGCCAAAATTGAAATGAAAAGAACAAGAAAGGTAAAAAGGGACCGTGCTCTAAGGATGACACTTGGCAGCTTCCACTGCATTTTAACACTTAGGAAAAATGAACCCATCCTTTGCTCTAAAACTCTACAGCTTCACTCGAAGAACCAAAATTGTAGTGTTCGACTGAAAATTTGAAAGCAACGTAGAGTAAAAATTACTCTACAAGAACCACTCTCTTCATATGTTAATCATTATCTTGTTAGCCCCAAACCACCATTAGGTCTTGGTGAGACCTAAAATAATTAGGCCTACCTACCCTTACATTAAAAATTCAAATCCTTAGTCCAAATTAATCATTTACTAATGATTATAACACATTAAATTTTTTTCTAGTAGACCTTTGAACCTACCAATTTGATATCCTTGCTCTTTAGGCCTTCAAACATATAAAACACAATCTAAATCTTTTGAATTAAAAACTCAAATATTTCACATATCTATATGTTTATATCACATGGGTGAACCCTTTGTGAAATATTATATAATGTAATGTTATTTATATACTTTAACACAAGCTTTAAGCACTCAAATCAACTCTCTCAAAATGACCACTCAAACTAGTCACATATAGTCAAAATATAGCTATATTATTTTGACTCTCCACAACTAATCAAGGGAAAAATATGACAAAACATTCCTTATAATAATCCCTATAGACTTATATAACCTCTCCATACTTATTTTATTATTTAATTCTACTCATAAGACCTTCAAATTACTCTTTTAACATGGTCACTCAAACTACTAGTGCATTTAATAAACATAGTTAACTTTTAAGCCTTTATTAATACTAAATATGGATTGGTCAAACCTAAAAAATTCAAAAAAATGGTATTAATATATTTTAAAATACTCCCAATATTTATTTCATCTTGAAACATCAAGACACTATCAAAAACAACTCAATTATCCTTCTTGGGTCACTTGTAGAACATGGTCAAACACATAGTCAACTTTGGAGCTCAATATATTTGATTATAAAAACATTCAAACCTTAATTAATTTACAAGTTTTATTTTTACATCAACATAAAATTTTCCATGGATCAAAAGATATAGCGTAGACTAGTTTTCCCTCCTTAATTTGAATATTCAAATTCCAATGGTCACTATGCAAATGTTAAACATCAGACACTTTGACATCATCTCATGCTCCTTATAAAATTTGATAAAATTTGATCCGTCTATTTCCTTTGGTCTCTCCTAGCCTTTAACCTTATATCATTCACCATTGATCTTAGATCTATGCTTCCATGATCATGCCTCTTGATAGCTTTGCATGCCTTCTATGTACCCTGTACCATTTAGTCAATGCACTTGCACCACTTGGTATTTTTGTGTGAAATATTTAATATTTTAATTAATTAACACCATTAATATCTAACTTCATTATCATATTCTCATAATTGGATCTTCATCTAACAGGTTTCATGCTCACTGTTAGATCTACTACTCAAACTCAGTGATTATAACACATGTCACTAGTGCGTGCAATATCAACTATTTGAATTTGAAACACACCATTTGATCCTTGTCTAATAAAATTAAATTATCATGATTATATTTTTGATTTGATTAAATTCTCACCATAGATCTCTTCTTCCAAATTTAGCCAAGTATGGGAACTTAGTAAAACTCTACTTAGAAGGCCAACTTTGCACCTTAATGACTTTTGATACACTCAACCTCATGACATAAAATTTTAACCATAAGATATAATTACATAGGAGAATCCATCCATATATCAATCTGCTCTTAAAATATTTACACTATGAAATATTATGTCATCAAACACTTACTTAACCTTATCTGTCAAGATGACTACTTAAACTTAGACACTCATATGACTGATCTAATGAATTCCATTCATTTTCATAATCACTCTAAGCACTCATAAAATCCCATAGTGTATTTATAACATTTCCATACCATAAATATCATCCATCAATTACCTATGTAAGTCAAATAATGAATAACCATGTAGGAACATTGAAGCACGATAAAGCACACTTTGTCATTGTCATTCTAGCACACATGACACATCATCAACATAATTGGTCACCTTGGATACATAATTTATAAACCTAAATAAAATAAATGCATATTCAAATTTTTGGTGATCAAATGTTTCTAACTGTAATTTGGTAGAGTTTGACCATTTTGAGTGGTCATGTTACAAAAGTTGGTTTGAGGCCTTTTGGCTTATTTGGTGTTGTTTTATGGAAATGGTGATGTTATTTAAGTCATGAAAGATATATTCATGTGATTTTTTTCATATGTTCATGTGTAAAAGTTGAATATATACTTTATTTGTGTAAGGTAGACTATTTTTTGTATAAAGGGCTAATGATGAGTAGGCCTAATATCATCGTTCAAGGAGTGATTTGATCTTGAAGGTGGCATGGAGCTATGTGGATGTCATAATGGGTATATTTAATAAGTTTTTAAAGTGTCTCAAGTTTTGGTGGAGGCTAAAGGTGTTCCAAGAGGTTAAAAGTGTGACATATACTTAAGATAGACCTTATTATATTAGGTCTCCTTTTAGGCCTAATGGGGGTTTTGGTCCTAATGAAGATTTGATGACCTATATGGTTAATTTTTCTTGTGTAAAACATGTTTAATGGCCTATTCCAAGTTTTATTCAATTTTGGTAATGTTATTGGCTGACCAGGATGGGTAAGAGAAAAGTCTTGTGTATATAAACAAGGCCTAATTGGCCTATTTGAGCAAGTTAGAGAAGTGTGGACATAAGTAAACAAAAGGGCTCATTGAATGAGTGTTAGTAGGTAATTAAGGACCATCATAAGTCAAACTAAATAATTATTAACATCTAACATATATTTTGTAGGTGGATGATAAGGTCAATTAACCTAATGATCCTAGAAGTGGCTTGTTGAGTGAGTATGCCTAAAAGGCTAGTTGAAAGGGATACAAGGTTGAAGTGAGCTGAATGAGGTGAGATACCATCAGTAGATTAATTATAGGAGTTTTATAGGTGTATGAAAAAATATTAAAATGTAGATAGAGAAGAGAGAGAGAGAGAGAGAGAGAGAGAGAGAGAGAGAGGAGAGAGAGAGAGAGAGAGAGAGAGGAGAGAGAGAGAGAGAGAGAGAGAGAGAGAGAGAGAGAGAGAGAGAGAGAAGAGAGAGAGAGAGAGAGAGAGAGAGAGAGTTCCAATCTAAAACTTTAGCCGTTGTTAGGGGTCCTAGTAAGTTTAAAATAAGTTGAATTGGTTTTTATAATTATGGATTCTTATTTATGAATAACTACTAAGAGTGACAATAGGTCACAATGGCCTATGCATTTGATAGGGGTCTATTTTTACACCTATTTATCCAACTCATAAATAGATAGATAGAGAGAGAGAGAGAGAGAGGAGAGAGAGAGAGAGAGAGAGAGAGAGAGAGAGAGGAGAGGAGAGAGAGAGAGAGAGAGAGAGAGAGAGAGAGAGAGAGCTGAAGAAGAAGTAATCATCAATTATTTGAGTAATAAGTTGTTATAAAGGTGATCAAGTGTGTCTTGGATAGGTTGGTGCTTGGTCAAGAGGAATTTGGAGTTGCCTTATAGTTTGGAGCTTGTATAAGTGTCCTTGAAGTTTTTGTGTTGGTTCAAATTCACTTAGGGGGTTAGATCCCTCTTAAAATTTGGAGCTTACTAAAGGACTAGTTGGGTTGGTGCCTAACTAATGAGGGGTTAGTGCTCTTATGTTGTTTATGCCTCACTAAATTTTATTTCATTGATTATACAATAGTAGTCTAAGTGTTGTGATGATTTGTTTTTTTATCCTCCATGAGGTTTTCCCACATAAATATTGTGTCCAAGTGTTGATATCTTATTTTATGCTTATGTGATTATTCTTCTATTAATTGCTATATCTCTATGCTAGTTTGAATGATTAAAATAATGATGAATGGAATTGAATGAAATGTTTGCACAATGATTCACACCCCTCTTAGTGTTTATGATTCCAACATTTGATAATAGAGTAGGTCTTTTGGAGGAGGATTGATAGCTTTGAGGTGATTCTAGAAGCACAAGATGGCTAAGCAATTAAGGAAAGAAAATCAAGATTTGAAATCTATGATCGAAGATCTTAAATAAAATATATGTAATATTAAGGGTGACATGACCAAAGATGCTTTAAGTAATGATAAGGTCATAAAATATCTTAAATATCAGTTAGTTTATTTATAATACAAATATAAAATCAAGAGAGAAAGAATGTAAGAAGTTCAAGATAGAATTGAAGGAGCTCACAATCAATATGAGCAAGTTTCAATAAGTTGAAAAGGACAAAAAACAAAGAGTCATCTCAAGTCAAGAAGAGTGATATTCATTATATTAAGAACAAGAAGAATAAATTTCATAGGAAGGAAGATCAAGTTTGGCAACCCAATGCATTTATACATTCAAGCTCACTTCATGGTCACTATTTTGTGTGTCACAAGTTTGGCATAAAACAAAGGATAGTAGAATGGTCTCAAGGAAAGAGTGTTCATGGGATCTTTGAAGAAAAAATAATTAGAGAAAAGGTAAGTTTAGTAGTGATATTTTCTATAGTTGTCATAAGATTGGTCACATTTCTATATTATGCTCAAGTAGGTTCTCAAGTCATGATAAGAGGTATGAAGCTTCTAAACTAAATGAAAAAGGTCAGACATGGGTATGTATACCTAAGATATTTAATTTGGGTTAGATTAGCCCAAAGAGTGAATTATGGATTGCTTGTTTTAGTATAAAAAAAATTACATAAGAATATAGTTGTAAAAGTTGATAAGATGGACAACATCATGGATATTGAAGATAGTGAACCAAAGAAAGTTGACACGCCCAAAAGGATTCTAAATTAAAGCAATTAGTTTCATAAGTACAACATGATCAAGGAGATAAGAGAGGATATGTGGGAATATTTTGAGTTCACTTTATTCTAACCCATATGGAATGGGGTGTCTCTATATAAGATTTATAGAGGCATTCATCATGCAAATAAGTGAGTGGTGTCCTTGTCAAGGGACTGTGATGAGAAAAAAATTTGAGCCTTCATGATGTCTAAAGGTATGAGCATATATATCCTTCATTGTATTTGTATTGTAGTTAATCATATATTTATTTAGGTATTAATATCTAATGGAGGATTTATTTTGAATCATGAGTGCACATGTTCTTGAAAGACCTAAGAAGATGATTGTATCCTATGAACATGATCAATGGTGGACATGGTAAGTTTGGATGTTATTACAAGTATTTGAAGGCATACAAGTAATAGATTGGTATACAAAAATAATGAGGATATTAAGGTCCAATAATATGATTATAGCTTATGGGAATAGTCAATGATGAAAAAGGTCAGTTTGGATGGTGATGTAGATGCTTGAAACATTTGACATGAATGACATGAAGATAGAGTGTTTATCATGAGTTAAGGCAATAAAGTTCTAAAGATGTTCAAAGAAGACTATATGTAAGATCTGTTAAACAAAAATATCATTGGAGTGGTAAATAGACTCATTTCAATGTTACTTAGTGTAGTTATCTTGCTTACAATACCTATTTGAGTGCAATATGATACCTAGGAAGCAAAGACAGACCAAGTGGTATGAGATTTGAAGATCAGTCTATAAGACCAATGATATTAAACATTGTGATTATTTTCTCATATGATCTAAGGTTTTTTGGTTCTCTAATAAGTAATATTATAATTTATTTGTGTCATAAACAAGATAACAGTGACCTAAAGTTGACAGGTGCTCTGAGTTTTGTCAAAGGGTATTGATAGTGTGTATAGAAGTTGATCTATTTGAAGAGTATAATGAGGTTTTAGTTTTTATATTCATAAAAATGACATGATCTAAGGTATTTATGATGATATGGATAGCTTTTGAGATCTATGATCTTAAGGATAAAGGTAGATGTGAAAATATAATTAAGGTGCACATGCCATGAAGATCAAAGGGGAGTTGATCAGATGCTTCAGTTATTCCTAGAGAAGATCATACTAGTCAAGGTACTAGGATAAAGTAAACAAGAAGGTAATTGATCTCTTGAGAATTAAAAATAAAGGCCTATGTTGGTTTGGAAAAAAATAAAATAAAATCATGGTCTTAGGGGAGATTTATTTCTCTATGATGAAGAAATTGTCTACTTCAGTAGATATGAGCCTAAGGTGAGGTAAGATTTAGTTTGGATTGATCAAAAGGAGATATTTTAGAAAGTAATCATCAAGGTTAGGTCCAAAGATCACGTGGAAAGGTATGAATATAACTAGGTAACATCAAGAGTAGATGATGAGCTACAAGGAAGGTTTTTGGAGTCATGGCAGTCGTGTGTCAAGCTAATGAGAAATAGGTTAAGGTGAGAACTAGCATATCAATAATTCTATGGTAAGATTTTGGTCAATTTTATCTAGTAGCTTTGTTGAGTTATAATAATGAAATACAAAGTGGTAGTAATAGATACCATTGGTCATTAATGTGAAAGGGGGAGAGAGATCAAATTGATGGGAAAGTTGTCTGGATCAGTTCATTTATGAGTTTTCCATTAATATGGTTTTCCATCAATGATAAAGGGTGAGATTGTTACAAGTTATCATTGATGTCATATGGTTGAGTCTATCATTGATTTAAAAATAATATTGAGGTATGGTGATCCATTTGAATGTCTTGTGATACATAAAAAGGAATGATGAAATGAGTGATTTCAGGTCCTTGCTGAAGTATGATGTCATGAAGTGATTAGTAGGCTTAAGCATGGGATATCTTATCTGGTATAAGAAGAATCATGATAATTTTAGGAGATGAATACACATAGGCATAAGAGGATGTATAAGGACATTATAACATATATTTGAGGCCTTAACTCACCTAGGTATGTTTCAAAGTATGACTACAGAGGTAAGACCTATGGGTCTAATATGCAAATAAGCTAATATTAAACTTAGTTAGATCTAATGGTCATAATATATTAACATGACTAAGAAGTATGAATAATAATGTGATAATGTTTTTTAACCCACGAATAAGGTTGAAAGTTCATCTATAGTGGTAGGAAGGTCAAGTTTGAGGCTTAGTCCTTACATGAGAAACCTAATCTGAAGGCATAATATTGGTAGCTTATTGATAAGAGAAGTGTGAGACCTATGTGATCAAGGTTTTCAATACATTATCTTGGTATGATGTCATTTTATTTTATTTTTTGATGGTTTTGGAACAATGTAAGAAGTTTCTAAGTGTTTTAAAGATCTAAGTATGATTGGTGGTTTTAGACCTAACATGCATGTAAACCTAGTGTGGGAAGGGTCAATATGAGTTTCCAATTTGTTTTAATCACATATGAATATGAATTGAGGTTTTATAGGTTATTTAAAGGTTTTTTTATCAATTCTAAGTTCATGGATTGGAGGGGAAATCAATAAATCATGTTTGAAGGTATTATTTATATGTAGAATAAAGAGATGAGAGGCCAAAAAGGATTTGTTAATGCTCATTGGCATGTGTTAACTTTGCATGGTGTCCTAATATCTTTGAGATATATTTAAAATGGTCATAGATAAGTTTTTAAAGCATTATTTTGTCATTTGAGTGTAGATACTATATGAATAACTGCTAACACTAGTGGTCTAAAACTGTCTCGAAAACCTCATAGTGACCCAATTAGAGAAATATTATTGAGAATGGAAAAAAATGGTTTTTTAATATAGTTTTATGATTGGATGTGGTAGAGGAATCCATCAGTCATTTCTAGGTGGCAATGGTTTGTTAGGATAGTGAGTAAAACCTATAAAAAACTCTTGTTTTTGAAGAATTTGATGTTATAGGTAGAGTTGACCAAGTCAAGATTGAAAAATGGATGAAGGATGAAGGTCAATACTTATTATTTTCTATGATGGTAATTATAAAATTTATAGCCTCTATGTCAACTATTTTTTTCACCCAATTTGACCTATCGCTAAATTAGTTAAGAGTGAAAATAATGAGAAAAACTAGTCAAAGTGAGAAATAGATTAGGGATTGATTTCAGATGATTAGGGATTAATAAAAATGTTTTGGGTCTTTTTTTAATACCTATAAATCATGTTACCTTGGTCTGTAAAGTTTTAATATGCTCACATAAGTCAATAAATTTCTCTCAAGATGACCTATCTGTGTGAGTGAAGACTGTGAAAGAGTGAGGTTCAAAGTTTGATCAGTTTATTCTATATTTATAATGTGACCTATGTATATTTGTTATTAGAGTGGAGATAAAGTTTTTTTAGGATCATAAAAATGATTTAAAATATATTGGTTTTTTCCATACAGGTGGTTTAAGTCATGATCACCATAATTATGTTTTAAGGTAGATTTATTGTTTTAGGTTTTCTAAGTGAACTGAAGAGTGTGAGACAATATGATAAAATACAACGTATTAACTACACTTTTTTATTTTTTTTGGTATTTAAATTATCTATTCACAATTTATTTAAGGTAGATAGATAGTTTAAGAAGTTTTAATATGGAGGTTAAAATTGCTTTACAGTTGTGTGAGGATTGTGAGAGAGTAGCTTGACAAATTGGTCTGTAAGACCAAAGGTTGTCATTAGAGTTTTAGATATAAATATTGGAGGATGATCTATAGACCATAGATGAGATATGTATGTGAAAGATATGTCTTTAAATTGTTGGATAGTTATAAATAATGTCATGGTGATGTCATGAAGGTGTCTAGGTGAGTGGATGAAGTGCCTTGATAGTCTAAGTGACAATGACAAAGTGTGCAATATGTTTATCTTAGTAAGCTTGAAGTAGGCTTGGTTAATATTCAGAGTTTGTCTATTTAGAGATGATTAAGGATGATATTGAATTATTGATCATGTGAAATGGTTCCTATTAGAATTAAAGAATAATTTGAGTGCTTGTGTACATGAGTGGATTTCATCTGGTTGATCATTGTTTTCATCTAGACATTTTGGGTCTAGTGGTAAAAAATATGAGTAGGCAATTTTTTGATGTCACCATTGCCATGTGTGGATGAGTTAGGGGTAGTTGGTTTATGTTTGTGATTAAAATTTTTCCTAGTTTCTACATGCTAAATTTTAGGTCATGTGATGAAGCTCGACATAAGATATGCAAGTGCAAAGTTGGGTTCCTAGGAAGTTTGACAATGTTTTCCCATACTTAGCCAAATTTTCAACGTGGCAAGAAAATATATGTAGGAATTTTGATGGTGTTATATTTTACATGTATGAGGGACTAAAGAGAAAATTATAATATGGGTTTGTTTATTTTTGTACCTAGTTGATTTGTGCTAAATTTTAGGTCATGTGATGAAGTGCATTAAAATATATGCATGTGCAAAGTTATGCTTTTAGACAGTTCTTGAATTAGTTGGCTCTGTGGTAGAAAACACTGAGTAAACAAATCAATTGAGTTATATCTTGCATGTGTAAGGGTTTCAATATTTTTTGACACATGGTTATATTCCCCTATGAATGAATATCATATGATGAAAATTTTATAACATGCATTTGAGTGCAACAAAAGTTATATCTGTCCAAAGTTGGATTTTTAGGTAGATAGCTATGGTCCCCATACTTAGTCTATTGTTTATGATGTTAAAGATCTAAACCAGATGGAAATATAATGGATCATAGGTAATTGTACATTGAATATAGATGGTGCATGTTGAGTCAAATGAGTCAAAGTATTTTTTCATTAATGAAGTTAAAGATTGAGCTCCTTATAAAAGGATCAATGAAGCATGTTTGTTCCAAGGTGTTAAGAAGTAGCAAGACGAGGACAAGTGTTTGAAGTTTAACATTGAGTAGAGGTAAATATTAGGACTATTATAATATCTAATAGTGAGTGGATGTTTGTATGTATATATATCAATGGTGTACATTGAATGAGATGATTTAAATGTGTCTAATGTTTAACATAGATAAAGATTGAGCTACATATAGGAGATTAATGGAACACATTAAGTCAAATAGTCAAGATGAATATATAATGATTAGTGTTGAAAGGTAAAGTTTGAGATACTTCAAGGAATATTTATGGTGCATGTTTAATCTGAGATGTGAAAACACAAGATGAGGACAAGGTGTTAAAATTTTAACTGTGAATGTTGGGATTTGAATATTTGAATTTAAGAAAAGAAAGACTAGTGTCTGGTTTTTGTGCCATATTTTCCATACAGGTAGAATTTTCTCATGATGTAAAAATAAAATTTTTATATCACTCAATTCACATTTATAAATATAGATTTTAAGGTCTAAAATTTTCTAAGTTAAAGTTATAAGGGTTCAAAGTTTACTGTGTTTTCATGTTTGTTCTACTAGTAACCCAAGAAGGGTAATTGAGTAGTGATTGTTGGTATCTCAATATTTAAAGGTAATATAGCTATTGGAGTATGTTTTATAATCCATAAGGACCAACTATGTTAATTATGAATGTTTTACCAATCATATGTACTATAAATAAAGGTTTAAAAGTCAATTGTGTTTTTGTTCATGATGACAATGTATACAAAAAGGTGTTTGAGCTAATTTAGAGTTAGTAGAAGGGTGCTATGATGGATATGGGAACTTAAGAAAGACATACATATCATGTGTAATGGGTCCATGTGTTGTAAAGTGTTCTTGTGTTCTTAATTTACTCAAATAAGTGTTAAAGAAGTGAATGGGTCATCATATGACCTAAAAGGTGGCATAGACCTATTTGAAAGTGTATTATGCTTAAGTCTGACCTATGTTAGATGCCTTAAGGGTGAAGGCATGTGTTGTGGCTGATAGTAAATATTGTGATCTTGATAATCATGATAGATCTATAAATAGTGAAGCCAAATGAATTGGTTTCTATATTTTTTTTGGGAGAGAAGATATTGATGAGACACTTATGAGTAGGTGTTCAAAGTGGAGACTTATGTAGATTGGTGGAGTATGTGTTAGGAGTGTAATAGAGAAATATTAGAGTAGATTTAATAAGAGATATGTGTGATCATATCATGTGTTGAAGGGTGTATAATATAGAGAAAAGGCATAGGTTAGAGTGAGGACTATGTGTATGACCATTTGGTCATGTTGTTAGTATTGTGACAAAATTATTGTAAGTTAATAAGCATGAGAAGTTTGGATTTATCTATAATTTGTGTCTTCAATGCATTATAAGCATGTGAATAATTGAATATGACTTTATTATAGGGCCATTATCAAGTATTGAAGACATCATTTCAAAGGTGGAGGTGTTCATTTCATAGTAGGTCAGAAGGACTTGATCTTCCTTAGGGATAGGTGCTCCTTACGAAATAGGAGTTTCACTAAAGGCCTTAGGTCAAAAAGATTTGACCAAGGTTTTTGGTCATAAATACTTGATCAAAATGTGGTCAAATTAACTTTATCATCTTAAGGGTAGATTCTCCTTATAAAATTGATGTTTCACTAAATCCTGGTCAAAAGGACTTGATTGATTTCTTGTTCATAATCTCTTATAGGACAAGTAGTCCATGTTTTGTAGGCTTGAGAGTGGGTTTTATTTCCCATAAGGGTTTCCCACAAAGAATTATGTTTTGTGTGTTTTATGTTTTGTATGCATTAAATGAATGATCTCTCTTGCTAATATTGATTTATCAAGTTGATATATGTTGATTGTTTAATAATTTGAAAGAATTGGAATTGAAATTGAAATATATGGACTCACTAATTCACCCTCCCTCTCAATGATTATACCTCTAATAATTGGTATCAGAGTAGGTCATTTGGTAAAGGTTTAATCACTTGAAGGTGATCAAAGGTACAATGGTTGATAAAGAGGTTGTGGCTTGTCTTCAAGACAAACTAGTATGTTATTTATCAAATGTAAATTCAAGCATGGATGATGTGAAGATGCAAGTGAAATATCTAGAAGTAACAATCAAGAATCTACAAGTAATGATGGTTAAATGTCTCAACCAAAGAGAGGAATAATTGGAAAATAAATTCATGATTTAGTAAAATGTGCTCTTATCCAAGGACAAAAGGGATTTTAGCTCCACCAAAATGGTCAAGAATTAAAATTCATGGATAGGTAATGATCAAGAGAAAGGAAGGTCAAATTTGAATAATGTCTTTAATGGGTAATACTTCTCTTATAATAAATTTGGTCATAGATATAGGGATTTTAATTTCTCTCTAGAGATCAAAAAGAATATTATATGCTATAATTATAACCAATGAGGTCATATAGCCAAAAATTGCAAAAGAGATTTTTGGAAAAAAGGATATTCAAGTCATTGACACTATCAATGGTTCAAGAAGAATAAGTCTAGGATTAAAGAAGAAAAATTCAAGTAGTCCACCAAAGGAAGAGTCAATTTTTGTTAAATCAACCTTGCATACTCAAGAATATGGGAATGAGATATGGTTCATAGATAGTGTATACTTAAATAATATAACGGGAGACAAGAGTAAGCTTTTCTCTCTCAGGAAGACTAACCCTAGTTTAGTAAGATTTGGTGACAACAAATATGCTAACATAGTTGGTAAAGGTACTTCAAGTTTGGATAATGGTCATACTAGGACTAAGAATCTCTTATATGTATAAGGTTTTAAATATAATCTTTTAAGTGTGAACCAAATGTGTAAGCAAATAGATGTTGTAACTTTTCATGATAATGTGTGTGAAGTAAGAAAGGTTGGAAAATTAGTTATAAATGTTTATAAAATATATAAAAATATGTATGTATTTTATGAATCCAAGAAGGAGGAGTTATTCATGAGTCAATTGGAAGAAACCTAGCTTCGTCATAGAAGGCTTGTACATATAAATTTTGATAATATGGTAAAGATCAGTTCAAAGGGGTAGGTAAGGCATATGCCCAAGATTTCCAAGATTCCTTGTTCTCTTTTCAAGTCATGTCTTCATGGGAAGAACATCAAAAGAAGATACAAATCCAAGGAGTTATCCACTAAAAATCCATTAGAGTTGATCCACACTTATCAATGTGGACCTATGAAAACCCAAAGTATTCAAGGTAATAGCGACTTGATGCTTCTCATTGATGATTTTACTAAGATGACATGGATATTTTTTCTTAAAGAAAAATTATAATATTTTAAAAAAATTATGGCATTCAAAGCACTTGTAGAAAATGATAAAGGGTCAAAGATCATGTGTGTAAGATCAAATAAAGGATGTGAGTTTTGGTCTCATGAATTTGATGATTTTTATGAAAAACAAGGGATAAGGAGATAATATACTTCTTCTAAAACACCACAATATAATGGTGTTGTTGAAAAGAAGAATATGACTATTCAAGAGATGAGTTGAAACATGATTCAAGATTACAAACTATCATATGGTTATTGAGAAGAGGCATCCAAAACTTTAGTTTACATCCTAAACAGGTGTCAAATCAAAGTAAATAGTGATAAGACTCCTTATGAGTTATGGATGAATAGAATAGCTAATGTCAAAAAATTTAGAGTTTTTGGGATTAGGTGATTCATTAAAAAATATGAAGAGAATCTTGGAAAATTTGATTCAAGGTCTAATAAGGGCATCTTCCTAGGTTAATCTTCTATCAGTATTACCTATAGATGCTTCAACAAGAGACTTCACAAGATTGTTAAAAGTTTAAATGTAAGGGTAGATGAGATAAGTAGAGTTAAAAAGTCTAAATTTGAGGTAAGTGACTCAATTTAGAATTCTATTCCAAATAATGATGAGTTATATGTTCAAACAAATGATAAAGATGAAGGGGAGGAAAAAAGACAAGAATATAAAGTTCCATGTAGAATAATTTAGAAAGATCATCTAATCTCTCAAGTTATTAGATATCTTAGTGTAGGTTTGTAAACTAGAAGATGAATGTTGATCAATCATAATCAACAAGACATAGATCTATTATCTATGATTGAAACAAAAACATTCATGGAAGCTATCAAGGATGAAAGTTAGATTGATGCAAAGGATTAAGAACTTGATCAAATTGTAAAAAATGAAACATGGGATTTATTTCTTAGGACAAATGATAAAAATGTGATAGGTACCAAGTGGGTTTTCAAAAAGAAGATGAATGAGAAAGGAGAAGTCACAAGGAACAAAGCTAGATTGGTATGTAAAGGATATACTTAGGTTGAAAGAATAGATTTTGATGAGACTTTTGTTCTTTTGGAAAGAATTGAATAAATTAGAATCTTCTTCGAATATTCATGTTTCAAAGGATATAAAAATATATCAAATGGATGTGAAATATACGTTATTGATGGTAACTTCTAAGGAGTCTATATTGAGTTACCTAAAGGATAATCCATGTCCAATAATCAATATTTTGTATGTAAATTGAAGAAAGCACTTTATGGTCTTAAACAAGCTCCTAGAGCTTGGTATGATAGGTTAGATAAGTATATTTTGAGCCAAGGTTTTAAAAAGGGGTTAGCTGATAGTAATTTATACATTGAGATAAAAATAAATCATCAATTGATAGTGGTTGTATATGTTGATGACATAGTTTTTGGATTTAGAAATGATAATGTGAGTAGAGAGTTTGAAAATACTATGAGAACTAAGTTTGAAATGTCAATGTTGGGAGAACTTTATTTCTTCTTAGGATTGTAGATTAATCATCTTGATGTAGGGATATTCATTTCACAATCTAAATACATTAATGATATGCTAAGGAAGTTTAACATGATGGATTGTAAACCAATGGGTACTCCAATTATCATAGGATGTAAGTTAAGTAAACTAGATGAATCACCAAAAGTTGATCAAAATTTTTATAGATCCATGATTCAAATTATTTTATACTCTACTACTTTTATGCCTAATATCATGCAAGTATTTGGTATTATAGGAATGTTTGAAGATGATCTAATATAATCTCACTTTAAATTATTTAAAAGGATCTTGGGGTATCTCAAAGGCACCATAGAGTATGGTTTATAGTATCTCAGGAGTAAAAAATTCACTTTGAAATCATATACTAATACATATTGGGTAGGATGTGTGGATGATAGGAGGAATACCAATGGTGAGGTCTTTTTCATGGGGGAATGCTTAGTGTCTTGGCTAATCAAGAAGAAAGACTTAGTGTCTTTATAAACTATAGAAGTTGAGTATATAGTAGATGCCTCTTGTTACACATAAGTCATATGGATGAAACAAACCTTGGAAGATTATAAAGTAAGAAAAAATGGACCTTGTCCTATATATTGTGACAATAATAGTGAAATTAGTATCTCAAAGAATCATATTATGTACTAAAAAACTAATCACATTCCTATTAGATATCATTTCTTGAGAGAACAATTGAGTAATCAAAATTTTAAGTTGGAGTATATGCCTACAAAAGAGAAACTTGCAGAAATTATGACCAAACCATTGTCAAAATATATATTTGAGTATCTAAGATAAATTTTGGGTCTCATTTATTTCTCTGTGAATAAATAAAATGTATTTTGGTTAAGGGGGAACAATAAGTTCATGATCATTGCTCTAGAGGTGGCTTGAGAGAGAAGGCTATTAAACCTGTGTGGTGGTACATCATGGTGTGTGGAGATATGAAGATGCTCAAAAGGGTCAATGGCTCAAATATATTAGGGGGAGTCCCTCTTAGATGTTTCCTGATATGTTTCATTAGATTTCAATACTTTTGTATATTCTTTCTTCATTAGTTACAATTCTTGGTTGAACTGAGTGTTGGCATGTGGCAAGAGGAAGTTAAGGCAAAGAAAAGGTAGGCTCAAGGTAAGGGGGAGTTTGTATCATATTTATAAGGTGGTATTCTCCTATTGATGGTATTTTTAGGTCCTCAAGATTAATTGGTTCCCACTTTGTCATTGTGTTAAAGGGGTAGAAAGTTCATAATGTGGGAGTGCTTGAAGAGAAAGAAGGAAGATGAGTTGTATGTCGCTATATGATGGGTGTTGACATCAATGACAAAGGGGAAGATTGTTGGAGCATTTTAAATGATGTCATGATGATACCATGAATGTGTCTAGGTGAGTAGATGAATTTCCTTAATAGTGTAAGTGATAATGACAAAGTGTGCAATATGCTTATCCTAATATGCTTAAAGTATGCGTGGTTGATCTTCAAAGTTTGTTTATTTAAAAATGATTAGGGATGATTTTTAAGTATTGAGAATGTAAAATGGGTCATATCAAAATTTATGAATGATTTGAGTGCTTATGTGCATGAGTGGGTTTCACCTGGTTGATCATTATTTTCATCTAAACATTTTGGGTCTAGTGGTAGAAAATATGAGTAGGCAGTTTACTGACATCACCATTACCATGTGTGGATGAGTCAGGGGGAGTTGGTTATATGGTTATGATCACATATATTCCTATTTACTATGCACTTAATTTTAAGTCATGTGATGAGGTGAAACATACTATATGAAATTGCAAAGTTGGGATCCTAGGCAGTTGATAGGTTTTTTCCCATAACCAAATTTGTAATGTGGCAAGAAAAGCTAAGTAGGCATTTTGATGGTGTTATATTTTATACACATGAAGGTGTTAAGAGAAAATGATCACATGGGTTTGTTGTTTTTTTTTCCTATTTTATTTTCACTAAAATTTAGGTCATGTGATGAAGTGTATCAAAAAATATGAATGTGAAAAGTTGGCCTTCCAGTTAGTTCTTGACATAGTTGGCTCTATGGCAGAAAAATCTAAGTGAGAAGATTAATGGAGTTATATCTTGCATATGCAAAGGTTTTCAGATTAGTTTAACACATGGTTGCATTTATGTATGAACAAATATCATATGGTGAAAATATGAGAACATGAATTTGAGCACAACAAAAGTTATACATGTTTAAAGTTGGCTTTCCAAGTAGATAGCAATGGTCCCCATACTTAGTCTATTTTGCACAATGTTAAAGATCAGGAATAGATGGAGATCTAATGTCTTACAATTCTTTATACAGTGAATATACATGGTGTGTTTTGAGTCAAATTATTCAAATTTTTCATTTGTTAATGAATTTAAATATCAATCTCCCTATAAAAGGATCAATGGAGCATGTTTGTTCTAAGGTGTCATGAAGTAGTACAATGAGGACAAGTGTTCAAAGTTTCACATTGCGCAGAGGTAAAGGTCAGACTTATTTTAATATATACCATTATGTTTTTACATAAAAATATCAATAGTGTGTATTGAGTGAGATGATTTCAAGGTGTCTAATGTTTAACATAGATAAAGATGGAGCTATGCATAGATGATTGACAGAGCACATTAAGTCAAATAGTCAAGATGAAGATCCAATGATGAGTGATGAAAATTAAAGGTTGAGATACTTCAATTAATATCAAAAATATGTGTTTAATCTAATATTGAAGGACATAATATGAGAGCAAGGTGTTCGAAGTTTAACTGTGACTGCTGGGATTTGAATATTTGAATTTAACAAATGAAAGATTAGTGTCTAGTTTTTGGGCCATATCATTTGATACCTTTAGAATTTTCTCATGATGTAAGAAGAAAATTTGTAGAGGACTAAAGTTTCATATTTTAATATATATTTTAATGTCTTAAAGTGTATAAAATCAAAGTTATGAAGGTTCAAAGTTGACTATGTGTTCATGTTTGCTTTGTAAGTAACCTGAGAAGTGTAATTGAGATATGCTTATTGGTATCTCAATGTTTAAAGGTAAGATAGATATTAACGTATGTTTTATACTCCATTAGTACCATATTTTTTAATTATAAAGGTTTTATCAATCACAAGAAGTATTAAATAAGGGTGTAAAGTCAACTATGTTTTCATTATTAGTGACTATGTGTACAGAAAGGTGTTTGAGATAATTAAGATTTAATAAAAGGGTGTTGTGATGGATATGGGAGCTTAAAAAGTACATATAAATCATGTGTCATAGTTCCCTTTTTTTCAAAGTGTTCCTATGTTCTTATTTTACTTAGATAAGTGTTAAAGAGGTGAATGGGTCATCATAGGACCTAAAAGGTAACTTAGGCCTATTTTAAAGTGTGTTGTGCTTAAGTGTAACATATGTTAGATGAATTAAGGGTGAATGAATGTGTTTTGGAAAATATTAAATATTGTGATCTTGATAATCATGATATATCTATAAATAGTGAAGCCAAATGAGTTGTTTTCTAGATTGTTTTTGGGAGAGAAGATATTGATGAGAGACTTATGAGTAGATGCTCAAAGTGGAGACTTGTGTAGACTAGTGGAGTATGTGTTAAGATTTTAATAGAGACATATTGGATCATAGTTAATAAGATACATGTGTGAGAATATCATTTTTTGAAGAGTGTATAAGATAGAACAAAGGCATAGGTTAGAGAGAGGACCGTGTGTATGACCATTTGGTTATGTTGCTAGTATTATGATAAAATTGTTGTAGGTTGATAAGCATGAGAAGTGTGGATTGATACATAAGGTGGGTTTTTAATTCATTTTTATCATGTGAATAAGTGAATAACTTTATGTTATCAGAGGTCCATCATCAAGTGTTGAAGACATCAATTCAAAAGTAGAGGTGTTCATTTTATAAGAGGTCAAAAGGACTTGATTTTCCTTAAGGGTAGGTGATCCTTGTGAAATAGGAATTTAAATAAATGCCTTAAGTTATAATTAATTTTCCAAGTTTTTTTGTCATAATTACTTGACCAAAAGGTGTTCAAAATGACTTGATCATCTTAGGGGTAGATGTTCCTTATGAAATTGATGTTTCACTAAATTTTGGTTAGAAGGACTTGATCAGTCTCTTGTTTGTAATCACTTATAGGAAATTTAGTCCATTTTTTATAGGATTTAGAGTGGGTGTTATTCCCCGTGATTTTTTCCCATAGGAAATATCTATTGTATGTTTGATCTTATGTATGCATTGAATGAATGGGCTATCTTGTTAATGTTGATTGATCAAGTTGATATATGTTAATTGTTTAATAATTTGAAAGGATTGGAATTGAAATTGAAATATATAGGCTCAATAATTCACCCTCACCTCTTAGTTTTTTTAACCTATAATAGGAATCACTCTTATAAGTGTTAAATACAAACTTATACATGACTATGTTTTTAAAGTTACAAGCAGTTTTAAGTAGTCATATTGTAGAGATGAGTTTGAGGTGTGTTCCTTAGAGTTAAAATATATATTAAATATGAGGATTTTATATAAGTATAAAAGGTTAATGGGAATTTTTTTATTCATAATAAGTGCATATTTAGTGTTGGTGATCAAATGTTTTAAACTTTACTTTGGTAAAGTTTGACTATTCTAAGTGGTCATGTTGTAAAAGTCAGTTTAAGGCATTTTGGCCTATTTGGTGTTATCTAATATAAATGGTGATGTTATATAAGTAAATAAAGATATATTAATGTTTTTTTTCATATGGTCACATGGTAAAATTTAACGTATACTTTATTTGTGTAAGGCAGAGTATTTCTGTGTATAAAGGGCTAATGGCAAGTAGGTCTAATAGCATGGTTCAAGGAGTGAGTTGATCTTAAAAGTGGAATGAAGCTATGTAGATGTCATAATTGGTCTATTTAAGAAGTTTTAAAAGTGTTTAAATCATTTTTTTATTCTAAAGGTGTTTTAAGAGGTCAAAAGTGTAATGTGTGCTTAAGAAATACCTAATTGTATTAGGTCTCTTTTAGGCCTAATAGGGTTTTGGTCCTAATGAAGATTGCCAACATATATGGTGAATTTATATAATGTGAAACATGTGTAATGATCTATTATAATTTGTATTCAAGTTTTGTAAGGTTATTGGCTGACCAATATGGGTAAGAGAAAAATTTTGTGTATATAAGTAAGGCTTAATTGGCCTATTTGATCTAGTTAGAGAAGTGTAGACATAAGAAAAGAAAGGGGATCATTGAAGGAAAATCAGTAGATCATTTAGTACCATCAGAAGAGGAAATAAATCATGATGAACATCTAGCATATTTTCTATAGGTGGATGATAAGGTCAATTGACCTAATGATCCTAGAAGTGGCATGTTGAGCAAGTGAGCCTAGAACATTGGTTGAGAGGGGTAGAAGGTAGAAGTGAGTTGCATGATAATCATATGAGTGTTATAATTATATGATAGTAGTATGAAAATAGATAATAGAGAGATGAAGAATAATTCACCATCATTTATTTGAGAAACAATTTGTTGTGAAGGTGATCAAGCTTGTCTTAGATAGGTTAGTGCTTATTCAAGAGGGAGATGGAATTGCCTTACAAGCTAAATCTTGAAAAAGTATATGTGAATTGGATGGGTTGGTGTCAAGTCACTTATGGGGTTGGATCCTCCTTTAAATTTTTATATTTATAAATGAATATTTGGGTTAGTGCCTAACTAACGAGGGGTTAGTACTCCTTGTGTGGTTGGTGCCTCACTAAATGTTATTTCATTGCTTATAAGATAGTAGTCCAAGTGGTGTGTCAATGGGTTTTATACCCCATGAGATTTTCCCAAATAAATCTTGTGTCCATGTGTTTATATCTTGTTTCATGCTCATGTTATTTCTCTTTTATGCATTTTTAGATCTCTATACTAGTTTAAATGATTAAACAATGATGAATGGAATTAAATGATATGTTTACACACTAATTCAACCCCTCCTCTCAGTGGTTGTGCTTCCAAAAATGTTTATATTTTAAGGTGTTTTGGATATGTTATATGATCATATAATTTCATAATAAGTCTTTTAAAGTGGTCATATAGGTTTTGAATGTCAATGTCACTGTGATTTTGCTTGAAGGTAAATTGGTAATTTTGAGTAAGTTATAGTGATCAGTTTGAGGCTCTATGATCCAAGTTTGATGTATATAAGACATATGGTTTTCTTATTTGTGAATATAATTTCATGTTCATGCTTTTATAAATATTGTAATTTAGTGTAAGATGTTGAAAATTTCAAGTCAAAATGGCTTGTCTAGCTCATGTAAGACTGTGCGAGATGAGGTTAGAATATTAGTCTGCAAGACCAAAGTTTGATATTAGAGATTATGCTTTTTTGGATTTAGGTTATTTTCAGGATGCTATAGAATATTTTTAATGTATTTATAATCACTAAAATTATATTTTTAGGTGTTTTATTTCAATTAGTTTCATGATTAGCTTTTGATAGTCTTAGCAGTTTTGATTGAACATATTGAAGAGATGAGTTTAAGCCTTTTTTACCTAAGTTAAAGTGTTTAAAGCATATGGTGATGAACCTGAGTTATATATATATATATATATATATATATATATATATATATATATATATTTATATATATATATATGCACTTGTTTTATCATATTTGAGTGGATTAAGTGAGTTTTCCCTTCATTATTGAAAGGTATATTTTTGGTGTACACAGGCCTAATAGGAATAAGTACTAATGAGGTGTTTCAAGTAGTGATTTATTGTAAAATGTCTTGTTCATCCTAGAATACATCAGTGTGGGTATATTTGATTGTTATATTTTATTTTCCTACTATAAGTGTAGTTTAAAAGTGTTCCAAGGAAGCAAAAGTGTAACGTGTCCTAAAGTATATATATATATATATATATATATATATATATATATATATGCACTTGTTTTATCATATTTGAGTGGATTAAGTGAGTTTTCCCTTCATTATTGAAAGGTATATTTTTGGTGTACACAGGCCTAATAGGAATAAGTACTAATGAGGGGTTTCAAGTAGTGATTTATTGTAAAATGTCTTGTTCATCCTAGAATACATCAGTGTGGGTACATTTGATTGTTATATTATATTTCCTACTATGTGTGTAGTTTAAAAGTGTTCCAAGGAAGCAAAAGTGTAACGTGTCCTAAAGTAGGCCTAATGGAATTAGGTCTCCATGAGACCTAAAAGTGAAAAGAGGTCTAATAGAGTTATGATAGACCAAAAGAGACTCAATATTAGTTTGAATCATGTTAATGAGATTTATTAATACGTATTTCATGGCTGACCTAAGCGGTTAAGAGTGAGTAGATGAATATGTGGTATATGAACAAGGAATGGTATATATACAAGATAGTTTTAGGCCTAATTATTCAAGGAGAGAGTATGTGAATGATATAACAAATTGTTGAGAATAAGGAGGTCATATATACCATAAGAGGAGTGTATAGGATATTTAATGAAGATTTTATAGTATGTTTGCATATCAAGGTCATATGACCTAGTTTGTCTTGAAAAGACCTAGTTGCGCAAAAAAGCCTATAGGGCAGGTTGAGAGGGTTGAAGATTGTAAAGAGCTAAAGGAGGTGATCAGCATATGTTGCATGAGAAACAAGGTGTTATGAATTTTATCAAAGGTTCTAAGTCGCTGAGTTGGTGCTAAGTCATCTATGGGATTGGTGCCTCCTTGTAAGTTGGTGCTTATTAAATCCTTGTTGGGTTGGTGCTTAGCTAGTTGGTATTGGTGCTCCATATGGAGTTGGTGTTTCACTAAATTGTGATATTTTGACTTAGAGGACTATATTCCATTTTTAGGGATTATTGGGTTTTCTTTCCCTTGAGGGTTTACCACATAGATGATGTGTTATCTTATGTAATCTTGTTTCATTCTTGTATGGTTGATTTCTTATGACTTGATTGATCTATATGTTGATGTGATGGTTTGTGTATGTTAAGGAGGAATTGGAATAAATTTTATAAGAGACATATTCACCCCCCATCTCATTCTCTATGTTTACAATAATTTAAATCAGACTTTGGTCGTTTGAAACAAGCCTAATAGCCTAAAGGAGATCCTAGAAGCAAGGATGACTAGTAATCAAGTTCAAGGAGGTTTCTCTACTAGTAAAGTTATATTTTTTAATGGGACTAATTATTCATTTTAGAGCATCAAAATGAGTAAATATATAATTTTTATGGGCCATGACATATGACATTCAGTTGTGGATGGATAAATTCGACCTCCTACTCCACCAACTGATGGAGTAGGCAAGAAGGAAAGTTAGAGTGATTTCAAGGTAGTAACTTCCATTCTATGTGGCCTATTAAAGGTAGAGTTTATGAAGGTGATGAAATATGAGTCAACCAAGGTGATATGGGATAAATTGGAGATTATCTATGAATGAGACACCAAGGTAAAGATGGATAAACTATAGACTCACAGAAGGCAGTCTCAAAGTTTGAGTATGAAGGAAGATGAGAGCATTGCATCCTACATGTTAAGTGTTGATGAAGTGATCAATGTCAATAGAGGATTAGGATAATAAGTTAAAGAGTCTAAAATTTTTCAAAAGGTATTGAGATCACTAACTCTTATGTTTGATTCTAAGGTGTGTATAGTAGAAGAGATGCAAAATTCAGACAAACTGTAAATAGATGGGCTTCATGGCATCTTGACTACTTATGAGATGAGATCAAATGAATGAAGACCTCTCAAGAAAGAAGTAGCTTTTAAATTGAAGAATTCAAAATCCAAGAAGGTCAATAATGAGATATGTTCAGATGTTGGTGATGATGAACTAATAGCTATGTTTGTTAGGAAATTGAGGTTTGGATCTGGTAAGTAAAAGGGTAAGTTGTCTTTCAAATGTTGCAACTATGTTAATATTGTTCACTTTGAATCTAAGTGTCCTAACAAGGATAATATGGATCATGATGAAGAAATGATGAACATCATGGTGATGATAATCCTAACATAAATAATAAAGATTTTAGTAAGTATAAAGGTAGGAAAGGATCATTTAAGAACAAGAGAAGTTTTTATACCAAAGAAGGTGATAACTCATCTAATGTAAGTGACATAAGTACATCTGATAGTGATGATGATAATAATGAACACGAACATGACAATAATGAAACCTTATTCATGGATATAGAGATAGATAATGATGGTTGATCAAAATGGAAAGGCCTTATGGATGATGAATAATAAGATGAATAAGAGGCTAAAGTTAACCTTGAGGTAGAATTGGTGAGTGCTCTAGAGGATTTGAAGTTCCA
The DNA here is from genome assembly GCA_037957365.1 of Torreya grandis. Classification (NCBI taxonomy): domain Eukaryota; kingdom Viridiplantae; phylum Streptophyta; class Pinopsida; order Cupressales; family Taxaceae; genus Torreya; species Torreya grandis. The sequence continues at coordinate 716,441 of JARHVA010002785.1, forward strand.
AAGAAGGAAGAATAAAAAACTAAGATCATTAGTTAAGGAATATAAAGATTAGAATGGGTTTTTGGAAGAGAGAATCAATAACACATTTAATTAGCATTATGAAATCATCAATCAGGTTGAGATTCATATGGAGATAGTCACTACTAGCCTAAAGGCTAAGGAAGAAGAATGCATCAGGTATGCATCAAAAATAGAGTCCATAAAGTCAAAATTAGATCAAGAAAATAATAATATGAAGACCTATGAGAGGTTTGAAAAGAGTAATGAGGCTCTAGATGACATATTGAGTAGTCAAAAGTTTGTAAGTGATAAGATAGGTCCTGGTTTCAAATAATAACAAAATGAGGTAGCTCAAGTCAAGGAGAAGATAATGGAGATAAGAAGGTCAACATGAAGAGACCAATTAGATATACTATTTTTCATGTAATCAATTTAGTCATAGAGTAATAGAGTGTAGAAGACCCTCTAAAAATGAATATGGATGAAATTATAAAAGGAATCATCAGTTAAGAGGTATGAATAAGGTTGTTTTCTATAGTTTTTAGAATGTGAGACACATTAAAATATTTTTTCCTAATATAATTAGAAGGCCATCAAGTCAAAACAAGAGGTTTGAAAACCCTATAGTGTAAGAGAGAAGGTAAATGAATGTGTATAAGCGAAAAAAAGTAAAGGTGTGTCATGATTAATCTACAAGCCCATGTGGACTATTTGATATAGTAGTGCATACTTGATATGTGAAATCAAGTCATGAATATTCATTATCAACTCAGATTGTTGACCACATAGATGATGAGGAGGTCAAGCCAAAGAGACTAATTAAGCCTAAAAGTATTATAAAGGATATTCAATCTTGTGAGAGTATGGAGATCCAAGAATCTCATGAGGTCGTGTTTTTTTATTACCCTATGGAAATGGGTGAATCCATTAGGATTCATAGAGACATTCCTCAGTTAGCAGAAGCATAGTGGATGATTGATTTGAGAGGGAACTATTCATATTGTTCATAATCTCCAAGTGTAGTTATTAATAAGCATATAAGAGTTTTTAAGAGTAATTGCCAAAGAGGGAGAATGAGTGGTTCTAAAAGTTATAGTGTGTATGACCCTTTATCATTAATGTCAAAGGGGGAGAAAGTTCAATAAGATGAGGTTGACCATATTAAGGGAGATAAGAGTGATTATATTGAAGAATGTTATGCCATAAATGATAAAGGGGGAGTTTGTTGGCACATTGTTGTAATTGATGTCATTAAGGTGTATGGTGAGTGATCATTAAGGTATGTGATAATATGAGTTTGTATTTTTCATTTATGTCACTAAGGTTATCATTGATTCCATTAAGGTTGTTATTACATCTTGTGAGTCTTGATTTTCACAAAGAGGTATGATGGTCAAATAAGCATTGAAGCATGGTTATGAAGCTTTAGGTATGCATGAAGTCATGAGAGAATTTTTATCAAAAATATATTTTTGCATTGGTGTAATAATGTTGTCTAAAAAGTGTTCTTTTTTTATATCATTTAGGTAAGCATGTTTGAGTACTAGTTCTTGAGTACAAGGTGTCTTGAGAAGCCTAGTCTAGACCTTTTGAGAAGGTGTGCATAAGTGAATTTTGGTGAAGTAAATAAGAACAAGATTTTGAGAGGTTTTTTTATAATTATGTGATCATATAATTTAATTTTAGATACTTTCATAAGTGTTTAAATGGTGTTTGTCAAGTTTCAAGTGCTTGAGAAGCCTAGTCATGGCATACAAAGTCCTTATGAGAAGGTATGAGTATGGTGACTTGATACGATGAGTGAACATAGGAATGAGTGGTTGTATTATGTTTCTTGATCATTTATGTGATTAATTTAATCACTCATGAGAGTCTTAGGGTAATCCTAAAGGGATAAGATCTTCAGACCAAATTTGTACCTATGCCACTTCTAGACCCTACCTAGACTAATGACATATCATGATCTATTATAAAGGAATGTGAATGATGTATGGAAGTGATTAAGAATTAAATATGTTTCTTTAGTATGTAATTAATTTATATAACTCATGGAAAGATGAATGAAGGTCAGTTTTAAGACCTAATATGATTCACAGGTCAAGGTCTAGAGAGCAAAGAGAGAGAGAGTGTGGCCTAATGAGGGATCATGATCATATTTCAAGATATTTGAGCTCATGTAAGAATTTTAAGAGGTGAGTTATTTTTTTTCAAGTTTTTTCATTCAATTTTAGGTCATCGTTTGAAGGATAAGGTAGGAAAAGTTAGTTTGAGGTCTCTCGATTAATTACAATGAAGGGTTCTCAACCTGAGAAGGATTTTTTTATGTTCATTAAATTTTCATGGAAACATAATATATTCATGTTAGATGAGTAAGGGTCTTAGATTAAAATTATAGGCATTTGTTTTTGAATTGAGAGGCTATACTTTATGAATGATTATTAAGAATGGAAATAGGCTTAAACCCTCTTAGAACCCTAATAAGGACCTGATATTGAATATGTTAATAAAAAATACCCATAATGTATTTATATGATAAGGTAAGATATTGGAGGGTGTTTTAAACTCTCCCAATAAGCTCTAGGTTTGATTTTTTTTTAGGTATGTGAGTAGACCCTATAAGAAATTTCTAACTTCTTAGAGATTTGTTGCAGTAGTTAGAGTTAACCAAGTCAAAGTATGAAAATGGATTGAGAATTAATATTGAGTATAATTTTTCATTTTCATGAATATATATAGATATTTTATATCCCTAAAGTTTTATAAATTGGTCATCCAATTTATCCATTTGCTAATAAGCATAATGGTGGAAACAGTGAAAAACCTAGGTAGCAGTGAGAAGATGATTAGGAATGTGTTATCATGATATAGTGATGAAACAAAGTACATGGATTTGGTTTTTGATACTGGTATGTATTATTAATTCTTGGTATAAATAATGAAAGTTAGGTACATTTTTGAAAATTATGAAGCCAAAATGGCTTATCTAACTCAGTAAGGACTGTGTGTAGTGAGGTCAACAAATTAGTCTTTAAGACCAATAGTTACCACTAAAACATATGTTTTTTATATTTAATGTGGTTTAGATATGTTATAGGATAATATAATTTCATAATAATTATTTTAAATTGGTCATACATATGTTGAAGGTCAATTTCATCATCATAGTGCTTTAAGGTAAACTGGTAGTTCTGAGTAAGCATGTTGTAGTGATGAGTTTGAGGCTCTATGCCCTAAATTGAAGTATATAATGCATATGGTGTTTTAAAAAAAAAAAATTAAATTCATATTTATTATTTTTTAAATCTTGGAAGTTAGTATAATATTTTGAAAATTTGAAGTCAAAATGCCTTGTCTAGTTCAGTCAAAACTATGTGAAATGAGGTTAGAAGATTGGTCTGTAAGACCAAAGTTTGATATTATAGATTATGTTTTTTGTGATTAAGTTTATTATAATGATTTTATATAATATTTTTAGTTTATTTATAATCACTTAAATTATCATTTTATGTGTTGGATGTCAAGTAGTTTCTTGACTGGCCTTTGACAATCCTAGCAGTTTTGAGTGAGCATATTGAAGAGATGAGTTTAAGCCTTTTTACCCTGATTTGAAGTGTTTAAAGCATATTATGATGACCTTGAGGTCATATATAATATTTATATTCAAATTTTTTACAATATTTTAGTGTATTAAGTGAGTTTGAGATTCAATATTGAAAGGCATATTTTTGGCCTACATAGACCTAATAGGACTAAGTACTATTAAGGGGTTTCAAGTAGTGATTTATTTTAAAATGTATTTTTTATCCTATAATTTATTATTGGGGTTATATTTTATTTTTATATGATATTTTCCTTCCATTTTTTTATTTATAAAGTGTTCCAAGGAAGGCAAGGTGTAACATATCCTAAAGTAGGCCTAATGGAACTAGGTCTCCATGAGACCTAAAAGTGAAAAGAGATATAATAGAGTTATAATAGACAAAAAGGGACATAATATTAATTTTAATCATGTTAATTATATTTCACAAGACATATTTAATGTCTTACCTAAGAGGTTAAAGGTGAGTATGTAACTAAGTGGCATATGAATAAGGAATGGTATATACAAGGTAGTTTAAGTCCTATTTATTCAAGGACAGAGTATTCAAATGATAAAACACATTTTTTATAATAATTAGGTCATTTATACCATAAAAATAGTGTATAATATATATAATTAATATTTAATAGTGTGTTTACATATGAAAATCAAGGTCATATGACCTAATATATCTTGAAGATACCTAATTGAGCAAAGAAGCCTAAAAGGTAGGTTGAGAGGGTTGAAGAGTGTAAAGAGATAAAGAAGGTGATCATCATATATTTTATGATAAAAAATGTGTTATGAATCTGATCAAAGGTTTTAGGTGGTTGAGTTGGTGATGAGTCATCTATGGGGTTGGTGCCTCCTTGCAAGTTGGTGCCTAGCTAGTTAGGGTTGGTGCTCAGTGTAGAGTTGGTGATTCACTAAATTATGATATTTTGAATTATATTACTATATTAAATTTTCAAGTATTATTGTTTTTTCTTATTCTTTATGTTTTCCCACATATATGATGTGTTATCTTGTGTAATATTGTTTAATGCTTGTATGGTTAATTGATTATGCATTGTTTGATATATATGTTGATGTGATGGTTCATGTATGCTAAGAATGAATTTAAATAAAGTTTTTAATATATATATTCAACCCATTATCAATTATTATGTTTCCAAAACCAACAAATTTCCAATTAGATTGAAGATATCAGTGATCAAACCAGATTTGACTTTGATACTCACCTTGATAAACAAGTTGAGCTTGCAAACAAACATCTATCTCAGTCCATGGTAGCAATAGAAGAAATACCATATTAGCATAATTTAAGTTCATTCCTACCCTAATTTTCAACACATTCAATAAAGGGATCTTCTAAATCTAAAATCCCATCATGAAGGTCCATTCAAGACAAAATGAAAAAGAAAGATGAGGTGACGGTTGTCAAAGGTGAGAACTTGAATGATCATAATTAAATATCCATAAAACCAATAGATTTGACTTATATTCTTGAAATATTTCAAGGATATTATAATCCACTCCTTGATAAGGATATTTTTATTTTTTAGACAAGTGAAATAAATTCGATCATGGTGGTAGTTGATGAAGGAAGTCTAAGTGAACTTGAGGAAGAAATTTTCATTGGTACACCTCCTGGTGAGAAGAGACAAATTTCAACCTCCAATAATCAATAATAATATGTAATTTAATACCTCCTTAATTATATGATAGATTCACTTTCCCATGATAGTCTTAAGGAGTGTGAAAGTGTATCATTTGTTTAACTTACAACAACTGAAAGATAAGAAGAATTGGAAGAGAGACAAGTTAACCAAATTGTGATGATAGATGAAAGAGTTAAAATGGTCTATAAAAAGTTGAATAAGATTTATTATAGTTATATTATCATGACCAAGGAGATATGGTTCCTAAGTGTGCTTCAAGAAGTGTTCTATCTATTCCTACATTAGCCACTTTCCAACTTGAAGAGATCCCAAGCAAACTTGAATTATATGAGGATCAACCAATGGACTTATTTGACATTATAATATTAGGTTATTCTCTACTTGAATCATGAAATTATTTTATTTATATTAATTAGGATGGTTAAATCAAATAAGAAGAAGGAAGCCCTCCAACCATGCCATTTGAAGGAGTTGTCTCATGTGAAGATGACTTATTTGAAGTCTTGAAACAAGGATATCAGACCCTTATCTTAGTTGTAAGTATCTCTCCACTATTAAAGGAGGAAAATAAAATTTATTTGTCTCAAGTTTACATGAATAAATATCTACCTCTCTTTGAAGTCAACTCTCTAAGCATGCCATGAAATCCACTTCAAAATGTTCAGTCTAATCTAGAACAACCTATGAGTGAGGTACAATTGAGATTATTTATGTATAATAGGCAAGTTTGGGATGAATATGAATGGGTGTTAGATTCATATCTAAGGATGGATCAATAATATACAATTTATCTTCTAGGAATCTATGAAAATTAAAATATATCTAGTTGTAAATGGAAGTTCTCATTCAATGAACAAGACTTGATTGGACTCCAATCATCATATGGTGATCTGAACTCATGGTGTCATGGTGACCAAAGATCCTTCCCATTTTATCTTGGGTGAGAAATTATTTTTGTTTCAATTTATTTATTTATAATAGGTTTTTATCTTGTTTCTAATAAGTGTGTCATACACAAGTTTGGTGTGTAGTTAGCTACCTTTATTGCTTTGTGTCTTGTCTTATTGTTTTCTTTAGGTGTTAAGGGTAATTTTATTTAGTATCCTTATGTGTTTGAGGTTGTTATTATAGTAATATAGGTGGTATACCTTATTTTCATTCCAAAAATATTGTCATACAAGTCATGATGTCATGTATGAGACTTGTCATTATCATGAAGTGTTAGTGGGTTATCTTGACTAGCAGGTAGGTCAACCCTGTGAGTCACCATAGATGTTGACAATTTGGCCTCCCAAGACAAATGTCAACCCATAAAATAAAAACTTTCCATGAAACCCCTCTAATATTTTTCATGGTATATATAACTTTTCATGATCTCCTAAATGCTCTTTAAAAGTCATTTTAACATTGATTAAGCTTTCATGTTTGAGCTAGTCATTGCTTGTGAACTCATCATGTCATATATTTTTTAAAGCCTTTGGTTGATTAAATAAGTGGTCATGGTGGTCATTGAATGAATAAGAGAGTCTCAAACTATATTATTAGGTCTAGAGAGTTGTCTTCTCCCTATTTGACAAAGTGAAGGATATTTAGCAGAGGTTAAGGTAGTTTGACAAGGTTAAAGTTTCTAGTTCTCATGGTTTTAAGCCTTTTTAATCCATTTCTTGAATAAATACCTTATTATCAAATGTATAAGGGTAACCAATCCTCATTTTAAGTCACAACATGAGGTTTAATGATGTATTCAAGGTCATATTCCATGGTTCACTTACTCAAACATGTTCTAATCCTTATTTAGACCCTCTAAGTCATCAATGACCCTTTAAAAATATTACAAGTCAAACATTGCATTATAAATTTTTGGGAAAAGTGTTTAAGCTCCTTATTTTATTAAAATGTTCCTTAAAGGAGTCTTATTTCCATCATAAAACCATAACAAGGTGTTTCATTCTTAAAGGGTCCATTTCATGGGTCAAATCCATTTCTCACTCATCAAAGGGGCCCACACATGAGAAATTCATCCTTTAAACTTACCCAACCATAACATAAAGGTTTTAAAATGTGTTTTACACTTATTTTCCATCCCTCTTCCCTCCATTGGCTCCTCAAAGCTCCAAACATGGAAAATTATAGGATAATAGGGTGTTTACATGTGTTTTATAGGATGGTATAGATAAATAATACCATGTCAGAGTTGTAAAGGTCATGTACTTCATGGAAGGTATCTTATAGTTATGAAAAATAATTTTCATGTTCAAAGGATACAAAATAGGATCAAAACTGACCTCTTCCTTCTATCATCTTCCTTGGTAGTCCAAAAAAACTTTGATATTTTTGATCAGTCTATATAAGAAAAATAAAATAAAGAGCTAATATATTTGGTAGAGGAAGGGGGTTCATGACCTATCCATCATAATAATCAATTTTTATATTCATAGCCCATGCTTTATGAATAATGGCTAAGAGTTTAGGCAGTCAAATTGTCTCCTTCATCTGTGCAGGGGTTAAAAGTTGTAGTGGTTTTGGTACATCATTGAAATGGTTTTTTAAATTTATTATTATATGTGTTTATAGGAGTCTTAAAGATCCATATAAATCAATATTTACCCCTGGTTCACACATTTTATCCCTAAAGATCAATGACACATTTATATTATCACATTTGTAAAAACATGACAATGTTGCTTCTTGTTGAAGACTCTTTAAGGCATAAAATGGAAGTGTTTGATGATGTTTTAGGTTTTATGGTAAGTTCCTTAGGGACATTAAAATCCCAATTCCCTCCAAATCATATCTAAGTAACCATCAGACCAAACAACTCTTTCAAGTCCTTCTTTATGGTGACTGCTATGAGTGTTGTGTGATCTCTTTTGCAAGTGAGAATAGGGTACATGTAGATAGTCATCAGGTTGTTTCAAGACATATATGTGCCTCATCCATGAGTAATGATTTTTATGTTTTCCTTATGCCCCTCAATACCTTATACTCCAAATACCATCCTTACCCTCAGCATATTATGTAATGAGAAGCCTTCATAGTCACATTCATACTATGGTATAGATAAACAAATGGAGTATTGACTATTGGGATGGGACCTAGAGAGTGTATAAGGTATTAAATCACCTTGTGGAGTCATAAATACTTATAAAAAGTGTATAAATGAAGATATTGGAGACAAACATGATCAACATTATTGTAATTACCCCAAGATGAGGGTTTAATCAAGAATTTGAAAGAACACTAACTAGGACTATAGGGTAGAATAGTCACTGATGGTTTTGAGGTTTGAAGAGATTTAAAAGAATATTATAAGGCCAAAAACATGATAAAACACCCAAAATAATAATAAAACACCCAATTACACCTCTCAAAGGAAGTACTCATAGTCTAGGCATAAAGATACAACCTACATGCCTAACTATAGGTGGGGTGAAAATTGAGCAAGAAACCCTATTTTGAGGGTAGAAAAGGTAATAGGGAGGGTCATCAACATATTAGTGGATCAATTAAACTATGAAAAACTATATTACCTCTCTTCTACACCTAAAAAATCATGATAGACCCCATTTGAGTACCTATAGGCTTAACTATAAAAGCATGGTAGTTTGAATAAATGAACCATTTTTAAGGTGTCTTGAAGTGTTGTTGACCAAATTTGACTTTTAGGTCAAATTGGGATCCTTAAAGTTAAAAATTAACTTTGAGGTGTTTTATGGGTCAAATACATATGTCACAAGGTGTTTTATAGGTTAATTAATGTCATTTAATATTATACTAGCCTTGGTCCTTAGTCATTTTAGTCCTTTTAGCCATTTTTAGTCATTTTGATGTAAAAAAGGGGCATTTAATGATTTTTATGGATTATTTTGGAAGTTTTAAGGATAAAAAAGCTTATTTAATGTGTCTTTTCTCCTCACATGTCTTAATCAACTGTTGGTAACTAAAATTGGTAGGTGCTTCAGAAGAAAGAGGAGTTTTCTTGGGGAAAAAATGAGTTTGGCACTTCTACATTCCATGGGGAAGTTTTCCACATGGGAGATGATAATATAATGTATCTTCAGCTTCATCAAGATTGTTTCCACATTTTAAATTATCTTAAAGTGACATTTTAGTCCCATAACCATTCTACTCCTTTTTCACACTTCTTAGCAAGTAAAAGCAGTCTTCAAGTTTGTACTTGGTACAAACATTAGGAGAATTTTCAAATCACACACCTTGAGGATGTGAAATTAAACTTATATACCTTCATTTAAATTAAAATATTTTTAATAATGATGTCCTATGATTCATGAACCATCCTCATGAAGTTGATTATTTCTTTTTGCTAGCTGTTTCATGCACCCTATAGGTTTTGCTCCATTTTTGTCAAGTCCATACAAACCAATTGTTAAGGTTTATTTTATATGATTTTGGATCACTCTTCTCATGATTTACATGCTTATTTTCTTGTTTTTTAAATATCTCATGTGCTAGTTAGTTCATTTTTCAATTTGATGTTCTAGGAGAAATGGTAGTTAAATTCACTACTTGCAAAAGTTTGTATTCTCTACAAGGGATTAACATGAGTATAATATGGTGTTTTACATGTTTAAATTCCATATATATCACATCCTTTAATATTTTTTCTTATAACTCCATGTTTTGATCAAATACCCAATCTTGTCACACTCACAGTCAATTTGTTGCCTGCTCTCAGTCTCAGTCATGATGCTTGAGATATAATCACATTTATAAGGGATTAACAAAGATTCAAAAAAAAATTGACATTTTTTTCTATGAATAGTCATTTTAAACCTTCCAAATATCACAAAAATTCTCTGATAGTAGTCGTGAATAATATATACAGTCAAGCAGCCATTAATGTGCATCTACAGGAGCCTCATAAGATGAAATCATGGTAGAAGAGAGTTTTGATAAGTGATTAAGTATTTTATAGTGATAATAGCACACTTGGTAACCTTTAAAATATTATAATTTTTCACAAGTATGTATATCCATATCTACTACCAACTCTCACTTTTACTACCTCTATATGATAGTGTCCACTAATAGGTGGTATTAGTTAAGAAGTTACTTTGGAGTATTAAGTCATATGGTGGAGCCATAATTAGATTCCTTACATGTTTAATGGATATTAACATACATGTTTGAAGTAATATATGGATAAACAAAGTTGAAAACCACCTCCAACGATGAAGACTAAGATTTAGAGGCCCTTTGTCCCTAAAAAAGCTAAACATAGTTCATTAGTGTTTTGATGACATTTTGAAATAGGAGTATAAGGACCTTTGATTAATCCTAATGGGTTTTTATTAAATCTCCCACATAGGAGAATTACTTTTAAAATTTTGGGAGGAAGATGAAAAAATAGGTTATCATTTGAAGGCCTAAAGTTACCTATAAATACACTAAATATAGGTAGTGTTATCTACAATTATGAGTTACAATGAGACCTTCTTCACCCAAAGTTGAAACTTTACCTTGTGACCATGTTTTAATGATTTAAAATGGTTCAAAGTGACATCTAAGTTCTAAAGTATCATCAAGAGGAAAGAGACTTTGTGTTTTGCTTCCTATATATACCTACAGTCTGTACAAACAACCCCAACACCCACCTATAGTTGATAGTGTCCTAAGCATGGTATTTTGATGATGTTTTAGCCTTATAAAAGTGAATAAAGACATGATTATATGATATGTGATTCTAAAACTTCAAAAGGGTCTTTACACATCATGATAAATGTCCTAATGGAGAAATATGAACTAGATTATCTCAGTTAGGAAGTAAATAAGTTTTAAAATCCTAAGAGATAGTCTAGCCCAAGTGTGCAATGAAATAGTTTAAGTCACTGATAGATGACCATGTAAAAATTCAATAGGGATTGTGCAATGTTTTCAAGACCTAAACTATGAAGGATTATCTACTGGGGCCCTCCTTAAATGTGGAATACATTTAGTAATAAAACTTAGTCTTATCTCAATAGGGTATATAGAGGAGTATATGAAGAGTGAAATTGTGAAAAAAACTAACGAGAACATAAATTAAGACATGATAACCTCCATAATATCATAAAAATGTAAAATAAGCTTTCATAGACTCCTTTACAACCTATGAACACCTATAACTGAGCAAATAAAAAGTGAGTAGGTTTGGGGTTCAAAGTGATGGAAAAAGACTACTCAAGGTGAAATAATGAGTCAATACCAATGATATATTGTCATGGAAGATTAAATAGAGGTCAAGTATACTATTTTAAATCCTAATCATGCATTTTCACTTGTAGGAAAGAAAAGACACAGTTAGGAAGTTGACCCTAGTCTATGATGATCATGGTAGGGCATGAACAAAGTAGGGTTTGGAAAGAGTATAAAGGTTTACATAATCAAAAATTAATCCCAAGGTAGGTAATAATGTCCCATGTATCTATCCTAGTGGGTATTTAACAAATAAATGGTCTAAACACGCTTCACACAATCTACTCTCCAACACCCCTGCATAGTTTGCCTTCCCACACAGTCTATTTTGAAGCTTGAAGGAGAAGGGGGGTCTTTGGACCTAGTCAGAAGCCTAATTTTTGTGTAGAGGGTATCCATCACTAGGATAACCCTCTAAAATATTAATCTTGTTTTATAAATCAAATGGAGTTCCCTCTATTTTTTCTTAGATAAAGGGCACTCCCTTGTGAATAAAATTGGTAGGTTTGGGGAAAAGGGATGAAGAGTGACGAAGGAGTTATTTAGAAATGTAAAAAAGGTCTATAAAGTTATAAAACATATAACCCAACATATAAATACTTACTTATAAGGAGGGAACTAAATATAAGGGTCTAGACCTCCAAAAGTACAGATAGGCTCATGAAACATGGTTATGCCTAAAATCCAAATAAGAGGTCACTTTCAATTTTAGACCTAAGTGAGATTTAAAATTAATTGGGTCATGTTTTTAGGATCATAATAGATGTTTTAATATCTATTATAATGTATGTAAAACATCAAAAAGGTCATTTTGGGCTTAAACTTGTAGATAGGCATATTAGGCATGGCTAGGCCCAGTTTCTAAATGAAGAGTTAGTCACACTTCTAGAATTAGATATGGGTTATAACCTATTGTATCATATTAATAAAATAATTATAGATGTTTTTAATCTTATAAATAGTAGATAAACCACAAGGAATCTATTTTAGCCCAAAAGCTACACTAGGCCTATATTAAAAGGAGGAAAGGACTTGATAGGACAAGTTTGAATACTCATATATTTCTTGATGTTTTTCATGGATTAAAAATGATTTTATAGGATTTATAATAGGTATTACATTTTTATTTCGTGGAATTAGTTTGATTTTCCAATGTTAGGGTTTTATGAACAATTTTTAAGAGTGAAAACAAGCTTAAAACCCTTATAAACCCTTAGTCAAGACTAGTTTGGATAAATGGAGTTGGAAAGATGATATAATGGCATATTTTGATAATTAAATTTATTTTAAATTGTAGGGGACTCTCTCAATATCCTCCTCAACCTCTTGAGTTTTACATAACTGTATAGATATGGTGTAAAACAAGGTTTTCTTGAATATTTTGTGTGTTTTATAGGATACACGAGGTTTGAAGAGATAAAATAAAGTTTGGGGGAAATATTATTAATTATAATAACTATTTATTTTCATATTATGCTTTTAAAATCTTCTAAGCTTTCAAACAATAGCTCTCATATCAGTCAATCAAAACTAGCATAGTGACCAAGCTAGTGAGAAATGTGAAAACTCTAAGTGAAAGTGATTTTAGGTGTACCTAATGTGTCTAAGGCCATATAGGGTCTTTAAAATTTTAATCCACTCCATAAAATATATTTTTATGGAAAAATAAAGCCACGTTTGAGGCCAAGTATGCAGGATGTATGAAATAATAGTTTTTTGGACTATAGATGATTATGGCTCATTCCTAGATGATTTTAGATGACCAAGCCTAAAACCATTGAAATAAGATTCATGCATGAAATCCTTCCCATTAATCCAAATCATTATAACTATCCCTAATAATTTTTGGGATGTTCAAACAGGTCCAAATCATGAAGGCAATTTTTTGAGATAGAGTGAGGAGTTTCATGCCAATTTTAATGATTTTTATGACTTGTAACTTTGAATGGTTCATACCATATCATATTTTAACTCATAAATAAATAATTATCTTATTTTTTCAAGTGTCCTTATGACCCTTGTAATTCTCTCTTCTATCTCAAGTCCTATAAGAACTAACCATTTTGGCCATTATAACTTATGCTCCCCCTGAGCATGGTGAATCCCTACTCATTTTCATACCATTTGATCAATAATAATACTGATTTTTTACTTATTCATGACTATTCATAGTGTTTTCTACTTGAATTTTGGATCTTGATTAGTGAATACTATAGATTCTTTAGCATGTTGTCTCATTCTTTCATCATATTTGTAGTTGGAAAGCTTCTTCTTACAAGGCATGTGAAGTGTTATAGGAAATTTCAAAGATTGAGTTATTATATTAATTATTTCCCTTTAAATTCCTCTTTTTTAATCCTCCTATCTTTTCACATTCATTCATAACCTCATAATTTAACACTGATGTGAGAAGATGTAGATTGAAGGAGTGTTTGTTTGATTAGTCTTTTGTTCTCAAGTGTAACATGTTACTGGTTAGAAGTCATCATATTATTTGGTGTATCACCTCCCTTGGAATATTTTTCTTTTATTTATCTCTCTCCCTTCCCCCCCCCAAATTTTAGGTGTATTTGTGATCTATAGAGGTACATTAAGGGAGCTATCCCTATCTAGAGTTTCACCTCATCCTTAGGCTACCCACAAGCCTAGAAGTGTTTAAATTATGCCACTTAGATGAGTAGAGATGAGACATATCCTCAAAGAGTGAAAATATAAGTGAATTTTTTTTTGGCATACCAGGTGGGACTCTTAGTCTAAGAAGTTGAAATATTTTTAGTGTTGTCTTTCAACAATCAGCCTTTAAAGGCATCTACTTAAGCATCAACGGTGACTTTGAAGATACATCAATTGGTCAAGTAGCCCAAGTTTCCTCTTTAATATTTTTGGTAATATATTTATTTGTGTTATTGCTTTCAATGAGGTTTCATGGCTAATTTTGGTGTTGAGTACTATTTTACACAAGCTGGTGAGACATTTCAAGCTTGTGCCATTCCCTATCAATAAAAGCAAGTTCTTAATCAGCCCTAACATGAAGTTTACCATCTTCAACATGAATTTTATTAGCCCATTCATGAATTTTATCAATCTTATAACCATCATCTTCAATATCTTGCTTCTCCTAGTCAATCTATCCACTTCTCAAGTCAATCCATTTCCACCTTCAATCAAACACTTTTGAGCTATGAGAAGTACATGTTGGATCTTAACACATAAAATGGATATGGTCTAGAGGTTCCTAGTAATCTTATTCAAAAGGTGAGGGATGCATTAGATCTAGTCAAAAGAGAGTGGTCACCTATTGAGAGAGCCAATTTGAAAATGCTCACAAGTGAGATGCTAGATATCAATGGCCTAGTTTCATCCTTAGAGGATAGGCTATGAAATCATGAAAGGCAGCCTCACCAAACCTATCAGTATTCATTGCCACTTCCAAAATGTTGGTGTCAATTTTATTTGACCCCTGCTCATGAGCCCAATCAAGCTTATCAAAGTCACCCTTTTCTCAATTAGCTAGAGGAGAGAGTTGAAAAGATAAACCTTGTTTTTGAAGCTAATCTTGATATGAAGATTGAGTTGGATAATATGAATATGTAGTATTCCATGTCATTATCAAAATAAGTGGAATATAAGCCCTCATTTCCCTCTCCCATTACATCCCCACCTTAAGAGAAGACATATAGATATGAGATTCCAAGTTAGAGACAAGGTGGATAATCCAAGCCTAAATAGATACCAAGCTTCTTAAAAACTTCATCCACTCCTCAAGTTACACCACTACCTTAAAAAGAGACTCCTAATCCCAGCATCCTAAGCTAGAGTAAGGTAGTGAAATCATGGGGAAAGAAAGAAGTTAAAATCCATGACAAGGAGTGTGAAGTTGAGAAAGATATTGATTCTATGCAAGTCCCTCCCACCCTTCCTAATGAATATTCTTGTGTTCCATGTCAACCCTATTATACTCATCCTTCTAATTAAGAATCCTATGAACTTCAAGAAAGAATTTTCCAAGAGAACCTAGCCAAGAAAATTGAAGAGTTAGAGTCAAGAATGAAGTTGTTAAGTCAAGGTATGATGTAAGGTTTAGACCCAAAAGAACCATAATTGGGTTACTTACATGTTGAATAATTATTAACATACATGTTTGAGGTGATATATGACTAAAAAACTTTAAAAACCACATCCAAGGATAAAGACTAAGATTTAGAGGCCCTTTGTCCCTAAAAATGCTAAACAAAGTTCTTTGGTGTCTTGATGACATTTTGAAATAGTGGTATAAGGACCTTTGATTCATCCTAATGGGTTTTTTTTAATCTCCCAAATAATAAAAATACTTTGCCAAGTTTGGGAGGCAAAAGACAAAAGAGAGGTGATCATTTTGAGGCCTAAAGATACCTATAAAGACATTAAATATAGGTAGTGTTCTCTACAGTTGTGAGTTACAATAAGACCTTCTTCACCCAAAGTTGAAAATTGACCTTGACACCATGTTTAAATGATTAAATATGGTTACAATTGACATATATGGTATAAAATATCATTAGGAGTAATGAGACTTTGTGTTTTACTTCCTATACATACCTACAGTTCGTATAAACAACCCCAATACCCATCTATAGATGATAGTGTCCTAAACATAATATTTTGATTATTTTTTAGCCTTTCCAAAGTGAATATAGTCATGATTAGATTCTAGGTGATTATAAAAATTCAAAGGGGTCTCTGCACATCATGATGAAGCTTTTAATGGAGAAACATGCACCTAAAACTAACTATAGATGACTATCTTAGTCAAGTAGTGAATAAGTTTTAAAATCCTAAGAGATAGTCTATACATGATCATCTATTGGGGCCCTCTTCAAATGTGGAATATAGTCAACAATAAAACTTAGTCTTGTATTTATAGGGTATATGGACGAGTATATAAAGAGTTAAATTGTGAAAAGAACCAATGAACACATCCATTAAGACATGATAACCTCCATAAGATCCTAACAATGTAAAATAAGATTTCATAGACTCTTTTAGGGCCTATGAACACATACAACCAAGAAAATAAATAATGAGTAGGTTTGGGGTTCAAAGTGATGGACAAGGACTAGTCAATGTGAAATAATGAGTCAAGACCAATGTTATATGGTCATGGAACTTTAGGAGAGGTCATATCCACTATTTTCAATACTAATCATGAATATTCACCTACAGGAAAGAAAAGACATAGTCATGAAGTTAACCCCAGTCTATGATGATCATTATAAGGCATGAACAAAGCAGGGTTTGGAAAGATTCTAAAGGTTTACATAATCAAAAATAAATCCCAAGTAAGGTAATAATGTCCCATGGGTCTATATTATTGTGTATTGAATATAGAAAGGGTCTAAAAAATCTTCACATAGTCTATTCTTAGATACCCTTGCATAGTCTGCCTCCCCACACAGTCTATTTTGAAACTTGAAGGAGAAGGGGGTCTTTTGACCTAGTAAAAAGCCCAATTTTGGTACAGAGGGTATAAATCACTACTATAACCATATAAAATATTAATATTTTCTAAAAAAGTAAGAGTTCCCTCTTTTTGTCTCAGATAGAGGGCACCTCCCTTGTGAACAAAATTGGTAGGTTTTGGGGAAAAGGGGATGAAGAGTAACCAAGGAGTTGCTTAGACATAGAAAAAAGGTTTGGAAATTCAACAAAAAATCTAATACAACATTAAAATACTGATTTATAAGTAAGGAACTAAACAAAAGGGTCTAGACCTCCAAAAGTGCAGACATGCTCATAAAACATGGTTATGCCTAGAATCCAAACAAGAGGTCACTTTCACTTTTGGAACTAAGTAAGATTTCAAATTTATTGGAAAATGTTTTTAGGATCATAATATATGTGTAATAACTATTGGAATGTAGGGAATACATTAAAAATGTCATTTTTGGCTTAAAATTTCAAACATGTGTACTATGCATGATTAGGCCCAGTGTCCAAATGAAGAATCAATCACACTAATAGCATTATATATGGGTTATAAAATATTATATAATGATAATAAGGTAATTATAGATTTTTTTCATCTTATAACTGGTAGAAAAACCACAAGGAAGCCATTTTTGGCACAAAAGCCACACTAGGTTTGTAGGAAAAAGAGGCAATGGCTCGACATGACAAGTTTGAATACTCAGATCTCTCTTGATTATATGCATGGATGCCAAAGGATTTTATAGGAGTTATAATAGGTATTAAATTTTGATTTTGTGGAATTATTTTTAGTTTCCAATGTCATGTTTTTATGAATAATGATTAAGAGTGAAACCATGCCTAAAACCCTTATAAACCCTTGGTTAAGACCAATTTGGAGAAATTGAGTTGGAAAGCTGATATAATGGAATATTTTTATCATGAAATTTATTTTAACTTATAGGTTACTCTCTCAGTCTCCTCCTCACCCTTTTGAGTTGTATGGAACTATATGAACAGGGTGTAAAATAGGGGTTTATTGACTATTTTATGTGTTTTACAAGCTATAGAAGGTTTCAAGAGATTAAATAAAGTTTGAGGGGAATATTAGGACTTATAATAACTTTATATGGCCATATTATGTTTTTAAAATAATTTTATGTGTTCAAATAATATCTCTCATCTCAGCCAGTCAAAATTGGCAAACTGACCAAGCTAGTGAGAAGTCTGAAAACTCTAAGTGGAAGTTATTTTAAGGTGTCCCTAATGATTATAAGGATTAACTTGTCATAAAATCCCTCACATGGATTTTCATGGAAAAATGAATCCAAATTTGTGTCCAAGTATGCAGGGTGTATGAAAGAAGAGTTTTTTAGATTGCAAATGACGATGGCTCATTCCTAGATGATTCCAGATGACCAAACCTATAAAAAATGCATGGAAAGGATGGTTTTAAATCCTTAACCTTAATACCAATCATCAAACCTATCCCTAATAATTTTTGGGATGTTCAAATAGGTCCAAATCATGAAGACAATTTTCTCAACTAGAATGCAGAGTTTCATGCCATTATTCATCAATTTTATGACTTAGATGGACACTTGTGCTTCCAAACCTTGCATGGTTTATCCCATTTCCTCTTATAATTTACAAATAACTAATTATATTATATTTACAAGGGTCCTTATGACCCTTTGAGTTATCTATTCTTCTCTCTCTCTTTTAATTTCTATAAGAACTAGCTATTTTGGCCATTATAACTTATGTTTTATCTATGTATGGTGAAGCCATGCTCATTTGAATACCATTTGATAAATAATAATACTAATTTTTTACCTCTTCATGACTATTAATAGTGTGTTTTACTTTAATTTTGGATCTTTCTTAGTGAAGACTATGGATTTCTTAGCATGTTGTCTCATTCTTTCATCCTATTTGCAGTTGGAAAGCTTCTTCTTGTGGGGTATGTGAAGTGTTATAAGAAATGTTAAGGATTGAGTGATTTAGTATATTAAATAGTTACATTAAAGGATTATTTTCTATTCCTCATATATTTTCACATTCGTCCATAACCTCATAATGTAATATTAATGTGAGAAGATGTAGATTGAAGAAGTGCATGTTGGTTAGTCCTTTGTTCTCATGTGTAACACGTTGCTGGTTGGAAGTCATAATATTATTTGGTGTATCACCTCAATTATAATAGTTTGATTTCATTTATCTCTCTCCATTTTCCCCCTAAAATTTTAGGTGTAGTTGTGATCCAAACTGGTACATCAAGGGAGCTATCCCTATCTAGAGATTCACCTCATCTTTAGGCTACCCACAATCCTAGAGGTGTTTCAAATGTGCCACTTATATGAGAAGAGATATGTTATAAAACTATGATATATATTATATTTACTTTGTTATTTTAGTAGTATGGATGCATATGCTTTTTAAGTCATCCCATGAGCATTTTATTTTATCCCACATTCATGGGAAGTAGTATTTGCTTAGATTAAAATTCATATATAAGTAAGTGTTGAGTCCAATGAAGGCATTCATGAATTAGTGTATTAAGTTTTATCAGAGTAGGTTTCCCCCTCAAAGTGGTCTATGATCAATATAATCCATTCAATTCTTCTACTCATTTTATAATTATGTTATTTTATGCATTTTTATTAACTTATTACAGGAGGATATCATTCGGTATCAAAGTGCTTTATAAGGTCAAATTTTTTTATAGAAAGTTTAAACTCTATTCTTATACATAATTTATTTACATTATTTTTCTCAAAAGTTCTTAACTTTATTCTCCATCACAATAATCTTTTTCAAATTAGGGTAAAATCTAACTGCATAACTGTGGGAAATGCTTGGGTGAAAGACCTAAAATCATTGTGAGGAGTACCATAGGAACCCCAAATTAGTTTTACCATTTTGAGGACCTACCAGTGAGATTGGAAATGGACTCTTCTTAATTGATTAATTCCCATCCTTGAGGAAAACCAAGAGCTATTACTGGGAGATATATCAATGGCCAATTTTTTTTTTGGAGAGTGGTACTCACTTAAATAGTATTGGTGGCTAAAGTGATATGTTTAAACCCTTAGGAAACCATTGGAACTTGGGACCCATTTCTATTAGTTTAAAAATATTACCATGGAGTATCAAAAAACTTGACATATTAGATCTACAAAATTGTCATACTAGTTTCAGCATATTATAGTAGAATATCAGAGAACTACCATATCATATCTTCTATAGAGTATCACCAACCTTGTCATACCAGCAGAGTATCAAACACCTAAGATTTAATTTCATAAATTTTCTTCCTTGAGGTCCCATATCCCAATTCCACTCCTAATTCTCATAAATCTCAATTATTATTTTTTTTTGGGTTTTCCCATAACTTCTATTTTTGTCTGTTTGCCTCAAAAGATTTACACTATGTTCCCTGTCTCTTCCTACTCACTCCTTTGTCCCTCTTTGAAAAATTTTCTATTTTTTTCATTTTCACTCAAAAAAATTCCCTTTCCTTAATCAATCATACTTACACTATGAAAAAAAAGTATTAAAAGGCCCTTTACCCCTTCTATTTTTTCCCAAATCCAAAACTTTCTTTACTAAATGTGTCTTAACTCTAGTTTTCCTATCCATTGAAAAAAAACATTATTTGAGTCATGGTAGAAACTCAAAAAGGAGTAAAAAGACATGGAGGATGAAATTTCCACCTTCAAGACCCACATTAAAGACCTTGATGAAAAAATTCTTGGTGTCAATCTTCAACATACCACTATGAACAATATATGACATCTAGAGTCTTCTTTAGACACTAGGTTTTCTTCTTGCAACAATTATCATGGGCTGAAGCTTAATTTTCCTTAATTCAATGGTATAGATTCAACTAGATGGATCTTTCAATCAGAACAATATTTTAGTCTGCATAATACTTTTGATGTCAACAAGGTTTCACTTGCATCCTTTCACTTAGAACTTGAAGCCCTTCAATGGTATTTTTGGTATATCAAGGCTCATGATGAACTCATATGGATCAAATTTTTCACCCTCATTTTATAGCTATTTGGCCCTACTAATTTTGATAACTTCATTGGAGCACTCACTAAACTTAGCCAAATATGTAAAATGAGATAATGTCAAACAAAATTTGAAAAATTAGCCATTCACACAAAGGGATTATCTGATGAATTCTTTAGGAGTTACTTTGTCAGTGGATTGAATGATGTAATTTAATCTGAGTTTAAAATTTTCTAACCCAACATGATGATGGAATCCTTAGGGTTGGCTAAATTGGCAAAGGATAAGATCACAGCTCAGTAGTTCAAATCCAATTTTGTTCCATTCAAAAATATAGCTCCACAATGATCTCAAACAATGCCAGCCCCTAGAACCAACCCTATCAAGTGTTTAACTAAAGTAGAGATGCATGTTCATAAATAAAATGGACTATGTTGTAACTTTGATGATAAATTAACTCAGAAACATTGATGTGTTGAGCAAAAACTCTACTTGTTGGATGTGAACTCTCCATATAAAACTAAATATTGGGAAGATGTTTAGGATATGATAGATGATCCAAAAGAAGCTCAACCAATTATGGAACCTGATTCTTAGGAAGATTAACCAAATATCTCTCTCCATGCCTTAGTAGGATTCATTACCCCATAAACCATATAGGTCAGTGGTTAATTCAATAAGCTCCCTCTCATAATAGTCATTGATTTGGGTAGCACTCATAACTTCATTGACCCTTGAATCCCTAAATTGACTAATTATTTTATCCATCCTTGGTCCAACTTTGAAGTCATGATTAATAATGGGGGCACATTACCTTTCAAATGGAAGTGTCATAATGAGCGTATCTCTATTGGATATTATAACTTACACTCCAACATGTTCGCCTTACCTTTAGGTAGATGTGATGTTGTTTTGGGAGCCTAGTGGTTATGCACACTTGGACCCATCTTATGGTATTTTGCTTAACATTGGATGCAATTTTAAAATAATGGAAAAAAACACACATTGAAAGGCTTACAACTAGGATCTCTTAGCATCATAAGTTCACATCACATGGAAAATATTCTTAAGAAGAATTCACATAGCATCATTACCTAACTCCATTCCATTAAAATGCAACCCTTAACAATCTCCACTACTCCTTCTGACCTACAAACCATTTTATAGAGGTATGCATGTGTCTTTTCCAAACTAGTGGGATTTCCACCTTCACATCTAGAGGACCACCATATTCATCTCCTTCTTGGAAGAGTTCCTCCCACTAGCCCATATTCTTCCCCAATTCTCCTTATCTAGAAAAAATATGGGTCATAGAATATTTGCATTTATTTTTGTGCACTTAATCATCTCATAATCAAAGATAAGTTCCCAATACTTGTTATTGATGATCTTCATGGTACTCATTTTTTCTCCAAGTTAGATCTCCACTCTTGATATCACCAAACCCAACTTCTTGAGGATGACATCCCTAAGACAAATTTTTACATACATGATGGTCATTATGAGTTCTTGGTCATGCCCTTTGGCCTCATTACTACTCCTTCAACATTTTTGGCATTGATGAATAAAATATTCTAGACCTACCTATGAAAATTCATTCTAGTCTTCTTGGATGATATCCTTATCTATAGTAAAACATGGTTTGAGCATCTCCAACATCTAGAGCTCACACTGTAACTTCTCTCTAACCATCATCTTTGTGAGAAATAGTCCAAATGTACTTTTGTCCAAGAGGAAGTGGATTATCTCAAGAATTTTTTTATCCCAAGGGGTTTGTGTAGATCCTAAAAAAATAACTACCATGAAAAATTGGCCATAACCTCAAACACTCAAAAGCCTCTATAGTTTTTAGGGATGATTGGATACTATCACAATTTTATCAAGGATTATGAGAAGACTGTATCTCCACTGATAGCTATGTTTAAAAAATATGCTTTTACTTGGACTCAAGCTGTTGAGTGTACATTTGAATAATTGAAACAAACTATGTGTACTACACCTATTCTAGTTATGCCAAATTTTTCCAAGACCTTCACTATCAAGAGTGATGCTTTTGAAAATGGACTTTGTGTTATTATCCTTCAATAAGGATTCCCCATTACATTCACCATCAAATCCCTTTCGAGCAAATGATGGCCATTTTACATGTAGTATAGAAGTGGTGGCCATACATACTAGGAAATCATTTTTGCATCAAAATTGATCACTAGAGTCTACAATATTTCCTATAACAATGGGTTTATACCCCATCACAATAGAAATGGGTTAGTAAATGCATGGCTTATGACTATGATATAACTTACAAGAAGGGTAAGGACAATATTATGGTTGATGCTCTATCTCGCACATTTGTAGATCAAGCTTCCCTTTTAGCTATTTATATGCCTATGTTGAATTGGTTAGACACTATACAATAGGGGTATATAAATGAATCCTCATTATCTCAAATCATTTAGTATTTGGCCACTAATCCCTTAGATGTACTACATTATTCATGGGATGGTGCTTCTCTACAATATAAGGGTTGTCTAGTGCTTCCCCAGAACATAAATCTTCAGCAAGATGTATTCTATGAATTCCATGATTCTCCATCTATACGACACTGATATTTTCTCAAAACTTATGAGTGGGAATGATGCAAATTCTTTTGGAAGGGAATGAAAAAGACAATTCAATAGATGGTGGATTAATGTGATATCTACCAATGCAACATGGGTGAAACAACACTCATCCTTGGGTTTCTCAAACCTTTACCCATCCCTACCAAGATTTGGATAGATATTTTTATGGATTTAATTAAGCCCCCCAATAAATTTAGAGGGAAAATGGTGATCTTGGTTTTAGTTGATCGCCTCTCCAAATATAGTCATTTTTGTGCCCTTAGCCATCCCTATACTGCCTTCACAGTCACACAAATTTTCTTGGACTAGATTTTCCATCTTCATGGCATTCCTTCATCCATTGTCTTAAATCATGATGAAACCTTCACCAACCATTTTTGGACAAAAATATTTCAACATATTGGTACCCAACTAAAGATGAGTTCTAGATATCATCCATAAATAAATGGCAAGACTAAAATTAACAACAAATGCTTGGAAACTTTCCTTCATTGCTTACCTTAGAACAAAATTAGTGGGAAAAGTGGCTCCCTCTCTTCAAATGGTGGTACAATACCTCCTACCACACTTTAATGAAAATGACTCCACATGAAGTAGTCTATGGTCAATCACCACTAGTGTTCCTTTTGTACACCACCAATAGTTTATCAGTTCAAGTGACTAACACAATTATCTAAACTTGGGATCAGATCCTTAATACCCTATAATAAAATATTCATATGTCACAAAATAAAATGAAACAACAGGTCTATCAACACCATTCTAAGTGCACTTTTTAATTAGGTGATATGGTTTTTATTCACCTATATCCCTATAATCAATCCTCCCTAAATCTCAAAGAGTGTCATAATATAGCTCCCAAGTTATATGGGCCCTATAAGTTTCTTCAAAATATTGGGTTAGTTGCTTATAAGGTGGAGCTCTCACCTTCTTTTTGAGTCACCCAATATTTCATGTCTCTTGTCTAAAGAAAGTTCTTGGCACAAACATCAGAGTACAAAATATTTTACCTAAACTTGATAATGAAGGATCCAATCTTCTTGAGCCAAAGACAATCTTGGATAAGCACACACACCAACTTTACTCCCACTAATTCACTTAGGCTTTAATTTAGTGGCATAGAATACAACCAAAGGATGCAACATGGGAACCACTATTTTAGATTCAACACCAATTCCTACATCTAAAGCTTTAAGGATAATGTTTTTTCTAAGATGGAGGGGATTTTATGAACATATGATATCTCTTCTCTTTACTTTGTTAGTTTAGTAGTTTCTATAGATGCATATGCTTTTTAAGTCATCCCATGAGCATTTTGTTTTATCCCACATTCATGGGAAGTAGTAGTTACTTAGATTAGAATTCATATATAAGTAAGTGTTGAGGCTAATGAAGGCATCCAAAAATTATTGTATTGATATTAATCAAAGGAGGTTTACCCCTTGAAGTGGTATATGATCAATATAATCTATTCAATGCTTCTACTCATTTTATAATTTTATTATTTTATGTACTTTTATTGAATTATTATAGGAGAATCCTCTCAGGCTGAGACATCTCATAAAAGGGTGAAAATCCAAGTGACAAGTGTATAAGGAGAAAAATGATGAAAAAATTTATAAGTAAAATGTGAATGTTAATAAGGAAAAAGTTTTTATGAAATCAAAAACCCATCTAATAACACCTACACACAATTAGAATGCAAGACTGTCATCTACAGGCATGGTAAGATAAAGTGTAACTATGTGGAAGTGAAGGGTTAGAGTTGAAATAGAGGACATAATACTTGTTCCATTAAATACCTCAATATTCATTGGGTTATTGGGTCATTTATACATCAAAAGGTCTTAATGGACTAAGCAAACTTAGTTGATTACCTACAACCAAGCAGGGAAGGTTATGAGCAAGAAAGTAGAAATGTGGATACCATGAAAATAAGTAAAATAAAAGGATGAATTAAGGTCTCTAAATTTTTATCTTAAGACTTTTAATCTATTATACATGATTTAATTCATTTTTGATAGGTAAAGGAGAGCTTAAAGGCCTGTTAGGCCAAAAACTAATATACACAAGACTATGCTTAAGAGTTGAAGGTAGTTGCATGATTAAAGGTTGGTTAAGGTATAAAATCACCTAAAAGATAAGTAGGGAATATTTAATAATGACATCCAAGGTGATATGAGTCTCAATTGAGGCATGAAGACACCCAAACTAGCCACCTAGGTTACTTTGACCTAATTGCTCATAAACCCTATGTAAGGAGATGAGGGTATACAATGGACAAAGTTGATGGAAGACCTAATCCTAAGGATGTTTTCAAGACTTGAGGGCATATCACATGAGTTTAAATACCATAAATGTTGGGGATCAACCAACAATTTGATTACACTTATGAAAGCAATAAACTGCAGAATTAAATCAGATAGATAAGTAACTAGAATGATAAATAGCAAGAACAAGAGATACAAGAAACCACCCTGAAAACTTGTATTAAACTCTTTACAGAAGGAATACAATTGAAGGAACTTATTTTTTCCACACCTCTCTCAGATTTACAGATCTCTCTCTAGATCTCTATCCCTCAAGAGCTCTCTCTCTCAAGTACAATCAACTCCAACAACCTGGAATGATTCACCTATATAATTCTGTACTGCTCTTTCAACATACCAATACACTATAATAAGATAAGAAGATCTAATTCTACATATAGAATTAGGAGACTTGAGCATGCATTTACAACCAAAAGTTAAGCCTCTTGAACAAGGGCTCTAAAAAGAGTCTTACTAATAATAGAGACGTGAACTTAAGACTAAGACTTAAACTCATCATGCAAACACTAAGTTCTATCCACAAAAATAGCTTTTTGGATGCACAAGTAACCGACGCCAGTTCCTGCCTGTTTGCCTATGACCGACGTCGGCCGATCTCTACCGACGCTAACGTCTCTTCAACTGTACTTGACCAACATCAGTCACTCCTGACCGATGTCGATGATTGTGTAAACCTGTGAACTACCAAATCTGCTCCTTGGTGAAGCTTTTAGGCTCCACACCTTAACAATCTCCCACTTGGAGATAAATAGCTGCACCAGTACCTGTATAGCAACATCTTCTAGCTCTTCCATCTTCAACTCAATCATGAAGACCAACATAAGTTGAATGAAGATTCAACTTCTCTTTTGTAATCAGCTTGGTTAACATATCAACAAGATTCCTATCTGTATGGATCTTCTCTAGCTTCAAATCACCATCCTCTAATACCTATCTTATCAAGTGGTACCTAAGCTGTATGTGTTTTGTTCTTGAATGAAAGGCTGAATTCTTAGCCAAATGAATTGCACTCTGACTATCACTATATAATCTACAACTCTCTCACTCCTTTCCAAGCTCTTCCATGAACCATGTCATCCATATCATCTCTTTGATAGCCTCTGTGGCTGCAATATACTCTGCTTATGTAGTTGACAAGGCAACGACCTTCTGCAACTTTGATATCTAGCTAACCATCGTTCCACCTATAGTGAAAACATATCCTGTGGTGCTCCTCCTACCATCCAAATCACCTACCATATCTAAATCTACATAACCATGTAGAGAAGTATCTGAACCTCCATAGCACAAGTGCCTACTATTGGTTCCTCTCAGATATCCAAGGATCCACTAAACTACTTTCCAATGTTCCTTCCCTGGATTGGCCATATACTTACTTACAACTACCACTGCTTGGGCAATATCCAGTCTAGTACACACCATTGCATACATTAAACTCCCTACTGTGGAAGAATATGGAGCTTTACTCATGTACTCTACCTCATCATGTGAATTAGGACATTGTTCTTTACTCAATTTAAAATGTCTAGCCAAAGGTGTGCTTACCGGTTTAGCATCCTGCATATTGAACCATTTCAACACCTTGTTCACATAATCCTCTTGAGACAAAATCAACCTATGATTTTTCCTGTCTCTCTTAATGCTCATGCCAAGGATTTTATTTACTACTCCCAAATCCTTCATGGCTAATGTTTGAGCTAATTTCACCTTAAGCTCAGAGATATCCTGCATGTGTGATCCTGCAACCAGCATATCATCTACATACAGCAACAGAATAATATATCTACCATTATCCAATCTCTTAAAATACACACAATGGTCAGATTGACACCTACTATAGCCATGCTTAGTCATAAACCTATCAAATCTCAAATACCACTGTCTAGGAGCTTGCTTGAGGCCATACAAGCTTTTCTTCAATCTGTACACTAACTTCTCCTTACCTTTGACCTCAAATCCTTCTGGCTATTCCATGTATATTTCCTCATCCAAATCTCCATGAAAAAACATTGTCTTAACATCAAGCTGCTCAAGATGCAAATCCTCAATAGCAACTAAAGATAGTATAGTCTGTATAAAAGTCATTTTAACAACAGAAGAAAAAATCTCACCAAAATCAATACCTGGCTTTTGTGTAAATCCTTTCACTACCAACCTGGCCTTATATCTCATCTAGCCATTCTCACCTTCTTTCAATCTATAGGTCCATTTGTTCTTCAGTGTCCTCTTACCAGCTGGCAACTCAACCAAATCCCATGTTTGGTTCTCTCTCAAGGACTCCATCTCCTCAACTATGCCATGCTCCCACTGACTCTTGGACTCCACCTATAATGCTTCTTGAAAACTCTCTATTTCTCCACCATCATTTAGCAATGATTAGAATAATGAAGGGAAATATTGAATTGGAGGCTTACTTACCCTTTCTGACCTCCTGATGGGCGTCTGAGACTTGTTCACAACATGCTGTCCACCCAAATTCTCTGACAGTGACCGACCTAGGTCACTTCTAGGCCTGTAACTGGCTGACATCAGTTATTCCTGACCGATGTCAGTGCCTGTCCTACCGATGTCAGTCTCTGTATGACCGACATCGGTTTCTACTCTACCGACATCGGTTCTTGCCCTGCCGATGTTAGTCTCTGTGTTTTCCTACAAGTGATTATTTCTTTTTCCTACAAGCTCATTTTGGACCATCACCTCGTCCAATTCTCCATTGCTCTACCCAGATTGATTCAGCTTCTTTAGCTGATCACTATACATCACTTTTTCATTGAAAACAACATCATGGCTCTTAATTATCTTGTTAGTTCCTAGATTCCAAAATCTAAAACTGAAATCATCTGAGCCATAGCCAATAAATGTGCACCTCATAGACTTAGCATCCAGCTTCTTTCTATTTTCCTTATCAACATGCACAAAGGCCTCACAACCAAAAACTTTGAGAAAAGAGAGATCTAACTTTTTACCTATCCATGCCTCTTCTGGAATTCCACCATCCAGAGCTGTAGAGGGTCCTCTATTAATCAGGTACATTGTAGTGTCAACAGCTTCTGCCCAAAACTCTAAGGGCAAACCAGCATGTAATCTCATACATCTTGCACACTCCATGATTGTTCTATTCATCCTTTCAGCAATTCCATTCTACCGAGGTGTCCTTAGAACCATCCTTTGCCTATGAATTCCATGCATATAACAATACCAGTTGAACTTATAGCTATAGAACTCACCACCATTGTTAGATCTTAGGCACTTCAATCTTTTGACTATTTCATTCTCAACCATAGCTTTCCAAATCTTAAAAGTCTCAAATACATCAAATTTCTTCTTAATACAATAGATCCATACCTTTCTTGTAGCATCATCTATGAATGAAACATAGTACTCTGATCCTCCAATAGAAGCTACCTGAGCCGGTCCCCACACGTCTGTGTGAACAAGCTGCAACTTATGCTTCTTCTTTGTTGACCCAATCTTGAGAAAACTCACTCTCTTCTATTTTTCAAAAACACAGTGCTCACAAAAATCCAGATCTATGCTTTTCAAATCTGAAAGCTTACCTTTAGACTTAAGAATTGACATCCCCTTCTCACTCATGTGGCCAAGCCTTGAGTGCCATAATTTTGCATCCACATCTAAAGTAGATAATACAGAAGGAGAATTGTTAGTAACACAATTACATAAATAGAGAGTACATACTCTCTTACCTTTGGCCATAACAAGTGCACCCTTGGTCACCTTCCAAGATTCTGCTATGAGAGTTACTGTACAACCCTCATCCCCTAACTTTCCTATAGAAATCAAATTCCTCTTCAAGCTAGGAACATGCATAACATCTCTCAACACCCATGTGTTGCCATTTTGCATTTTCAGCTGCACTTTACCTCTGCCAATAATTTTACAAGGCTCATCATCCCCTAGATACACTATTCCAAAATCTCCATGGATATAGTCACTAAAATATTCTCTATTAGGGGTAGCATGAAAAGATGCACCAAAATCTAAAACCCAAGATTTTATATTATTATGCAAAGAGAACATTAAAGCATCTTGTGCAATACCTACAACCTTTGCTTCTTCTTTTCCTTCATGTTGATTGTCCTCCTTAGGCTTTGACTAGCAATCTCTGCTTATGTGCCCCATCTTTCAACAATTCCAGCATTGTGGCTTCTTGCCATTTCTAGATTTGGATCTACCTCTCACCTTAGACTTAGATCTTGATCTCCCTTTCTTGCTCTTCTCTTTTTGCCTTCTCCTGCTCTCAAAACTTAAAGCATTCCCTGATGTTTCCTCTATGCTTTTCCTATGAATTTCCTCATTCAAGATAACACTAACAACATCCTCTACTTTTAAAATATTTGAAGCAGATGCAGTATTACTAACTGTCATTACTAAGCTATGCCAACTTTCAGGCAAAGAACAAAATATTAAAAGAGCTTTAATTTCATTACCAAATACAATAGTGACTAAACTTAATTGATTTACAATTCCATGGAAATCATTCAGGTGATTAGATACAGATCCACCTTCCTACATACGCAAATTAAATAACTGCTTCATAAGATATACCTTATTAGAAGCTGAGGGTTTTTCATACAAATTTGCTAAAGTAGTCATCAACTCTACCATTATTTTTGCCTGTGATAAATTAGATATCACAGTAGATGCTAGACTCAGTCTTATAGACCCCAGAGCAATTCTATCAAGAACTTCCCATTCTTCATCATCCATGTCTGTGGGCTTCTTTGCAATCCCACCTAACGGTAAGTATAGATCTTTCTGATACAGATAGTCCTCTATCTGCATTCTTCAATGTTGATAATTTTTGCCATTGAACTTCTCCATTCTTAGTTTACTTTCTTCTACCATTGCTTCTCCCACTCAAACAAAAATCCCTACAAAAACCCCAGTAACCTATAATCAATACACACTACACAGATCTGAATCACCTGTTAGTGAACCTGAGCTTTGATACCACTGATGGATATCAAGCTCTGAACCTACAACGAAGGCTCTAATACCACTTGTTGGGGATCAACCAACAATTTGATTACACTTATGAAAGTAATAAACCACAGAATTAAATCAGATAGATAAGTAACTAGAATGATAAATAGCAAGAACAAGAGATACAAGAAACCACCCTGGAAACTTGTATTAAACTCTTTATAGAAGGAATACAATTGAAGGAACTTCTTTCTTCCACACCTCTCTCAGATGTATAGATCTCTCTCTAGATTCCTATCCCTCAAGAGCTCTCTCTCTCAAGTACAATGAACTCCAACAACCTGGAATGATTCACCTATATAATTCTATACTATTCTTTCAACATACCAATACACTACAATAAGCTAAGAAGA
The DNA here is from genome assembly GCA_037957365.1 of Torreya grandis. Classification (NCBI taxonomy): domain Eukaryota; kingdom Viridiplantae; phylum Streptophyta; class Pinopsida; order Cupressales; family Taxaceae; genus Torreya; species Torreya grandis. The sequence goes on from JARHVA010002785.1 coordinate 747,671, forward strand.
TCTAATTCTACATATAGAATTAGGAGACTTGAGCATGCATTTACAACCAATAGTTAAGCCTCTTGAACAAGGGATCTAAAAATAGTCTTACTAATAATAGAGACACAAACTTAAGACTAAGACTTAAACTCATCATGCAAACACTCAGTTCTGTCCATGAAAATAGCTTTCTGGATGCACAGGTAATCGATGCCGATTCTTGCCTGCTTGCTTATGACCGACGTCGACCAATCCCTGCCGATGCCGGCGTCTCTTCAACTACACCTGACCGACGTCGGTCACTCCTGACCGACGTCGATCGCTCCTGACCGACATCGGTGACTGTGTAAACTTGTGAAGCTTTTAGGCTCCACACCTTAACAATCAACAGTGAAAATGAAGAAAGGAAACCACTCAGACTTAATAGTGAGTAGTGACACTTGAGGTAGACCGTGAGAAAGAGATTGAGATGGTGATGAGGTAGTTGAAGGTAAGAAAGAGGATGAAAATAAGTAGAAGAGTATGCCATAAGGTTTATTAAACCTAAATACCTATAGGAGACTCAAAGCTATATGACTTAGTTTAGACTTATTAAGCCTAAAGGCATGATGAATCCTCAAGACCCATATTCACTTGAGGGGTAGATCTAAACTTCTAGGTAGACTCAAGGTAATTTATAAGTGTATAGAGATGTTTCAAACTATAAAATAAGTGTTTTAAGTAGGGTAATGTAAAGGAATGGTCTAATTTAATCTTAACACATTCTCGAGCTCTATTGCATTAAGCACACATGTCAAGTTGTGCCTTTCAACACTCATATATCTCATCATAGAGGGACTCATAAACAAGGCTCTTAGAGTAATTTGGGCACCCATATGGACTTAAGATCCATGAATGAGAGAGTGGGATTCAAGACCCAAACTCTATAAATAAATATTAACACCATAATCTACATAAACTACCTGGTAAGGATCTCAAAGTACACCATCATTTATTCATATATCCACATAAATTTTTCATGGGACCCAAGGATACTCATGAGATTTAAAGGGTTCTATGAGATAAATTTCCATGGCAATAAGTTTTGGTTTATAGGTCCACACTCTATGAACCATTATTAAGATGGTAGACCTCTAAAACCCTTCTTAAATCCTAACATAGACCTGATAGGATAAAAATCAATATATTTTCACTCAAATAACCTAGGTTGACTTGGAAAACACATGAAGCACAAAATAAACTTAGAGAAGACCTCAACTATAGTATTGGTTTATACATGCATTGTAAAAACTTGTCAAAAACTTTATTTTGTAAATTTTTATGATAATTTCAAGGTGTAGAGCTATATTAAGAGTTAAAAACCATTATATGGGGTAGTGTGAGATTTTTTACATCTTCTCAACCTAAAAAATACTCATAACTCTCCCCAAAATCTTTCTTATAGGTCTGCACCAAACGGCCAGTCCAAAAACAATCACAAAAGGGAGACCTAGTCACCTAAAGAGAGTAGAGTTATAGGTGTGAGCTACTTAAAAATCACATGTCATGGTATAAAACATTTTTTAGACCTAAAACACACATGTTAACTATTATTAATGCCTTATGTAGGTTTTTATGGCCATCTAAACAAGTAGAACTCAAAAACTAAGCCTAATTATTTAATAGACCTACTTGGTAATTAAATAAGGAGGACTAATGGCACAAAGGGGATAATAGGAGGGTCAATTCAGGGTCATTAAACCCTTTTAACTAATGTATAATGGTGATAAAACACTAATTATATCCATTATTAAGGAATAGGGTAGCTACCAAGCCTAGTCAAAATGCACAGAGGAAACATAGGTTGCTAAATGCTTCATGGGGAACTTAAATTCGCTACTTTAATGTTTTAAATATCAATAGAGAGATGATTGACCAGATTGGGAAATTACCATGATTTGAAATAGGTCAACTAAGGCTAAATTAACCTTGACGACTCCATCTCAACACCCAACAACTCATTGAAGAACATCAAATGGCCCAAGGAAATGCATGAAAGGAGTATGTGGACTGTTATGTTTTTTGTGACTATTATGGAGTAAATGATAATCATTATGATCCCATCATGATTTATCCATACCATATTTCCCTCCCTTTCTTGGCTATTGTTCTATATATTCAAGCCTTAATCACATTTTACATATCCCTCACCTTGGTATGAGGAAACTCTACCTAGATTTATATATTGTAGACCTCTTAGCTAATACAATGACTAATTCAACTTCTTTCATATTGATCTAGTGTGTTTATTTTAGTTTAACTTGCATAAGTGTTATATTTATCTCCCTTTTCATGCCTTTGCTTTACCTAGATGTTAATAAATATTCTATGTAGGTCATATAACATGCAAAAGTATTGATGATAGATCTTGGAGTGGAACTTGATTGTTAAATGTCTTGAACTGGACCTCCCTTTCATTTCTCTCATGTTATAACACCCTTTCATAGCCCATATGTGAAACATTATTTCATAAGAACTTTTGGAGATAGCAGTTCATTTGTTTGTATAGTTTATTAATGTTATTTAAGGTTGAATTGACTGCATAGTCCTATTGGTGCAACACCATCCTTCAATTAGATTGCCTTTTATGTATTCTTTATATCCCTTTTAACTCCAAAAATCCACAGATATTAGTGATTTTAAGCCATAACAAATGCACCACAGGAGATATCCCCATAAACTAGAGGTTTAGCCTAGCCATAGGTCACCCAGAGCCTTGGGTTATTCCTATAGTACCCCAAACTTGGAGGTAGGCCTGAAAAACCTCCTCCTAGGGTGTAGTTTGGAGTGTTAACACTTAACTTATTCAACAATACACAATAACCTCTTGAAAAACACCATTGGCTAAGGGAGAGGTTGAGGCTTAATGGGTTCATCTTCAATATAAGTATTCCTAACTCTTACTCTTCTATTTTAGTAGATATATTTTCATAAATAATGTCTAATGAATGTATTTTATCTACATGCTTAGGATTACCTCTACATTAACTTGAGTATATTTTTACTTTGCATGCTTAATATTTATGTTTATCCCCCATTTTTTCCATAATATTTAGTGATCACTAGATTATATTTAATTTTTTATAGCATTATAGACGTATATAAGGTTATTTTTTGGTGTTTCTTGATTACAGGCTTTGGAACGCCTTCTAGCCATATTATATGATAAAAGATCCCATAGGTAGGTTTAGAAGATCCATATTGTTCATGACCTTGATTATAAAAGTATTGCTAATAGTATAGTTAGTTACTTTATCTTCTCTAAGTTAGGATAGATTTGTAGATAAACTCCACTTTTGTTTGCATACATATTGTATAAAAATCTCAACGATCTCATAGCAGTCCACCAATACATGAATTGGTTATTCTATTTATGTTCATTATTACTAGTTGATAATAACCTTCACTGGTTGAAATTGACTCACTCCTAGAAATGTATATTTTATAAATTTAAACCCATACTTAGGGTAAGCCCATTAGCCTAATTTGTCATTGCATAAATGATTATTCAAATGGATCCATATATAAAAAATCTAGGTATCATTTAAAAGGATTTGTCACTTATTTTTTATACATCTATACATTATTTCACTTAAATAAAATATGCATTAGTCTTTCCAATTGTTGAACCTATCACTATAAGTAGTCATAACTCAAGTCTAAATCACTCACAATCTAATTCAAAGGAAGAATTTTCAAGTAGTAAAGCCAATCATTAGCTACATAAACATATTGAAGGAACACATTTGCATAATCAAACTAGGTGGGAGAAAAATTTGTTGCTTAATTTCTCTATTTGGAGTATTGGATATGTAGATGGTAACCAATCATTAGCCAGGGGTAGGGTTAACTCATACCATTACACTTCTTGCATTTTTGTAGGTTTCTAGCCATTAAAAAAGCATATATGGTTTGAATATAAAAGAGGTTGATTTATATATTTGTGCACATCATTAGGGTTTGAGCTCAAAAAAATAAATAAATAAAAGATAATCATAATTGAACATATAGTAACTATGTTTCATATCACACATGTTAGTATAGCAATAGATCAATATTAACTGATAATACTAACTCAATCCTATGGAACCAACTCAAAACATGTAGTATATTAGTTCTTTAACTGAGTGGACAATAAACATGTTTATACATATGTTTATATCTATTATACCTATATTAAAATTTATACCTATTAGTTTTTATACCTATATACAATCATATGTATGTTTCAACACTATACATTATAATTTAAACTACATTTCAAAGTTATATATTATCTATATCAATCTCACCAATCAATCCAAATTATGGTAAGACATATTGTTAAACCATTATTATCCAATCCTTTCAATCTATCACTTCTACATCAAATATTCATACCACTACAATTTGTACCATTCCCATGCTTGCACCTTTAGTGACCTATGTGACATCCACCAAAAATGTTGGGGAAACAAAAATAATTCAATATATTTTTATACCTATTCCTATGTAGGTATCTTTCACCCCATCTATTATGGCTACACACATTCCATTTCCAACCTCACCTAATGCATGTTCCATTGATAAAGTTATTACAAATCTATACACCAAGGTGTTATGGTTAGAGAAAATTTCATCTAAAGTTAGTCATGCCATGGATTCACATGCCTTTATCCATATCTCATTATATCCTAAGATATAATTCTACCCTTTACCTATAGGTTTCATGTATCCCAATTTCCCATTATACGAAGGTAAATGTGATCTAGAGGAACATCTTAAATCATTCCATGTAGCTTGATTAGACTATGCATACAAATAAAAGATATTAACCATGTTATTTCTAAAGAGTCTTAAATACTATGCATTAATATGGTTTTATGATCTTCATATTGAATCTATATCAGCATTCAAACCTTTGGTCCATCGATTTATAATGAATTTTGCCTTCAAGATCAATGATAATTTACGCTATGCACAAATTTCTAAGCTAAAACAAGGATCTAATAAACTAATTGGTGACTATATGATTTAATATAATATGATTGTAGCCAATATGACCAATGTTATGGTTGATAATGAACTAAAAAATAAATTCAATTTTTTTGTATCACCACTCCATGAATCAATCATATTCAAGTTGATGAGTTATGCCATATATTGATTTATAGAGAAGTCAAAATAACTTATTTGAAAAAAATTAAGTATACATCAACTCATATGAATATCTAAATAATTAAGTTTCAAAGCAAACAAAAATATAAGGTAAAACAAAGTTATGACAAGAATGAGTTGAATAATTATTATCACTCAAACCATGTAGCCATCAAATTAGAATAATGGTTTAGTGAGATAATGGGATCATCCCCCAAGGTGTGGGGATCTTTTTCTCCTTGGGAAAAACCTATGAAGAAACATAACTTCCTTCTAATCTGAATGCATATAATTTAGGATCAACATATATCCCTAAAAGAATTGAAATTAAATCTACTACTAATCCTAAATTTAAAACTTACTGAGGGGAAAAGGGAGAAAGGTGGGGTTGCTAAAATTTAAAAGTTGATGCGCCATGACTAGAAAGATAACCTCTATAGGATTTGAAGAATATATTACAACTGTATAAAATGAGAAAATTACAATCTCAAACATATAAATTACACTTACATAGTGATTTATATGAAGGTGAAAGAATACTAAAAAACTAAGAAGGATGAAAAATGATCCATAGATAGTGCCTATATAGACCTAAACATGCATAACATATGACCTATAAAAGAGAGTCAAGTTTTGCACATAGGTGCTAAGAGATGGACAATAATGAAAGGGGCAAGAATTACTCATAGGAAAATATCAACAAACTAAAAATACATAGAATATAAGAATCATGAAGAAAGGTAAACTCAATTCCCATTAGTTATAAGTCTTAAGTGGTAAAGGAATCATGGGGGGGAAATTTTGGCAGCATTATGGTGCCTAGAAATGTCACCATTTTAAATGTAAGACCCAAGATTTTATAAACAATGGCAAGCCGATGGGTCATTGATTACAATAAAAAATATAGATAAGAAAATTTAATGAACATCAGAATTCATGACATACAATATTTATGTAAATCATATAAAGATAACCAAAGTTAATTAGGATACTAATTGTGTCTTTAGAGAATGGTAATAATTACCTCTAATTTTATTCTATCAGCTCATTACACTCTCTCATTGGTTGTGAAACAACCAATATTTAATCACTCAATGGACATAGCTTAAATTTAAAGCTTATATGAGTATGATTATAATTTTAGATATTTTGTAATTAATTTATTTGAAATATTTTTCTTGATTCTACCACTTTTTTCACTTCTATCTGTATTCATCAATGTGTGATTTAGGTAGTTTAGTTCTTAGCATCTACTTGCTTTAAATATTGACACATTTTCTTTGCCATTTCTGATGACACTTGGGGAATGTCCTTAGATAGGTGTCATATATTGTATAAATACTATCTTAGATTCTAATTGTTTATCTATATCCCTTAAATGACTCAAGTTTGATATTTACTATTATGTGTTGAGTTTAATCATTGCAAGATAGCATTTCCTTTGATGATACCAATCTAGTAAGGTAGGTCATATTCATGATAGGAATATGCCTATTAACCTTGATCTATTATGTTTTTTATGTCCCTAAGGCACATGAAAATCATTCAATATTTTTGTATCAGTCCATCTCACTCATCTTTCATCCTTTGTGGTTTTTTTAATCCTCTTGATTCACAAAATCTTTGACTCCTTCATTCTGGAGACCCATTTCTTTGGATCTTGTGTTGTCACAATGTTTGTTCGAGCCTTGAACTTTGTGACTTCTAATTTTTTAGCCTTCTTGATAAAATAAAGACATAATTCCCAAGAAATTTCTCCCTCTTATTCTTTTCAACTTTTTCTTTGGATCTCTATGGTCAATTTTTCTTTGAATACCTAAGCCTTCAAATTTTATGTTATCATACTTTTTTCATTGCCTTAGTCTTCAAAAGATTTATTCTCATAAATGTTTGAACTAGCTTTCACAACATGTTTTTGAAGGGTGAAAGACTTAGATGGTTTTTTCCAAATATTTAGGCTTTCCTCCTCTTTGCAAATTCTACTATTTCAACTTTTTTTTAATTAATTGTAAATAATTTTCTTTAAGACCTGAATACTTAATCAATTCTTGCAAAGTCTTTGAAACTTTTGTTTACAAATTTTGTTAGGATTTTTTATTTTTATTTTTTTTCAAAACTTTTATTGAGTCATTATTCTCTATTCGAGGTATTATTTACATGCCTTACCCAAGCCCTCTTTTGGTTCCAAGGGGCTATGCAGGATAGTGTTGATTTGGATATCAAACTACTCTTTACCTGTTTCAACCTTCTTTATGTTTTTGCTTTATTTCTTAAGAGCATATGGTTGGATTATATTATCAAACTCTTGGACTATTCCAAATTACTCATTTCATATCTTGTCAATATTTTATTCTAGACTCAAGATACCTATTAAGAAAGGATATTCATCCTAAATGCAATGCATATTTAAAGTTTCACTCTTTACATAGTCCTCAAAACCAAACTCATAACAGCCTAAGCCTATTCCTCAAATAAATAATCAAGAGTCTATTTAGTGGGAGAATCTCATTATGATGATATTTTATTCTTGTGATTGTTCTTGAGTTTATAGATGGATATTGAGTTGATCAGGCTTTGTTCTTAAAGCATGTACTCCTACTGAAAATTTTGTTCACCTTTAAGGTCCTTCAACAAAAAAGGTGGTAGTTCATCAAACATGTTGGTAGTTCTAATCTCTATCTCCTCTTTGAATCCTTTTTTAGAGTAAGAGGATATACACTTACATCTTACTCAATGGATAAGGAGAGTTCCCAAATCATCTTAGAAGTTTTAAAAACATCTTCATGAGTAAACTCTAACCTTTCATCCTTAGGGACCACTTCTTCCTCATTGAGATCAAATCCATGCCAACTAGATTGGTTTTCTTCCTCTTCCATGTTGAATGGAAACACATTTTCCCAAGATATTACCATATCATCAATCCCTTGAATGCAATATTGACTAGAGAATATTGGCCTCTTGCCATTAATAATACCTTCTTCCTCTCTATCCCTATGCATTTGTTTATTATTTTGCTACTCCAACTAATCATACTCATAATCTTCTAGTAGCATGTCTAATTTTTTTGGTTTAGTGGCACAAAGAGGTCTACCAATAATTATTTCCTCCTAATATTCACTTGAAATATCCTTCTCTTCACTTAAATGGTCTTCATTTTCTCTCCATACAATGGGTCCTCCTTTAAAAAGGGAGATGGTGGTAGGGTAAGAGGGTTCAACTGATGAAGTAAGATGATCATGCTCATTGATAAGCTAAATATGAGGCATTATGATCTTCTCTCATTCATTAATTTGTTTTAGGTTTGAGGAGGCACTCCTAAAATTATTAATTTTACTTGGTTTAGCTTCTAAAACCTTTCTATGTTCTTGATTAGGAGTAGCCTTAACAAATTTTGTCATCTTAACATTAGGATGCCTAATCTAGGAAGGATAAGATTAAGGATCCTGAGGAAGAATAGTATTTTGAGAGAATTGATATTGAGGAATAAAATACTTATTTTACATATTTTTAAGCTCTCTCAAATAATGGGGACTTTTGAAACTTAGGATTCTAAAACTAAGAGGCTTACTTTAAAGATCAGAGGGTTTAGCTTTCTTGAATATTTGGATCTTTAATGTAGATGCATCCTTGGGATCTTGGGGTCTACTTCTTGAAGAATAAGTACATACCAATAGATTCACTATGTGGTTATATTTATTCAAAAGAAGGAAAATATCAATAACCTCACCTAAATCTTGATCCTTGATAATATTTAAGCACTTGAACTACTAAAACTAGTATATTTGATACTTGGAGTCATAGTGATATGGAAGAAATTACCCTTGAATGGTAAGATAAATTGAATAACATACCAAAATTATTCAATAGATCATCTAAGGATCATCAAACATGTCCCATTGAATAATGGTGTGGTGAGATAATGGGATCATCCCCAAAGGTTTAGGACTCTTGTTCTCCTTGTGACAAACCTATGAAGACCTAAATATGAATGCATTTGATTTAAGATCAACATGTAGACCTAAAAGAGATGAAATGAAATATACTACTCCTAATCTAAAACTCATTGAGGGGAAATGGATAAAAAGGGGTTTCAAAAATGTTAAAGGTGATACGCCAAGACTAAAAACACATCTATAGTATTATAATAACACACTACAACTACAAAAAATGAGAAAACATTACATAATCTCTAACATAGATGATGTACTTGCATAAGTGATTCATATGAAGGTGCATGACATAATACAACACTAAGAGGGAAAATACATAATCCACATATAGTTCATGTATAGACCTAAATGTGCAAAAAATATGATCTACAAGAGAGAGCCAAATTTTTCACAAAGGTGTTGATGGATGAATAGAAATGATAGGGGAGATAATTACCCACATAAATACATATAGAATGTAAGAATAATGAAGAAGGAAAAATCAATTCTCATTAGTTACAAGGCTCAAGAGGTAAAGGGATCATGAAAGGAAAACCTTTATAGAATTATGATGCCTAGAAAATTTGACCATTTTAAAATGTAAAACTCATGATTTTATAGGCAATGGGAAGCCCATGGGTCATTGATTACAACCAGAAATATAGTTGAGAAATTTTAATTAATATCAAATTTTGAGATAATATTTTTTAAAATCAGATTGAGATAGCCAAAGTTAATTGGGACCCTAATTGCATCCTTTAATCATGGTAATGATTGCCTCATATTTGAATTTGCCATCTCAGCCCACTCTCTCATTAGTTGTGCAACAACTAATATTTAATCATTCAAGAACCATAAATCATATTGAAATCTTATCTACATAGGAATGTAACTATAGATATTTTAAAATTACTTGCTTTGGAATATATTTTTTGATTTCACCTCTTCTATCACTGCTTCCAACCATATTCATCAAAGCATGCTTTGGGTAGTTTAACTCTCACCATCTATTTGCTTTAAAGTTTGATACATCTTATTTGTTTATTTTGATCTGATGTATTTTTTATGTCCTTAGGGCACATGGCAATCAATTAGGATTTTTGTATCTATGCATCTCACTCAGCTTTCTACCTTCATGACTTTTTATATCCTCACACTTCACAAAATATCTGACTCCTTCATTTTAAACACCCAATTCATTCGATCTTGTGTTGTAATTTTTGTTTGCGCCTTGACCTTCATGAATTATCCTTTCTGAGCCTTTGCACAAAAAACATGACTCAATTCTCATGAAATTACTCTATCTTCTTCACAAATTTTCATTTGGACCTTCATGCTCATAAAATTTCTAAAGACCCATGCCTTCAAATTATTTTTTGTCATGCCTTTAGTCTTTAGAATATTTGTTCTAGCAAAAGTTCCAACTAGCCTAAGCAACATTTTTTTCAAAGGTTGAAAGACTTAGATAGTTTCTATGAAATATTCAAACTTTCCTCCTCTTTACAACTTTTGTTGTCGCAACTTATGTTTTGACTAATCAGAAACAATTTTCTCAAAGACCTTACTACTTATCTTATTATTGAAAAGTCTTTGAAACTTTTGTTCATAAATTTTGTTTGAAACACTTATCTAGGCATTGGTCTTTAGAAAATTTATTTTCAACAAAAATTATGACAAGTTTTTGAATAATTTTTCCAAAGACCAAAACTTTGAACAATTTTCATGAAGTCTTCACAACTTTTATTCAGATCAAAAGTTTGGATTAGTCTTTTACCAAAAAGTGTAAAGGCCAAATTTTTGAGAATTCACTAAGTTTTTTTATTTCTAATTCATTCACATTGAAACATGTGAAGAATAAAATCTTAAAACATGAAATATTGATTCCCTTTTGGCCTTATCCCCTTCACTGAACTTCAATTGAAATTGAAACTATGAACTAAATTCAGACATTGTTAATCCATGGTAACCAAAAAATTGTCAATAAGAATATAATCAAATTTAGTGTCATAACCTAAAAAATAATTAAAACTAATAGCTCCATTAAAGAGGTAGTTTTTTATGATTTCCACCACCTGCTCATATGATTCTAAAATAGTTTATGAAATGTAACCTTATCATATTCCTTCATAATAAATATATTGATTGCATTATGTGGGACCTTATAGATGAAAAAAGTATATATTTAGGAATTCCTATAGAATAATATGAACCACAACACAATGATAATAAAAATATTATTAATTATAACAATCCATTTCTTAAAAATGAGTCATTAAATACTATAAATAATTCAAAGTTACATTATATATATACCATGCATCATCTGCTAATGACATATGATCATACACTATATAATATCATTGGCAAAATCAATGATATTCCACCTTAGTGGCATGTGATTAAATTTGAATACAATTATATATTTTCTAATGATTTATATTTTCATTAATTATTCATACAAACCTACATTTAGGAAAAACTTATATACAATGTTATTATTGACATTGGCTAAAGTGAGATTTTTTACATGAAGGAACTTCTCCAATACCTTGGATATACATGAAAATATTTAGAAGTTAAAATGAAATCACTTTAATTATTATATGGATAGAGACATAATATATTAGGACACATAGTACAACATATTCAAGAGGGATTAAATATGTTATCCACATTTTCCCTAGTAGTATGAGTAATGGGGCCCTCATAATGCTATTAGGATGCCCATGGATGTAAAGACTTTGTCAAATTCCATCCATAGTACACCAATGCCTAAAATACATATATTTCAATAAATTGGTTATAGTTTTAGGATATGATACGAGTATCCCCTATAGTCAATATATCCTCTTCAACCCCCACCACCACCAAAACTGATTGATGAAAATATATAGATATGGATGACACATAAATTTAAGATTAATATTCAGAGATGGTTGACATATATATCGATGATCAACATAAATATTCAATTATTAAACATATACGTGAGTCATTAATAATCTAACTATTCCATATTGAGTACATCAACGAGTTATTATGAAACCATACATGGAATGATATTTTAAACATATACTCACTTATCACCATGGATATTTTATCATGTTTCAAAGTGAAAAAAGGTATAAATACACTCTCCTAATACATAGTGGATACCATATATTACTCATCCTTCTATATACATACACAATACCACAAGTTTCATGACTGTTGAGCATGATAGACATGGCATACCATGTGACTCCATATTAGATTCTTACCTAGCCCTAGTTGATACATCCCATCTAGAAAAGGCATACCTCCATCACCAATACATGAAATTACCATGGATCTCCCTTGAGTGAATAATTACTTAGTTTTCCAAGATTAACATATTCTAAAAGTAAAAAAAAAATCATAAAATAAAAAAGCATTATAATATTCAAAAAAATAAAAATTAGGACCTAAACATGACATGATGGCTAGTTTACATTTTTATGTATTTTATTTATGACATGTCTTGAATATGGCATATTATTTATAAAAACATGTATTTCATGATATATAAGTGTTATGTTGGACATACAAATTATACATGGACATACAAATGTTGGTTTTTCAATTTACCCAATGTCTACACTAGGGGGTTCTTGTTCCTTAGGTTTATATTGGCCAAAATTAGCCTACATATAAAATTTTTTCCTATATGGATCAGGCCACTCTCTTTGACTATTTAGTAGCCTTATAACCCCATGATTAGTCTCTTTCAAGTCTTGGTTTGATGATACAATGTAGTATCTGGGAAGGTTCTGATATGTTGTGAGGAGTTGAGCAGAGTCCTTATGTAGTGGATGATCCAATGGTGGAAGAGAAGACAAACCTCATGACCCTACCCCATTTCCCTTGTAATCTTTTGAATTACTTTCATCAAGTTTTATGTGGATTTTGGAAATTTTGAGGAAAAGTCCTAGAAATGGGTCTTAGACTATAAGTAAAGGATTCAATAGGTTTGCAATGTGTTTGAGCATTCAAGGGCATGATGGAGGTTTTCGAAAAGTAACATATATTCTAATGGGTTCACAATGTGGTCTATAAAAGCTATTATGCCTAAAATAGCCTCAAAAGTGCATTAGATGACTTAAGGGTCCTCAAAATAGAAGTTTCAAGTGAAAAAGTAAAATTTTTAGGAAGTCAAATTGGTTTTGACTTCTTCCCACCTCCTTATGGAATTTTTCTTCTATTTTTACATTTTTAAGGACATTTCAAGTCATTTAGAGTGGAGAAGAGGAGTTTTGTAGGAAAAGGATGCAGTTTGGAGCCTTTTAGAACTTTGCCTGAATAAGTTTGTTACGGTTTACTTAATTTAGGGGCTCATATATCATATTAAGGAATAAATTTTGTCCCTAATATCCTATCATAGGCCTCTAAAATCAAATTCAATCACAATAAGTAATAGAGGTAAGGAAAACCTATTAGCTACAAAGTAGGCATGAAATAGGTTTTTTACCATTAATGAAGATCTAGATATTTTAAAAGGTTTCTAAAAGGAATAAAAGTTCATTTATAGCATAAAAAATCTTTCTAAAGTTTTGGATTGCATATGTAGGTTTATGGTTCTTCACGGTAAGGTAAAACCATTTTGGGTAGTCTTGGATAGCTCTAAGAGAGCCTCAGGTTTTCACTCATTATGGTAGAGAGAGAGAGAGAGAGAGAGAGAGAGAGAGAGAGAGAGAGAGAGAGAGAGAGAGAGAGAGAGAGAGAGAGAGAGAGAGAGAGAGAGTTGGGTTAGAATATTTTTTATATTAATAGGGAACCTAATGGCCTTCCACTTTGTGGAATTTTTGGTCTAGTTCATCTCCCCATATTTATGAACAATTACTAATAGTGCATGGGTGTCTAAATAGCCTACTTATCCAAACAAGGTCCATGTTTTATTTTTTTGCTTCACTTCAAAATTAAATGAGGAATAATGGTTTTATGGGAGTTATTTTAGGGTAAAATAGGACATGTTATATTTGGTAGTATGATCTAATTGCTCTTAGGAAGGTACCTATGACATAAAACATGTTTTCCTTGTTATCCTTGTCAATGGTCCATTTGATCATTTTTAGAGAAAAACTTGGGTTAGAAGGCTAATGAAAATTCCACCTCATTATGCCACATAAAATTAATAAAGTGATCATTTCTCATCAAATCCTTGATAGTTAAAATTAAGACCAGTCTTGTATGTTAAAATACCATCTACAATAGTCTTTTTCCTACCTCAGAGTGAAAGGAGGTAATGAGTAGTTTTAATAGGTTCATTTGAGTGGAATTCATGAGCATAAAGTGATGAGGGAATCATTCTTTTTAAAATTTAAAATTAATATAGATAAATACAATCATACAAATCTTTCTTTGATCAAGAAACAACTTGTAAAATCTTTCATTAGCATATATTAAGGTTTCAGGTGCCCTAGAGGAGACTAACCATATTAGAATGAAGATGTTGAAGCTTGTTTGAAGACCTTAATGGTGGAAAAGATTAGTTTTCAAAATATAATAAGGTATAAGAACCAATTATAGACCCATATTATATGTGCATTGTCCATATCTCATCCTCACAACCTTGTGTATTGCAATTGCACCTATAAGAGGCTTTCACGGAGACCTCAAGGTGATCATGCAAGAGTTTGAGCATGTTGGAGACCATTCTTAAAAGTTTGAAAATGTTAAAGAGTTCATAGTAATCAATGGTAAATCCATGGAATTTCAATAAAATTTGAATAACCGTGTTCATATATGGATAGGGAGTTTAAGGACTTGTTATCTTAAAAGCTACAAAATAGAACCATGTTCACTTTTGGTGTTGTTATTTAATGGGTTGTCATAAAGTATAGATAAGTTTGAGGATCTTATCATGTAGAACAAGAATAGGAGTGAGATTTTTCAAAAGAGAGTGGGTGTTTTATCCCAAGAGTTAATGTAAAGGTCTCTATCCGAGATGTTCTTACACTGCACTTTTTTAGTGTTTTCTATGGTATATTGAATCCCAAATGATTTTATTGTCTAAGGTGGCATAACAAGAGCATAAATTCATGGTGAGAAATAATTTTAGGTGAGGAAGACATTTATGTTTATTATAACATAAAAAGTCTTGGAAGGTATAATGGGTTCACTAGGATTGTTTTGTGACCTTTTTCAAGGTCATTTATACTTTAGTCCATACAGTTAGCTTCCTACAAATCTCCATATATAGCCATGGTTTGAGAAGGAAGGAAAGGGGATACTTCCTTTGAGGGTTTTGGTTTGATTAGATATTATTAATATCATAATCATATTTATAATAAATAAGGTAACTGGTTTTACTATTGAAAAATCTACCTTAATACACCCACCTACAAGCTCTTTTCAAATAGTGACCTATATTTAGCTTGGCACTTAATGAGTGACCAATCTTCAAAACTCAGAGCTAGTCTTGAGTTTCATGAGTGTATTATGAAGAAGAGAGTAGTATATTATTATCCAAGTGGGTTTCCATAACCTTAGGAGAATATTCATAAGTGAAAGTCACATATTTTGACATATGGAAACCTACAGGCCTATTAAACTCACAGCTCCACCTAAATAAAATTTTAGTGCTTGGTGTAAGCCAAGTATGCAAAGTGATTAATCCAAGAAATTTGACTAAATAGAGAGAATTGAGAGGCTAATCTGAATTAATTTAAAGGTATAAGACACTAACAAATGACTAATATGGTAGAGGTTACTTTCATTAGACCTAACTTGAGGTGATAATCTAATTATAGGCTAATTTGAAGGAAAATTGAGAGGTTAGAGGCCCTAAAGAAGTGATAAAACCTTCTCCTTTAACAAAAAGGGTCCTCATGACCTAGGTAAAATATTTAAGGCATTAAATTTACCAATACAATATGGCAAACATACTATAGAGTAAAAAATTACTCTATGTTTCATTATGATTTTTAGTTGCACGCTACAAAATTTTGTTCCCGCATACTTTGGTCCGAGACGATGAAATTTTAAAATAGAGCACTAGCTCTAATTTCCTTTTGATTCATTTTTGTCTAAGTGTCAAAGTCAGGCAGAAGCTACCAAGTGTCATTAGTTGAGGCACCTTTCATTTTTCTATAAGTTGGTCAGGACGTGCCATGTATCCCACAGTAACTCAGCATAACACGACAAGTGTTAGCATCCGCATTTCATTTCGGTGTTCACATTTTAAATATCTTTTGAGCAGAAAGTTTCAACAAGCTAAGAGTTAGGATCAGGCAGAGGGCACCAAGTGGAAATCATGGAAGGTTTCAATTTGCTTTTCTAAAAGTGACGAAAGATGCCACGTATCCCAGCTGAAGAGGGCAAAAGCCACCACGTATCGAGATCTAAATTATCTTCATTTTTTTCATCGATATAGCAAAGATTGTGGTGTGTCTCAGGTTTTGTTTTTAAAGCAAGCAGAAGCTACCAAGTGTCACTGTCTATGTAAATATGAAATGAGGCCCAATTGTTTCTATAATATAAACAAAGTGATGCGAAAAGGAGCACATGTCACCTTCCATATGTTTCTCAAAAGGTGGCTAAAAGTTGTGGATATTGCCATGTGTCCTTTATTGAGGCAAGCAGAGATCGCCACCTATCCCTATGCTCTTTTTAAAGTTGCTTAGGTAAGAAATGCTATGGATCTATTTTTTGTTAAGCTGCTAAAGTTTTAAAGAAGTGGATTGTGATAGGTGTCAAAGGTAGAACGTTCCTGAGCAAAGATATAGTAAGAATATAAGGTAAAGCAAAGAGTGCCATGTGTCCTCGATAAGTGCTATGGAATATGCCAAGTGTCATTTTTTGGTGTCTCCTAAGTAATAATAAGGTTTTAAAGGAATTGGCTAAGTGTCTTCTTTTGTTTAATAGAAGGGAGCATCCTACGATCAGTTTCAGCTAATGAACTACTGGAAGATAGAGCATTTTACAATCTATGAAATATCTTCTGTTAGACACTTCTAGTTTGGTTAGATTTCATTTTGGTTGTTAGATTTGGAACATATAGTTAATCTAGAGTGAATTTAAGTCTATAAATATGTGTAGAGATCACTAGAAGATCATCATCAGATACTTAGAGAAAACTTTTTGAGAGAAATTGTCAAGAGTTTTAGACTTTCTAGAGCTGTGATTAGTAATATCATTTGCCTTTGTTCTATTTTCTTGAGTTGGAAAGTTTATGTAACTCTGCATGTTTATGTGCCTCTTATGTGATTGGAGAATTCAAATAAGAAGATTGAATCTTGTGCCTTTGTTGATATTTTTTATATCACTGTAAAATTAGTCTAAGCTATTAAGGGTCGAATTACATTCAGGCACGTTGCCATAGTTAGATTTTCTTTCTTTACATTTATGTTTCTATTAAAATTCCTATCCCTTTTCCCAATATGCTCAATATAAAGAAGAGACTAGCTTCTTAAAAATTTGGAGGTTGTTTCAAGTCGCAAGCCCCACATCTTGAAACTTCCCATTGTTGGTGTTAGAAACAAGCACAATTTTAACCATCAACAATTTTTAAAGTGCCCTGTGGGACAATCTCTTGAATTTTCTTTCAGGATCATATGAACCAGAGAGCTACGAGAAGGCAGAGCTGTAGACCAGTAACTAGATCACAATCTACTATAAATTTAGGTATTCTTTTGCCACCTTTGGTAACTAGTCCAAGAAGAATATTCAACCAATTTATACCAATACCAAGAGAAAATATGGGAGCCCCTATAGCCCCAAGAAATTATGTAAGTTGGAACATTGGTAGTTCTTTGATTCTCCCTATACCACCAGCCACTTGGGACCCTATCCCAGTGAATGCCCTAAAAGCTCTACCCAAATTCAATGGGTAAGACTTCAAAACGCTTGAAGAACATCTGTAGGATGTATCAGATGTCTGTGCTATACATGTCACATAGAAAAATGTGGCCATAAGATTATTAGTAGCTTATTTTAAAGGGAAGAATCTAGAATGGTATCGATCTTTGACCCCAAATACCATATCTACATGGGATCAGCTCAGAGATATTTTCTTTGAAAGATTTGAAGAGAAGGGTGATAAGTCTTCTTTGTTACAACAATTGATTACCATCCAAAGGGCACCACAAGAAGCAATAACTGACTTCAATTCCATATTTAAAAAGACTTGGAAAGAATACCTACTATAGCTAGACCATTACTAGGTATGGCTATAGTGTTTTATCTTAAGGCTTTAAATTTAGACATATCTAGTATGATTCAATCACTTAGAGGTCAAACTCTGTCAGAGGCTTATGACTATGAAGTTAGAGCTAAAAATAATTTGATAAATGTTGGAAAGTTGTCTCCAAGGCCTCCCATGCCCATGTTTCTAGAGATTTCCTTGCCATTACCTCAAGAAGCCCCTAAATCCATAGCCCCACCTGTGTCTATGTACACATATCCTCAACCACCTGCTAAATAAATTGTCCCTGCTCAGTTATTTGAGCTGGATGATATCAAGAACATCTTGAGGACATTTTCTAATGAGATCATTAATATAAAAAGATAGAAAAATACTTATACTAAACCCCAATACCAGGGCTATCAAAGAAATAGATTTTCATCTCAGCCAAACCAATACCAGGGTCCTCCAAGGCAAAATAACCCTTAGCCACAAACCAATTAGTTGCAATCCCTACACCCTCACAGACTATTCCTCCCAATTCAAATAGAGAGATTATTCTATGGCAAAATAATTATCTAGATAACACTAATGCCTGGTGTTTCCCTTGCAATAATGCTTGTATGCCTAGAGATTGTCTCGTGGGTAATCTACAACAAAAGGTGGCAGAGCAAAGAAGAATGGATGGATAGTTTGCAAGTTCTAGTGATAATCAAGCCTACCAATCTTTTGGTATGCAAAATTCAATCTTAATGGCTCAGATGCAAGGGATGTATTTACAACAAGAGGAAGAAATAGCCCTAGAACATGCTTTTTTCTCATGGGTTGAAGATGAAGAATTAGTTTTCTTGAATGAAGCTTTCACTTCCAAGAAACCAGTCGTGCAATCTAATTATTATACTAGATCAAAGAGAAGGATGGTGGAACAGCCTGAGGTTGTAAATAGTCAAGTCATGGAGAATCCTCCATTTCAAAGACAAAGAAACATAGTAGTTAGACAAGAAGTACCTCAGCCAGTGCAGAATCAAGTGATTCTTGCACAAATTCAAGAAAAAACAAGATATCCTTATTCTCAAAGAACTCAGACTCTGGGACCAATAAATGTGGTGGATCAATTGAAGAAGACTCTAGCACAAGTATCAATATGGGATATATTGGCTATTCCTAAATAGAAGACACTAATACAAGAAGCTCTACAAGGCTAAGCAGTACACAAATTTATTGGTATCAAAGGACTTGCTAAAAAAGAAAAGCTCAAAGACTCGGTTCATCTACAGACAACAACCCTAGTGAATAATGCACTGGAGGTAAGCAAATCCAAATTAGATCCCTTCTATTTAACTTTGATAGTTGGCAAGAAACTACTACATAATGCAATGATTGATTTAGGGGCTAGTACTACATTAATGCTTAAGCAGATAGTTGATGCCTTAAAAATTAAGTATGAACCACTCACTAAAGGAGTCATGTAGCTAGATGGCAAAGTAGTACAAACAATAGGGAGAATTAAACAACTCCCATTATAATTATATGCTTGTCCTAATATAATTGTAAATCAAGATGTAGTAGTCATTGACATACCTCCTGTATTTGGCCTATGCTTATCCAGAGACTTTACAGCTAAGATAGGAGGATATATGTCCCTTGATTGGTCTCACCTCATCTTAAGAACCAAATATGGTTCAAAGATGAAGATATTATCTGAGCCACTATATAAAGATCACATCACCAATGAACCAACTGCAAAGTTAGAGGCAGCTCATGCTATGATGAATAAAGAAGAAATGGTTTTTATTGAGGAGTTAGGTGAATGGAATGAACATGATCAAGAAGAGGAAAATGATCATTTATTAGCTATGATGCAAAGTGACCCATATGGAAATTATAACTCCATTGGTTTGGGAACTTATGTCATATTTGAGGAAGATCATAAAATCCCAAATGTTTTAAGGGAAGAAAAGTCAAAAGATACCTCTTCTATCAATCCTCAAGTCTCCCAACATGAATTCAATATTCTGAGTGAGAAGTCACAAGTGTATGCCTTAATCTCTGATGAAGAAGAGATAATTTCTAACTTTCTTCTTACTTTGAAAGATGATGTGGAAGAGCATGGACATTTCTTTGATCATAATTTGAATGATTTGCTTGAAATCATTGGGTTAGGGTATACTATTTTTCAAGGAAGTTGTGAGCTGGTTGCAAATGAACAAAATAGCATTGAGACTCAATTACATATGCAAAATTATTGCAAACTTTCATAATTATCCTTTCGAGAGGTTGGTAATTTTGAAATCATTAAAGAGGATGATCATGCAATAGAACTTGAGTTTGAGGCAGAAGGAGATAAGCCAATAAATGATACATATCAAAGGGCTTAAGTTGATGAGAAAATAGTCATTAATTTCTTGATAAGACATACTAGTATCAAGAGCCAGCATTCAACAAGCTTCCAAGAACAAGAAGAGTTTATATATGTTGGAAGCAGGTTTGACTTAGACTCACTCAAATGCAGGCCAATCAATATGGCATACAAAGAAAGCAAGTCATCAGAGCTATATCCAATTCAAACACTTGTCTGGCAATATAAGTTAGCTTGTCATGAAGGAGATTTAGAAATTCTTCTTTTGATCTAGGAGGGAGATAAAGATACTTGGTTAATATAGTTAGATAGTTTCCCCTTTTTGTATTGCTTTGTTTTCCCATTTTTTTTTCTCACTTTTCTTTTAAATAAGTGTTCTTTGAACACATATTTGGCAGCTCAGAGTTTTTCAAAATTTTCAAAAAAATTGCTTAATACATTGAATGTCTCCCAAATCTTTAGAAATCCCCAAGGTACCTTGTGCTGCCACTTGCATAACATGTCTATCTCACTGTCCCATGAAGATTGAGTAGGATTTTCTAATGGTTTTCTGAGTTTAATGCCATTTTGATACTTGATGGGTCAATAGATACCTTCCAGCAAGAGTTAAAATTTACAAGTTTCTCAAACATTCTTACATCTGTGAGAAAATATCTTGCTACTTGAATTTTTAGTTCCTGGTAAACTTGCTTAAGTGAAAGAGCTTTTTATTTTGCAAAAGTTCATACCATTTATCATAGAATAGATATAGAGATGGAGGGAGCATAGTCTTCAAAATAAGGAGCTGGGATGTATGAATCACTTGACAAGTTTCTTGTAAGCAAGTCATATGCTTCAGCTCCCGTGTAACCATTGAAGACCTATCCATGGACTAGAAGCCCTGAAGTTGGTCAAGCAAGTGACTCAACAAAGATAAAAGATTATGTAGATGGAGTCATGGACCCTATTCTTTAAAGAGCTAGTAGTAAAACTCTTAGAGAAGGGGCACATCAAAGGTGTCTATAGAGGGCTAGAGTAGGGAAATATGAGACATTTGCCATGAGGATATGGACTTCACAACTAGCATAATTCATTGTCCCAGTTGTACATCCATGCCCTGACTTGGTTAAATTATGTGCAAACTTATTCCATGCACCCTTAAGCACCATTCAACAGGGTCCATTCATGGTGTAAATCACATTGTAGGCTATCAAGGACATGTTAGCCCTATATCACGATAAGACAGCTACATTTCCCACTATTGCTAAAATGCAAAGAACATGGGAAAACATCAATACCCAGTTGAGGTTCTTAAGATCTGAATTACAAATGGGTGATGATGACACTACTGTGCCTATACTCCCTATAGCAAGAGCCCAATTCACACAAGCTAGCCAAGATGCACTATCTATGATGGCTTTCATCTTTAGCATGAAAGATGGTGTGGTAGTTTATGGAGAACAAATGGCTATCCTCTTCAGGCTGAAGACCATTGACAAAACTTAGGAGTATAGGCTTGACTTTTTTGAACAAATTACTTTCTCAATGGTGGAACGACTGGCCCAATTCAAATCAAAAGGGGTTTTTAGGTACTCTTCTTATTTTTTTCACCTCATGCTATATTAGAACTCTGAAGTCTTTACCCAACATATGCATCCTGATATGTACGACCCAAGTTTTGATCTCTAAAGGATGAACCCTATGTTTGCATGGACGCATATTTTGTCAAAAACTAGTGACCCATATGAATTCTGGAAACTTTTTGTTACCCCTACTTTTTGTCACCTCAACCCTGAACCAGTCATGAATAGATTATTTTCAAGTGTTTCAAAACTTCTGGCTAGTTTCCCACTTCCTTGTGATTTCTATTTTGGATCCCACCATATAATTATAAGAGTCCATGGTTTTTGTGGGGAACCAATGTTACTACCTAAGATTTTGACTCATAGATTATCATTCTTAGAGGTCACTAGGTAGGTATCTATAATAGATAATGAATATGGCTCTGGAAAGAGGAAGAGGAAAATGTATGACCTTCCATGGATGACAACCAACATGGTATTGGAAGCTAAAGACGTTGAGATTGTGCTGCTTAAAAAACTAGCCTTCCTAAGTTTCCTGCTAGTTGAACACAAATGGGTATATGACCCAAATGGTTTCATAGCTTCTTGGATAAGGACTAATAGGGTTGAAACTAAAATTGCACATGAAGGTTGTACTTTTTGGGAAAACAAGAAAAATCCTAGAGAAGATACTCCTAGATTTTATGTTGAATTAACAGATTTGCCCCTTCCACAAAATAAACCATGGGAAACTTTCTATGTTAAGCAGAGGGATTATGATCCTAATGTTATAATGAATTCTATCTTAAGAAGGACACTAAAGAATAAAGATTGGGATGTTGAGAAAATAGAAGCCTATTGGAAATATAGGCAAAAAATTTGTCAAACAACCCATTCTTTCAGGAGCATGGAATCAGATGAGAGATGGGAGGAACTTTGGGATGAGTGCCATCTCTCCCCTATATCTAGCCTAGAGACAAGTAATTTACCAACACTGGGTGTAGTGCCAGAAGCTAGAGCAGGACCAAGCTAAGAATCATAGGCCTCAAGGCAAACTACAGCTGTAGTAACTATATTAGTTTGGCCTCAATCTCTTAACATCATGGAAAATCAAAAGAGTGTGGTACCTTCACCACCACAAGCTTCCCCATCAGCATTGGTTATTGAAATTCCTAGTTTTCCATAAGCATTATTGACGGTAGTAGTAGATGTGAAAGGAAAGAAACAACCAGAAGAAGAGACACCCAAGAAGTGAAAGAGGGTGCAGTTTTAGTTTAATTCTGAATAGGAGGTAGACCCCCCATAATGCCAATTACAGAGTACTGTAATTGTTCCTCAGGTAAGTATTATTCCTCTTTCTCCTTCTCAATCTATTTCTTCTCTTTTCGGCACGATGATTCCATCTAGCCAAATAGCATCCCCTACCACCTCTGTTGTTCCCATTTCTCACTTTACCCCATCTATGCCACCTCAAGCTTTAACATTACCTCATTTTCCCCCCTCTATTCCCAAGAAACTCCCCCCTTAGATTTCCCATAGCCAACAATTGGCTAGTCAATATGGTTTACCATAGGGACATCCTTTTGTGGGTGGGCACATTGCCTCTCTTTCTACCTTCCAGACCCAAGCAGATGCTGCTAGGAAGGCAAGGGAAGCCCAAAGAGAGAAAAAGAAGATCAAGGAAAATAAAGCCTTGGCTACACCTCATTTGCAGTCACAATTTGACCCCATTCAGAAATAATTGGCGGTGACTCATTTGTCACCAAATGTCATCAAGCCAAGTGAGTAGATGCAACTAGAAGACTACAAGATGAATGCAGTGGCCATCGATATGTCCTTCTTTAGGCCACAATATAAAAATTAAGCTACTAACCAAATCCACTTTTGTAGTTGCTAAAGATTACTTGAAGACATCAAGGAGGCTATAGAAGATGGAGGCTAATTTAGCCAGGGAAAAGAAAAACTATAACAATTTGACCACATAAATCAATAAAAAAGACAATGAAATAGAGAATCTAAATAAATAGTTGTAAGATACTATTTCTCTTCAGACTCACTAGGCAGTCCAAGCCCAAAATGATTCTTTAAAAGTAGGGCTAATGTAGGTAGAAGATGCGGTGATGACCCTAAAGTGTGAAAAGGCAACATTACAAGAAAAATGTGAGGAACACCTATTACAAGTTACTCAATTACAATAGAAGCTACTGGCCAAACAAAATAATATCACAGCTATACAAGCCCAATTTCAAGCTGAGCAATAGAGAGCAACACAATTAACACTGGAGCTAGCCAATAGGCCAAAGAATGTCAGAGTGTTAAGTTTGGTGAAGGAGCTCTATGAATCCATGTGGAAAAGAATCTCTTTAGAGATTATTTAGCTCAAGACTTCTCTCACCTTCCTACTAAATGCATAGAAATTGTGCAAAAAGGTGGAGAATTTAGTTGCAAACACTCTGGCTATAGTTTCTAAGAGAGTAATGGACTCTGAAATGCTACTGCAAAATATTTATGATGTAATGGATGGAATGTTGTCAGTAGCAGGAATTGAGAATAGAATGGTCACTGCTAAGTGAGTGAATGAGGTTCTCAATTGCAATTCTACAGCCATCAATTACAAAGAGCTCCTAGATGTCATGAAAGAAGGAATCAGTGAAATGAAATAGCGCATTGAAGATATAGTGCAATTAGGTCTTCCTTCTCCATTTCTTGATGACAACACGGTGCTAATGGTTGATGAAATTGAACCTTTGTTGTTGGCCAAATAAAATGATCAGATAGTTTTTTAGGATCTAAGGGATGATTCATCAGTCCCTGAAGTAGAAGCTATCTTGGTTCCTGTTTCCCAGCTCGAATTCAAATTAAAGGCTACAGTTCAAATTTTGCAAAATTTTTCACACAAGGATATTATTAACCTTGATTTAGCCTTTAATGAATTGTAGAATAAGTAGGGGTTATCTAATGATGAATGGTCTACCTACCAAATAGCATTGTTAAAGTTGTAATTTTGAAATTTTGATCTAGCGAGAATTGCAATTTCTTTTTGAGTAGGCTCAAAAGTCCTTGGGGTCGCCAATGACTATAGAGTAAAAAATTAATCTACGTTTCATTCTAATTTTTAGTTACACACTGTAAAATTTTGTTACCACATACTTTGGTTCAAGATGGCAAAAATTTGAAATAGAGCACGAGCTCTAATTTCCTTTTGATTAATTTTTGTCTAAGTGTCAAAGTCAGGTAGAAGCTACCAAGTGTCATCGGCCAAGGCACCTTTCATATTTTTTATAAGCTGGACGGGACATGCCACGTATCCCATAATAACTCAACAAAATGCAACAAGTGTCAGCATTCACATTTCATTTCAGCATTCGTGTTTCAAATCTCTTTTGAGCGGTAAGTTTTAACAAGCTAAGAGTCATGATTAGGCAAAGGGTACCAAGTGCCAATCACAAAATGTTTCAATTTGATTTTCTAAAAGCAACAAAAGATGCCATGTACCCCAGATAAAGAGAGTAGAAGCCACCATGTGTCGAGATTTGAATTATCTTTATTTTGTTTCACCAATATAGCAAAGACTATGGTGGGTCTCAAGTTCTATTTTTGAAGCAAGTGGAAGCTACCAAGTGTCGTTGTCCATGTAAATATGAAATGAGGCTTGATTGTTTCTATAATATAAATAGAGTGACATGGAGAGGAGCATGTGTCACCTTCTGAAGGTTTCTCAAAAGGTGGCTAAAAGCAGCAAAGATTGCCACGTGTCCTTTGTTGAGGCAAGCAGAGATCACCACCTATCCCTATGCTCCTTTTAAAGTTGCTTGGGCAAGAAATGTTGTGGATCTATTTTTTGTTAAGCTGTTAAAGTTTTGAAAAAGTAGATTGAGACAGGTGTCAAAGGTAGAATGTTCCTAAGCAAAGATATAGTAAGAATATAAGGTAAAGTAGAGAGTGCCATGTGTCCTTGGTAAGTGCTGTGAAACACACCAAGTGTCATTTTTTGGTGTCTCCTAAGTAATAAGAAGGTTTTCAAGGAATTGGCTAAGTGGCTTCTTCTGTTTAATAGAAGGAAGCATCCTACGATCGATTTCAGATAATGAACTATTGGAAGATAGAGCATTTTAGAATCTATGAAATATCTTCTATTAGACACTTCTAGTTTGGTTAGATTTCAGTTGGGTCGTTAGATTGGGAACATACAAACAATTTGGAGTGAATCCAAGGCTATAAATAGATGTGTAGAGATCACTAAAGGATCATCATCAGATACTTAGAGAGAATTTTTTGAGAGAAATTATAAAGAGTTTTAAACTTTCTAGAGCTGTGATTAGTAATATCATTTGCCTTTGTTTTATTTTCTTGAGTTGGAAAGTTTATGTAATTGTGCATGTTTTTGTGCCTCTTATGTGACTAGAGAATTCAAATAAGAAGATTGAATCTTGTGCCTTTGTTGATATTTTTTGTATCACTGCAAGAGTAGTCTAAGCTATTAAGGGTTGAATTACATTCAGGCACATCGCCATAGTTAGATTTTCTTTCTTTGCATTTGTCTTTCTGTTAAAATTCTTATCCCTTTTCCCAGTACGCTCGATATAAAGAAGATACTAGCTTCTTAAAAATTTGGAGGTTGTTTCAAGTTGCAAGTCCCACATCTTGAAACTTCCCATTGTTGGTGTTAAAAACAAGTGCAATTTTAGCCATCAACACATACTTTGTTTTTTCTTAGAAGTTAGGTACTCTTGAAAATTAGACATCTTACCAACCTAGAGAGTAGTGCAAGTTAGGTTAGAATGCATAGTAAGAGGTATTGGAAACATCAAGGAGTGATTTTTGAGGTTTTTTTAGAGCTTAATAAATTTCCAAGATAACTTAGTCATTTTAATAACACCTAAAGATGCTCAAATTATTCAAAAACTCATCATAATGCATGCCTACAACCATCTTTTGGTTTGGATAATGAGTTGGAGTTTAAGATGGATTTAAGTTTATTTATCAAAAGGTTAAAAGTAATTGAGAATAATTATCCAAGATGGAAAAAATTATAATATTTTAAAAAAAAAATTAATTGTTTTTAATCTATAATAGACTTGTGTTCAAGGTTTAAAGGTGAACAATGGAGGTAGGACTATAGAAAAGAAACTTGTGTCAAGAATGGGAAGGAGTTGGTGATTGATATGAAGATAAATAAGAAACTAGGTTATATTTTGAGATAAATTAGGATAGGGGATATATATCCAATAAATTATGGATTAAATATATCACTTAGGTTGAAGGTAATGTTTGCAATTCTATGTATTTCCGATATAAATAAATCCAACATGACTATGCTCACAATGTCATGTGAAGGAATTTAGTTGTGTTTGAAGTTTGTGAATGAAAAAGTAAATATTTAAAGCTGAAATTGAATATAAAATTTAATAAAATAACCCCATTTTTTTTGTAATTTCATCATTCTAGAGTAAGAATTAATGGGTAACAACTCAGTCTTTAAGAATTCTATACATTATATACCAAGTTGGCAGAGTTACTAAACAAGGTTTGCTAACTTGTCTTAAGAGCCATAAAGTCTTTAAAAACATGTTAATAGTATAGTTTAATATATTTAGGCCATTTTTATGGAAAAATTGAATGTAAAAGTTAAAAAATATCCTAAAGTCATAAATGATAACAATCATGCATATACCTTGTTCTGAGTTAGCAGATATTGCAAGGGAAATGAGACTTATTTCTTATCCTTGTCAGGTATGCCATTAAATGTATGGTTTGTACATATGGTTCCACAATTATATTAGGTTATGAATATATTTAAAATATTTTGAGGCTATTTAAAGTGAACAAATGAACCATGTTGTTATCATAGGCCTGTAGGTTGTCTTGTTGTGTGTATAGTCAAGTAGTGAGGAGAGACTTTCTTGCCTAAAAGGGGAATGATATTTATTTTAATGGGTTATAATGGTGGATAAAATTAAAAATGAGATAGTGGGAGTTAATAAAAAACCCTTATAATATTCTTGAAACCCATTGATACACAAACTCTATTGACACAGTCATAAATAAGACCCAAAAACTCTATGTTTTGATGCTTAGAAGCCTTGATAAGGAGAAATGGGATGTATCACCTATTATATAAGTTGTGTGGTATGAATAAAAACCCATACCTAGAATTTTTTTCCTTTTTAACTTTTTAAAACTCAATAAAGTGAATTAAATAGGCTCTCATCCTATGTAAAAGACTAGTTAGGGTTTCAAATAAGAAAATCTCATAACTCCTAATGTAACCATTGGAAATTGTTTAAACTTTGTATTTTTGATCATTTATACATGTGGAAAGTGAATAAAGAGTTTTTTTCCTAAAATATTACTATAAATTATAGATTCTAGGTTTGTGGGAATGAAATAGGGCTAATAGGCCTAATTAGATAGTCACTTGTGAAGGAAAGAATGTCTACAAAGAGAGTTGATTTATATAACTTGAAGGAGAGATATAAGGGAGTAAAGGGTGCTCTAAAATGGTTTCATATGTTTATAATAGTTTATATATTTCAAAAAAATGAGGATTTGTCCAAAAAATGGCTAGTAGATAAGCCTAGAAAAAATAAGAAAGCCAAAGTTATGGTAGGGTTGTGAAGAGAGAGAGAGATTGTGTTGAGTGAGTTAAAAGATCAATGATGACTTGAAGGAAAAGGAGAATTAGTTTATTCATTTTACACACATTGATGGAAAGATAAGGTAGTAGGTCTTATATGGATTTGGTAGGCTATGAAGCCAAAAAGGAGAAAATTAAGCATTCAAGTGGAAGGTTGAGATATGAATACAATAGACAAACAGTAGGAATTGTGTTGATGGACTAATCAGATAAGAGGAGTGAGCTATTATGGAGAACCAATTAAGTAATCAATTTTATATCTAATGGTGACCTAGAACTAGCTTAAATATAAGCTACAACCAATAAGGTGAACAATGAAAGGTAGACTTCATGATGGAGAACTTAAAGAGGAGGATATTATGACTATAGATATCTCATGGACAAGTGAAGGACACCTTCACACCTCTTGTCACCTATTCCCAAAATCTCTAATGCCTAAATCTACACCTATATCTAGCTCCAAACACTCATCAAGATTGTTAATAGTCATATAATAAGGTTGTAATGTCTGAGCATACCCTCTAAAACTCATAAGTTTTCTATCATAAGGAATCGTATACTAAAGGAGGTGATTCAAGAGAGAAATAAAGTAGCTTAATCAAGACGATGGAGAGGATTACCAATGGCATGACATTGTCAAAGTTAAATGTAGCTTGCATACCTATATCCAAAGAGAACACAAACCTATCTTCAATTTCATGAGGGTCATGAATTCAAGGCTATCAATGGTGGGGGTTTTCATTTTAGAATAAGGTTATGGAGTGACAATGTTAAGTGGCTAGATAGAGGATGAGATGGCACTCCAAAAAAAAAATTATACATTCAATTTCAACCTTTTGAACATCACATATAGCCATATATGATTAAAAGCTTATATTTAAGGCTAAGAAAATTGAAAACATAGTGGTTCCATTTGAATAGATTAAAATGATATGAAGGATTCATAATTAAATGATGTATTTGATAATGGTTTCAATAGGATGTGATGAACTTCACAACACAAACTATAGTCATACACCCTAGATGCATACCTAAAACCATATATGGAATTTTACTTGACACAATAATATCCATAAAGTTGAAAAACTAAGACCATACATTCAATTCAAGTGAGGTTTATGATATCTTAATCAAGTAAAAATGATAAGTTTACATCTCCAATACATTGATCAAGCTATCTAAAAGCAATGACATGCCCTCGAAGATGAAGGTATGGGTTTGTATATATTTGGACTATGTGAAGGCCTAAGGATATTTTTTGAGGTGTCATCATGGTCTAAGGATAATATAAACACATAATAATGGTTAAATATCTATTGGATAGCTTCTTCACCTCATGAATAATCATCTATAGTACTGATTGTATATAGTCACCATGGATTCTACTTGAGGAACTATGGATAAGCATGAGTTGCATAAGTTTGAGGAGCTATTAAAAGAAGGTGAAACCATTGAAAGTAGTAGGCTCATGAACTATTAAAATAAAACCCATCACGATAAGGCATAAACCAAGGCAAAAGGGAAGAAAACTCAGTCTTGAAACTTGACCAAGCAGGCAACTCAAGCTAAGTTTTAGTAAAAGAGGTCTACAAGCCAAAATATGCATGATCTAATCATTAAATTTGGTAGAGAGACTCATAATGACCTAGTATACCTATAAAAAATATTTTTGAGGTATTTTTATAATGGTAAAAATTCACTCTTTTAGCATAGTCAAACTCATGTCTAATCATAGTCAATATTGGAACCTATCTTGGAGGAGTTGGCTATTTTGGGGCATCTAAAAGTCAATTCAAAAAATTAAATTTGGTATGAATGGTATACATGACATAATAAATCATAATATACCATCATAAAGGTAATAATAATGTTTTAAATACTCTTTGTTCTTACATAGACCTCTTGTAGTCAACAACTAGCCATTGAAGGCCAAATGAGATTTTGTTAGTTTTGAGTGATAATGAGGAGTTTAATCCTTGGAAAGGTGTTAAAACCATGAAATATAATTTTGGAAACCTAATTTTATCTATTAAATGGATAAAATTCAATTTTTGCATGAAATATGCAAGCAAGCATCTCAAGGTAAAGTTTGAGAAAATTCATCCACAAGCTAAAGTATGCATCCTATAATCATGACACTTGGTATTATTTTTCCTCATGAACTAATATAACTATAAATAATCTTGTGAATTTCATGTTATAAGTGAAAGTGCCCGTTGTTTTGACATAGTCCTCTCTATGTTGCATAACAGTCACCATTGGTCTAGGCATGTTTCTTAGAGGTTTAAGGCATAACAGAGAGTTTTAAAGATATGTAAGTTTTTTAAAAGCATGAGGTATGATTTTTAGTATATTAAACAAATTTTAAGAGTGTTCACACTCAAAACTCCATCCAAACACGTAGGCAAGCTAGAAACCCCACAAGAAGTCTCAAAGACATAAAGAGTAAAGTTGGATTTTTTATCATTTGAAGATAAGAATAAAATATGAATTAGGTTAGGAACATTTAAAAAAATTATTTTAACCCAATATCATAATACAAGTTTATAATAACTCTAATATTCAGATTTGTCCAATTAGGCCTTAAAGCTTGTTTGAAGGCCTATATCACCAAAAGACACTCTTAGACCTTCCAGTGCAACGTGACTTAATGAAGAGATATTATGAGATTTTTCAAGTGAAATTAAAATTATTTCAAGAAAATAATATCAATGGTAAGGTTAAATTGGTCCTTTGAATGAATTCAAGCTTTTTAGGCCTAAGACACCCAATTTTAGCCTCTCTTTAGATGCTCGTACCTTTCATATCAAGAGGAGTTGGGGAAAATTATTTTATTATGTTTTGAGTAATTATATGTAAATTAAATTAATTATGTATTGAGTTTGGTTAAATTCCTAAGTTTTATTAACAATCACTAAGAGCATAAGCATGTCCAGAATGCTTATAAATCCTACAAGCAATTATCTTTATGTATGTATATTTTAATACCTTATGCATGGGAGCCCAATATTTTCAAGTATTTTTAATGGGTATATGGAATAAATACCCATGGTAATAATTTTTGGAATGTTATTCTACATTTTATGAATAATCATCAAGAAGGTGAGTCTATTTGGGTTGCTAAAGGAGCTTTTTGACTAGTTTTGGGTTTTGGACTCATAGGTAAATTAAATAGATTGTAATAAATTTTAAACCACATATAATATGTAAAATACTCAATAAAAATCATATATAACCTATTATATATAATTATTTGGTACGTTTGGGTGCCTAGGAGGCCTAAAATGGCTCAAAAATGCCTATTTTATAGGTCTTCAAAGAGAGAAATGGTATAAATGAATGAAATATGAATAATGGGACATAAATCATCATTATATTGCACTTTTATCCCTTGAAAATGGTTTCTAGGGTGCATTTTTGACCTAAAGTGTCAATACCCAAAGTTTTTAAACATTTTATGAAATGTTGTAGGTTTAATGGTGATTTCCACCATTTTTGAAGGTCTTGAAGGAGGCCTAAACATTTTTTCCTCCATAATATTAATTATATGGATGTATTAGAGTATTTTATAGGTCCATAAATGGTTCTTATTTTTCCAAATGGTCTAGGGAGCAAGTTTCAAGGCAACTAGTTGAAGGTGGCTCAAGCTTGAGACCTCCATCAATGGAGTATATGAAAATTGTAAGTTTCATGGAGTTTATTTCAGGTTGGAGAATAACATAGGAGTTAATAATTAAAAAAAAATCATAAAAAAAAACTCTAAAATATAACTTCCATGGTCAATTAAGTATCAAATGCCAAGTCAACTAACCATATGCAAAACATCTTCTAGAAGAGCAAGTGGAGGGGCACGTAGAAGTTAGAGAGGAGAAGTTTTGAGGTTGGAATATCAAGTGGAGGATATAATGTGTTTTCAAATTATTTGAATACTTTTCTCATGTTAGTGAGATATGACATCATCATCCTCAAATGTTTTTGTCTTCTAGTGTCTAAGCCAATAAGAAGGACTGAAGACCTTTTAGACTAATGAAGGTTAATTTTTTGAGAAGGGATTAGTGATAATTGATCCAAATGTGTTTGATACTCCATTTCAGGTGGTTTTGTCTCATTTATTGATTTATGAGTGCTTGCTTCTCCCCTCTCTTCCCTTTTCTCAAATATCTCCCATTTTTTTCCCATTTTGTAATATATTCTCATTTGACAGGGCAAAACCCTATCAAACTTTGTAATAATTTTTTTTTGAAATAAATAATAATATTTTTCACATATCTCTTACCTTTAACTTATGTTTAGCATGCTTGTGTATGATGGCTTTGTGAAGAAGTATTTTTCCATGTTCATTGTCCTTCTTTCTTGCCTCTTTTTAGGTTTTTTCAAGATATTTGAAGGTCTAAAATTTAGCTTTTTATTCCATTAATGGATTCTTATTATGAGTTTTAGATACCCTCTTCACTTCATTTACTACTTAGTGAGCCTATTTTAAGAAATACTTATGTAAATTAGGTAGTTTATGAGATTGTGTGAGCAAAGATTATCTTATGTTGAATTAGTATTTATTTCAAGCTTATAACAATGTCATTTTATTTGTGCATCACCATTTTTAGTGTTCTTAGTCATCACATACCCCATTTATATCCCTTTTTTGAGAAAAAATATTAGTTTAGGTGATCTACCAAGAGGAAGTCAGCCTTCTCCATAGGTTCAACCTCATTACAAGATACCCATTCTTAAGTTTACTCCAATATTATAGCTAGGAGTGAGAGAGCCTAAAAACATTCCCAAAAAGGTGTAATTCTATGCTAAAATAGTTTATATAATTCTTATTTTGACTAATTTCCAATAATATTGATTGATATTGATGTTGGTCTTGATCCATTTGTAGTAGGTGTTTCATCTACTCTCTCAGCATCTAGCAACTCCAAAAAACACTCAACATTCTGGTGGCAAAATAGTACCTATCTTTCATGACAAATATGACTAAAATATTACCCTATAGTGGTAGTATTTTTATTTTTATTGAATTTACTTTTAATGTAGTAAGAAGATTGAGGTTTTATAACACTCACCTAAATCAATTTATAAGTCTACCTCTACAAGAAGATCTTTGTTATCCCCTTTCATTAGCATAGATCTTCCTATAATATTTCCTTTTGTTGATTTCAAAGGTCAGATTCCATTGAACCTAAATCATTATGATCATATTCTAGTGCTAGCCTTGAAGAGTGTGCCTTACTTCACAAGAGACAATACTACAACCCCTTCTAAACACCTCAGAGATATAGCTAAAATTTTCAATATCTATGATATCAATGAATAAAATGTGTCTTAAATTTCATTTTCCATCTATTTCAAGGTTAATTCCCTATATTGGTATATGAACCTTCTTCATAACTCCATAAAATCATGGTATTAGTTAGGTGATGCCTTTTATAAGAGGTTTG
The DNA here is from genome assembly GCA_037957365.1 of Torreya grandis. Lineage (NCBI taxonomy): Eukaryota > Viridiplantae > Streptophyta > Pinopsida > Cupressales > Taxaceae > Torreya > Torreya grandis. The sequence goes on from JARHVA010002785.1 coordinate 781,871, forward strand.
AAGATAAGAGTGACCACTTGTCATTTTTTGAACAATTAACTACAATATGATAGAGGTATAATCAATGAGAGCAGGGTGAATCACATATTCTAGATATTAAATCTAATTCCAAACCATTTAAAACCTTAAACATTCAACACATACAATCATGAAGCATACACATCACTCAAAATAATGAACATGGAAGATAAAAAAAGATCAAACACAAAACACATGCTATATGTGGGAAACCCTCTTGAGGGATAAAACCCACTATACCTTTTAATATGGAATACAATACTATAATAAAAATATCCAACATTTATACCATCTCCAAATGATCAAGGAACACCCATCCATTAGTTTAGTGAGATACCAATCCCATAAGGAGTTATTGCCCCTATATAGCTGAGCACTTGTAATAAATAGACCTTTAGTAAGGTTTATCTTCAAAAGAGGAAACAACCACCTAGATAAATACAAACCCACTTATATACCTTCAATATATCATATTAAACAATTATTTATACTCTTCAACTGATGATGGACACCTTTGTTTGCAATCTTCACCTCTAATGTTTCTCAAGCTACCTCTAGGACTAACTCGCTCAAACTATCTTTTCTAGGCTCATTAGGTCCACTGAGTTATGTGTCCTCCTACATTAACTTGATAAAATAATCATGAATAATCCTATTCACTCTTTATTTTTCATAAATTACTTGTACCTTATCTTTCAGAGTTTCTCTCCTTTTCTTGAATCAACACTTCCACAACAAAAAATAAATAGGCCAACAATGCCTTGTATTTATACCACTCTCTTGGTATAACCCATCTTGGTCAGATAAGATGATTACCATAAATGTTATATATATTGAATAGTTCATCATAAACATTAAGTTTAAGAACCACACATTCCTTAGGTTGGCCAATACCTCATTAGCCCCAAACCACAATTAGGTCTTGGTGAGACCTAAAATAATTAGGACTTCATACTCATACATTACAACTTCAAATCATTGGGACGCCTTTAGATTATAAAAAATATTAAAAAACATGAAAAATATCTCCAAAATACCATTTATAACTCATTCATGGGTCCATTCCACCTTTAACACCAACTCAATACTTGAACTTACCAATTAGGTCTCCTTGTTCTTCAGGTCTTAATACATAGAAAACATAGTCTCAAACTTATAAATGAAACATTTAAGTATTTCACATATACATATGATTATATAAATTTTTTTAACCCTTAATAACCTATAAAAAACATCAATTTTATTTAGACACTTCAACACAATCTCTAAGCACTAAAAAAACTCTCTCAAAATGACCACTCAGGGTGGTCACACACAGTCAAAATATAGTTATACTATTTTGAATCTCCATATCTAATTAGGGAAATATCATGACATATAATAATTTATAATAATACTTAGAGACTTATATAACATATCCATACTCATTTTATTCTTAAATTCTAATTATAACACCTTCAACTCACTCTTCTAACATGGTCACCCAATCTACTAGTACATTTAACAAACACAATCAACTTATAAGAAAATTTTCACACTAAATATGGATTTTTAAAACATAAAAAATAAAAAATAAAATTTCCTCATGGATTTTATAACGCTCTCCAATATAAATTTCATCTTGAAACACCAAAATGCTATCAAGAACAACTCAATTATCCTTCTTTGGTCACTTATAAAATAAGGTCAAACACATAGTCAACTTTGGAGCTCAATATCTTTGACTGTATGAACATTAAATATTATAATAAACTTATATATATGTAAATTTAAGTCCTATTAAACTTTTAATTTTTATCCATCAATAAATTCATCCGATATCAAAATATATTAACAAAATACTACAGACTGGTTTTTCCCTTTGCTAATTTCAAATACCAATGGTCACTGGTAAATGCAAATATTACAGAAACATGTATTCATCTCATGTACCCTATTTATTTTTTCAAATTTGATCCATTTATCTCCGTTTAACCCTCCTAAATTTAACTCTTTAACTCTCACTATTGATTATTGATCTATGCTTCCATGATTAAGACACTTGACACCCTCTCATCCCTTCTAAACACATTGACTATTTGACTTGAACCACACCATCAATCTCCATATTCATGATTACCCATATTATATTGATATTATTTCAATTCATCATGATTTAGACACATATTAATAGTGTATTCAATATTAGAAACCTTTGACATATTGACTTCATATGCACTATTAGATCACTAGTAGACAAGATCATGCACTTCATTAGATCCTTATCTGGTTAGATTAATTTCTCACCATAAATATTCATTTCTTGATTATATTATCACCATATATATTTGATAATGAAAATTTGACTTAGATATTTGATAATGAAAATTTGACTAAGTATGGGAACTACTGTAATCTACCTAGAAGTACAACATTGCACCTTAATAAAAATTGCTATGCTTAACCTCATGACCTAAAATTTGAACTACATGATGAAATTTAATAGGGGAATCCATCCATGTATAAAAATACTCATAAAAAATTAACACATGTGAAATATGACATCATCAAACTACTTACTTAGCATTATCTGTCAAGATGACTACTTGAACCTAGATATACATATGACTTCTCTAATGAATTCTTTTAACTTCAACAAAAACTTAAAGAAATAAAAAAACCACATAAGGTCTCTGTAGCATGATCATACCATCAATAACATCCACCATCTAACCATCCAAGTCAAACATTGAATAACTATGTAAGAACATTGAACCACACTTTGCCATTGTCATTCTAGTACACATGACACCTCATTAACATCCTTGGCCACGTTAGAGACATCATTGAAAAACCTCAAATAATATCCCCTTTATTATTGATGTTAAACACCAATACACATCTTATGCTCAAACTCTATCTCTCTCTTTATGTAATTTCTCCCCCTTTGACACACTAACAAAGTGGGCCCATCTTCTAATCCTAAGGACCTTAAAAAAATACTCATGGAGATTAGAAAGTTCTCCCTAACATCATGATCCATCTCATGTCATCTATTCCTTGACATACACCAATATGAACTTGGGATTCTTTGATCCTTGGACCTACCTACCTACAAAACTCACAATCTCCCTTTACTCATGCATGAAGATTTAATACCTTATCAAAACATATGACTTGGTTTGATCAAGTCATTATATCAATCTTATTAAATTCACAACTACAATAGACTTCTTCTTATATCCACCATGATTGTAACATCACACATATGCTCCCCCTCACATCATGCACAACTCTTCAAGCCTTTCAAACTATCTGAGTTAGTTCCCCCTAACTCCATGCTTCACCTGGATCATGATATCTTCAACAAGTCTTCTCAAAGAAATAGGTTATCCAAAAACTCTTCAATACTTTCTATTTAATATAAGATTTTTAAAACACACCATCCTTGATTATGCACCTAGAGTTCTTCATTTCATACCTAAATATCTTGCATACATAGCTTCATTATTCACCAGTTTGACCAACTAGACCATCATTTAAAGATTTGACCAAAACTTTGACTTAGTATCATTGCCCCTAAATATATCTTCTAAATCATTCCATAAGAACACTTTGGAGCATATTCATAAGACCCATTGCTCCCCCTTAGCCAGGCATATTTTCAAAAGATCTTTCTTATCCTGCAACATCAACCAAAAACTCAACTAGCATCCACCATGCTTCCTCTTGCTGACAAGTGCCTCCTTGAAGCCTAGAGAGAGACACACCTTTGACATAGTGAGACTAAAAGTCCCAAAACAAAGGAGAGTCCCATATCTCCATACTCTCATTTTAATTATAGTCCTACCTCATCACCAAATTAACTTTGAATGGATCCTCAACTTCATTATTTACTTTAGACTTGTCAACAAATGTAAACAATAGAAACTCTTAACTTTCCTTCATGTCTATCATGGAAAACAAACCATATTTGGTTCCAATTTGATCTCTCCTAATAGACTTAGGTCTTCAAATCTATGTTTTACCCCTTCCTTGCACACTAGGAGATCCATACACATGTTTTTCTTTTATAACTCATTCTAGGAGATCCATACACATGTTTTTATTTCAGAACCCATTCAACTTGTTCTTTCAATATCTAACAATGTGACCAACTTTATGACATCTAAAACAAACAAGATCATTCATACCTTTTACTTGATGATAATTGTGACTTCTTTTGACTGATTTCTTCTCATCTTGCACTCTCTAGCTAGTCTTCTTTCTTAAACTCTACGAGTCTATTTAATCTTATCCTAACTAAATGGTATTTACTTGTAGAACCCATAAACATGACCAACTCTTTCACAATTATAGCAAACCATATCTTATATACATTTTAATTGAATATGGTAGTGATCCCTTTTTTATTGATTGATTCTTCTTAGACAATAGTTTACCCTATGACCAATAAGATGATAAACAAAACAATGGCCCATAAAATATTTTTCATACTTTGAGGCATTTAGCTATCTGATTAGTTTATTCATTTTTCCTTTGACCTGATCTGACTTGTTGTATTTCATGTTACTAACCTCTTTGTCTTATTTTGATTTACTTTGATCTTCTTTAAGCTTTCCTATCATGACTATGACATTTTTATGCTCATCCCTTAGTGAAAAATTATTAGTCTTTAATTGAACACATCCATGTTCTTTAACCCGCATGCTTGAAGTTGCAGCCTCTAATTGAATTCTAAGATATTTTATGGTCTCCTTATCCTCTTTAGCCCTTTTGGTCATGTCATATTTCAATCTATATGACTGTTCTTCAATATATTTGACTATTTATTTATTATCCATCTACTCTCTCATGTATTTGTCTAACAAATTCCTCTCAATAGATATAACTTGTGCTTCAATACCTTTGATCATATTTCTCATTTTATGATTCCTCTTCTTTTGCTCCTTTAGTTCACCAAGTACACTCATTAGCTCAGCTTCTAGACTAGCTTCTTCTTCCATGCTATCATATAAACCTTCTTCTTATCTACTCTTATGGAAAAATTCTTCATCAAACATGATGATCTTTTCACCCATATTGTACCTTGGATCACCTTCATGTGGTTAAGCTTACACAGAAGGTCTGACTCTATACCAATTGTTAGAGGTACAATCACTGAGATAGGAGGGTGAATTAGTGATATTATTTTTTCAATCTAATTCCAAAACATTTAAACTTGTAACCATTTAAAATATACAATCATGAAGCATACACATCATTGATAAAAATGAACATGGAAGATAAAACAAGATCAAGCACAAAACACATGATATATGTGGGAAACCCTCTTGGAGGATAAAATCAACTAAACCCTAAAATATGGACTAAAATAATATAATAACAAGATATAAAATTTATAATAACTCTAAATGATTAAGGAACACCAATCCCTTATTTTATTGAGACATAAATCCATAAGGAAATATTGCCCTTGTCTAACTAAGCACCCACAACAACTAGACCTTTAGCAAGATTTATCTTGAAAGGAAGAACTAACCCCCTAGAAAACTAAGAAACCATTCAAATACATTAAAAATTTCATATTAATCAATTATTTTTACTATTAAATTGATGATGACCACCTTTATCTGCCTTCTTTACCTCCAATCTCTCGCAAGCTACCTCTACGACTAACTCGCTTAAACTGCCTCTTCTAGGCTAATTAGGTCCAATGACCTATGTGTCCTCCTAAATCAACTTGATTATAACATCATGACTGATACTATTCATTATTTGTTTATCCTTAATTACCTATAGCTTCTTTTCCAAAGGTTCTCTCATTTGCTTGAATCCACACTTCCATAATAAAAATAGGCCAACAATGCCTTATATTTATACCACTCTTTTAGAATAACCCATATTTGTCATCCAAGTGATTAAAATACTTATTATAACTATGAAATAGGTCCTAATACATGTTAAATTTAATAACCACACACTCTTTAGGTCTTCCAATACCTCATTAGGCAAATCTCCATTAGGTCTTGGTGTCAGGATCTTGCTCCACCAATAGAGCACATATATGATTACTTCTTGTATTAGCAACTAAACACGGAATTTAACCAGAATCAATAAGTAACTAGAAATATGAAACAACATAGGAATTGAGAGACAATACATGATTGTATTAATAATCACTCAGAAGAATATACAATAAGGAAGATGCCACTTCTTCCTCCACCTCAAAGGCTCGCCACACCTAAAGACCTTCTTCCCTCTCTCTCTTGGTCCCAACAATCAACTCCAATACAGAATTGATGTTCACCTCTCCAAGTAGTCAGTAACACACTACCATTATGTCAAGTACACAACCGTACTCCAAGTAGATCTCCTGCTCTCTGTTGCTACCTGCAAATCACTAGACCTTACTCACCATTGTAGATCTCCAAAAGAAGCCATGCTATCTTGCTGACTAAGATCATACAAATATGAAGAACCCTGTTGATTCTCCAATCCAGTACCCACCATGGTACTATGGCACTAGGAGGAACACACCATTGCTCTCTTCTCTCAGAAGGAGATTATTGCTCTCTTACTCTCTAGCTACAGTTTACAATACATGACAATGAATCTATTATATAGATCTCATACTTACAATAATTAGACTATATTAATTACAATAATTAGACACGCAACTCAAGACTATAATTAGCCTTTGACATGCAAACAAATAGTCCAAAAATAGACTCTCTAGGATCAACATGCAAACTTCCTATTCACGCACAGCCTACTGACACCGGCACCTCCATGACCGATGTCGGCCGACTGGTAACCGACGCCAGTTGTTTCTCCACTGTTGTATGACCGACATCAGTTGATCAGACCGATGCTAGTGTCCCTACAACTGGTTCTGCAACTCTCCACAACTTTGCATCATTCATAACTTCTCTTGTTTGCATCTTGGTGAAGCTTTTAGCTCCACAACCTAACAATCTCCCACTTGGAGATAAATATATGCACCTGTACCTATACCTATACACCATCTAAATTATTTCTTGGCTTGTATTCCTCTTCAAGATCAATCCTGAAGACCAACCACCACACAACCTGTGATGCTACGCCTGTCATTCAAGTAACCTACCATATCCGAACCTACATATCCATGTAGTGAAGACCTTGACCCTGCATAACATGTTAACCTGCTGCTAGTCCCACTGAACTGCCCTCCAATACTCCTTCCCCGAATTGGCTCCATACTTTCTGACAACCCCCGCTGCTTGGGAAAACTCAGGGCTACACTAGACCTCATGTGATTTTGAACCCTATTTCAAGCTAAGCTTGAACTGTCCATCCCTTGGTGTGCTTTCTGATTCTACATCCTGCATCATGAACCCCGCCAACACCGTCTTCACATCAGCTCCCACTGGAGATAAAATCTCTGTGTCTCTTATGCCAAAGAATTTCGCTGCTCCAAATTCTTCATGACACACCTCTGAACTAACCTTACCCTTAGCTCAGCAAATCCCTGTATGTACAAAACATTGACTAAAGCCATGCTTAGTCATCCACCTGTTAAACCTGTACCACTGTCCTGTAGCTTCCTCAAGACCATATACCTTGGCCTTCCGTCTCACGTATCCATTCACTGTCTTCTTTAACTTGGGAATCCATTCCGTCTCTTAGTGCTTTCTTCCAGCTGACAACTCTACCAATGAACACCTGTTTGGTTCTTCTCCAAGGACTCACACTCCTCATCCATGCCAAGCTCCCACTATATCTGGATTCTACCTGCATTGCCTCTTCACATCTTCCTAGTTCTTGACCATCAATAAGCAATATAAAGAAGGTGAACAATGAATATGAGGTTCACTTACCCTTTCTGACCTCGATATGAGCATTTGAGACCTGTTGATAGCTTGTTGTCTGCCCAATATCCGTTCTAGTGACCGATCTCAGCCATCTCACAGTCTGCTCCCGATCGATGTTGGTTCCCTACACTGACCCTGACTGTCGATGTCATTTCCCTGGCCAACATCGATATCCTTTCTACCGACATCAGTTCCTTCATGACCGATGTCAGTCTTCCTTCTACTGACGTCGATTACTATTTGACTGACACCGGTACCTGTGTTCACCTGTGAGTGATAACTTTTTACTCGTGAGCTCTCTATGGATCAAAATCCTATTCAAATCAACATAGCCCTGCTCATAATAATTCAGTTCCCTCACCTGATCTCTATTTGTCATCTCCTCCATGAACACCAAGGCTTTTCAGTTCTTTAGCTTGTCATAAACATCTATCTTTCACTTGAGAACCTGCATTCCCCTCCTACATATGTGACCAAGCCCATGAAGCCACATCTCTACAACAGAAGTTGAATCAGTAATATAAGTAGATAGATAAAGGATACCTAATTTTTTACCACCATCTAATTCAAGTGCATCTGCTGTGAGAGTTACAGTGCATCTCCCATCACCCAAATTTCCTGAAGAAATTAGACTCATCTCCAAGACTGGTACCTGCATGACTTCCTTTAACCACTGTGTGTCATCTATCTACAATTTCAGCTTCACTTCCCCTTCATCAATAATCTGACAAGGCTCTCCAACCCATAAATAAATCTCTCCAAAGTCTCCAAAGACATACCCATGAAAAGATGCTCTATTTCGGGCTGCATGGAAAGAGGCAAAAGAATCTGTAAACAAAGATTCTACTTTATCCAGAGCAACTTGTGCAATGACCCCTGCAACATCTGCTTCTACACGTTGATCTTCTACCGACCAACAATCTCCTTTTACCTGCTCTTTCTTTCCATCAATCAGACCATTTATGCTATTTAGTTTATCCATTCATAGCTTACTTTCTTTTGCCTTTGCTATACTCCCACTCAATCTGAAACCCCTGTGAGTGAACTGTAATAAAAAACACTACCAAATCTGAACCACCTATTAGTCAACCCAACCAAAAGCTTTGATACCACTTGATGGTATCAGCTCTTGAACCTACAACCAAGGCTCTGATACCACTTGTCAGGATCTTGCTCCACCAATAGAGCACATATATGATTACTTCTTATATTAGAAACTAAACACGTAATTTAACCAGAATCAATAAGTAACTAGAAATATGAAACAACACAAGAATTGAGAGACAATACATGAGTGTATTAATAATCACTCAGAAGAATATAGAATAAGGAAGATGCCACTTCTTCCTCCACCTCAAAGGCTCGCCACAGCTCAAGACCTTCTTCCCTCTTCCCTCTCTCTCTTGGTCCCAACAATCAACTCCAATACAGAATTGATGTTCACCTCTCCAACTAGTCAATAAAATGTTGCCAGTACATCAAGTACACAACCATACTCCAAGTAGATCTCCTACTCTCTGCTACTACCTGCAAATCACTAGACCTTACTCACCATTGTAGATCTCCAAAAGAAGCCATGCTATCTTGCTGACTAAGATCATAAAAATATGAAGAACCCTGTTGATTCTCCAATCCAGTACCCACCTTGGTATTGTGGCACTAGGAGGAACACACCATTGCTCTCTTCTCTCAGAAGGAGCTTATTGCTCTCTTACTCTCCAGCTACATTTTACAATACATGCCAATGAATCTATTATATAGAACTCATTCTTATAATAATTAGACTATCTTAATTAAAATAATTAGACACGCAACTCAAGACTATAATTAGCATTTGACATGTAAACAAATAGTCCAAAAATAGACTCTCCAAGATCAACATGCAAACTGCCTGTTCACGCACAGGCTACCGACGCCGGCACCTCCATGACCGATGTCGGCTGACTGGTAACCGACGCCAGTTGCTTCTCCACTGCTATATGACCGATGTCGGTTGATCAGACTGACGTTGGTGTCCCTGCAACTAGTTCTACAACTCTCTACAACTCTGCATCCTCTGTAACTTCTCCTGTTTGCATCCTGGTGAAGTTTTTTAGCTCCACAACCTAACACTTGGTGAGACCTAAAATAATTAGGCCTTCATACTCATATGTTACAACTTTAACTCCTTGATCCACTTTCAGCTTCTACAAAATCCTAAAACACATAAAAATTATCTCTAATATACCCTTTCTCACTCCATAATGGCTTCATTCCACCTATAATAACAAATCAATACTTGAACCTACTATTTAGGTCTCCTTGCTCTTCGGGTCTTTATACATAGAAAACATAGTCTCAAACTTATGAAGCAAAAACTCAAGTATTTAACATATCCATATGATTATATCACATGGGATAACACTTAAAAACCTATAAAACACATCCCTTCTATTTATACACTTCAACACAAGCTCTAAGTACTAAAAACAACACTCTCAAAATGACCACTTAGACTGGTCACACATAGTCAAAATATAGTTATACTATTTTAACTCTCCATATTTGATTAGGGGCATATAGTGACATCAAATAATTTATCATAATACTTATATAGTTATATAACATCTCCATACTCATTTTTTATTCAATTCTTCTTAGAACACCTTCAACTCACTCCTAAAACATGGTCACTCAATCTACTAGTGCAATTAACAAACATAGTCAACTTATAAGAAATTATTCACACTAAATATGAATTTTTCAAACCTCAAAAATCCAAAAAAAAATCCTTTTTGATTTTATAACACTCTTCAATAGATATTTAATCTTGAAACATCAAAATATTATCAAGAACAACTCAAATATCCTTATTTGGTCACTTACAAAATAAGGTCAAACACACAATCAACTTTGGAGCTCAATATCTTTAATTGTATGAAAATTTAAATATTTAATAAACTTATATGGATTAACCTTGAATTCCACCTCAAATTTTATTTTTTATCCATCAATAAATTAGTCCTAGATCAAAATATAGTATCAAAATACTATAGACTAATTTTTCCCTTTACTAATTTCAAATACCAATGATCACTGGTAAATGTAAATATTATAGACACATGTCTTCATCTCATGTCCCCTAGAAAATTTCTCAAACATGATTATTTTATCTCCTTTCAAGCCTCCTAACTTTAAATATTTAATTCTCATCATTTATGATTGATTTTTTCTTCCATAATTAAAACACTTAGCACCCTCATGTACCTTTTAAGCACATTAACTATTTGACTTAAACCACACTATTGATCTCCATCTACACGATCACCCATGTGTCATTGATATTCTATCAAATAATCATGATTGAGACATATTTCACTAGAACATGTAATCTTAGTAACTTTTGACATATTGACCTCATACGCACCATTGGATTACTATCTGACAAGATCATACACTCCATTAGATCCTTATCTAGTCAAATTAATTGCTTATCATAGATCTTTATTGTCTGATTAAATGCTCACCATAGATCTTCAATAATGCAAATTTGGTTAAGTATGGGACCCTTTTTAATCTAACTTGAAGGATAACTTTACACCTTAGTAAATTTTTCTATGCTCAACCTCATAACCTAAAATTTGAACCACAAGATCACCTTTCATAAGGGAATCCATCTATGTATCAAAATACTTTTGAAACATTCACACATGTTAAATATTACATCATAAAACTACTTACTCAACCTTATCTACCAATATTACTACTATAACCTAGACATTCATATGACTAATTTAATGAGTTTCTTTCACTTCCATAAAAAATTCTGAAGTAAAATTAATGCACATTGAATCAAACTTTGTCATTATAATTCTATCACACATGACACCTCATCACCATCCTTGGTCACCTTGGAGACATCATTGGCAAACCTCCAACACAATCAAGAGGGTTCCTCAAGAACTTATGCAAGATTTTAATAATAGGTTTCAAAAGACATGAGATAGTATTCCAATATCTATTAGGCCTACTCCTTACTATGATTTCCTCTACTATCTAAAATCTCTCAATACTGATGATTTAGTCTATGGGAGGAAACACATTATTATATGCTTATGAGGTGCCAATCAAAGCAAATAATAGTCTAGTCTAAGCTGACAAGATTAAACCTAGGCCACCTATGCATTTATTTCATAAGATTTAAACACCTCCTATTTACATTCCTCCACTTTTTACCATTCCTCTTATGCCAATACTTACTACCATACCTACACCAAAACAAGAAAAGGTTTTAACTAGTCAGTCTAGTGACTCCCAAGAACACAAGAGCTTCCAATAACTCACGAATATGTTTAAAATTTTTGGAAATGAATTAATGAATGTGAAGAGGCATCAATCTCAATTTAATAGGCCTTATCATCCTCCATATCAGCCTCAATAGTTTTACCAAGCTAATAGGCCACCCTTCAAAGCAAATTTCCAAGGCCAAGGATAAGGGAAGCCTAACTATGCTAGGCAAAACAATTACAATCCTAATATTTCAAGTACTTTCAATACCTTGGTTCTTGTTTAAAATAATATTGCATAACAAGGTCCTCTTACTATGCTTTGAAATTATTCATTAAATCAAGCCATGGTTTCAAACACTAAGTTTAATCAAGCTTTCAATGTTTAGTGGTACTATGGTGCTAGCTATAGATTCAATCAAACTCTTATGGATTAGAATACATAAGTGCCTTTGATGATAAAATCAAAATATCCTCAACATGTTAAAATGCCTAATGAAGGACCAAACTATTTGGGTGCTACAATGGTTCAATAGTAGTAAAAAGAGTATTATGCTTTCAATCAATAGGCTAGTTTTAACCAAGAAAACATTCTAGTGGTAGCCAACACAAAGTTCAAGAGAAGTAAAATGAAGAGTAACCAAGAAGCAGCCAAAGAGTCTCCTACTCTTAATCCATTACTATAAAATCTAATTGGGCCTACTACTACCCCAAAAGTTCTAATAACTCAAAAAAATCAAAACAAGAAAACACCTTTGTACCCTAAAATTCATAGGTTCAAAATACGGTTGTGATTCCCAAAACACAAGCAAAGGTTGGTGGTTTTCCCATCAATATTATTTTGAAAATGAATAAGTCCAATGCAAATTTTCTACTGTAGGAAATGTTTTCTATGTTCGGTTAGGTGTATATCTTTCAAGACGGCTTGTCAAAGATCAATGTTTGTAAGAAGCCACCAAGTAAGTAAAATGTGTAGACATGTAAATCTGGCCACCAATGGATTTTCATCAAACTATTAAACCAATTCTTACCAATCATTAAATATTTATCCTAAGAATTGATATAGTCTCAAATTTGGATTCATAACCTTGCATTAAATAAATTTTTCTTATTAAATAAATTAAACAAGGAAAATACACACATTGAATTAATCAAAATCAAACAAATGACCAAATGCCTAAAAAACTTAATTAACTTGCACACCCTAATCAAAATCAATTAGAAATTTAAATCAATATAAATCCTAATTGATCTCACCCATGAGTTAAATCAATTACTAAAAAATAAATTCAAGAGCATCTTAGAACATCCTGGAACACAATCATTACCTTTTTGAGTTGTCACTTTTGAAAAATATCTACAAGAATATCCTAAGAATATGCCAAACTAAACCAAGGTTAATAAACTCAACCATGGTCAGATTTAACCTATTCCAAGGGATTTGAAAGACTATAAAATCAATCTTATAGTTCTTCATTTAGAGAGCTCAATCAAAGTAGATTTATAATGCAAGAATAGATTCATGAAGCTAAAAGCCTAGTGTTATAATGCCAAAATTGAGCTAAAGCCATTGAACCATTGAATGAATCAAGCCATCAAGATATTAATCAAGTGAAGCATTGAACAAGGTTCTAAGTGGAGATGAAGGTAACCACACTCCATTGATGAAGACCTTTTGAGCATAAATCCGAGTAAGCCAATGAAGAAGCCTTTTGGAGAAATCAAGGATTTGGGTAAGGAATTTGTATTTTGTGTTTAAATTGTCATTTCCTTCCAATTTTAGTTTTGTTTTCAATTGGTTTGTTCACCATGCTCCACTCATGATCTAGACCTAGAGATGTTAGACTGTTAGTGAGTTGATTTCATTTTTTTGGAACTAACTCTATACTAACCTCCTTACTAAGTTCCTTGATCAAATCATTGTTCAAAGATATAAATCCACCTCTTTTGACCAAGTTAGAACAAGTTTTAATTATTTATCCTTTTGATATATTTTTTTAAAGTTTTTATAACTCTAAGCCGTTTTATTTTCTGAGCTTTCTTCATTGATGTAGATATGTCTAACTACACTTATGGTGGAGTCACATATAATCCATATTATGATATAATGGCCACACGAAATGGATTTGATTTTTATGGCTTTATTCAAGACCCCTTTGATGATAGCATGATTTTTGAGATGGAATTTTATCCACCTTACATAAATCAAATCAAGGACCAAAGTCAAGACCTCAACTGGGATGATATGGTTGGTAAGGTAAAATTGGATATAGACCTATACAATGATAATGTTGTTTGGGAGATGGATCCTTACCATCCTTACAATAATAAAATAGAAAAAAATGGAATAAACCAACCTACAATTTATCTCAAAACCCTGACTATGATGATATGGTTTATGAGGAGGACGTGGATGGTTTAGCTTATGCAAGCAATTAGGCTCCACAACAATACTCTATCCATACCATTCGAGGACTTCATCCTTTGGCATGTGTGATAAACTAAGCTCCATAATATCCCATCATTGTCCAACCAAAAACCATTCCTCATCCACTACAAATCCCATCAAAACCTCAACTAATATAATCATTCAAAGACCAAGCTATGTTCAAAACTAATATTTTCCAACTCATTAGAAACTAAGACCTAGAAAACCAACAACTATAAGATGATTTTATTAAATCAACCATTTATGATAAGTCAACCTGTGATGAATCACCTATTAATCCTATACCAATTGTTGATGAGTCTTACTCTAACAAGCCGGTCTTTGTTGAGTAATTTCTTAATGATTATAATAGCCTTTGGGAAAATCATTACCTTGAACATATGCTTATTTTTTAAGAACCTCCTTTTGATAAGCTAGTCTCTGAGGAGTTACCTCTTGACATTTTTCCCATCTTAGAGGAGTCTCACTATGACAAACCAATCTTTGTGGAGCCTATTATGCCATCATAAGTCATTACTTGTTTAATAACAAACATTCAACAAGACATCATTGTAATAAAGTACCCATAAAATGAAGAATTAGAATTAGAGATAGGTTATACTCTTGAATCAACATTAGATTTAACATCAAAAGTAGAATCAACATCAATCTCAACCTTGGATTCAGAGTCCCTTACATCTGAATCAGATTCAAATACAAAATATGTTCATGACTGTTACAACATTGGTTATGAATGCCTATCAGATTAGTATGAATACATTTGTGATCCTTATATAGTTTTTGAGGATGATTACTTTAGCATTGACACAAGTTCTCCTAGTATCTTCTATGAGGATTATGCTAACAACCTCCATTTCATTATTATTCCACTATCATTACCACCAACCAACATATCCATATTATTGGTATTCTATTTCCTTCAAGTATTGATTAGAACTGATAGAATCATAACTTGTTGAACTAAATCCATGATGAAATATCAGATGAAGAATAAAAATGAGGCCAAGATCACAATCATACAAAAAAAACAATCTCTTAGTGAAACCTTTTCGAAGGTGTTAGGGGGAAATCAAAGTCAAAACTCATCATCTTCAAGTGAAACCTTTTTGGAGGCATTAGAATATAATCAAAGTCAAAAGTAAATGACCCTTAGTGAAACCTTCTCAAAGGTGATACAAGAAAATTTATACAACTTCATTGGTAGAAACCTCTTCAAGGCACCAATGGTTGAGCATAAAAGTTTTTTACTACTTAATGAAGACATTATCAAAGATCAAATCAAAATAGTTTCCACTCTATAGCCTATTTAGATGGTAGCTACTCTTAGGACAAAATAAGAGAAAAATTTGGTGGTCCTATCAAGATCATATTCAAAAATATTTGACCCCACCACATCTAAAGTTATGTTGAATCTAGAATTAGTAACAATGTGTGTTCCTAGCAATCTTGATATTCATTTATTTCCCCACCATTATTCATTCCATTATCATCCACCATTCCATTTTCCAATAAAACATACCACTCAACATTATCCTTATTTACCATCTATGGTTTCACTTTCCTTTAGAGAGGCTACAAAGATACCTCATCTCAATGCTTGAAGGAATCAACATCAATGACCAATCAAGATCACAAAAGCATTCTTGGCATCCAAATTTGCAACCATTTTTTGTTGATTAGGATGTGCATCTCCACATTAGTAAGAATAATATAATCATAAACCCATGCCATAAACATAAAAAACCAATGACCATCATCATCCAAAAACATGTACCATACCATTTCAATTTTCCATATCTATTTACCATTATCGCATATCCTTCACCCTATCACTTGGGGAAACCCTCCTACTATTCTATCCAATCAATCAAGCCATTAGTATCCTAAGCAAGGCCATATTATCATACCATCTTACCATTCCATTCCTACTCAACCAAACATGTTATAAATCCTATCAACCTAGCCCGTTTGACCTTGGTTAGTCCATTGGTTTTATGTTTTCAACATATAAAATTAAATTAGTTTCAATAATTATTTCAAGCATTTCAGATAGAGGTAGTATTTTGGAGTAGTATGATAGAAGTTTTGGTAGTTACATCCTTCATTTATTTCTCCCTTATTATCAAGTTTGTAAATGTTAGCCTGTTTATATAACCTATTATGGAAAATTAGTATTCATTGGTCTTGATACTAATTATATCACCTATTGGGAAAATTGGTATCATTGATCTATCAGTTATATCCTAGTTATAAACACCTATTGGAAAACTAGGGGAAACATGTATTTATTATGCTTTGACATATCATCTAACCATTCTAGTGTTGTATTATGCCATCATACTAACTATACTTTTTTATTTGAATTAGCTATTACACTAGTCGGACTCCTTCACTATGAGGTAACTACTATGAACTAAATCCATTTTAGGATTATGTGGGTCATATTTGATTCATATTGAGGTCAGCTCAATCCCCATTTTAATCCACACTCTCACCATTTTATGAGCATCTTAAAAAATGCTCTCGCCATTTTATGAGCTTGAACCCTTTAATATATCATCATTCTCAATTGAATTAAGGTATTGAAAAATTCTAAGAACATTTGTAAAATCAGTATAGAAAACAAAAAACATTGCCCACTTCTTTGCCTTAAGGATTATGAGAACCCTCACTAAGTCACAAACAAATCACTTATTCCTTAGTTTCCTCATCCTTTTTGGCCTTTTATCTTATGCTATCACCATTTTTTGAGTTCATTCCTTTTCTTCTATCACATCCATCATGTCTTCTATCAATCATCATTTTCTTCCCATTTCCTAAGAGAACTACATTTATTTTAAAGTTTTGTTGGATCATCATATCATGAAGCTATGTAGGCAACATCTACTTGCTTAGCACATCTGGAGACAACTAGGCCACCCCCTTCCTTTTCTTTTATTCCCCCATCTTGTTTGTTTGTTCAGTCATCACTTAGTTTCTAGGGGCAATGTTTGTCATGTTGTTTATACTAACATAGGGACTAACACTTGTTTATTTCTTTATTTGTCTTCTTTATTTATTTATTTGTCTTATTTGTTTCTTTCTTTATTTATTTTAGGTGTTTATTTGTGTGCTTATTTGTTTACTTTCCACATTGTGGCCTTGATTCAAACTATATGTATTCATTGGGTGATTCCTTGCACATTATTCTTGAATCTATCCATATTCAAATGTCTACATTGTTATCATGGTTTTCATTATCAGTTTAATTAGTTTCCATTAAGCATCAGATATCAGGAGTTAGTCTTTATGCATATTTTGGCCAAGCCTCCATGGTGTTCTATCATGAGGCCTACCATCAAATGCTATAGAAAAAATCATATTTGAGAGGTCTACAACATCAATGCAACATCACCATCTCCTCAACACCAACATTAACAATAATCCCAATCCAGTCCCAATCATATCCTAAATAGAGTAATTAAGTAATGAAAGAATATCAACCTTTGTTATTTCAAATGAGAATATCCCTACTAGTAGGTTGTCCTAGTTCATCTTTATCCTCTATATCAAGTTATCAATCATCATCCATCAATCATGTTTTTCATAATCGAGGTATACTGCATCATCACTATACACCATCCCACATGCATTCTCAACATTATATCACCTACTGGGGCAAATCATTATGTTATCACCAATTTTTATTTCTTGTTTATCTATCCTAACTGGGGCAACTCCATATTTTCAATGATTATATTACCTATTGGGGTAAATCATTGTGTTATCATGCCATGTTGCCACTATCAGGGTACAATGCTAACTACCTTTGGGAAAACCATTGCACACTATCTCACTTGCATTTCTCATTGATTTTTCCCAACTTTGGGCTAATCATTGTGTTTTCACCCCATCATATTCATTTGTTTGGTCCCCTAATTTTCTTCTTTTTTAAAGGGATTATTTGTTGACCCACTTGCCAACCACTTCGTCAAGGGGGAGGATATAGTTCCATAATTACCATTATAGTTAAAAACATAAAGAGCCTTTTTATTCTTTGAAAATACGTTACTATGCTTACATCTTGCAACATTTTCCTAAATAAGGGCTAACTATATACCTGTAAAACTGGCCAGTAATGGCTTTGCATTAAACTATTAGACCAATTATTACCAATCATTTAACACTTAACCTAAGAATTTATATTAGTCTCAAATTTGGCTTCATAACCTTGCATTAAATTGATTTATCTTATTAAATCAATTAAACAAGGAAAATACACACATTGAATTAATCAAAATCAAACAAATGACTAAATGACTAAAAAGAATTAATTAACTTGCACACCCTAATCAAATTCAAATACTAATTGATCTCACCCATGAGCTAATAAATCAATTACAAAAAAAGAAATTCAAGAACATCTTAGAACATCTTAGAACACACTTATTACCTTTGTGAGTTGTCACTTTTAGAAAATATCTAAGAGAATATCCTAAGAATATGCCAAAATCAACCAATATTAATAAACTCAACCATGGTCAGATTGAACCCATTCCAAGGGATTTGAAATCCTATAAAATCAAGCCTATATCTCTTCATTTAGAGATCTCAATCAAAGTAGAGTTATAATTCAAGATTAGAATCATGAAGTTAAAAACCTAGTGTTATAATGCCAAAATTGAGCCAAAGTTATAAAGACATTGAATCAATCAAGCCAAGTATTCAAAAATTGTGCATAGAGGAGATTATGTTAGCCATATGTCATGGATGAAGACTTCTTATGCATAAATTGAGCAAGCCAACCGAATTACCATTTGGAGTTATCAAAGATTTGGTAAGGAATTTGTGTTTTTATGTTTATATTTCTAATTTCCTTTCATGTTTTATTGAGTTCTCATTTGGTTTATTCATTATGATCCCCCATGATTAGGCCTAAAGGATTTTATATTGTTAATGAGTTCATTTTTCATTGTTTATAAGACTAACTCTATACTACCCTCCTTTCTTGAGTCAAATTCCTTGATAAAAAAAATGTAGTTCTCACCAATATAACCAAAGGTCCTAATGAAGGAAAATCAAATAAGGTCTTCAAACCTCCTACCTTATACCTTTTTGTAATCATTAGCAACTCCTTGATACATAATTGCATGGTAGATAGTGGTGTAAGTACTTCGGTGATGCCAAAGTCAATACCAAATCAGCTTGGTTTAAAGTATGAACCTCAATCCAAGGAATTTTTGTAGCTTGATAGATCTTCTACCAAACTATCTAGTATTATTAGAGGTCTAAACTTGACCCTACATGCTTGTCCTAGTGTTTTAGTAGCTCAGGATGAATTGGTTCTAAAGGTGCCTTCTCACTTTGCTATATGTTTATCTAGAGAATTCATAGCTAAAACTAGGGGTTACCTAGTAGCACATTAGTACTACATGGATTTTAAGACAAGGAATTAGACCAAGGTGTCTATCAAAGCTAAGTCTATTTCCCAATTTCACATTGAGCCTTATGAGATAAGTAGCTCAAACATCAATTATACCATTCTAGATGAAGAATACCACTTTGATGGTCAAGAACTAAAAAATCATCCTAAAAGGACACCTGATATGTTCTTATATGAGTTATGGAGTGATAATTGACTACTTGATCCTTTGGAAGGTGTCAAATAAATAGACATGGGATTTTATTGCTTGTATAAAGAAAATGAGTTCATTCTATCCCTCACTATGTTATAAGAGGATACTAGTGATTTGTGGAAATTATTATTTGATGGCTCAAAGAGTAAGCATGGAGTAGGGGTAGGTGTGATGTTAATATCTCCCTCTAATGACAAATAATTTTCATCTTATAGGTTCTAGTTGCTCTTTCAACATAGCTAAGTATGAGGGCCTTATCCATGGTCTTCAGTGGCCTCGTAAGAGGGGGATCAAATAGTTACAAGTGTGGGACATACTTAAATACTTAAAATCTTAATGAAGTCAAAACACAAAAAATAATCCCTTAATGAAGTCCTATAAACATAGAGTGTGGGACATACTTAAATACTTTGAATCTTTCAATATCAAAGCAATGCCAAAAGAGAAAATTTAGCATGTTGATAGGTTGTTAGCTATAAGGGCTTAGTTTGATATCCCAAATGAGTTGAAGAAGTTTAAAGTATAGCCACATGTCAAAGTGGTAGTGAGACCATCAATTCCAAAAAATGAGGATCATTGGTAAGGCTTTGATAGTGATAAGTAGATTGATTTTTTCTTGTAGCAAGAGGTAAATTTTTCCTCAATGAACCAAATTAAACTTTAGCAACAATATGAAGATCAAATTACTTAGCTAAAGTCTAATAAACTTCCTAAAGGGATGGTCACCTTTGAGGGTATTTTCCATGAGGGAGATCACATGAGGAAAGACAAGGTAGTTATATCCACTAATGAAGAAAACTATGAAAGAGTCCTCATCTTCACAGAAAAAGTTCTCAAGCTTGGAAAGATGAGAAATGAACTAGGAAAACATGCTTTCATTGAACTTTATAAGGAATATTTAGACATCTTTTCTTAGAAGTACAATGATGAGAGGTTTTGACCCCAAGCTAGACCAACACACCATATATTTGGAGGCTAATTCCAATCCTGTGAGGTAGAAAAAAAGGGATATCAACCCAAATATTGAAGAGCTAATGAGGAAAGAGTTGAACAAATTTATTGAGTCCAATATTATTTCCTATCAATCATTCTTAATGGGTAGCTAGCTGGTGCTTGTGAGAAAGAAGAATGGTGAGATCTGATTATGTGTTGACTTTAGAGAATTAAATAGGGTCTATTTTAAATACCATTACCCCTTACCATCCATAGAGAAACTCCTTTAAATGGTTTCTAGTTTAAAAAAAATCTCTCTTTTGGATGGGTACTCATGGTATAACTAGGTGCTAGTAAGAAAAGAAGACCAATACAAGACTACCTTCACCATAAAGTGGGGCACATATAATTATCATAAGATGCCTTTTGGCCTCTCAAATTCTAGATCTACTTTTCAAATATACATGGACATGGATTTACAAGGTTTTCTAAATTAGATGGTGCTTGTCTACCTGGATGAGATAATAATTTTCTCCAAGAAGGCTAGTGAACACTTGGACCACCTAAGGTTGATATTTGAAAGATTTAGAGAGTATGGGATATCTTTGAATCCATATAAGTGTGTTTTTGACATCTATGAAGGAAAAATCTTGGGTTATATTATCTCAAAATAATGATTAGCTATTGATCCTAATATAATAAGTACAATCTTGACATTATCCTTGCCTAAGCATAATAAGGGACTTTAAAGTTTCCTTGGAAAGATAAACTTCATGAGAAGGTTTATACCTAGTTTTGTAAGATTTATTAAACCTATCAGTAATATGTTGAATAATAATTAGGTGTTCACTTGTACAAGATAAGGAAAAATAAGATTTGAGGCTATTAAACAAGCCATTGCCCAATCACCTACACTCATGAATCCTAATTTCTCAAAAGATTGCATATTGTATGCCTTTGTTATTACTAATAATGTATTAGCTATGTTGATGTAAAATAATGGTGAAGGACATGAGCTTCCAATTGCATTTTTTAGTCAAGGTTTTGAAGGGTATGAAGAAAGGTATACTTTTGTATAAAATCAAGTCATTATAGTGGTAAGAAGCCTTAAAAAATTTAGACCAATACTCTCCACTAGAAAAATCTATCTTATGGTGTCTCATCTTAGAGTAGGAAATTTCCTTCATATCAAAGACCTGAACAAGAATAGGGATGGTTAGATTACAAGGGTCATACAATATGATTTAGAAATCAAGGTCACTAAGCTAGTAAGACACAAAGGCTTATGTGAGCACCTGGTGGATGACCTTTATTTTATTATTTTTGGAGAAATTAGTGTTTGATTCCTAAATAATAAAGGTGTTTAAGTAGGATAAAATAATTAAATAATATTCCAAATTAAAGATACTAATTTTTGAAATTTATTTATAATTAGAGCTTTTCTAAAAATAGTAGTGGGAGAGAGAAAATTAAACTTATCTTATTATGTGCTGATCTAATTGAGATAAGGTCTAGAAAATTGTGTGCAAGATAGGAACACTATCATAAATAGAATCCTAAATTTAATTTCTTGATTGGATAAGATCACTATAACTAGACACCCTATGCTTCAATGTTATAGTCCTTGTCTAGCACTATTATCTTGAGGCTTTAAGATTTTTGGGTTTTGTTCACTTGGTCAGAGTGATCCTATGTACCAAATTTTAGAGCCTTGATATCAATATAGATCATTGTACATATGATTATTTATGTTATTTTATCTTTTATACAATTCAGTATAACTTTAGAAAATATAAAAAAGGGGTTAGTGTGTGTAATATGCACAAAATATACTTCACACTCCATGTATGGACACACTGCCTACATACCAATACTCTAAGAAGGGATCAAGACATATGTAGTTCTCCCTTAAAGAGTGTTTGGTGAAATAGTGAATGAAATGTAGGAAATTCTAAAATTGAGTATGCTTGAGATGACTAGGGACTAGTGTAAGATCTTGAATTGGCTTGAAAGTTTATAGGCTAGCTATATGTAGAGTAGGGAAGATTGCTTTAGTGGTCTTGCTTGCTTGAGTGATATTTACAAAGCCTTTACAAATGATCTTTAAATGGGCTTATATATGGATATATCAGTCATGAATTCAATGAATTCACATTAAAATTTAACTATTGATGATAAGGATACAGAAGGAAATGATCATTGGGGCCTCAGATGCAATTTGAAAATAACACCAAAAGTTGGACACCCTAGGGTTTGGTGCTAGTGTCTAAGTTGGGCACTATTAGCCTAAGTTAATGGGGCCTAATGGATTGATTAGTAATGAAGATAGGGTCTTATATCAACTAGGATCAAGTTTGAAAGGCCATTGATGACTAGGAATTAGTGAAAGTAAGCCTAAGAGGGTCATGAGAGAAAACAAGAGGGACCTAAGTATTGGGTATCACTATCCATGCTCAAGTTACCAATTTTTACATTTTATATGAATACATTCCCCCCCCCCCCCAACTTTATTTTAGTGATGTAGGAAAGTAAAATAATAGGATAAATTAAAATAGAAAGTGTATCTAAATTTACCTGCAAAGGTGAAGCCCTTCAATCTTGTGTGGTGTTGAGTAATGCTAGATAATGCATAGAGATAATATTGTGTAAGTGTTAATTTATGAAAGAAAAATGAAGAGTAGATCATTTATTATTATATGTAATATACAACAAGAATGTATAAAACTTGGGTAATAGAGAGAGAGAGAGAGAGAGAGAGAGAGAGAGAGAGAGAGAGAGAGAGAGAGGATGACAAAGGAATGAATACACCTCATTGAGTATGTGGACCAATACAAAACCAATTATGATGTTGAGTAAGGCTAAGTGTGTTGGGTATGTATTGAATGATTTTATACCAAAATTTATATCACAAATAATTGTGAGTGCTCAATTCTCTAGAAAATAGCTCAATAATGTAAAGGTTGACCCTTTAGCTCCATCCCCACCTATTAAGAGAAGCTAGATGATCATGTGTGTATTAATTGGTGTTTAAGACTATGTGTCCAATCCCTATAAATAGGTGGCTCAAGAATTTTGGCTCCATCATTTCCCACTATGTGAAGTTAATTGTTCATATGTGTGTTGATCAATGTTTGGACTGTGTGTTTAATCCCTCTAAATAGGTGGCTCAAGAATACAAAGGCTAGACTTTTGGCTCCATTATTTTCCCATAAAGTGAAGTTATACACTAATACTGATGTGAAGAAGTATGTCATATGAGATGGCTCTTGAAGCCCATGAATGATCTATAAATCTAACAATGTGGCATGGATAGTTGAATGTGTACTAGAATCTAGGCCAATTTTAGCCAACTTAAAAAAGATGGAGATTAGGCTTGTATGAAATCCATTCCAAAACTTAAAATTTGGCTTATGTGGAAGCCACTAAGGAACTTGAGAATGTGGAGGTTAGGCTTTTATGAAAGACACTTCAAAATTATGCTAAGCACTTGTAGATGGAGTAAGGCACACAACTACTAAGAATGCTTGGGTAATGATGAAATTAGAAAGTAAAGAAGCAAAAGTGTTGTGCAATCTACCACCAATCATTGGTGTTTAAAACATGGATTTTGATCTAGAAGTTATACCAACTACTATATCTAAAACTAGAAGTAATATCCATCATGCCACAAATGATGCCCCCTATATCTAGATTCTCTAAGCAAAACTATACTGAAACTATTGATTTTGGTTTGAACTATAATTGATAAAATTGCAACTAATCTTACCTTTATTTTTGTTACTAGAAAATTTAGTTTTTTTGTTGTTTGGATAGAAACACTAGAAATGGATAGTATCACCAATGACATTGTAATCTAGCCTTGGTGTTATTGTCTTGAGTTAAAACTGATCATTGTTATGGAATATTAACTATCTACTTGGTCTGTTCTGAGTGGTTTGATGACTGGTTGCTATTTTAGTTGTTTTTAAAATGGATTTTTTGACCGATAAGAGCTCTGATCTTTATATAAAAAGCACTATTTATTTCCCCCTCTTTTGAGGGTAGGCATAGGCACCCTATAATGGCTACCCTCAAAATAAGAAGCCCTACAAATGTGTTATAATAGAAATATACATGCATAGTAATGATAATCAATAAGATATCTCAAGATATAACATGATTTGAGAGATTGTTAGATCAATAAGGGTATGCTTAGATAGATATAACAGTATAATAACATGTGTAATATACTACACTTGAATTTAAAGCTAGAAATTTTAATTTTTAGTTTGATCAAGGAGGGTTGGATCATGATGTCCATCATGGCATCCAAAAAAATAGGAAAAATACATGATGTGGATCATGGCATTACAAATAATTAAGAAGCAATAAAGTAACAAACACATAAATTAAGAATCAAGAAGCATACAAGAGTTGCCAAGGGGCCAAGAAAATAAGGGACATGGGCACATGTCAATCAAACTCAAAAGAAACATAAAATACATGTTGAAATTCCATGTACACATACAAGTGGAGAAAGAAATATTAGCAGAAGGGTCATGGGCACATATAAGAGTATAAGCAAAGTACATTGGCAAATGTCATAAGGCACACACATGAATAGAAGTGAAGGAAATTAGAAAATACATCATGCTATGCTAAGCAAGAAAATAAATCATGTAAAGGATGTAAATACAATCATATCTAACCAATCAAAGCAAGAGATGAATGTATGCAAGACATGAGTAGTACAAGACTAGGTATATGCTAATAAATACACAAGTGCTAGATATTAGTGAAATGTTGATCAAATAATCTATGTAAGCTAGTAAGTAATATACATCAACATGATAACTAGAGTATGTAGTGTAGGAATGGCATAACCTAGATGGTGTAGTCAAGTTGAAAATGCCCCTAGTGGGTATGTACTTCAATGTGTGTCTCAAATTTAGAAGTAGGATACCCCCTCAATGGGTAGAATGAAACAATAAATTAGATGGATGTCACTATACACACTCAAATAAGATCAAGTGAAGCATGGTAATGTAGATAAATCAACATAAAATATGATGAAACAAAAAATCTAATTCCTAGCATAGTAGTAGTAGTGTACAAAATGCATGATGCATACAATCAAAATGTTTTTGTTGTTTTAACATATTTGAATGTTTTTGAATTTTTTAAATGTTACATTGTTTTTGTATTTTGTCATTTTGTATTTTTTTTGTATTTTGAAATATTTGAGCTATATATAATCAATCATAATAAACTATGTGTAGGCATTGATAAGGCAAAATGATACTAACCAATGAGTCTGATGTGAGACTCCCTATTGTGGCATCTTGTATCAAGGAATGGAATCATGCATGATAATAAAGCATGATGGAAATGCTAAGGCTATGGCTCTAAAATCTATATATGATTTGAAATATTTGAGTTAGAAATCCACTGTGGGGTCCCTCTATAACTCTAAGAAGTGGATGTAACTATATGGCTCTTAGGGACCCATTTGGAAGTAGGATAAGCTCTCTAAACATGTGTTCTATGTGTAGATGCATGAGATCTCAATAAGACTACCCTGGCTATGAATATTGTAGCTAGAATCTATCTAGAATCCTCAAGCTATGTAGGTGTATAAACCCTCTATACTAGTAGTGGATGCCTTAACTATGTTTGAATCAATAATGGGAGAGGAACTAAAACTAGAGGAGAAACTAAAACTAGTGGCAAAACTAAAATTGGTGGTGAAACTGCAACCAATGATTGCAAAGTAGATAATGGTTCTAAACTGGGGAGTGGTAACTCATATGAAACTTCATCAACTATAATAACCTACTTGAATGAATTCCATGCATTTGTGAACTATAAAAGGTACTTATCAGCATTTTTGAATTCATGGTCAACCAAGTAACATATCAAAAACTCTTGCACTGGGAACTATAGTGAATGGTGTGGCCACATGTGTAGGACTAACCTATAAAGGAAGCACTATCTTGCCTAAAGAACTTTGTATATGCCCACTAAAACCATTGATAACTATGTTTGTCAAAGTTATATCCTACTCTAAATAACCCAAGTGTTATAGTAGTGTCATGGTACACATGTTGAGACTAGAACCATTGTTAATAAACATATTTTGAATAGGCTAATTATGAATGTGAACTTTGATAAAGAGTACATGATAATATGAATCATCCGCAATGATCTCCTACTCTAAGAAGGAGATAGAAGGTCTAGTTAAAACTCTAAAACTATATACATTGATCATGTTTCTCAAAGGATGTAATTCAAATGAAGGTTCCCTATATGTATCTGGTGGTGGATGTGCATGATATGCATGGTGAACTCCTAATGTGTCACCTGTATCTGTATGGTGAACTCCTAATGTGTCCCTTGTATCTTGTTTTGAATGTTGTGTAAATAGATCTAAGAATATTTTCAATGATTTATCTTATGTTTTCTTTTCCAATGAAGGCTCAACTAAAGTGACAAGATCAATAGCATTTGAATCTATTAGGTCATGTATCTTGTAATTTAAATTGATGCATCTCTTTGTCATGAGGCCTAGTGCCCTATGGTAGTTTCAAAATGCATGTTGATCATATCCCTTTGGAATAGGATTTATTGGATCAACTTCCTAAATAAGAGGGAGAGATATGATATTACATTTCAAAAGCTATTGTAAAACCCTAGTTAGAGGAGCTAGGAGATTTGTAAAAGTACATTGAGAGGGTGCTGATAAAACTATTCACTAAGAAGGATCTAAAGCCATGTTGACTGTAGGTTGTTATACCCTTTAGTATCATTGAACTTGACCTTATATGGGACTTTTTTATTACTCTTATTAGTTATGTTTGATGTATTAGTGTACTTTAGTTTGTACATTGAAATTAGTTTGACTTCTCTTTCCTTTAATGTATGACATAATTTAGTGAAGGAAGAGATTCTTTTGAACATAATTTATTCATGTAGTTTTGATATAATACTTTGTTTGAGGAGGTCCTAGAATTCATGATCTACCGTGGGGCTAGTCATCTTAGTTAAGATGGTCTTATACTAAAGAACATAGTCTGTGAGATGCTCATTTGGTCATTATTTCTATTGAGCAATTTTAGTATATGAAACCTTCTCAACAATGTTGATACTGAACTGTGATAGGAACTTGTCAGCTAAAGGACTGAATGCATTGACTGACTGATTTGGTAGACTATATAACCATTGTAAAGCATAATCCTTTAAACTCCATAGAAATAACTTGGTAAGTATCCAATTATTTGGTACATAATCGAAGCATGCTACATGAAAATCTCTCAAATGTGTCTCTAGATCACCTTTCCATCATATAGAATAAGCTTGGGTTGAACAAAACCTTATGGAAAGGGTGTAGAGGTAATGTGATGTGATAATGGTGTATGTAGAAGATCAAAATAATCTAGATCCTATGTATGTCTAGTGGCACCTTACTCAAGATGTAGCACCTTGGATTGAAAAGATCTTATCTATTACATAAGGGTTGCCACATCAAGAGATAGGGATGTACTAGCTATAACTAGTGGCATAAAAGCAATTTGGGTTGCTAGAGGGGGTTGTTGAGACATAGTTGCCCCTATAGTGTCATTTGTAACTAGTTTCTCTATGGTTTGAGAATTGACCATTGTTCACTATTTATTGTTCCTCTTGTAGTATTTTAAGCATGTCATCTTGCATATCAGGGTGTTTAGTTAGTAGTTCTTGGAGTTCCTTTTTATCAGTTTCATCAAAACTAGTATATTGGGCCATTGGTAAGGTACGAACATAAGTTAAAATTTGATTGAATTTTTTGCAAAAAATTGTAATAGGCAAAGTGTGATATAAATAAAATATTGAATGTAGGAAATGTAGAGTAATTATAATAGTTAACTAGAAATTGCATAAAAAGGATATGAAACTTACAAACATGTAAAGTGATACCTTAAGAAGTAGTGGGAACTAGTATGGTAAACTAGGGTTTTTACAATAATATTTTTGCAAAATACTATGAATTTTTGAAATTTGAAATGATTTTCTAATTTTAATATGCAACTAAAAATTTAGAAAATTAGTGGAAAAAGTTTGACTGAATAGGACCTAGTATGTGTAACTAGAGTTTTGAGAAAAATAAGTTTTTGTGAAATTACTATTGAATTTCAAATTTTGAATGGATTTTTTGATATAAATATGCTATTAAAAATTTAGAAAATGGTTAGAAAAGTACTAGGACCTAGTATGGAAAACTAGGGTTTGAAAGAAAATTGTTTTAAAATTTACTACTAAATGTTAAAATTTGAAATGAATTTTTGATTTAAATATTCAAGTAAAAATTCAAAAATTTATAGGAAAAATTAGTAAGAATTTTACCTTAGGGTTTCTAGGGGTTTTATGTGTAAATAAAGTAAGTCAAGTTCACCAAATATTTTATTATTTTTTGGGAAAATTAGTGTTTAATTACTAAATAATAAAGGGGTCTCAGTAGGAGAAAATTAGTAAATAATAGTCCAAATTAAAGCTAATGATTTATGAAATTTATTTATAATTATATCTTTTCTAAAAAAAGTAGTGAGAGAGAGAAAATTAAACTTATCTTATTCTATGTTGATCTAATTAAGACAGGGTTTAGAAATTTGTGTGCAAGCTTAGGACACTGTCACAAATAGAATCCTAAAATTCATTTCTTGATTGGATAGGAGCATTGAAACTAGACACCCTGGTCTCTAATGCTATAGTCCTTCCCTAGTGATATTGTCCTAAGTATTTAAGCTTTTTTGGGTTTTGTTCACCTGGTTAGTGTGAGCCTAAAAACCAAATTTTAGAGTATCACTATCAACAAAGCTCCCTATAGAGTTGATTATTTATGTACTTGTATCATTTATGAAATTGAATAGAACTTTAGAAAATAGGGAAAAGGGCTTAGTGTGTGTAAGATGCACTAGATGTGCTTCACACCCTATGTGTGGCCACCCTACCTACATATTAATACCTTGAGGAGGGATCAAACCATAAGTAGTTCTCCCTTTAAGAGTGCTTTGTGCAACAGTGAATGAAATGCAAGAGATGCTAAAATTGAGTATGTTTGAGATGACTAGGGACTAGTGTAAGATCTTGAATTATCTTGACAGTGTATAAGCTAGTTGTATGTAGATATAGGAAAGATTGCTTGGGTGGTATTTCTTATATTCTTAATTACTTGAGTGATATTTACCAACCCCTTCTAAATGATCTTTGAATGGGATTATATATGGATCTATTGGGCATGGGTTAAATGAATTTGCATTAGGCCAACATGATTAAAGATAAGGATCCAAAAGAAAATGATTATTGGGGCCTAAGATTCACTTGGAAAATAACACTAAAAGTTGGACACCCTAGGGTCTGGTGCTAGTGTCTAAGTTAGGTGCTATTGTCTTGAGATGACAAGGCATAGGGGGGATGGATTAGTCATGAAGAGAGGGTCTTATCTCAACTAAAATCAAGTCTATAAGGCCATAGATGACTAAGAATCAATGAAATTAAGCCTAAAAGGGTTATGAGAGAAAGTAAGAGGGACCTAAGTATTGGGTGTCATTAGTCATGATCAAGTACCAATTTTTGAATTTTATATGACTATAACCTTCATGAAGAAAGAGAGGTTATCTTAGTGATACAAGATAACTCACAAACAAATGCACCTCCATTTCACACTAGCTGGTCTAGGATATGACAAAGTTCTTGTTAATAGGTGAGACTCCTCAAGGTATGGATAGGACAAAGAGAAGTTATTTTAGACTTAATTCCATACCTTATGCATTGGTATATGGGATTATATTTATAAAATACCTCACTAGAGTGATTATTAGGTGCATAAATGATGACTAAGTGACTAGGCTCTTAGAGAAATTCCATGATGGGCCTACAGGAGGTCATTTTATCCCAAGGAATACAGTAGTAAAAGTGTTGAGAGATTTTTATTATTGGCCCAAAATATTTAATTATGTATATTCATGGGTGATAAAGTGCCAATATTATGCTCTCATTTTAGGCAAGCAAAGGTTGGCAACCCTTCTTCTCAACCCAATTTTGGTAGAACAACCCTTGATGCAGTGGGGTTTTCACTCTAAAAGAAGCCAATGAGATAAAAATGTTGGAATTTTATGATAGTATAGTAATGGGGTTTGTTGTACCAATAAAAATCATTTTAGATAATGTCTTAGCATTTTTTAGCATGAACATAAGTGAGTGGGCACTTCATCTAGCATGTACCTTAGTACATCTTCCAATTACTACCTCTAAAGCAATGGACTTGTAGAGTCAATGAACAAAACATTGATAAGGATAATCAAGATGACTATGAAGGAGAATTAGAGAGTGTGGAATTTAAAGTTAAGGACATTCTTATAGGATGATAGAGTTAATCCCAATTTTACCATTGGAAACACACCATTTATCCTTATATATGGGAGAGAAGCCAAGTTTACCATCTCTCTTGAGTTACCTTCCTTGGAGCTAGCCCATCAGCTTGAGTTGATGGAGAGTGAACCTATGAGTGTGAAATTGAAAGAGCTCTTGGATCTTGAAGAAATGAGGGACATTTAATGAATACACTAGAGTCACATTAATATCAAGTCAATAAATCCTTTGACAAGAGATCCATAACAAGGGACTTCAAAGATGGGGATCTAGTCCTCAAGTGGGATTCAAATAAGGACAAGTTAGGCAACCATACTAAGTT
Source organism: Torreya grandis (assembly GCA_037957365.1). Classification (NCBI taxonomy): domain Eukaryota; kingdom Viridiplantae; phylum Streptophyta; class Pinopsida; order Cupressales; family Taxaceae; genus Torreya; species Torreya grandis. Next base: position 813,685 of record JARHVA010002785.1, read on the forward strand.
TGACATCTTGTGGACTAGCCCTTAATTAATCCATGGATGTAAACAACATAATTATTTTCAACTTGCCCAACTATATGAAGAGGTATTACCCATCCCAATCAATGAGATTCATCTAAAGCCTTATTACTAGAAGAGTTTGAAGCCATTGTACATTTTGTATAGTTTTTATATTTTCCTCTAAGTGCCTTATGCACATCCTTTTCAATTGTGTGTTTCCCTTACGCAAGTGTCCTAGGCATAGTTGTATTTTTTTTCTTGTTTTTCTTTCTGATTCAAGAGGAAGTTTTTTAGAAATGGATAGCCTTGTATCATTTTTATATCAGTTGGGAAGAGAGTCTTGTGACCTCGTAATCCTAATAGATGGATTTAGGCCACTAATCTGTTACATAATAGGTATGAAATCCCAAGAGGTTGCCATAAATGACAAAAAAAATTTGACTACATATGAAACTTTTATCTATATCGATCAAGCCACTCTTTTTGACCATTTAGTAGCCTTCTAACCTCATGACTAGTCTCTTTGAAGTCCTAACTTGATGATGCAGTACAATATTTAGGAAGGTCCTAATGTGGTATGATGAGTTGAGTAGAGTCCTTGTGTAGTGGATGAACTAATGGTGGAATATAATACAAACTTAATGACCCTACCCCATGTCCCTTGAAATCTTTTAAAACACTTTAATCAAGTTTTAAGGTGATTTTGGAGATTTTGAGGGAAAAGCCTAGAAATGGATCTTGGACTGCAAGTGAAGGATATAAAAAGTCTCTAGGGTTTTATAGAATTTATGGGCATGAAGTAGGTTTTAAAAAAGTCTTAGAGATTATAATGGATCAAAAATGAGGTCTAGAGAAGCCATTATGCCCAGAATACCCCCAAAAGTGCATTAAATGACTTAAGGGTCCTCAAAATAGAAGTTTCAAGTGAAAAATTAAATTTTTGAGGAATTCAAATTGTTTTTGACTTCCTTCCACATAATTATGGATTTTTTTAACCCATTTAGACATTTTAATGCCATTTCAAGTCATTTTGAGTGGAAGAGAGGAGTTTGGGACCAAAAAGATGCATTTTGGATCCTTTTGGAGCTTTAGATAAACATGTTTTTAAAGGTTCTACTTACTGTAGGGGATAAAATATCATATTAAGGCATCAATTGTGTCCCTAATATCCTTTTATATGCCTCTAAAATCATATTCAAGCACATGAACTAGTAGAGGTAAGGAAAACATATTAGCTACAAACTAGGTATGAAACATGTTTTCTACCATTAATGGAGGTCCAGTCATTTCAAAAGGTTTAAAAAAGGAATTACTAGTCATTTATAGCATTATTTTTTTTCCCAAGTGTTGTATTGAATATTTAGGTTTTTTGTTCTTCATGCTAAGTAAAAATTATTTTGGGTAGTCTTGCACAACTCTAAGAGAGCCTTGGATTCTCACTCTGTACGGTCAGGAGAGAGAGAAGAGTTGGGATATAAGATTTTACGAAGTGACAAGGACATTAATTTCCTTCCACTTTGTGTCATTTATGGTCTATGTCAACTCCCCATCTTTATTAACAATCGCTAATAGTGCATGGGTGTCTAGATGGCCTACTCATCCAGATAGGGTCTAGGTTTTCTTTTGTTACTTCACTTCAAAATTAAATTAGGAATAATAATTTTATGGGAATAATTTTAGGTTAAAATATTACCTATTAAAATTGGTATCATCAGCTAATTCCTCTTAGGAAGGTACTTATGGCATAAAATGTATTTTCCTTATTATCCTTGCAAATAGTCCATTTGATCAGTTTTGACGCAAAACCTAGGTTATAAGGATAATGGAAACTCCAAATCCATATGACACATTAAATTACTCAAGTGATGATTGATCATCAATCCTTATTAGCTCATCAAAGCCTTGATAGGTCAAATGAAGACTAGTCTTGTATGGAAAAACACCATCTACAATAGTCTTCTCCTATCTTAGAGTGAAAGGAGGTAATGACTAGTTGCAATAGATTAATTTTAGTGGAATTAGTGAACACCAATTTATTATGGCATCATTATTTTTAAATTTCCAATGAAGATAGATAAATCTAATCATACAAATCTTGCCTTGATAAAAAAATAACTTGCAAAATCTCTCATTAGCATATATTAAGATTTTAGGTGCCCTACAATAGACTAAACATATTAGAATGAATACGCTAAAACTTTTTTGAAGTCCTTAATGGTGTAAAATATTCATTTGTATATTTTGATAAGGTCTAAGAAATGATTATAGGCTCATATTCTATGCACATTGTCCATATCTCATCCTCACTGCCATGTGTATTATAATTACGCCTACATGTGGCTTTCACAAAGACCTAAAGGTGATCATGGAAGAGTTTGAGAATATTGGATACCCTAATTAAAAGTGTGAGAACATTGAAGAGGTCATAGAAATCAATTTTCAAGCCATGGAATGGTAATCAAACTTGAAGAACCATGTTCATATATGGAGAAGCAGTTTAAGGACTTGTTACCTAAAAATCTCCAAAATAGAGCCCTATTCAATTTTAATGATGTTATTTAATAAGATGTCATAAAGTATAGATAAGTTTGAAGGATCTTATCTTATATCATAGGCATAATATTGATATTTTCAAAAGAGGGTGGGTGTGTGATCCCAATATATGATGTAAATAAGGTCTCTATCCTAGAAATTCTTACACTGCACTTTTTTAGTATTCTCTATGCTATATTTAATCCCAATTACCTTATTATCTAAGGTGGCATAGCAAGATCACACCTTCATGGTGAGTGATCCTTTGATGTGTAGAAGAAATTTATGGTTTTTATAACATCAAAAAGTTTGGGAGGGATGATGGGTTAACTAATATTGTTTTATGACCTTTTTCAAGGTCATTTCTACTTCAATCCATACAATCAAATTCTTTCAAATCTCCATATATAGCAATGGTTTGAGAAGGTATAAAAGGGGACACTCTCTGTGAGGATTTTGGTTTAATTAAATATTATTAATAGTGCAACCATATTCAAAAACAATAAGGTAATTGGTTTTATTTTTGTAAAATCTACCTCAATACACCCATCTATAAGCTCTTTTCAAATAGTGACCTACATTTAGCTTGGCACTTAATGAGTGACCAATCTTAGAAACATAGAGATAATATTGAGTTTCATGAGTGTCTTATGAACAATAGATTAGAATATTTTTATCCAAGAGGGTTTCCATAACCTTCTGAGACTATCCATAATTGAAATTCACATATTTTGACATATGGAAACCTATAGGCCTACTAAACTTAGAGTTGCACTTACATAACATTTTAGTGATAAGTGTAAACCAAGTATGAAAAGTACCTAATACAAGAAAGCTAAATGAATAAACATATTTGAGATTTTTATATGAGTTAATTTAAAGTTATAAGACTCTCATAAGTGCCTAATATGGTAGATATTACTTGTATTGGACCTAACCTAAGGTGATAGTCTAGTTTCAAGCTAGTTTGAAGGACATTTGAGAGGTTGGAGGCCCTAAAGAAGTGATAAAAATTTCCCATTTTTAATATAGGGTCTTCATGATCCAAGTAAACTATTAAATTTCTCAAATTGACCAAGAAAATAGGTAAAAAATCCTCTATTTTGTCTCAGAGATCAGGTACTCTTGAAAATCAAACATCTTTCCAACCTCAAGAGCAATGCAAGTTAGGTTAGAATGCATAGTAAAAGGTCTTGGATACATCATGGAGTGATGTGTAAGGTGTTTTTTTAGGTTAATAAATGTTTAATATAACTTACACATGCTCATACCACCTAAAGAGTCTCCAAGGATTCAAAAAATTAGCCTAATGCATGCCTACAACCATCTTTTGGTTTGGACAGTGAGTTAGAGTTTAATATGGATTCAAGTTTGTTTGGAAAGAGGGTATAAGTAATTGAGACTAATTATACAAGGTGGAAAAAATGATAATATTTAAAACTAGTATATTAATTGGTTTCATCTATATTATACTTGTGTTCAAGGTTTAAAGGTGAATAATGGAGGTAGGACTATAAAAAATAAGCTTATGTGAAGAATGGGAAGGAGTTGGGGATTGATATGAGAATCAATATGAAACCATGTTATATTTTTATATAAATTATGATAATGGATATATACCCAATAAATTAGGGAGAAAATATCTCAGGTTGAATGGAATGTTTGCAATTCTATGTATTTCCTGTATATGCAAATGTAACATGACTGTGCTCACAATGTCATGTGAAGGAGTTTAGTTGTATTTGAATTTTGTGAATGTAATATAAAATATTTAAAATTTAAATTGAATATAAAATTTAATTGCATAAACCCCATGTGTTTTCATTATGGCATTCTAGAGTAAGAATTGATGGGAAAAACTCAATCTTTAATAAGTATGTGCATTGCATACCAAGTTGGAAGAGTTACTAAATAAGGTTTGATAACTTGCCTTAAGAGTCCCAAAGTCTTGAAAAACATGTGAATATTATCATGTAATATATTTAATTACTTTTTATGGTAAAAATTTAAGTGAAAAGTTCAAAAATAGCTTGCAGTCATAAATGAAAACATTCCTACCTATACCCCATTCTGTTAGCAATCATATTGCAAGGGATGTGAGTCTTATTTCTTATCCTTTTCAGGTATGGAATTAAATGTATGGTTTTTATAGTATTTTCCACTATTTTATAAGGTTATTAATCTCTTTAAAAAACTTTAAGGGTCTTGAAAGTGAATAAATGAACCTTGTTGTTATCACAAGCCTATATGTTGTCTTGTTGTGTGCACAATCAAGTAGTGAACAGAGACTTTCGTTCCTAAAATGAGGATGATATTTATTATAATTGGTTATATTGATGTATAAAATTAATAATATGATAGTTTTAGTTCATAAAAAACCCTTATAATAGTCTTGAAACCCATTGATACACAAACTCTGTTGACATAGTCCTAAATAGGACCCAAAAACTTTGTGTTTTGATAGTTAGAAGCCTTAATGAGGAAAAATGGTATGTATCACATATTTTATGAGATTTTTTGTATAATAACAGACTTATATGTTTCATTTTTTCCTTTTAAACTTTATAAAACTCAAGAAAGTGAATTAAACAGGCTATCGGCCTATGAGAAGACTAGATAGGATTTCAAACAAGAAAACCTCATAACTCCTAATGTAATAGTTATAAATTTTTAAAACTTTGTATTCTTACTCATATATACATTTTTAAAGTTAATAAAGAGGTTTGGGCATATAATAGTACCATAAATTATGGGTTCTAGGTTTGTGGGCATGAAATAGGACTAATAGGCCTAATTGGATAGTCACTTTTGAAGGAAAGAATGAATACAAGGAGAGTTGATTGATTAAACTTGAAGGAGACCTATAATGGAGTAGAGGGTTCTCTAAAATGGTTTAATATATTTATAATAGTTTATATCTTATTCAAGCAAGGAGGATTTATCCAAAAAAGAGCTAGTAGATAAGCCTAGACAAAATAAGAAAGCCAAAGTTATGGTAAGGTTGTGAAGAGAGAGATTGTGTTGAGTGAGTTAAAAGATCAATGTACACTTGAAGGAAAAGGATAATGATTTTATTCATTCTACACACATTTATGGACAAGGTAGTAGGTTTTTTATGGATTTGGTAGGCTATGAAGCTAAAAAGGAGAAAAGTACGTAATCAAGTAGAAGGTTGAGATATGAATACAATAGACAAATAATGGGAATTGTGTTGATGGATTGGTTAGATAAGAGGAGTGAGGTATTTATGGACAATAAATTATGGAATTGGTTTTCCATCTAATGGTGATGTAGAGCTAGTTATAGACACTATAAAATTGTATTAGACATCAAAATGCCTCAGGATACCTTAAGAACCACCTAACCCTACTCAACCCACTGAGAAACTTATCAAACCTTAGGTCTAGATAGATATTTAGCTAACTAAAGTCAATAAATTAATAACAAACCTTAACCCACCCTTTCTAATTTACCTTAACCCTTTGCCTCTAGACACTCAACCACTAATGATTAGCTCAACCATCAATGGTTTGCCTGACCATCATTGGTCAAGTCCTCACCATTCTAACACATCACCAAGTGTGTGTGAGCTAATGAGGAACAATTAAATATGTTCACCTTATGCATTTCTAACTAACTCCCAAGCATCAAAATCAATAAGCCAACCTACTAGGTAACCTTTTATCCTCCATCTCTCTTTCCTTATAAAAGGAGGAGAGTAGGAGGTGAAAAGGATCCATCATCATAAGCATTTCTTGCACATAGGTATTCAAGATGTCTAGCCACATAGTCTTTTTCTAATGATTTAGAAATAACACCATAGATCTGAACCTCTACTAAAATTGCTCTCGAGGCAAAAATACTATTACTTTGCCAAAATTGCTTTAACCATCAACCATCAACCACTAAGCAAGCAATAGGTATATTTATACTTCAACATTATTATTATTTTTCTCACCTTTATACCTCATCAGACCTTCCTACACCTATCTTCTAATCTCCCATTCCTAACTATATCCTTAATACACCATTATCAGACCTTTAACTTAGCATGCAACCTCTTTTTTGAACACTTCCAAAAATCCACAGGCAACCATCGATGGTTGTCATAACCATTGATGGTCGCCCCCAACCATCGATGGTTACCCAATAATTGATATTTAGCTTAACTTCTGATCATCATCCCAACCACCAATGGTCACTGTGGCATGAAATGATAGCAAATTATTTTACCCCTTATCCCTAACCAAATCTAACTTTTTGTGTTCCTACCTGTTCATAGACCCCTATTTGATTGTATAAACCTAACTTGATCTATATTAGCACTATTATTGACCCACTTTTGTTATATTTATTCATTTTTTCTATCAAGCATTCATCTACATGTATTTAATTTCAATTACTTTCTATTATTTAATGCAATCATCTTTCTTTTATCATTTACAACCTAATTATTATAAAAGATTGGATTAACAAACTCTTAACAAGATTATGCTTTTTGGACCTAGCTCATGCTAGGTATTCCACTTAACTATTTTACTAACAAGCCCTTTTGTTAGTGATTTCTTATCTATAGGTTATTATTTCTATGCTAAAAGGATCTCTCCATACTTATCTGGATTACGTGTGCATCAACAACTAGGTATTTCTACCACACCCTTATTACTAGTTTTTTATCTTCTTCCAAAATTAAAAAATGAGGAGAAGTTAAGAGAAAAAATATGGCATGCCCGATGGGACCCTAGAATCATCTAGGTTCCCCTTTCTTCCTTTATTCTTTGCTCATACAATGAAATCTAAAATTTCTTTTGGGCTTAAAATAAACCTTACATACATTGATTTCTTACTTGTTTTAGTTCATTTAGTAACTTAAAATCAAAGTCATTAATCATAGTTTCACTCTTGTGATCACACACTTTAGCAAATCACATAATTAATCAACACATCAAAATAAACTTGAGACAAGGCCCGACTCGGATTCTATCACCTAGCAATAACCTTACCCTTTTTGGTGATCCTACTTGGAGGTCATTACCAAGGGGAGAACCAAATTATCTCTCTAGTTGAGTATAAACTCTAAAATTTAGTATATCTTGGCTAAGCATCCAACACCCTTATCCCTATGGTGTTTAAAGTGAGGGAGTAGGCCTCAATATCAAGCCAACATTCAATACATATTATTTTTGAGAACCTAAACATAGCCTGAAACCAACCTTAGATTTCCTCTTTAGTACCTAATCTATAAACCAAATTTCTTCTTTACCCTTTCTAAGGAATAAGCCAAAAGTGATCTAAAAATTATCCTAAAGTCTTAAATTCACTTTAGTGTATGTTTGGATTTTCTTAAGATTCTTTTCCTTTTTCTTGCTTTGTGTTTGAGTTGTTAGCTTTCATCATTTATTTTATATTCCTCACATGGTCTTTACTAGATAATAATTGAGGAATCAAACTAACCAAGAATCACCATCTTCTTCCTCCTCTTTTTTATGAAGTATACTTCCAATGTTGAGAATTATCCTCATCTTTCTCCTCCTCCTACCATGCCTTAGATAGTTATTGATGGTGATGTGTATTTTTTTGCCTTTCATAATAACAACCATGTGGCCCTCCAACATTACCTCAACACCTTATCTCACTGTATCCCTATTGCTTTGATCCCTCCCACAAATCCACCTTATGGTATGCCTCCCTATCTTATGGTTGGTGCTAACTCTACCCAACCTATGATCACCCAAGCATATTCTTTTGGAAATATCCCATTCACTACCACCACCCAAACCCAATCCAACATCCCAACCAATAGCCAAACATGCCCTACACCAACCAACACCTCCAATATAAGAGCAACCTCACCTCTTGTTACCCATACCTCATCCAACATGGGTGTATCTTCTACCCCTATTTTCAACATTACTCTTATTACTACCAATCCACCAATTTCTACCTGACTTCAAAATTGTGTGCTTTCCATAACTCCTACTCTTTCACCTATTAGTACAAGAGTTACTACTCAACCCCAACCTTCTACTAATCCATCCATATCTCCAAGTCAACCCATATCAATCCCAAAACAAATATTCATGACATCCTACCAATATGTTCATAATCCATAAGGATACATAACACCTTCTACCCAACCTTTTGTACATATCAACCCTTATGTGGCGCCATCCCAACCATCAATGACCACCTAACAATATGTGGCATCTTCTCAGCCTTCCATCAATTATCTATATATTACTACCACCCAACCTCAACCAAACTTACCATCCAATTATGGATGTTACCAACCTCAAATGGATTTGGTCCAAATGTTAATGGATAAAATGACCAACCTAGAGTCATCTATCTTTGGGGCCCATAACCTTTTATCGTATGATCAAATCTATAATGAACCCATTCACCCATCCATTCCTATATGTTATCCTCCTCAATGGGAACTACCCATGTTTTCTAAGTTCCAAATCAAGGAGGACCCCCAAAACCACTTGAGATCATTTCACTGTTCTTGCTATTTGATTCCATATGATGATGATCTTTTCCTTCATACCTTCCCCATGTCTTTATCTAGACTAGCTTCGGATTGGTATAATGCTCTCACCAAGCATTCCATATTTTATTTTTATCAAATTTTTGAAGTCTTTTTAGATCATTTATCAATAAATATAGCTAAAAAGGTCTCTATTACTAACCTTTACTCCATTAGGTAATTTAATGACAAATCAATTACTGATTTCATAGCTAGATGGAGAGGTCTTATCAACCAACATTATTTCTCCTTACCCCAACCCGAATTGATTGAAATTTTTTCTTGGGGTTGTGCCAAACATATTTCCCCTACTCTAAAATTAAAAAATTTCAATACTTTTGATGAAACTTTCACCATGGCATAAAAATTATAAATTTGAGCCATTGATGAGGGAAAATTGAAACTGAGGAACAAAAATTCTACGTTAAATCCAATAACCCTTCCTCAAACAAAACCTCTAGTCAATCCAACCATCCCAATACCAAACCAAAGGCATCTTCCAATTTGATTTTCCTCAAAATTACTCTACCTCCAACTATCAACCAACCCAACCCAACCAATTCCTCTAATTCTTCTAACCAATAAAACTAAAACCAAAATTGAGATATCCCAAAATAATGTACTCTGATAGGGAAGTATTATGCTTCAATTTTTTATAAATTACTCAAAGAAAACATTATAAAAATTCCTCTAATAAAACCTCCCAAATAATTCAATTCTTCTCTCCCTACACTTGGTTGGTAAAATGAAAATGATCTATGTGTTTTCCACTACATCATTGTTCATGATGCTAGTATATGTAATAAATTTAAAAATATTGTCCAAAACATGATTAATAATGGATAAATTGTATTTGATAATCCCAATTCACTCCCAAATCAATTCCTTGACATATTCCATAAACCTTTCCCTAACCATGCCCCTTATACCAACTATGATGATAATAAACTTGAATCATCTCTCTCTTGTGAGGTCCATACAGTTAATGTCATTATTAGTTAACATATCATTGAGGAGACAATGACCTCATCTACCCCTTCCTCCACTCCATTCACTAAAGTGGTGGACTCACCCTCTATTCCTTTGAACACCCAAATATAGGAAGTAACCACCCCTCTTTCCTTACTTGAGGAGACCATGAAGCTACCCACATCTTCTTCAATATAAATACCAAGGGAGGAAACCATTTATTCAACCAAATCTTCCCCCATTCCACCTATTGAAGTGGTTTAATTACCCTCCATTCCTTTCAACATCCAAATAAAGGAAACAACCATATACATTCCTTCACTTGAGGCTATCACACCTTCCTCCTCTATCCTAAACCACCCATTCTCTCTTTGGGAACCTTCCCAAAAGAAGAGATCATCTTACCTACACCTTCCATGGAGGAAAAATCCTCCCAAACCTTGGAACCCTCCATCAACAACACAGGTGAAGAAAATATCCACTCATCCCAACCTATGGGCTTAAATTTTGAAATCAATAACAAAGGGATAAAACCCATTTATAAGCCTTTTCCTAGATTGGTCCAAAGTTTAGAGTTTACTTCCCAACACAACCTAGATATATCCACTTTTTCGCATCATCTTTGGCTCCCTTACCAAAACAAACCTGAACCTTAAACCTCACTTGCATCCACCATAAAACCTATCATTACATCAACCCCATACTTAAACCTTTCTTTTTCTAAAACCATAGGAGAACCATCCAACCCACCTCTATTTGAAATTATCAAATCACCTTACACCTCTCTAACCAAACCCATCAAGAATCTATGAATACTTCCTACACCTATCCTTTCTCACCCATCTTTGAAGTTGGATTTAACCACTTTTATTCCACCAAATAAAACCCCAACCAAACCAACAAAGAATATGGAGCCAATCAAACTCCCACCTTGAACAAGAGCCATACCACCTCCTTCACACTTACCTTCTATATTAAGACCCCATCCTTCTTCCATCCCACAAGCTCATCCTTCTACCAAGAAGGTGAACCCTCCTACAATTACCTATTCCTTATCTAATAAACCTTTTCCTTTTTCTTTACCTACACCTACATCCACAAGATCATCAAACTCCCCATCATTCTTAACTAACCTATCTACCTCTACCTTCCCACCTATCACCAAGCCTTCATCCTCCACCTCCAAATCTTCCACCTCAAAACCAAATATAACCAAACAATCCCAACCAAAACCAACTACCAAAACCATTCCACCACCTACAATTTCTATGGAGAAGCCTACTCTTAAGAAGGTTGTCACTCATAAAACTAAGAACCTAACACCCTCAATGCCTTTGATCAAATATTATTCAAACACTATACAAAGGTTGTTGTAAACCTCTTCCTTAACCATACCACACATAAAACCTTTTGACCCTTCACATCCTAAACCATCATGGTTCAATGATAATTTGATTTACTCATACCATAGGACTTCTAGACCCAACACGAAGAACTACAAAGCTCTCCAAATGCTTATCCATAGCTTATGGGATGAGGATGATCTATTATAGAATGAACCTTCATCAAGCCCATTACCAACCTAACCACCAACTCAACCCATCCAATATTTACCTACTCCTCCATTATCATTTGAAAGTGACGAGGAACCAAAGCAACCATCTATCCTAACACCTCCTTTAATCCACACTATCCATTTGGTTACTTGATCTTCGGCCCAACAAAAGGATAAAAGAAAAGCAAAAGTGTCCATACCATGGACATACCCTTTCACCCCTTAACCTTACAACCAAAACCAAGAATCATCACCTTTACCTTCACCTTATCCAAAACCCAAAATATCAATTTTGGGTGCCTCTCCCTCGAACCCTTCTAAATCCATCCAACAAGTAGCATTAAAAAAATTCACTAGACACTAGTGAAGATGAGCCTTTATGAATCAATTAACACCTTGCCCCATCATCACTAAGTATTGATAGATGCCTTGTAATTGATATAGGTTAAACTAGAATATCCTTAACCTCTTGCATCCTTTGTCAAAGCCCTTTAATTTTCTACCTTTATCACCTTCTAAGAATTGGAAATACATTTTATCCATTCTAAAGATCCTGATCCTCCCCTCTTTATCATATCATACATTAATCAAACCTTCATAAAAAGGGTGATGATTTATGGAAGAACTAATATTAACATTATCTCCTCCCATGATTATTAATAACTTCAATTTCCTAAGAATATCATGTTAGAAACTATAGTGCTCCTCCACTCCTCTAATGACACTATAGCCACTACCTTACTAAGGAGGTGTCTACTGACGATAAATGATTGGTATCAGAGCCACTGTTAGCTATTGCAAGGATCATTTGATTTTGTAAGAATTCTAAGCTCCGACTTTTTGATTTCTCTGCTTTGAAAAATTCTTTCAGAAAGTTTATTGCATCGAGTCACAGGCCATTTTCAATTGTCATAGGCTGCTTTATCTCTACATCCTCTGTTTCCCTTGCCAGAATTTTCTCACTTACCAGACCTCAAATCTCTCCACCATGGAATTTGGAAAATCTCAAACCTCCTCTACAGTAGAACTAGTCAATGAATCTGAGTTAGAAGGAACCTATGAACTCCCATCCTTCATTCCTGAACAAATATCTGACTGTCCAGATATTGAAATTATTGAAGAAAATCTTGAAAAAGAAAATAGCCTGTATAAACCCCCGGCTATTAAAGCTTCACATGTATATAAAAAATATGAATTATTGAAGTCTAAATTTGTCTATAATTCTACTTATATGTCGTTTGTAAAACCCCGAATCAAATCTATCGAGTTAACTCTCAGCTATAAACCAAAAAGAACTTTCCAAACAAATTTACATTCTCTGTTACCTGAACAAGAAATCAATTATATCAAGTCACATGAAGATGTGAAATTTGTTCACTTTGGTTTAATTAGAATACAGATAACTCCTTTGATTCCCAGTAATATAAAGCCTATTATATATCTTACTTTATGTGATTGTCGTCAAGTCAGTTTCAAGCATTCCTGTCAAATATCTAGCCTTGGTCACTTGAACGATGAAATTATTTGTTTTGAATTTTGTCCTAACCTCTCTGTCACAGTCCATGATAAAGGTTGTAAAGAAGTTAAAAATGGATCTTTAGATTGTTGGGGATTATTCACCTCTCTATTTGGTTTAGATATGTTCAGTGAATTTAAGTACACATCTATAAATATTTTTGTTGTTTATAGTATGACAAACACTAACCATCCAAAGATCTTAGAGAATCTACCCTATGCCAGAAGACTAAGTGGTACTGTTCAACTCCAGAAAGGTCATATCAAGTCAGTTGAAATCCCTTCTGAGTGGAAACTTGACTGGTTAAAAAATGTTTCTCTAAGAATGAAAGGTCAAGCCACAGTCCATAAAAGTGACGGCAGAACTGTAAATATATTACCCAGATCTTTTTTTGTAAATTCTTCCCATTTGTCTCCATCCAGACCATCCACTTCCTTTTCTTGTAGAACTGTCAAAACAGGTCATATTCTAATAGAAGATAAAGAGATCAATCAAGGGAATGATCCAAAGGATCAATTACCCTATACACTGATGAATCTTTTGAGAGAAGAAAGTCTGGAATTCTATATAGAAAACAAAGTTACTCTGTACAAAGGTGGAAGATGGCCACCCTCTAAAGGAATATATAAGTAGCCAGCAGGAACTGTACAGTATTTTTCAACTGCTTATCAAGGAGATGTTGAACCTTCTAATGAGTTCAAACAAAGAAATTATACTGCTAGATTCAACTCCCACTTCACAGAGAATTTTGATGATCTCTGTCGAGATGTTTTGTATATAAAAGATAACATAGAGAAGATACAGCAAAAAGTGTCTTCTATTGATTCTAAACTAGATGCTTTAGATGATAGTTTAGATTGGCTTGCAAAATAGGATCAGCAAGCAGAACCCTCTGCTAAAAAGCCCAATTGTTCAATTTCTTTCAGCTCTAATTTTAAGACTGTTAAAAAGCAGCCAAATACCACCCACATGCAAAGAACACATGTCCAGTTGCAACCTTGGTATCTAAACATAGATGATCTTCTCAATCCATTGAATGCGATCACTGCATGGTGTAACTCTATGAGAGTTATCACTATCAATGCTCATCTAGATCAAGCTGGAACTACTTGTTTTGCCTCAAAAATTTTCTGGGGTATTATTAACCAGTGGTGGAGTTCAATGTTTGAAGCTGAAAAATATGAACGTGTACATAACCAACCTGATTCTTTAGCCACATTATTTAATTTATTAATTAGTGAGTTTGCACCTCCAGTTGGCAATAAAGAACTGGAATCCAAGAAATGGCTTCTCAAGATGGACCTATGCGATTTAAAGTAGTTTGATGCCTTTGCCAAGCAATTTAGAGAATTAACATATGAAAGCAAGAGTTTCTCATCCACTGAGATTAAGATCAAATTTTTGCATTCTCTACCATATAATCTTATTGATAGAGTTATTTCTTATATTGATCTTAAGGGAATAACGATTGAAGATCTCTCTCTCTCTCTCAGATGTGATTGATTTCTCTAAACAGCAAGCTATGTGCTTAGTCTCTGAGACTAAGTCCATCCAGAAACTCACCAAGCATCAAGCCTCCCAAATTGCTCCTGTATTCCAAGAAACAGCCCCATTTGGCTGTCGGCCATTTGTTTAGCCCCGTAAATAGCAGAAGCAGTGCCGCAAGCATGTCTCTTTTAAGTGCCACTCTTTTCCTTGCAAGCATTCTTATGCACCTCCTCATCATTTCCTCAAGAAACGATGAACTGCTCATCCTCCTTCCAAGCAGCCAATTTGCTACATCTATCGCAAACCTGGCCATATTACTCCTCAATGCCACTGCAAGAATCCTACAGTAGAAGCTGTTTTTACCTCCAACACAGCCGCGTGGTGGGATATTGTAGATTTTGATGAAGACCTTTATTTACAAGATGACATCTATGAACCCATTCTAGATGATCTCCCAGAAGGCGATTCAGATGATGACAATGATGTAGATGCTCTTGAGTCATTAGCTAATGACTTGGAACAACCGCTAACCAACATGCAACGTCCATGGTATCGACCTCGGTACCATGATGAAAATTCATCAACAAGCTAAAGTATGCATCTTCCAATCATGAAACTTGGAAATATTTTTCATCATGAAATACTATACATATAAATAATATTTTTAAATTCATGTGACAAGTGGAAGTGCCCATTTTTTTGACACAATCCCCTCAATGTCTCACAATAGTCACCATTAGTGCAAGCATGCTTCTTGGAGGTTTAAGGTATAACATAGAGTTTTAAATCTTGTAGGAGTGTTTGAAAAGAATAAGGGGATTATTTTAAGTCTCTTAAACACATTTAAAGAGTGTTAACACTCAAAACTCCATCCAAACATGCAAACAAGATAGAACCCCCATAGGCAGTCTCAAAGGCATAAAGAGCAAAGTTAGATTTTTGATCATTTGAAGAGGAGAATGAAATTTGAATCAGGTAACATTTAAACATAGTTTTTTAACCCCATACCTATAGGTGTCTAGGATCTCTAATATTTATATTTGTCCAATTAGGCCTTAAAGCTTATTTGAAGGCCTATAGCACCAAAAGACACTCTCAGACCTTCCAATGCAAGGTGACTTCATTAAGAGGTATTATTAGATTTTTTAGGTGAAATGAATATTATTTAAATAAAATAAGATAAATGTGAAGGTAAAATTGGTCCTTTGAAGGAATTTGAGCTTTTCAAGCCTAAACACCTAGTTTTAGCTCCTCTTCAGATGCTCATATATTTCATACCATGATGAGTTGGGAAAAATTATTGTATTATGTTTTGAGTAAAAATATTTACTTTAAATTAATCATGGATTTATTTTGTTTAAGGGCTTGAGTTTTATTAATAATTGCTAAGAGCATAAACATGTCTAGAATGCTTGCAAACCCTATAGGCAATTATCTTTATATATGTATCTTTTCATACCTTGCACATGGGAGTCTAATATTTTTAGGTATGTTAAAGGGATCTATGGGATAAATATCCATGTCAATAATTTGTAGAATATGACTCTAAATTTTACAAACAATTGCCAACAAGGTGAGTTTGTTTGGGCTGTCAAGGGAGCTTTTTGACTAGTTTTTGGTTTTTGGACTCATAAGTCCATCAAATGTGCTAAAATCACATGGAAACCACCTAAAATGTGTAAAGGACTCCATCAAGCTCCTTTATAACATATTTTATATAATAATTTTGAAATTTTGGGTGCCTGTGAGGCCCAAAATGGCCCAAAATACCTATTTTTGTATGTCTTCAAAGAGAAAATGGTCTAAATGAATGGAGTATGAATAATTGGACCTGAATCATCATTTTATGGCACTTGGACCCCTTATCAATATTTTATAGGGTGCCTTACTGACCTAAAGGGTATAAAAGCCATTTTTTTGACATTTTGTGAAATATTGCAAGTTTAATGGTGATTTACACCATTGTTACAAGTCTTGAAAGTGGCCTAAACTTTGTTTCCTCCCTCATATGCATTATATGGATGTATGGGAGTCTTATATAGATCCATAAGTGGTTCTTATGGTGTCAAATGGTCTTGGGAGTAGGTTTCAAGGTAACTAGTTAAAGGTGGCTCAAGCTTGAGACTTCCATGAATGGAGTCTATAAAATTGTAGGTTTCATGGAGTTTATTTCAATTTATAGGAGAAAAGAGGAGTTGAACATAAAATAAAACCATCAAAAATCAAATTCTAAAAGATAATCTCCATGGTTAGTTAAGCATCAAATGCCAAGTCAATCAATCATATACCAAGCATATTCTAGAAGAGCAAGTGGAGAGGAGCATAGAAGTCCAAGAGGGGAAGTTTGGAGGTTGGAAGATAAATTTGAGAATTCAATGTGTTTTCTAATTGTTTGAAAACTTTTCTCATGTGAGTGGGATATGATATCATCATCCTCAATTTTTTTTGTCTTTTAGTGTCTTTCTAAGCCAATGAGAAGGATTAAAGACCTTTTAGACTAATGAAGGTTAATATTTTGAGAATATATTATTTCTAATTGATACAAATGTGGTTGAGTTTCATATAAGGTGGTTGTGTCTCATTTATTGATTTTTGAGTGCTTGCTTTTCCCCTCTCTCTTCCCTTTTCTCCTATATCTCCCATTTCTCCCCCATTTTATAATATATTCTTATTTGACAAGGCAAAAACCTATCAATAATTTTAGGAAACACCTTTTTAAGAAAATAATATTATTTTTCACCTATCTATTACCTTTAACTTGTGTTTAACAAGCTCATGTATGATGGCTTTGTCAAGAAGTGTTCTTCCATGTTCATTGTCCTTCTTTCTTTCTTCTTTTTAGGTATTTTCAAGCTAATTTGAAGTTTGAACTTCAATTTTTTTTCCATTAATGTATGATTAGTTTGAGTTTTAGAACCCCTCTTTGCTTCATCTATTGATTAGTGAGCCAAGTTTAATAATTACTTATGCAAATTAGCTAGTTTGTGAGATTGTGTTAGCAAAGATTGTATTATGCTAAATTAATGTTTGTTTCAAGATTATTATAGTGTCATTTAATTTGGTTCATCACCCTTTTTAGTGTTCTTAGTCATCCCATACCCCCTTTCTATCCCTTTTATAAGTAGAAATATTAGTTTAGGTGATCTACTATAAGGAAGTTGGCCTTCTCCGGAGGTTCAACCCCATTACAGGATACCCACATCCTGAGGTTGGTCTAATACTATAGATGGGAGTGAGAGAGCCTAACAAAATCTCCCACAAGGGTGTAATTCTATGCTAAAATAGTTTCACTATTACAAGATAAATGTTTCTATGACCTTGCTTACACATAACTTTCTAGTTACCCAATTATTACATAGTGAAACATGTTATGCCTTTCAATGTGACATATAAATGGTTTATATTAGTTTATTGTTAAATTTTACATTGATGATGTTACTATTTTACATGATAGATTACTTTGTCTGTGACTATTATGAGTGTCCCTTAGTTTTAATTGATGCAACATATTTGATGTGACTTGATTGAAAATTATTTTATGTCATTTTATATGTGGTCTTTCAACTCATTTTTGTGACATATTATGTCCCTTGTATGTGTATTTTGGTCTACATGTGACAATTAATACTTTAATTTTATGATCTTGTTAATAATGAGGGGTGTCATGATTTATATCAGGTATTATTAGTGAATAGTTTTATTCATAGATATTGATAATGCATGTTTCACACACACACACACACACGCACGCACGCACGCACGCACGCACGCACGCACGTATGCACACACACACACACACACACACACACACACACACACACACACACACACACACACACACACACACACACACACACACACACACACACACACACACACACACACACACACACACACACACACACACACACACACACACACACACACACACACACACACACACACACACACACACACACACACGTAGAACTTGCATGTGATACATTCCATATGTTACATGTTTACCTTAATTGATACATACATTACTACAATGACATATTATGCAAATAATCAAATGACATTACATGATTTTATATTTATACATGACATCTAGTATAATTTATTATTTTGTTGAGATGATCAACTTATAAGATACATACCTCATTTGAAAATGAGTACATTATAATGTGCTTGTCTTAGATACATAAGCCTCCATGAGATAAAATCATAATAGAGTATAGGTATGTTAGATTTGAGAGATTCAAATTGTTTAGATAACATATTTTTTTAAATAAATGAAAAACATTAGAATGCTAATATAGATTATATGGGAATATACATAAAAAATACAAGAAAATAATTTTATATTTTCACATTAAAATACATTTGATATATAGATAATCAAATTTAACATATATATGAATATCATTCTTTATCAATTCGTACAAATTTAGAGGGACATTATATTATTTCATGCACATATACACAAACAACACAATTATAATTGAATACAAAATGGTTTTCATTCCACTTCGCACTTATTAAACCTATGAAAATTATGGGGTTATGAACATTCTTCAGTTATTTGTGATCATTTTTTGCATGGATCAAAACTGATCAAAATAGAGTGAAACATTATGTTTGAATCTATAATCCATTTCTAGTAATTTATTTTTTTAAACAAAATTTCATTTTTTGGTTCCCTCATTTACCTTAATTATAATATAATTAATATTAAACCTAGACAAATGGATATTGTATAGTACAAATAATACTTTTCCCCACATTCATGAGGATTGGGGCATATTGGTTTCCCAATTTAGGATACTACATAGTTACATAAGTCTGGAGCATAATCAACCCAACTAATCAATGTTTTAATGAGGAAACTACTATCACTCAATTTGGAACCCATGGAGAGGTAGTTCAATACTTATCCAAATTGAGTGGAATATGAGATTATCCCTAGGCCTGTGGGTTACCTATAGTAGAGGTTTTGAAATAGGAATTTGACTAAGAAGAGGAGATTAGTATTGTGTTAGTGACAAAAGGCATAAAACAAATTGATAAAGAAAACACTAAGCTAACACCTTCATGCCTAGTTACTAGGGTGAACTTAGCAACAAGAAAAATGACAAACACAATTAAAACGTAAATAAAAATACAATAATTCCTTCACCTTCCTTGGATGCTCCAAATGCATTTGTAGTAGTGGCTTTCTCAATTTTGTGCTCATGAAGTCCTTGGCAATGGATGCTTGTCTACCTCTATATCTCCTTGGCATCTTTGGCTAGTGGCTTGGCTTGGCTTGGAATCAATTTGGCATGGTAACACTAGTTTGCATCAATATTTTATAACCAATCCTACATTATAACTTTGCACAAATAAGGATTTAAAATTGATGTGGTAAGGCCTTCTATTTATAGATTTTTGGATTTGATCAGAATCAACTTGAACTATCCATCCTGAGATGAGGATGTGTGGTTGAGGATTAATTCAATTTTTGGAATTAAGTTTTTAATTATCCTAATCATGACATTGGAAAAAGGGGAAATTAAGACGTATGGAGGGCATTGATGAGGCATGGAGGGCATGAATCTTGATATTTGTGGCATTTATGGCCTAAGGATGTCTTCCCAAGAAATGAGGTCACTTGATGATGCAGATATTCAATATTCATTTCCAAAATAAATTATTCAACAAGTTTCCATGGAATTTTTGATTAGACCCTACTTTGGTTTAATTAAGTCTTAATCAAATTTAATCACTTTGTGCACAGATTAGTCAAATTCATCAAAATGCCTTATTATTGGTCCAAAATTTTACTGGATTAGAATTAGAAGGTGATGTTAGATGTGTTGGATCAATTATACCATTTATGATATTATCAATAGCAAATAACAAAGGAATGTGTCTTGTGAAAGATATTTGATAGGAAAGAGTAACCCAGAGCACTTAGGTGTAAAATTGGCATTTTGACTCAAAATGAATTGATCAAAGTTAGATGACCCATAAATTATACTACTTGATTTAATGATACTCTAGCCAAATTGGCACTTGAATATGTCAATTTCAAATATTTTAGCATCTTTTAGCATTTTTAGGCCAAATTGTGCATTTTGGTATAAATTGGTCAAAATCTTGATTAGAGGTTATTGGTGGCCATATTTAAGTGTCTATAGTTTGCCCCTATTTGTGAAGATGTTATAAACCATAGGAAAATCAATGTCTTCTCAAATAATGAGAGATGGCCTCTATGCCAAAAAGAAGATGATGGTTGAAGAAGAAAGGTCCAAATGGTGTTTAGGAATCCTATGATGATGCCCCTCGAGGGAGTGGTCATCACATTTATTGATGGGTGGTCCCTAAAAAAGAAATAATAAGAAAGGTGGAATTAACATATGGGTGAGATTAATCCAAATGAGAAAATACTTGCATGCATTAATGTAAAAAGGATACTAATTTTCCCAATGGTGGTTATAATCAAGATTAAAAGTCAAAATAATGATTTACCCATAGGTGATTATAATCATTAAGAAGACCTAGATTGGATAAACATGATTGTGCCCCAGTTAGGGATGATTAGAAAGCATAACTTAAGGATATAACCTAGAATATAGATTAAAGATGAGTGGGTGCAAAGTGATGAAAGAGATGAATAGAAGAATAAGATTGATCAATAGAAATAATTTAGTTGGACCTGCCAATAAGGAGGTGCTCATCCTTATTAGTAATAATACAATTAGAATGGTCAATGGGTTAATTTGATCAAAGGTGGGATGGAAAGATTTTCCAAGGTGTCAAGGAGAAACTTCTATGGATCCATTGAATGTAGACCTTCTTGAAGCTAATTTTTTCTATAGCATATGATGGTAGGAATCATGATAGAACACCATGAAGACTTGGCCAAAATATGCATAAGGAATGACTCCCAATCTAATAAACACTCAAAAATAATGCACCAATGTTAAAAACCATGATGGCAATGTTGACGTATGAATATAGATGGACCCAAGAATAATGTTTTCAAGGAATTACCCAATGAATGTATATAGACTAATTCAAGGCAATAGTGCTGAAAGCAAATAAATAGGTAATTAAACAAATAAACAAATAACTTGAAATAAATAAATAAATAAAAATCTTGAAAATAAAACCAAAATAAAGCATCTTAATACTGACTTTGCCCCAATAGGGCAGATCAAGGATAACTAACTAGGCTTATACAAGACAATTTTTTTTGGATTTTTTAAATGTTATGAATGTTTTTGGAATTATGAGGTATCGTTAATCATTAGAGAATTACAAGATACCTACTCACAAAATGGTGAGAGCATTTAGCTTAGATTACTTTCAAAATGGTGAGAGTTTATGAAAATGGGGACTGAGATGACCTCAACATGAATTGAGCATGACCCACATAGTCTTGAAATGACCTCAAGTCATAGTAGTACCATCCACATAAAAGGTAGGGAAAAACCAACTAGGTCCCAACAAGTTCTCAAATCTAACAAATGGCTAGTCAAATGAAAATAATGATGACAAGGTGATGTAGAAATGCATGATAAATAAATGTTACCCCTAGTTTTCCCATAGGAGGTTATAACTAAGACACAATGACATAGGTTGATGATACTAATTTTCCCATAGGTGTTTATAATTAGTAGCAAGACTGGTGAAACACTAATTTACCCATAAGCAGTTATAATCAGGCTCACATAAACAAGCTTGACATAGGATAGAAAATGAAAGATATCTTTCCAAATAGGTGATCACACTACTTTCATAGACTATTATTGTAAACACATATTTGATTGATTGTTTAAAATTGATTGGAATCACCTCGTAAAAAGTGTAGAAAGAACCAAAGGAACCAAGATCAAAATAGGATTGGGTAAGATGACAAAAAATAGGTTTTGGTCTAGATAGGAATGGAATGATAGGATGGATAAAATGGTAAGAGGGTGACCCCGTGATGGGATAAGGTAAATGGTAGGGTATGGTAAAAGGATATATAACAATGGTAATGGTACGGTAATGTGAAAAAATATGGTACATAATATGGTATGGTACATGTTTTTGGCCTGGGTGTGGTTTTTAATTCTATTGTTCCTACTGATGGGGAGATGCACGTCCTAATCAACAAATGATATAAATAGAACACTCAATCATGTTAATTTCTATCCCGCACTTCATCTAAATAGATAATTTATTAATAACTTCCTACAAATTTGGTTATCAAGAATTCTTTTATGATCTTCATTGTTCATTGATTTTGATTTCTTCAAATGTCAAGACAAGGTATCTTTATAGCCTCTACAAAGGAAAGTGCTACCACGAATGGTTAATAGGGACAAACAATGGATGGTAGGTTTGATTGTGAAATGGAATGGTAGATGATAATGGAATGTATAATGGTGGGGAAACAAATGAAGATCAGGATTTCAGTCACACATAATGTTATTGATACCAAATTCAACATAACTTTGGTTATGGTGGGGTTGAATACTTGTTCTCTCAATAGGACCACCAAATTTTTTTGTTATTTGATCTTGAGAGTAGCTACCATCTGATTAAGATATATATTAGAAGCTATTTTGATTTGATATTTGATTTTGTCTTCATCAAGTAGTGAAGAACTTTTGTGTTCAGTTATTGGTGCCTCAAAGAGGTTTTCACCAATGAAGTTGTCCTTATTGTCCCATATCACCTCTAAGAAGGTTTCACTAATGAACATTAGCCTTTGACTTTGATTTTCTTCTAACACTTTTGAAAAAGTTTCACAGAAGATACTGAGTTCTAACTTTAATTGTCCCCTAGTGCCTTTGAAAAGGATTCACTAGGAGAATGTTCTTATATTATATGAATGTGGTCTTGGCCTCCTTGCTCTTCTTCAACTACTATGTCACCATAGATGTAGTTTAACAAAGTGTGATTTTGTCCATCCCAATCGACACTTGTGAGAGATGGAATGTTAATGATATGGCTATTTTGGTTAATGGTAATGGCCTATAGAATGGTAGTGGAACGGGGAGGGGACACACAATCTCATAGAATATACTAGGATAACTTGTGTTGAAGCTAAATTACTCATCCTCAAAAACTATAAAAGGATCACAAATGTTTTCAAATTGATCTACAAGTCATGTATAACCAATTTTGTAACAATCATGAACATATTCTTATCTTGAATTTGATTCTAACTCAAGGGACTCTAAATCTAAGGTTGATATTAGTGTCGATTTTTTTTCTAATGCTAAATTTTAGGTTGATTTAAAAATATAACCTAACTCTATTTCTTTATCTAATGGGTACTCTGTTACAATGATATCTTGTTGAATATTTGGTATGCGACAAGTAATAGCCTATGATGGCATAATGGGCTCCATAAAAATTGGTTTTCCAAAGTGAGACTCATCTAAGATGGGAAAAAGGTTAAGAGATAACTCCTTCAAGATTGACTTTTCAATAGGAGTCTTTTGAAAAATAGGCACATGGTCAAGGTAATGATTTTCCCAAAGGTGATTATAATCATTAAGAAGTGACTCAAGAAAGACTAGCTCATCAGAGTGAGACTCCTCAACAAATGGTATAGGATCAGTAGACAATTCATCATAGTTTGATGTATCACAAATCATTGAGTCAACAAAAACATTTTGGATTGGTTAGTTCTCTTGGCCTTGGTTTCTAATGAGTTAGAAAATACTACTTTTACACACAGGTTGGTCTTTAAATTATTTTATCAATTGAGTTTTGGATGGGATTGGTTCTAGAAAAGGAATGACTTTTGGTTGGATAATGGTAGGGCCTTGGGGATCATCACTACTCACACAATCCAAAAGACTAGGTCTTGATATGATGAAGGGTTGTTGTGGATCTTGATTGCTCACATAAACCAAAGGATGAGGTCTTGGTATGAGAATGGTGTGACATTATGGTCTTGGAATAGAAATGGTATGATGTGGTGGATCTTGATTACTCAAATAAGCCAAAGCATCTAAGTCTTCCTCATAAATCATATCATCCCAATCGTGAGTTGGCTCATAAGCTAGTTCTTGACTGTGTTCCATGTACTGATTATTATAAAAAGGGTATGGATACATATCCCAAATAATATTATCTATAGTTTCATCTTCAAAGTCCTCCTCACAAACCTCTTCATGCAAATCAAGGTCTCAATTTGGATTTTTTGGATTTTTACTTTGTTCCCCATATGGAGTATCGTAGGGAGAATAATAAAACTCCATAGAAAAAATTTCTCTATAGGGGCTCCTAGTGGGATTTTGTGTAGCCATTATATCATAGTTTATATTGTACATGGCTCCACCATAAGTATAGTGAGACATATCCATGTAAATGATGAAATATCTAAAATAAAAAGGCTTAGAGTTCTACAAACTTTGAAAAACCATCCAAAGGACAAATGTTTCAAACTTCATCTAACTTGATTGAAGGGGTAGAGTTGTATCTCTAATATGGTTTGAAAGTGGAGCTGTATCTTCAAAATGGTTTATGCTAAGATTTTTCATAAAATATTCTAACATAAAATTTAAATTGTCAAATGTCATATGCATAAAAGGTCAAGCATCTGAATAAAAACTACAATGTCAGAAGTCTAGGTCAAAGTATACCAAACAAGGTATAAATTAGGAAAGGGAAAAGTTGAGTGACTAGGTCTTTTGTTCAAATGTAGAGTCAAAATCTAGGCTTTAAAAAATAGGCATATGCTAGGAATTTTGGCCAAACGACTTCAAAATCTATACTTGAAACAAGGGTTGATGTAATTTTATTTAATCTAAAAAGTTTGGAAACAACTTTGACATAAACCCGACACATGAAATCAAACATAAACATGATCAATTTAATAAGATTTTGAATGTTTGTAGGGGAAGCAATTGCAGAATGACTTTCATGTAAAATGATGCAAAATAAAATCATGTAAATTGGGTGACTATGGCATTGGCTAGTTGTAAAAATATCTACTCCTTTTTACAACCACTATATCTTGTTGTTTGCTCAGTGTAGTGTGAAGTCCAAATATAGATACATCCCATGTGCAACTTAGAAGGAGTAAATGGAGTCAATGCTGGGAGGTGAAACCTTGGGTCAAATATTCCCTAAAGAACTCATGGGATGTAACTATGTCCCCCTCACAAGCCAAGTTTATATAAAAATAGAGAAAGAATGAAATAGGAATACTTTAGGGTCATTTTCAAGGTCACCCAAACTTTGATGAGTTTTTGGGGAGTGCTTTAGATGACTTTATTTCAAAGCCTTGGACTAGGCTATTTTCAATAGGAATGGTGATTTTGATTTGAATGGATCCCTAATGGGGACAAATGGAAGAGCATGCATGCATCACCCCTCTTTTTTCCAAACAAAAATATAATTTAAGCAACTAAGGGAATATAAAAAGTTTGGAAAGGTGAGTTTATTTTTAAGCCCAAATTCAAAAAAATGAGGTGGTGTTCATTTGACCCCTTGGTCTTAGTTGTAACTTTGAAAACTAATTCTAAAAAACCTTATTTAATCAGCTTAAATATTACTTTAAGCACCAAAATAATGTTCCTAATTCATTTTAAAATCATGCTAAAGATGTTTGAATATCATGTTTTAACAATTTCGAAGTCCGCTGGTTACCTATCTACCCGTAAGGCATCACCCTTAAAGCAAATATGTTATATTAAAAACATTTTAAATATATTTTAAAAATTTTGTGAAAAAACTATGAAACTTGAAGCTAAATTAATGTCAAATTCTAAAAATTTAGGAGAAAACATGTGGTTTTAAAAAAATCATCCAAAATGGAGTTTGTATGTCCCCAAACCAAACATTTTGAAATGGCCTATTAGCTCTCAGGTTTTGTGTTTTAAATAAAAACATAGTGATCAAAGTTGGTTATACTAACCAAAAATTGTTACACTTACTAACCGATGATGATTATCTAATTGAAAATGGTTATACCAAAGTGACTGATGACAACTATGCTAATCGATGACGGTTACTGTGTAAACCCATGATAAAGAAAAATAGAAAAACAAAGCTATAAAATCAAATTAAAAGATTTTTAATGATCCAAATGAAGATTTTAAGGTTTCATAATGTGAGATGCATTTGGTCCCACTAGACATGTCATTATGTGAACTAGGAATTTTACTAAGAAGAAGAGATTAGTATTGTGTTAGTGATAAAATGTATAAAACAAATTGATAAAGAACACACTAAGCTAAAACCTTCATGCCTAGTTACTAGGGTTATCTTAATAACAAAAAAAAATGACAAACACAACTGAAAATCAAGGAAATAACACAAGAATTCCTTCACCTTCCTTGTATGCTCCAAATACCTTTGTAGTAGTGGTTTGCTTAGTTTTATGCTTATGAAGTCCTTGGTAATGGAAGCTTGTCTACCTCCATCTCTCCTTGGCACATTTGGCTTGTGGCTTGGATTGGCTTGGAATCAATTTGACATGGTAACACTAGTTTGCATGAAGCTTTCAAAACCAATCATGCATTATAACTTTGCACAAATTAAGCTTTAAAATTGATGTGGTAAGGCCTCCCATATATAAATTTTTGGATTTGATAATAATCAACCTAAATCATCCATCCTAAGATGAAGATGTGTGGTTGAGTATTAATTAAACTTTTTGAATTAAGTTTTTAATTATCCTCATCATGACATTGGAAAAAGGGTAAATGAAGAGTCATGGAGGGTATTGATGATGCATGGAGGGCATGCATCCTGATATTTGTGGTATTTATGGCCTAGGGATGTCATCCCAAGAAATGAAGTCACCTGATGATGCAAATATTCAATATCCATTTCCAAAAAAAATTATTCAACAAGTTTCCATAGAATTTTTGATTAGGCCCTACTTTGGTTTAATTATCTCTTAAGCATGTTTAAACACTTTGTGCACAAATTACTCAAATTGAATAGAATGTCTTGTTATTGGTATAAAATTTGACTAGATTGGAATTGGAGGTGATGTTAGATGCATTGGATCCATTATCCCATTTAGGATATTATCAATAGAAAATAATAAAGGCACATGTCTTGTGAAAGAGATTTTATATGAAAGAGCAATCCAGAGCACCTAGGTGTAAAATTAGCATTGTGACTCAAAATGAACTAATCAAAGTTAGCTAGCCCATAAATTTCACTACCCCATTTAATGATACTCTAGCCAAAATCAACACTTGAATACATTAGTTTCACATCTTTTTATGTGTTTTAGTGTTTTTAGGCCAAATTGTGAAATTTTGATAGAAATTGGTCAAAAGCTTGATTAGAGATTATTGGTGGCCAGATTTAGGTGTCTACAAAGGTAAACCTCTAGATTGAATGGCTAGCTCCCTAGATTTTTCTTGATTGCTCATCACCTATACTACTAGCACATTTGGATTAAAATAGAGAGAGATAAAACATAAAGTAAACATATCCTAATGAGGTGATGCAATAATTATAACCTAATCACTACCAACCAATTACAATGAAACTTTAAAAAAATCCTAGTTTACACATGACACTAATCAAAATCTGCTCCTTGCATTAGTATTTCTTATGGAGGTTTGTGAAGAAAGCTTGAGCTAGGAGGATTAAACACAACTCATGGCATGACAATAGTGGAGATACAACTCACTAAACTCATGAAAAATTCACTAAAACACTTCAAGAGACCTAAAAGAGACTTTCAAAGATGAATATGAATGCAAACAAGGACAAGATGTTAAGGAATAGAATCTACCACTTAGCAAAATCAACTAATCTAACATACACATTAAAACAAATCATGGATAAGGTAAACCATATTGTTATTTATTTATCAAAGTATAAAAATGATCAAATCTTCACCATACTTATGTGGAGGATACTTTTACAAAGCCAAAGTGGCTTAATATATATTACAAGTGAGAGAGAAGAGAAGAAGGGCATGAGAGAGAGAGAGAGAGAGAGAGAGAGAGAGAGAGAGAGAGAGAGAGAGAGAGAGAGAGAGAGAGAGAGAGAGAGTATACAAGTGTAAATGCGAGTTAAAAATAAGAGAAGAGTTAAGGAATTTCCTCAATAGGTCCAGGATTCCATGTGTAGATCTTATGAAGATGATCAAACTCTCCAAGTGGCATGCGAGTTTAAATGCTTGCTTGACACCTTGACTAGCTTCTTGAAACTACCTTTTACCTTGGCATGTTGAAAGACAAGTGGCATTCTTGATTTTTAGATCAATTTATCCTACCTCTTTACTTTTATATTTACACATATCAACTAACCCAATTATGTTGTCTTTGATAAATCACCTCTTTCTCTTGCAAGGTGTCTAGAGGACTCTTCATCTCCTTAGGCCAACTTTGAACACAAGTGTGAAAATGTGTTTTCTTCTTCTTCAGATCATCCAAACTTCATGGATGGCCTATTTAACTCATATCAGATGTAAAAAATCCATTTTGAGGTCTTTAATTATGCTCAAATAGGCATCATTCCTTTTAAACCTAAAATCATATAAACATCCTTGTTTAGAGAGTTGTATATATGATTTTTATAATTTTAGGACATATATAGTACCCATTAAGGCCATACATATCCATGTTCAATTTTAGCATCTTAAAGTGAGTGGAGATGTACTTTTATATAGCTTCTCTCTCCTAACTAGGCCTCAATTAAGCCTCCTTACCAACAGAATAAAAAATGAGTCTAAAGGTCTTCCACATATTCCAAACAACAAAAAAGTGTGTGATTAAATTATACAACCTAATCCTTATTCTCCATGCCGAATTTAGAGTTTTGACAACTTGTAAAAGCATATCTTCAAGCAAAAATAAGTTTTTTAGGCCTAATCTGTATAGTTTCATATAGTCATCCACTAAAACATGGCATGGGATGATGATTATTGGATTATTTAACATTTTCTATGTCATTTATAATTTTTTTTGGTCCATCTAGAGGCATAAAACTTCATTTCTCTCTCATCAGGTCCTTATATCTCACCTAACCTAAAAGTTATTTGAGTTCTTAACGATAGTTCATATAGCTTAGGGCATGAAACCACCAACCAATTCCACAAAATTGAATTTAATTAGCATATATAACTTACATTATGATCCAAATGTCTCATAAAAATCCTTTTTTCTATAACAATCAATGGAATCTAGCTTCTCAGGTTGGCAGCAAGATTTTTGTGAGGTCTTAGCAAGATGAGGTTTATGGTTGACTATTATAAGTTGGTTTTTGATATATAATGATCTAAATTATTTATTATACATATATTTGAAACCTCCCAATATTTATTTCATCTTCAAAATCTTTGGATCTTCATTATTTTGGCCCTGGGGTTTTTAAGCCTAATTGACTGTCATAGACTAGCTGACTCTAGGTGCATGTTTTCTCACTAGAAAGAGGTATGTGTTCTTCATGGATTGATTTTACATATCCTTCATCATATTCTTAAGTTTCCAAGTTCATCCCAACTCCAACTAACCTTCACTCTACCATGTTCCCAACTAAATTCCTTGTAAGCCTATGTATGCATTCAGTTGTGTGTAGGGTTTAGGACAAGATATGCTAAGATGATATCTCTTGAGTATGATATTATTATAGAGTGGTTTCATCAATATTTAAATCATGATAAATTTACCTTGATATTATATCTCTTTAATATTCTAAATTACTTCTCAAACCAAGTAAAATCTACCATAAGAGGAAGCAAGCATGTGGCATGCCTTGGTTTAGTAGGCAGAGTGTCTATGTTTTCCATTAGGTCTAAAGATAAAATGAAATCCCATTGCCTTAATGAAACAAATTTAATTATTTACATTCTCCTTCTCTCAAACTTCTGAGAACTTATTTGATCAAAACTCCTATTGAGGCAATTAAACCTAACTATGTGTTTGGATTGTGTGTAGGTGCATTAGGTCTATAACCCATTTTTGGTCTCTTCCTTATATTCTTGGAATAAAATATATTTTACCTTAATGTCTTGAGGACTTAAATACCCTTTATAACCTCAAAATCCTCACCCATAATTATCTTGGGTTTTGAGGGTACTTTATTCATCCAAACAAACCTTCAGGCCTATGTATCTTCCTATGTGCCCATTTAGAAAGATCTACAGTCTTGGGTGTTTTAAGATTCCTTAAAACATTGACCCCTTAAAACTCTATTAACTATAATGATCATCTTTCCACCTTCTCAAAACCTCTTTAAGGTCTATTTTTCTATCAACAAATCTCTTTGAATGGTACTTCTCTTTAGTTGATGGAAGGTGGTTATTAGTGAAGTTGACTATGTTTAATGTTTTTTAGGTCCAAAACCAATATTCAATCCTTTTTAAGGGATATTTATAATGTTTTTATGATGTCTTAAGACATTCTAAATTCTCAAAATTCCAATCTCCAATCAACCTTTTTGTTTCAAAGATAGTTTCCTCACCTGGTTGTAGGTGCTCATTATGAGAAGGTCTAAACATGGAGTTTGATTTTTTGGCCTTCCTCACTTATATCATGACATATACAAAGTTAAAAATTCATGAAGATAGATTTATCACTACCTTCAATACCACATAAGAACTTTCAAAGCATCCTTAACTTTATTGTTTTCCATTATTTACATAGTCTGTAGGTGCATATTTAGAGGGTTTTGTTACCTCAATCTTCAACCACTCTTTAGATCTAGATGCTTTGGAACCTTATTAGTCCATGAATATTTTATTGAACCATCACCATGATTCATTTATTATATATTCATCTTAAATGTTGACACCATGTGATTTCTTTTAGATGAGAGACCTACATGCCTGTAAAGGATGGAGACTATGACATTGTGTTTGGGAGTTGAGAAGTACAACATGGATGGATATTATATTTTGAAAGACCATTTTTATTATTTCATTAACACATATAACATAAAACCACAACCTCAAATTCTATGAAACACATACAAACTCACTCAACTCAACTATTATGTAAACACACAAAACACATAGTCTACAAAAAGTGAATGAAGAAGTGGCCATTTGGTAATTATAAAAAATATTAGACTAATAATAAGGGCCGTAATGGATTAATAATATATTATAGGAAAATGGATAACCACTAAGATTCATTTGACCACCTAAATAACTTATAAAACACAAAATTGATAGTCATTTTTAGACAATGCATAGGAGAGACTTTGCTTGCTAAAGGACCATCCACACATGCCAAAATGATGAATTAATGTGTTTGAGGTATGTAAAAATCTCTAATAACTCACTCCAAATAGTTTCATGTATCCATTAGTTCACACTTTTCATTTTAATTAATCTAAACTCAACCTATGGAGATTTGATCCTTCAAAAAGTAGTCTGGCTCCTTAGATATTATTCATTAATCTAGGGACACTAATCTAGTGATGAACACCACAAATTTTAAGCCCATATGGGTCCAAAACTTTGGCCAAAATATTATCCCCCAACTCAACCTATACATCCTATGACATTTGATTGAATTTGGCCTTAACTAGCTTGTGAATGAAATGATGGAAGAGAGAAGTGGTTTTATGCAAATTTTGGGACCTTTAAATTCCTTCTAATCCTATTTATGACCTTTAGTAGATAAAAGGACACATATTTAACTTTTTCACCTACACGTGACTTCCACAAGTCTTTACAACTTCTCTAACACCTTAAGATGGTGTTGAAATGCAAGATTATTTATTTTGATTCTATGATAGGTGTGGTATTTGATTAGTTTATCCAAGGATCTTGGAAGGTGTGTGGTATGTATTTATTATTAGAAAAATTTTACATACATAAATTCTAGCCAAAAGCAATATTTTCACTCATTTTAACCACCTTTAAGCTAACAAATGAACCTCAAACATTCCAAAACTTCAGGAAATGTTGTTAGAAGATGATTAATATATTAAATGACCTTGATAAAATACTAATAACCTATGACTCAACTTGACCATGACTTATTTCTCTGTGACATGCCTAGACCACCATAGGACCCACACAAGACATTACCTAAACTTCTCCAAACTAACCTTAAACCATGCTAACAAGGTTAGATGAAGACTTATAGGGACATTATAAAGCATGAAAAGACCATGAAAATACCACATTGAAGTATTCAATATATATGGGCTTAAAATTTTGACTTGGTCTAAAATTTGGTCAACATTCTTGGTGATTCACATGGGTAACATGCCTATAATGTTAATAGGACCAGTAGCTTTGCATGTCTATTAGGTGATGGAGTCTCTTGTACTTAGTTTCAAACTTGGATAGACTTTGATCATGACACAACAAACTAATTGACCTTAAAAACACACAAAATAAAGACAACAAGATACAAATCAAATCAATAAGACACACACATGTGCTATCAAGTACATAAGGAACACAACAATAATATGAAGAAACTAAACTATTTACAAACTATATTGAAAAAACTTCTTCCTCCTAGATTAAAGGAGAAGCTTTTACAATTTTTGGCTCCATGAGATGAAAGGAGTGAATCAAATTTCCTTTTGAATCTTGTTCTTGATGTATTCAAATCCTTCATGTTTGACACTCTTCTTGACATGACTTTTAATGAAATAATGATAGATGCAAACATGTCACCTAGGAAGGTGAACTCTTATTATATTTCAACAATCTTCTAATGGCTTCTCATAATATTTGTGCTTGTCTCAATCATGATCACCTCTTGACTTATAATATCATCCTCAATATTGGTACTTTGGGGATTGGCATCTTGTCCTTTAAGAAGTAAAGCATATTTAAGCACATCTTTAGAATTATTACCATTAGTTGTAACCTCATCAAGCTCTTCAAGGATATTTTCATACTCCATCTAATATTCATCATTGTCCTCAATGAAGACATCTTCTTTGATCTCCTTATGCACATGACCTTAAACCTTGAAAAGGCCTTCAATATCTTTAAGGAGTTTAATATGTTATTTCCAATCATCTTTGCTTTATTTATCTTCAAGATTTATAACTTATTCAACTTCATCTTCTTAGTCATTGTGTACTTGATTAACTTCAACTTGCCTACTTAAAAAGTATTAAACTTCAAGGTTGGATATAACTTGTACAAGTTTGAATGGCATATGATCTTCTTTTAAGAACACATATTTAAGAAACAAGGCATCTTCAATAGTTTTTTCAAACTATCCAATTGTAGGTGTGATATTTTGAAGTGCCTCAAACTCATCACATATTTCATTGAGTGTATGCCATAAGTCATCTTGATTCATTGAGTCATTAATAGATTTGTTCTCTATTATTTTTTCATATTCAAACTCTTGATCATGTTCATGAGTCTCAATTGACTTAACTTATATGATGTCCTTTTCAAACACCTTTTATTACATGTATTGACCAACTTATTCATTTATAGCTACAACATCATCAAGGTCATATCTTTTTTCATTCAAGAATATTGACTTATGCTTGTCTTCACCAATGGGAGTACCTATAGTGAAGTCTTCATCATAGACACTTGAGTCATCTTCTTTATCGACTACAAATTTTAATTGATCTTCCTCACTTATCTCCTATAGGATGGATTATCCTTAGAGAAGAGATGTGTTGGGATGGTGATGGATAAGTCCATGGGATTGAGAAGGAGTATTAGGTTTGGTGGATGGATGTTGAATGGGATTGGGAATGGAAGTTTCTTGAAAAGTCTCTTGGGGAGATAATAAGTTGGGTTGGACAATGGAAGAGGTATCTTATTTAGTAATAATTTCACTTTAATCATATACTTCTTGAGGTTACTCAATAGATTAAAATTGATCCTCAACCTCTTCACTTTCCCACCTCTCTAATCTATCTATCCACCATTGGATATAGCATCTCATTTCATGTAAATCATCAATGATGAAACATTGGTTTTCATCTTCAAATAACCTCCATTTACCCATGAATAATTGAAATAACTTCATCAACTTATCTATGAGATAAATAGGGATCACATAAAGTTCCTTATCCCATTTTATCATCACTTTTTTTTGAGTTTATCGTATTTGGCATGAGTAATAACAAGGATTTTACTTGAGGTGGAATTGAAGTAGGAAGAGGGGAATAGTATGGGTTTTGGTGAGCTTAAACATGTTGATTTTATTTCCTAATCAAATATTATAATAACTTAATATATTCCTTCCCAATCAATGGCATCATCTAATTCCTCATGACAAGGCTGACAGGAATCATGTTGAGGTTGATATGGATCATAAGGCTAGCAAGAAACATATTGAGGATGATTAGAATGAACTTTTTGATACTCTTATTTATATCCTTCCTTATATTTTTATTCATAGGGATGCTCTACAACATCATGGTCATATAAATGGGGAGTAATATGACCATAAGACTTCCATGACTAATGAGGAGGGTAACACTTATTATATGGATGTTGAGGTATATAGTTGGGGTCATGATAAGGATGATAAGGAGGTACATAGTATAATCTCTCATCATATCTAACCACTCCAAATTTTTTAGTCAAAATAAAATAAAATATATTATAAAATGATATTCATAATAAGTACTTGGGATGCTAGAACTAGTTGATTGCATTCAGAGTCACCTTTGGTGTTTGTTGAATATTTCCAAAAGTTGATATGTAGAACACACAAAGAATTATTCCACTCTCTTAGACCTTAGTCCCACTGGGCATGCCAGAACTATTTTCACTCAATTTTTCACCCTCGTAGAGGTAGTTAGATCCTTCTCCTAATTTAGTGAAACATGGGATTACCCCTAGGCCTATAGGTTCCTTATAACAGAGGTAAACCTCTAGATTGAAGGGCTATCTCCCTAGATTTGTCTTGATTTCTCATCACTTATACTACTAGCTCATTTGGATGAAAATGGAGAGAGAAAACATAAATTAAATCTATCCTAATGAGGTGATGTAACAATTTTAACCTGACCACTACCAACCAATTACAATGACACTTCAAACAAAAGCTTAATTTGCACATGACACTAATCCAAATATGCCCCTTGCATTAGTATTTCTCATGGAGGTTTTTGAAGCAAGTTTGAACTAGGAAGACTAAACACAAGGTCATGACATAATACTAGTGGATAGAAAAATCAATAAACTCATTAAAAATTCATTAGAACACTTTAATAGACTGCCAAGAGACTTTCAAAGATGAATATAAATACAAACAAGGACAACATGTTAAGGAAGAAAACTTATCACTTAGTAAGATCAACTAGTCTAAAATACATATTGAAATAAATCATGGAGAAGGTAAACCATTTTTTAAATTATTTTTAAAATGTTTAAAATGAGTAGGGATTCTCCATACTCAGGTGGAGGATACTTTTACAAAGCCAAAGTTGCTCAATATATAACACAAGTGAGAGAGAAGAGAAGAAGGGCATATGAGAGAGAGAGAGAGAGTAGAAAAGTGTCCATGTGAGTTAAAAATAAGAGAGGAGTTATGTAAATATCTCAATAGCTCGAGGATGCCATGTGTATCTCCTATGAATATGTTATAACTCTCTAAGTGGCATGGGTGTTGACATTTTTGCTTGACACCTTGACTAACTTCTTAAAACTGCCCTTTGCCTTGGCATGTTGAAGGATAAGTGGCCTTATTTATGGTCATATCTTTTTATCCTACCTCTTTGATCTAATAATTGACACATCTAAACTGATCCCATCAGGTTCTCTTTAAAACATCACTTATTTCTCTTGCAAGGTGTCTAGAGGACTCTTCATCTCCTTAGGCCAACTTTGCACACAAGTGTCAAAACTTGGTTTCCTCTTTTTTAACTCATCCAAACTTCATGTATATCATATTTAACTCATATAATACCTACAAAAATCCATTTTTATGTCTTAAATTAGCCCCAATAATTATTTCTCTAACAAAAGCCTCAAATAGGCATCATTCCTTATAGCCCTAAAATCATACAAACCTAATTATGTAAAGAGTTATATGAATGGTATTGTAAATCTAAGGGAATATTACAATACCCATTAGGCATTTATAACTCCTTGTTCAATTTTAGGATAAAAAAGTGAGTGGAGGTGTACATTTATATAGCTTCACTCTCCTAACTAGGCCTCAATTAGGCCTCCCTAGCAAGGGATTGAAAAATGAGTCTAAAATTCTCCTAAAAATGTCAAACCCAAAAAAAGTGTGTGATTTAATTAGACAACCTCCTCCTTGTTCTCCATTCTAAATTTGGATATCTGACAACTTATACATACCTATATTCTACCAAAAATTAGTATTTATAAACCTAATCCATATAATCATATACCAACCAATTCTATGGGGTGATGTTTAGGGTATTATTTAACATTTTCTTGGTCATTTAGAATTTTTTATGATCTATATGGAGCCATGTAACTTCATTTCTCTCTCATTAGGTCCTTATAGCTCTCTTAGGTAGCTTGAATGTACCTTGAGTTTTTAGCAATAGTTCATACAGCTCAAGGCATGAAACCACCAAATAATTACACAAAATGTGATTACACTAGTGTAGTTAACTTCCCCTATATTCCTAAGGTGCCATTCAAATCCTATGTTTTATACCAAGTAATGTAATATAGCCTCTCGAGTTGGTAGTAAGTATTCTGTGAGTTTTGATCAAGAGGAAGTCTGTGGTTGCCTATTCTAAGTCAATTTTGATATATAGTGACATAAATGAGGACTTAGACATCTCCTTTACACCTTAAAATGTTTATTTATTCTTCAAACTCTCCACATCTTCATTGGTCTGGGCCTAGGGTTCTTAATCCTAGTTGACTATCATACCTTAGCTGATAGTAGGTACTTGTTTTCTCACTGTTAAGAGGTTTGTGTTCTTCATGGAGTTATTTTACATATCCTTTATAATATTATTAATAATATAAATACATCTCATATCCAACTCATACTTCACTCTACCATCTTCCCAACTAGTTGCCTTGTAAACATGTGTATTCACTTAGGTCTATGCAAGGTTTAGGACAAGATATGCAAAAATGATATTGCTTGAGTCTAAAATTATTATAGAGTGGTTTCATCACTATTTCAATTATCCTCAACTTAACTTTATTTCAAATCTCTTGAATATCCTTAAATACTTCTCAAACCAAGAAAAGTATCCTCTGCCTGAGTATGCATGTTTGTGTCATTCCTTGGTTGAGTAGGTAGAGTGTCTATGTTTGACATTAGGTACGAAGGTAAAATTTGATCCCATTTCCTTAATTAATTAATTTAACTATTTACATTATCCTTATCTCATACTTTTGAGATCTTAGTTGAGCAAAACTCCCCATGAGGCAATTAGTCTTGATTGTGTGTTTAGACTGTGTGTAGGTGTATTAGGTTTATAACCCATGTTTCATCTCCTCCTTCTACTCTTGGCTTAGAATATATTTGACCTAAATATATTGAATACTTAAAAATACTTTCTAACCTCCTAATCCTCACACACCACTATCTTATATTTTGAGGGTCCTTTAGTCATCCAAACAGACCTATAGGTTTGTGTATCTACTTGTGTGTTCCCATTTTGAAAGGTTTCCAATATTGGGTGTTTTAAGAGTCCTTATTACAACACTAAAACCTTAAAAATATAGTGATTCTAATGATAAATTGAGCACCTTATCAAAATATCTTGAAGCTCTATGTTTATATCAACAAATATCTTTGAATGACACTTATCTTCAGCTGAATATAGGTGTTTATTAGGTAATTTGACTATGTTTGAGGTTTTTTAGGTCCAAAACGAATATTCAATCCTTTTAAAAGGATATTTATCATATTTTTATTATGTCTTAAAATATTTTCAATGTTGTAAATTCCAATCTCCAATCAACCTTACTATTTCCAAGATAGTTTCTTCACCTAGATATAGGTGCTCATCATGAGAAGGTCTGAACATGGAGTTTGAGTTTTTGGATTTCCTTACTTATATAATGACATATAAATAGTTAAATATTCATGAATATAGGTTTATCACTACCTTAAATACCACATAATCACTTTCAAAGCATCCTCAACTTTGTTGTTTTCCATAGTCTACACAGTCTATAGGTGTATACTTTAAGAGTTTTATTAGCTCAGTCTTCAACAACCCCTTGGCTCTAGATTATTTGGAACCTAATTAGTACATGAATATTTTATTGAACCATGACCATGATTCATGTCTGAGATATTCAACTTGAATTTTAACACCACATGATTTATTTTGGATGATATACCTACAAGCCTGTAGAAGATGAAGATTGTGAATCTCTATTTGGGAGTTGAGAAGTACTACATGGATGGATATTATA
The DNA here is from genome assembly GCA_037957365.1 of Torreya grandis. Classification (NCBI taxonomy): domain Eukaryota; kingdom Viridiplantae; phylum Streptophyta; class Pinopsida; order Cupressales; family Taxaceae; genus Torreya; species Torreya grandis. The sequence goes on from JARHVA010002785.1 coordinate 852,527, forward strand.
GATTGAAAGAACATGTTTATTATTTAATTAACATATATAACATGAAATCACAAACTCAAATTATCTGAAACACATACAAACTCACTCAACTCAACTATTATGTAGACACACAAAACACATAATCCATAAAAGTTGAATGAAGAGGTGGTCATTTAGAACTTGTAAAAAATAATTAAATAATTATAAGGGACTTTATGGATTTATAACATGTTAAATGACAATTAATAACCAATAATATGCTTTTGACTACCTGAAGAACTTCTAGAACATAGAAAATTGATAGTCATTTGTAGACAAATCACAAGAGAGACTTTGTTTGTCAAAGGACCATCCACACATACAAAAATGATGAATGAATGTGTTTGAGGCATACAAATACATATTATATATTATTCCAATTGGTTTCATATAGCCATGAGTTCACACTTTGCATTGGAATTTCTCTAACTCAGCTTGTGGGGATTTGATCCTTCAAAAAGTAGTCTATCTCCTTTGTGATTGTTCATAAATATAAGGACACCAATCCAATTACCAATGCCAAAAATTGTAATCCCATAAGGTTAAAAAAATTTGGAAAAAATATTATCCCCCAAATCAACCTGTATGACCTATACAATCTGATTGAATTTGGCTTTCACTAGCTTATGAATGGAGTGATGGAAGAGAGAAGTGATTTTCTCAACTTTTGGACTTGAAACTTCCTTCCAATCCTATTTTTGATATATAAGAGATGAAAGTAAACCTATGAATTTTTTTCACCTAAAAGTGAATTCCACAAGTCATACAACTTCTATAACTCCTCAAGATGGTGCTAAAATGTAAGATTGTGACTTTTTTCTAATTCTATGATAGGTGTGGTAGTTGAGTAACTTATCTAAGGACCTTGGAATGTATGTGGTATGTATTTATTACTTAGTAAAATTTAACATAAATAAATATTATCCAAAATCACCTATATCACTCATTTTCACCACCTTCAAGCTAACATATGAACCTTAGACATTTCAAAATTTCATGAAATGTTATTATAAGATTACTAATACATTAAATGACCTTGAAAAACTCATAATCACCTATTATGACAAAAATTTACCATGACTTATTTTTCCATGACATGCCTAGATCACTATATGACCCATATAAGGCATTACCTTAACTTCACCAAACTAACCTTAAACCATGCTAACAAGGTGAGATGAAGACTTATAGGGACCTTATAATTCATGGCAAGACAATGAAAATGCCACATTAATTTTTTTAGTATATAGGGGGTGAAAATTTTGACTTGGGGTAAAATTTGGTCAACAAAAACATTATCTCCAAAAATATACTAAGCGACATGGTTTATACTAACACACAGGTGTACTCTAACCCTTGCTCCTTTAATAATTTGGATTTAAGATTTCACATGTGTAAAATAAATACAAATTCATTAAATGTTTTTATGGGGAATATTTGAACACTAGAAACATTTCCAAGAAGGTAAAGTGTGTTGTACAAACTTGTATATATTTTATATGTTTACTCTAGAAATTAAATTATTAGAATAGAATGGGAGGCATTTATAGATACTAAAATATGGTCTTCAGTATTTGAAAATAAAAATCTTGACTCAAATTTACCATGTGTAGACTCTTCATTTTTATCACTTTTGTGTCAAGTTTCAAAATGTAATGACTTCCCACAATTACACATAATCTAGGCAATTTCTATGTTCAATTATTATTATCTAGTTAATTTCTTTTGTCCAATTATCCTTCTAGTCAATTTCTCTAGTCAATTATCCTATTTAGGTTAATTCAATAATTCCCCCTTATTTGATCAATTAATGTTATTAGTTATCATTCTCTAAATCATTCTTCTAAATTATATTTATATTGAAAATATAATTATAATTTCTTTTCATTTAATTAATTCTTATTTTCCTCCAAGTGGGCATCTTCATTCATGAAAGGATTTTGAGATTCTTTGGAATATGATTTTATGAGCTAAAACAAATTTGATAAAATGAATTAATATACAATATTATTCTCCACCCTTCTTGTAGACAATATAAAGGTCCCACAATGAATCTTGTGAGATATTTTAGGGAATATTCTCAACCCTTCATCTTGGAAACAAGTTAAAGTGCCCACATTGGTTATCCATGTGTTTTCTTGGGAATGATTCTCCACCCTTCATCTTGAAAACAATATTAAGGGCCCAAAATGAGTCTCACAAAGATGTTATGAGTAAAATTATCCACCCTTCATCTTAGAAACAATATGAAGGGCTTATATTAACTCTCATTTGATATTTTCAAAGATCATCATCCACCCTTCATCTTGATTGAGATGGACTCACATTAGTGATCCATGTGCACATTTCAGGATTCATTTTTAATCATTCATCTAGATTTAAATATTAAGGTTCCTTGATCCAAATTTGTTATAAATAGACTTATTTGCATTGTAATTCAACATGTTCAATATTTATAGTGAAGCATTGGTATTTTATTGAGTTAATTGATTCATAAACCTTCTACTTTCGATTAATTTAACATGGTCCATAGCTTCAATGCATATCTATCAATATACTTGTCATTGATAAATACCATTTAAATCTACATTCAAGCCAAATCCCAACAAATATGAGTTTCATTGAAGGTTTGCATTATATTTGTTTGAATCTTTAGCATTATTATCTAATTCTTTGTTCGCTCATGAGGTCATAGACAGAAGTTACAAATCTATATGATTATTTTTATTATTATTTACAAATTAGTGAAAATATTGATTATTTTTATTCTAATGATACATATGGCACACTAGGTGGGACTAGAAACCCACACCTTTTTTTGTAAGCCTCTTTAGAAATATTCCATTGAATAAACTATGAATTTTACTATAAATGACTGGTAAAATATTCATAAATTTTGATCTATTATTCATTTTAATCTAAATTTTTGTATGGGTGTTAATATTTGTATTATAAAAAAATGAGTTGAAAACTAAGGTATATTTTAGGAGTTATGATCAAATTACTAACTTCCACCTTTTATTTTAGATTTTTATTTTTTGACTAAAAATGGTTGGTAATATGTTCATAACTTTAGATCTATTATTTGTTTTAATATTTCTTTTTTTCATATGTGAAAAGATTTAATATAAAAATCCTTTCAAAGTTTTGTTGAAAAGTGATGTATATTTTAGGAGTTATTTTTAAATTACTAATTATTGCCTTTTATTTCTAATTTTATTTTCTAGATAAAAACAACTGGTAAAATAATCATAAATTTTGATATATTATTTGTTTTTATATAAAATGTTATAGGTGTATGAATAATTATCCTATGAAAAACTTCTAAATATTTTTAAAAAAAACTAATTTATATTTTATAAGTTATCATTAAAATACTGACTACTACTTTTAACATTATGTTAGAAGAGTTATGCATGCCAAAAATCAACTAAGAAAAACTACTAGCTTTATTTTATTTTAGGTTACAAAAGGGTGGGTGATTTTTTCAAAAAATCACATTTTCAATTGACATCTCATTCTGGTTCTTTGAAAATCAATTCATATTTTGTTTTAGGTTCTAATAAAACTTGCTTATTTTTCATTTCATGCATGTATTCTTTATTGCTTATTGAGTGTTTTATGAAGATATTTTATGTTATGCTCTCCCTTTTGGATGAATTGAAAATAAAAATATTCTATTTGTTTTAAATCCTTAATATTTTCCTATTATTCTCTTCCCTCACCCTTAGTGGGAGTTACGTGAATTAGAATGACAATACGCTCATTTTCCCTTTCCTGACTCACAAGTTTTATAGGGGTGAATTTACCTAGAGTTTCATCTCCCTACAATGTACCAACCCCACTTATCTAGTGGGGTATACAAATTTAGCATGTTATTTAATTGGACATTGGTTAAGTAGTTAAACTAACAAGTCAAATAAATCATCAGAGCATGTATGTTTTAGACATCACACTTCACTAAATAATTGATGGATGAAGTGGTTAAAAAAGAGACAAGACCCTATCATAAAAATATAGATGGATTGACATATGGTTTATGGATAGTTATAAATCACCTAGTACCATAAGGTGTATTGGGACCATATAGTAAACCCTTAAAAAAATTAGCTTAAGACTCTTTGAGCATGACATGTTTTGATGCAAGGGTGCAAAGGTAAATAGTCCCTAAAGATATATTTTATGTAAGAGCCTATTGATAAAAGGGTAGTGTAAAAACCTACCAATAATTATAATAATTTATATAATGAATCTTAAATTTTATACTTGTTCAAGGAAAATATATCAAAGGACTCGATGAATGTGGATTAATCTCATTAGTCACTAAAATAGGCTTGATAGATTGAGTATTATCTTGATTTATTATGGTGTTAAAACTTTGTCCTAATTTTCATACACACACAAAAGGGAATTAATATTCTCAATCCAAATTTATTCAAACTTGTAAATTTCATACCTCCTTTTTGTGAATTTATATTGTAATTTGTCCATGTTCCAAGTCTAAATTTTTATTTCTACCACTTATGTCCAAATTGTGTCTCAAACCACACCTTCTTTATTTGAGATCATACTATTGCTCTCTCCATGTGAGTTTGAAACTTTTATAGTATTATTCTTAATTTTCCCTTCTAATATAATTTTTAATCAATATTCCATTTTATTCCCTTGTTTTTAGGTCAACTACGTTCAAGTCCAAGGTTTTCTATGGTCCTTTCCAATTTGTACGCCTATTTTTCATCTAAGTTTAGAATTTGATCAACTCTTTTAAAAATCAACTATTCATAGTCAAGTTATTCTAAAGTTATATCTATTTGAGTAAAACATTATTTTCTCTTTTTTAAATCATGTTAATATATATATTTCAAATCATATCTTTATCTTTCCACTCAATCTCCTGCACCTATCAGTTGGGAATGACAAACTCATGACATCCATCTTTTCTCTTATTTGAATCTAATTTCAATCCAGTTTCCCCTTGCATGTATCCTGACTTTGGTATATACCTCAATAAGTCTTCTATCATATTTTAAATTAATTCAATAACATCCATTAAATTTTTTGATAGAGATTACCTACTTGATCCTAGTCATGCTAGCAAAAGGGCACCCATTTTTATACCTTTATCCCACACCCATTTGATTTACAAATTACAGCATTCATCTTAGAATATAAATTCATTTAATCAATCCTGAGAAGCCATATTTTACCAATTAGTCATATCCAACATGATTATGTATCCACATATTAATCCTTTTGGTGAAAATAATCCAAAGCCCAAGTGGTACCAAAAATAAGAATATTTTGGGTATCATAGGATTCAATGCCATTAACTTAACTGATGTGGTGGGTTAAAGATTTATGTACAAGGCTTGATTGATCATGGATATATCATTATTAAGACCCAAAAACCATGTCAAATTTAAAATCCATTTAATGAATCCTTGGAACACGCATTTTACCAATTGGCTGCAATAAACATGCTTATGTATCAACATACTAAGCCTTTTGGTAAAAATGAGCCCAAACATAAGTGGTACCAAAAATAAGAATATTATTAGTATAATAGGATTCAAGACCATTCACTTAATCGATGTGGTGGGTTCAATATTTTTGTCCAAGGTTTGATTTACCAAGGATATGTCATGATTGAGTCATAAAAATCTTATCAAGCATCAATCCCTAGCCCATCTATAAGCCAAGATGCAATAGACTTATTCTTTTAGATTAGACAAAACTTATCCAATATTGTAGATCTTCTTAATCTAGACTTATACCTCATTTTCATTAAATATCTATGTACATACTAGTCTAAGAATCACTCACTAGGGATAAGCTAGGATCATTTTCCCAATCATCATTAGACAAGTCCAATTTCAAGTCAAGATCAAGACAAATCACCCATTTTTGAAATTTTCATTGAATCACCCACATTTTATGAGTGATCCTTTGACCATCCTCCTATGTTTGATGAGCCTTACTTTGAATAGCCTTTCTATTATTGTTCACCTATGTTTTACTAACCCCTCTTTGATGTGCCCATATTTTAAAAACCCATTACTGATCCACAATCTATTTTTCTCCCATCCTCTAAAGTGCCTCCTTTCAAAAAAATCCTTCATCCCAAATCCTTCATTTCTAAGTGCACAATAAAAAAGGTACTTATGGACAATGAAATTCAACATAAACTATTTATGGATAAATACAAAGCAAGAATTAATTTCTTTTCAGAATTAGATTCAGATTCAATATCACAATCAAGATCAACATCTACACCAAAAGCAAGTTCTATTTAGAACCAATTATAGAATTGAGTTCCATTCTATATCCACTATCATATTTAGAATCAAAATAAAAAACATCGGTATCAACATCAGGTTCATAACCCTTTAATCAAAATTAGCTTCAAAATTAGAATATATTAGTGGATATTATAACATTAGATATACACTCCTATCAGATCCACTTGAGTTCGAATCAACTTCAAAATCAACACACCTTATTGTGATCAATAAGAATCCAAGAGGGCGGATTAGGATGATGTTAGTATGATCAAAATCAATAAAAAAAACATACTAATGAAACTTACACCTCTAGCCTATAAACTCAAAGATAAAGTGAACAATATAAATAACTACCAAATGAAGATAAAACAAACAATTTTACCTTCCATGAGAGTAAGAGTTGTATGTTGGCAATGAATTGATGTGCTTGGTATGTGATCAAGAATTATTTGGAAATGGAGCTTATTACACCACCTCTCCTTATCACCTTGGTACTATTGGGCTTGGCTTTGACTTTGTCTTGGTTTGGATTAACTATTTAACATCATAACATTACAAAAAAGAAGATTATTGAATAATGGGTGATGCCTTATATTTATAACCTTCCAAACTAACTCTAACCCAAGTTTAGTTAGGTTAGAGTTAAATGTGGTTGATTTTAAACTAACCCTACTTGAGTTAAGGAGGGTACAAGAAATTAATATTTAGGATAAAGATCCCATTTATTAAGCATGACTCTCCATTTCTAAATTTTTGGCTTTAGGAAATATATTTTTAATTCCTTGACTTTGAGGATGATGACATCATCATGATGTCATTTTTATTAAAATTTATTTTTTTTCAAAATTTAGTTTCACTTATTACACATGGAAATTCCACTTAAGAATTTAATTTGATTTTCTTAGTTAATTCATTCTACTTAGCATTTTTGCATTTTAGGAATTGTTTAAATACCTTGATTAATGGATCTAAAGGACAAACTATCAATTTTATAATTTACAAGTTGAATATAGATGAACCCATAAAAATTTACTATTATATACAAGATAATAACCCAAATGAGGATGTTTCAACATGATTCTAAACGTAATGTCTGATGTAAGGATGAAATTAGGACATTTAGTGATTTCTAGGCATTTGTATTGTTTGATAAGAATCAATTTGAAATCTGGTAAAGGCTAGGTGTGGATAAAATGTGGTGTCTAAATAGAGTAGATGTTATGACATTGGATACACACTCCTTGTAGATCAATTTGAAAATATTTTTGATCTTTCTACAATTTTTGAGAATGCTTCCTTTAACATTGACACAAGTTCTCCTAGTAGCCTCTACAAAGATTATGATACCTATTCCACTTACATTGACATTATACATGATTTTACCATTAACAATCCTAGCCATTATATTTATATTCCACCTCCCAAAATTGTTGATTGGGACCAACTGAATCACACATTATCAAACTCATTCCATGGAGAAATTTAGGTGGTAAAATCTTTGGGGGTTCAGGACAACATTCAAGAAAAAGAATAATCTCCCAGTGAAACCTTGTTTGAGGTGATAGGGGATAATCAAAGTATAAACTTAGCATCTTATATTGAAACCTTATTTGAGTTGCTAGATGATAATAAAAATGAAAAATTAGAATCCTTTAGTGAAACCTTACTTAAGACAGTAAGGGGAAATCAAAATTATTGATCATCATCCCTTAGTAAATAATTATTCAAGGCACTATTAGATAATCAAATTAGAATAATAAAGAAGAATTTTTTCATATAAACCTATTTGAGGTTCCAATAATTTAGATAATTAGTTCCTCATTTCTTGATCAAGATAATACTTATTTCAATATCAACCTTACCATAACCAAAATTAAGCTGAATATGAAATTAGAAACACTTTATGTGGCTAAAATTCTTAATTTTAACTTATCCTCTAACCATTATACATCTAATTTTGATCCCATTATTCATTAAATACCTATTTTCAATTATCTAATCAAATCATTTATCCAATTCCTATCCATCTATACACTCGCTGACAACACTCTTTTTCAAAGAGACTATGAAGACACCTTGTTTAAAGGTTTGAATGAAGTAGAATGAAAATCCAATTAATATCAAAACATCATCTATATAGCTTATATCAAAAACATAATTATATTAAAGAATCTATTCAAAATTAGCATGGGGTAGAGATAAAAAATTCAACATTGTGCATCTTGTAATCCTACTTTGAGTTGAGTTTAAATCTTCAAGAACGTATTTAGATTTCTTACCAACTATTGAAAGCTCATCAAGCTCTTTAAGGATATTTTCATACTCCATCCAATCTTCATCATTGTCCTCAATGAATACATCTTCTTTGATATCCTTATGCACAGTTCCTTCAACCTTTCAAAGGCATTCAATCTCTTGATGGAGTTCAATATGTTTATACCAATCATCTTTGACTTCTTTCTCTTCAAGAACCACAACTTTTTAAAATTCACATTCTTGGTCATTGTGTACTTGGTCAACTTCAACTAGCTCACTTGAAGAGTATTCAACTTCAAGGCAGGCTATAACTTGCACAATTTTGGATGGCATATGATCTTATTTTTTGAACACATCATCAAGAGCAAGGCATCTTCAAGAGTTTATTCAAACTAACCAATAGGAGGTGTGGGATATTTAAGGGGATCAAACTCATCACATACTTTATTTAACTTCTACCATAAGTCATCTTGATTCATGTATTCATTAAAAACATTTATCTCTAGTGTTTTTTCATATTCAAACTCTTGATCATGCTCATTAGTCTCATCCAACTCAGTGCATGTGATGTCCTTTTCAAAAACCTTCTCTTCCATGTCTTGACAAACTTATTAATTGACATATACAACATCATCAAGGTCATCTCTTTTTTAATTCAAGAAGATTGACTTATGCTTGTCTTCACCAATGGGAGTACCTATAACGAACTCTTCATCATAAACACTTGAGTCATTTTCTTTATCAACTACAAATTTATATTGATCTTCTTAACTTATCTCCCATAGGATGGGTTCTCCTTCAATAAGGGATGTGGTGGGAGGGTGATGGATAAGTTCATGGGTTATATATAGAGTATGAGGTGTGGTGGATGGCTCATGAATGGGCTTGGGAATGGAGGTTTATTGAAAAGACTCTTAAGGAGATAACAAGTTGGGTTGGTCAAATGGAAGAGGTGTCTTTTTCAACAAGAATTTCACTTTACTCATAACCTGATTGAGGCTCTTAAATAGCTAAAAATTTATCCTCAACCTCTTGACTTTTTGACCTCTCTAATATATATATCCACCATTGGATATAACATCTCATTTCATGTAAATCATCATTGATGATATAAAGGGCTTGATCATAAACTAACATCTATTTACCCATGAATAATTGAAATGACTTAATCAACTTCTCTATGAGATGAATAAGGATCGCATAAAGCTCCTTATCCCATTTTCTCATTATTTTATTTTATTTTAGCATATTTGGCATGAGAGCCAACAAAGATTTGGATTGAGGTAGAATTGAAGTAAAAGGAGGAGGGGAATAGTATTAGTTTTGGTGATTTTAAACATGTTAATTGGATTGGATAATTAAAGATTCTAAGACCTTATATATTGTTTCCCAAGTAATGGAATCATATAATTCCTCATGACAAGGCTAATAGGAATCATGTTGAGGTTGATATGGATCATAGGGCTGGTAAGAATCATATTGAGGCTGATAAGAAGGCACTTCTTAATACTCTTAGTTATATCCTTCCTCATATGCTTCTTCATAGGGATGCTCAATAACATTATGGTCATATAAATGGGGAGTAAGATGACCATAAGATTGCAATGACTCATAAGGAGGGTAATAAGCATGATATGGTTGTTAAGTTGTATAGTTGGGCTCATGACAAGGATGATAAAGAGGTACATATTAGAATCTCTCATCATATTTAGCCATGCCAAATTTATGAGTCAAAATAAAACACAAGATATTAGCAAATGTTATTCACAATAAGTATTTGGGATATTAGAACTAGTTGATTGTATTTAAAGTTAACAATGGTGTTTGTTGAATGTTTCCAAAATATTATAGGTAGAAGAAAACACCAATAATTATTCCACTCTCTTGGACTTTAGTCTCACCAGTCATTAGAACTATGTCACTCAATTTTTCACCCTTAGAGAGGTAGTTAAATCCTTCTCCAAATGGAGTGGAACATGGGATTACCCCTAGTCCTATGGGTTGCTTATAACATAGATAGACCTCTAGATTGAAGGGATCACTCCCTAGATTTGTCTTGATTGATCATCAATTATACTACTATCTCATATAGATGAAAAGGGAGAGAGAAAACATAAATTAAACCTATCTTAATGAGGTGATGAACTAATTATAACCTAACCACTACCAACCAATTATAATTACAATTCAAATAAAAAACCTAATCTACACATGACACTAATCCAAATCTTCCCCTTGAACTAGTATTTCTTATGGAGGTTTGTGAAGCAATCTTGAGCTAGGAGGACTAAACACAATGTCATGACATGACACTAGTGGAGAGACAAATCACTAAACTCATGAAAACATCATTAGAACACTTCAATATACCTGAAATAGACTTTCAAATCTAAATATGAATGCAAACAAGGACAACATATTAAGGAAGAGAATTCATCACTTAACAAGATTAACTAGTCTAACATACACATTAAAAACACTCATGGAGAAGGTCAAATAGATTTTTATTTATTAATCAAAGGTTACAAATGAGTAGGAATTCTCTATACTCATGTGGAGGATAATTTTACAAATCCAAATTGGCTCAATATATAGCACAAGTGAGAGAGAAGAGAATAAGGGTGTATGAGATAGAGAGTAGACAAGTGTCCATGTGAGTAAAAAAAGAGAGGAGTTAGGTAACTACATAAATAGATCCATAATTCCATGTATATCTCCTATTAATTTTCTATAAGTCTCCAAGTGGTGTGGGAGTTTAAATGTTGCTTAACACCTTGACTAACTACTTTGAAATTGCCCTTAACCTTGCCATGTTAAAGGATAAGTGGCCTTATTGATGGTAAAATCAGTTTATCCTATACATTTTCTCTAATATTGACACCTCTCAATTGACCTCATCAGGTTCTCTTTGATACATCACCTCTTTTTATTTCAAGGTGTCTAAAGGACTATTCATCTCCTTAGGCCAACTTTGCACACAAGTGTCAAAATATGGTTTCTTCTTCTTAAACTCATCAAATATTAATTTATGGCCTATTCAACTCATATCATACCTAAAATAATCCATTTTGAGGTCTCAAACTAGCCCCAAAATTTTTTTCTCTACCAAAAGCCTCAAATAGGCCTCATTCCTTATAGCCCTAAAATCATACAAAACTCATTGTGTAGATATTTTTATGAATGGCATTGATAATATAATTGAATGTTTTAGTACCCATTAAGGCCTTATATCTCTTTGTTCAATTTTAGGATCATAAAATGAGTAGATGTATACTTTTATATAGCTTTTCTCTCCTAACTAGGCCTCAATTAGGCCTTTCTACCAAGGGAATAAAAATGAGTCTAAAAATCTCCCAAACATGACAAACCCAAAAAAACTATGTGATTTATTTAGACAACCTCTTCCTTGTTCTCCATTCCAAATTTGGAGATCTGACAATTTGTATGGACCTATCTTATAGAAAAAAATAGTCTTTTTAGGTCTAATTCATATAGTTTCATATAGTCATGTACCAAAAAATGGCATGGGATAATTATTATGGGAATATTTAACATGTTTTGGGTTATTTAAAAGGTTTTATGGTCCATCTAGATGCATAAAATTTTATTTCTCTCTCATCAGGTCCTTATAGCTCTCCTAGGTAGCTTGAGAGTACCTTGAGTTCTTAACTATAGTCATACAAATCAAGGCATGAAACCAACAACAAATTACAAAAAAATCAATTACACTAGGTTAGTGAAATTCACATAGTATCCCAAGGTCCCATGCAAATCCTATGTTCCATAGCAAGCAATGAAATCTATCCTCTCGAGTTGGTAGAAAACATTCTATGAGGTTTGATCAAGATGAGGTCTATGGTTGACTATTTTGAGTTTGTTTTGATCTAAAATGACCTCAATTATCTCTTATAAATATCTTTGACACCTCCTAATTTTTATTTCTTCTTTAAACTCTCTACATTTTCATTGGTCTAAGCCTATGGTTCTTAAGCTTAGTTGATTGTCATACCTTAGCTAACTATAGGTGACTATTTTCTCATTGTTAGGAGGTATATGTTCTTAATGGATTTATTTTACATATCATTCATCATATTATAAAGTCTTCAATTCCATCTTATATCCAACTTACCTTACTTCACCCTTCCATCTTTTTAATTGGCTACCTTGTAAGTCAGTGTATGCATTCAGGTTTGTGCATGGTTTAGGATAAGATATGCCAACATGATATTGTTTGATTTTGATATTATTATAGATTATTTTCATCACTATTTAAATAATTCTCAACTTACCTTAATCTAAAATCTCTTTAATATCCTTAAAGACTTCTAAAATCAAGCAAAATCTACCATAAGAGGAAGCAAGTATGTGCCATGCCTTGGTTGAGTAGGCAGAGTGTTTATGTTTTACATTAGTTATTTAGATAAAACATGATCCCATTTCATTAATAAAAAACCTTTAATTATTTACCTTCTCCTTCTCTCAGACTTCTGAGCACTTAGTTGAGCAAAACTTCTCATAAGGCAATTAGGGCTAACTGTGTCTTTGGATTGTATGTAGGTGTATTAGGTCTATAACCCCTATTCAGTATTTTCCTTATACTCTTTTATTTTAATATATTTTACCTAAATGTTTTGAGGACTTCAAGATCATTTTTAACCTAAAATCCCTCACACACCACTATCTTGGGTTTTGAGGGTCCTTTAGTCATCCAAATAGACCTACAAGTTTATGTATATGCCTGTGTGTGCCCATTTAGAAAGGTCTATAGTCTTAGGTGTTTTAAGAGTCCTTATTAAAACACTAAATAATTAAAAATATATTCATTATAATGATAATTTGATAACATTATCAAAACCTCTTGAAGATCTATGTTTCTATCCACAAATCTCTTTGAATGACACTTCTCTTCAACTTACTATAGGTGGTTATTAGAAAATTTGACTATGTTTGAGTTTTTTTACGTCTAAAACCAATATTATATCCTTTTAAAAGGATATTTATCATGTTTTTATGATGTATTAAAATATTCTCAATGATATTAAGTCTAATCTCCAATCAACCTTACTATTTCAAAGATAATTTCCTTAATTGGCTATAGGTGCTCATCACAAGAAGGTCTAAACATAGAGATTGAGTTTTTGGCCTTCATCACTTATATCATGGCATATACAGAGTTCACCCTTAAAAATAGGTTTCTCACTACCTTTAATACCACATAATCACTTTTAAATCATCCTTAACTTTGTTATTTTCTAATGTCTACATAGTATGTAGGTGCATATTTGGAGAGTTTTGTTATCTCAGTCTTCAACCACCCCTTGGATCTAGATGATTTGTAACCTAATTATTACATGACTATTTTATTGAAACATCACCATAATTCATGTCTAATATACTCAAATTTAATTTTGACACCGCATGATTTCTTTTGGATGATAGACCTACAGTCTTGTAAAGAATGGAGACTATGACTCTGTGCTTGGGAGTTGAGAAGTATAACATGGATGGATATTATATATTGAAATACCATGTTTATTATTACATTAACACATATAACATGAAATCACAACCTCAAATTCTCTGAAACCCTTACAAACTCAACTCAACTATTACGCGGACACACAAAACACACAGTCCACAAAAGGTGAATGAAGAAGTGGACATTTAGGACTTGTAAAGAGTAGTTGAATAATAATAAGTCCCTTGATGGTTTGTGAAGATATCAGAGAACAATTTAGAACCAATAAGATTCATTTTATCACCTTAATAACTTCAAGAACATAGAAAATTAATATTCACTTGCAAAAAATACAAAAGAGAGACTTTGCTCGCCAAAGGACCATTCACACATGATAAAATGATGAATAAATATGTGTGAGGAATATATATATCTTTAAAAACTTACTTCATTTAGTTTCATGTATCTATAATTTCTCACTTTACATTAGAATTACTCTAAACTCAGCTCATGGGGATTTAATCTTTTAAAAAGTAATTTGACTCCGTAGTGATTGTTCATAAATATAGGGACACAAATATAATAACCAATGCCATAAATTGGAATCCCTTATGGGTTTGAAAATTTATCCAAAATATTATCCCCTAACTCAACCTATACGGCCTAAACTATCTGATTGAATTTGGCCTTCACTAGCTTATAAATGGAGTGATGGAAGAGAGTAGTGGTTTTCTCAAATTTTTGACTTACAACTTCCTTCCAAGCCTATTTCTAAGTTGTAGGAGCTTAAAAGACACATCTAATATGTTTTCACCTATAAGTGACTTCCACAAGTCCATATAACTTCTCTAACTCCTTAAGATGGCATTAAAATTCAAGATTCTAACTTTGTTTTGATTATCTAATAGGTGTGGTAGTTAAGTCACTGATCCAAGGACCTTGGAATGTGTGTGGGACATATTTCCTACTTAATAAACTTTGACTTACATAAATGTTAGCCAAAATTACTATTTCACTCATTTTCATCAGCTTCAAACTAGAAAATGAACCTTAGACATTCCAAAACATTATGAAATGTTGTTATAAGATGATTAATACATTAAATGACCTTGAAAAACTCTTAATCACCTATGACACAACTTGGCCATGACTTATTTCTCCATGGTATTCCTAAACCACTAGATGACCCATATAATACATTACCTTAACTTCTCCAAAGTAACCTTAAACCATGCTAACAAAGTTAGATGAAGACTTCTAGGGACCGTATAAAGCATGAAAAGACCATGAAAATACCACATGAAAAAATTTAGTATATAGGGGTGAAACTTATTATTGGGGTAAAATTTGGTCAATAAAAACATTATCTCCAAAATTATACGAAGCAATATGGTTTACAAAAACATAAAGGTGTACTCTAACCCTTGCTTCTTCAATTTTTTAGATTTAAGATTTCACATATGTACATTAGCTACACATTCATTACATGTTTTTATGGGGAAGCTTTGGAAATTAAAAACATTTCAAAGAAGATAATGTGTGTTGTACAAACTCAGTTATATTTTATATATTTACTCTAGAAATTAAACTACTAGAATAAAATGGGAGGCATTTATATATAGTAAAATATGGTCTTTAGTATTTGAGAATGAAAATATTGACTCAAATTTGCCATGTGTAAATTCTCCATTTTTATCACTTTCATGTCAACTTTAAAAATGGAATGACTTCCCACACTTACACACAATCTGGTCAATTTATTTATTCAATTATTATTCTCTAGTCAATTTCTCTATTCAATTATCCTTCTAGTCAATTATCCTATTTAGGTTAATTCAATAATTTCCCCTTCTCTGATCAAATAATGTTATTAATTCCCATTCTCTAAATCATTCTTCTAAATTATATTTATATTGAAAATATAATTATAATTTATTTTCATTTAATTAATTCTTCTTTTCCTCCAAGTGGGCATCTGTATTCAAGAAAGGATTTTGATATTTTTTGGAATATGATTGTATGAACTAAAATCAATTTGATAAAGTGAATTAATATATAATATTATTCTCCACCCTTCTTCTTAGAGACAAGATAAAGTCCCACAATGATTCTTATGAAATATTTTAGGGAATATTCTCAACCCTTCATCTTGGAAACAAGATAAAGGGACTACATTGGTTATCCATGTGCTTTCTTGGGAATAATTCTCCACCCTTCATATTAGAAATAAGATTAAGCTCCCACAATGAATCTCAAAAAGATGTTATGAGTAAAATTCTCCACCCTTCATCTTGGAAACAATATCAAGGGCTTATATTAACTCTCATTTGATATTTTCAAAGATCATCATCTACCCTTTATCTTGATTGAGATGAAGGACTCACATTAGTGATCCATGTGTTGATACATGTACACATTTGAGGACTCATTTACAATCATTCATCTGGATTTCAATATTAAGGGTCCTTCTTAATCTAAATTTGTTATAAACAGACTTATTTTCAACGTAATTCAACATGTTCAAGAGTTATAGTGAAGCATTGGTATTTTATTAAGTTAATTGATTCATCAACCTTATACTTATGATTAATTTGACATGGCCCATAACTTCAATGGATATGTATAAATATAATTTCCATTGATAAATTCAATTTAAATCTACATTCAAGCCAAATCCCAATAAATATGAGTTATATTAAATATTTGCATTATGTTTATTTGAATCTTTAGCATTATTATCTTATTCTTTGTTCACTCATGAGGTCATAGATGTAAGTTATCAAGTTCTATGATTGTTTTTATTGTTATTTACAAATTAGTGAAAATATTGATTACTTTCATTCTAATGATACATATGGTATGTTAGGTGGGACTAGAAACCCACACCTTTCTTTTGAGACTTTTTATCAATATTTCTTTATATAATCTATGATTTTTACTAAAAATGGCTAGTAAACTATTCATAAATTTGATCTTTTTTTTTTGTTTTAATCTAAATTTTTGTATGGGTTTCACTATTTGTATTAGTAAAAACTTTTTAAAATAGTTGAAAACTAAGTTATATTTTATGAGTTATGGTCAAATTACTAACTTTCACCTTTTATTTTACATTTTATTTTTTGCCTAAAAATGGATAATCAAATATTCATAACTTTAGATCTATTATTTGTTTTAATATTAATATTTTCAAGATGTGCAAATTTTTACTATAAAAAACCTCTCAATTTTTTTGTTAAAAATTGATGTATACTTTAGGGGTTATGGTTAAACTACTAATTATTGCTTTTTATTTTTGGTTTTATTTTTTAAATAAAAATGACTAGTAAAATAATCATAACTTTTGATATATTATTTTTTTGATCTAAAATTTTATAGGTGTATGAATAATTATTCTATAAAAAACCTCTAAATATTTTGATAAAGTGAATTAATATATAATATTATTCTCCACCCTTCTTCTTAGAGACAAGATAAAGGCCCACAATGATTCTTATGAAATATTTTAGGGAATATTCTCAACCCTTCATCTTGGAAACAAGATAAAGGGACTACATTGGTTATCCATGTGCTTTCTTGGGAATAATTCTCCACCCTTCATATTAGAAATAAGATTAAGCTCCCACAATGAATCTCAAAAAGATGTTATGAGTAAAATTCTCCACCCTTCATCTTGGAAACAATATGAAGGGCTTATATTAACTCTCATTTGATATTTTCAAAGATCATCATCTACCCTTTATCTTGATTGAGATGAAGGACTCACATTAGTGATCCATGTGTTGATACATGTACACATTTGAGGACTCATTTCCAATCATTCATCTGGATTTCAATATTAAGGGTCCTTCTTAATCTAAATTTGTTATAAACAGACTTATTTTCATTGTAATTCAACATGTTCAAGAGTTATAGTGAAGCATTGGTATTTTATTAAGTTAATTGATTCATCAACCTTATACTTATGATTAATTTGACATGGCCCATAACTTCAATGGATATGTATAAATATATTTCCATTGATAAATTTAATTTAAATCTACATTCAAGCCAAATCCCAATAAATATGAGTTATATTAAATATTTGCATTATGTTTATTTGAATCTTTAGCATTATTATCTTATTCTTTGTTCACTCATGAGGTCATAGATGTAAGTTATCAAGTTCTATGATTGTTTTTAATGTTATTTACAAATTAGTGAAAATATTGATTACTTTCATTCTAATGATACATATGGTATGTTAGGTGGGACTAGAAACCCACACCTTTCTTTTGAGACTTTTTATCAATATTTCTTTATATAATCTATGATTTTTACTAAAAATGGCTAGTAAACTATTCATAAATTTGATCTTTTTTTTTTGTTTTAATCTAAATTTTTTTATGGGTTTCACTATTTGTATTAGTAAAAACTTTTTAAAATAGTTGAAAACTAAGGTATATTTTATGAGTTATGGTCAAATTACTAACTTTCACCTTTTATTTTACATTTTATTTTTTGCCTAAAAATGGATAATCAAATATTCATAACTTTAGATCTATTATTTGTTTTAATATTAATATTTTCAAGATGTGCAAATTTTTACTATAAAAAACCTCTCAATTTTTTTGTTAAAAATTGATGTATACTTTAGGGGTTATGGTTAAACTACTAATTATTGCTTTTTATTTTTGATTTTATTTTTTAAATAAAAATGACTAGTAAAATAATCATAACTTTTGATATATTATTTTTTTGATCTAAAATTTTATAGGTGTATGAATAATTATTCTATAAAAAACCTCTAAATATTTTGATAAAAACTAATTTATATTTTAAAATTTATCATTACAATACCAACTGTTACTTTTAACATTTTGTTTGAAGATTTACGCATGCCATAAACCCACCAAACAAAACTACTAACTTTATTTTCTTTTAGGTTACAAAAGGGTGGGTGATTTTTTCAAAAAATTGTGTTTTCAATTCATATCTCATTTTAGTTCTTTGAAAATTAATTCATATTTTGTTTTAGGTTCAATAAAACTTGTTTATTTTTCAAGATTTTTCATTTCATGCATGTATTCTTTGTTATTTCTTGAGTGTTTTGTGGGGATATTTTGTATGTATCCTCTCCCCTTTGGGTGCCTCAAAAATAAAAATATTCTATTTATTTTAAATCCCTAAAATTTTCTTATTATTCTCTTCACTCACCCTTAGTGGGAGTTACGTGAATTAGAATGACAATACCTTCATTTTTCTTTTTGGCTTAGCAAGTGAGATTTCGTCACCTCCTTGCAAGTCTTATAGGGGTGAATTGAAGTGGGTTTTCATCTCCCTGCAATGTATTTGTTCACCAAATTTGACCCCAAGTCAAAATTTTCCACCTCCTTCAAATTCAAACTTTTCATGTGTTCATATCATACTTATATGGTCCCTAAAATCCTTCAAATACCTTATTAGCATTTTTTTGGTCATATAGTGATCTAGGGGTGTCATTCAGAGAAAATTCATGGTGGATTTGTCTCATAGGTGATTATGGGTTCATAAATGTCATTTCATGTCTAAAACATCTAATAATGTTTCATAAAGTTTTGGAATGTTTGAAGGCCATTTGATAACTTAAAGGGGTTGAAAATGCAATAAATTTGACTTTTATCTAACTTTGATGTTTGTCAAAGTTCAAAAACTTAAAAATCCATACCAGACACTTTACAAAGATCTTAAAGTAGTTACTTAACTGCCACACCTATCAACTTATCACAAAAGGTTAGTTTCTTAGAGTTCAACACCACTTTGAGGAATTAGAGGATGTAAAGACATGTTGAAGTCTTGTGCAAGTGAAAAAATTATATATTTTTCCTCTTGTATTCTATAGGTTAGAGTAAGGCTTTGAAGTAATTTGAAGATCCAAAAAATGTAGAAAATCACATATTTCCTTCATCAACTCCTTCACAAACTCACATAGCCAATATTTAAGTAGGTGTTACAACTAGGAGAGAGAAGGTGGGAGCCTAAAAATTTGGGAATTTATTTTAGTCTTGTTTAGATTTAAACATTGGGCATTGGTTCTCATAGTCATCTTATTAGATTTATGAACAATCTGTAAGATGCTAAAGGTCTAAAATCTACTAGTAAACCATGATAGGGGTCTTTCCTAAACTTTTATAATAAATTATTAAATATCATATACATAAAACTAGCTGTATTAAAATATAATACATATTTATATTCCTCCCAAACTTTATTTCCTCATGGTGTCACATGTGGAGGTCCTTTTGGTATGAAAAATGGCTCTATTCCATTGTCTACAAGTGATTGTTATTTTCCTACATTTTTGAGTTCTCCATGTGGTATGATACATTTGAATTGTTATCTATGGTCCCCTAACATAATTATCAATCCATTAATGGTCTTATATTTAGTTTAACATTACATACAAATTTTCATAACCACTTCTTTCACTCACTTCTTTAGACTATGCTTTGTGTGTGTCTGCATAATAGGTTATTCTGATGAGTTTGAATGTGTTTTTAAAAGAGTTTAGGAGTTGTGCCTTCATGAAAAAAATGTTTATAAAATGAAAGTGATGGTATTTAAATCATAATGTTCATTTACAATCTAAAAAATACCAAACACGCAAGGTTGTAGTCTATATCACCTATAGGCCTGTAGGTCTGTAACTTCATGAAAATCCATATGGACAATGTTCAAATAAAGTTATCTAGACTTGAGATAAGGTGATGGGTTAGTTTTAATATGTTAGTGTACCAATGTAAATTTTCAAGTGTGTGAGGTCATTGAGAATGTAAAGTTGAATAACAATGCCTAACACACATTCACTTATAAGACTCTACCTTAAATAATGAATACAAGATAAGTATTTGAAGATGTATTGAATTGGGTAATATAGTGATTTTAGTTCTTTATGATGGTTTGGTAATCATAAGGCACCATTGACCTATTTGACCAAGCGAAAGGCTAAATATCCATACTAATAAATTCCATGTGAACACCTATAACCAATCTAGGTGAGAAAATGTGCCTTAATAGTGGAATTGTCTAAGTACATGATTTTTAGGAAACTTCAAGGAATTAGAAATGTCTAATATCTTCAAAAACATATGTTAAAGATCCTTTACAACATCTGGGGATAGGTTTAGAGACTTGAGAAGTTATATAAATAGACAAATCCTCAAAATACATACCTACAACTAACCTACATTGCATTTAATTTTGAACAAGTGAATGAAGCTGAAGTTGAGATCTCAAAGTGATCAAGGTATTATGAAAGTCTAAGACATTAAGAACCATTTTTAAGGTGGGTATATTTATTTAAATACCTAAATGGCCTAAATAATAGTCAAGTCATTCTAAACATCATCTACAGCCAACCCACATTGAAATGGGCCTTAAATAGTGGGTTGAGATAAAATACGAAGAATTCAAAGAATTTGGATGATTTATTGATCTAGTTAGTGACCTAATAAGGTTTGATAAATTTCAATATTGAAGGAAGCTCTCTCCTAAAACATCTAGGTTTCTAATCATAGTCTTATAACATCTATAAGCAGTTGGTCCTATGTAGGTTTATATAGAAACTAAGGGACTCTCTCAAAACCTAAATACAATGATGAAAGGTGTAGATTGAAGGGTAAGAGTGTAGCTAAAAATCCTAAAACCATTTAAGAACATAGGGGATCTGAGTGGTTGGTAAAGTTCATTTATAAATAGTGGTTACAATACTTAATAGACTACAACACAATCCTAATACAAGTCTAACTAAAGTTTGAAAGGTCTAAGAGAAGCTTTGAGAGGATGGAAGGTTTGAAGATGACTGATATGTGATGACATTATATCACCATGGTTTATAAACTCAATAAATAGTGAAGGAAATAAAAATAGACCTTACACACATAGTGGAAGCTTTAAAACTCTGCTCACTCAGTTCAATGCCCATATATAGTCTTGCATACTTTCTTGAGAAAGTTTATTTTAAGGTTATATAAATATTCAAAGGGATTTAAGAAGGTTTGTAGGAGATATAAGGTTAATGACCAATTGTGAACATTGTTTCATCCCACTATCAAACACAACATACCCTATTCTACCCCTGCAGAGGCCTAACTATATTTATAGCCTTACATTGACAAACGTTGAAGAGATGATAAGTAGATTAAATTTTAAGCATTGTGTCAGGGAAACCCCAGAACAATAAACATGCTCCAATCCCTACTGAGTCAGGATCTTGCTCTACCAATTAGAACACATGTGATTACCTCTCGTATTAGTAAATAACCATGGAATTATACCAGAATCAATAAGTAACTAGAAATATGAAACAACACAGGAATTAAGAGACAATACACAATTGTATTATATACATAGAAGAATATACAATAAGGAAGATGCCACTTCTTCCTCCACCTCAAAGGTTCGCCACACCTTAAGATCTTCTTCCCTCTCTCTCTCGGTCCCAACAATCAACTCCAATATAGAATTGATGTTCACCTCTCCAACCAGTCAGTAACACGCTGCCAGTTCACCAAGTACACATCTGTACTTCAAGTAGATCTCCTGCTCTCTACTACTACCTGCAAATCACTAAACCTTACTCACCATGTAGATATCTCTACACCCCTGAAGAACCCTTGTCCTTGCCTCACCAAGTCCTTATGATTCTTCAACCAGTACTCCAGTGGATCAGCTCCTTGACCTTGCAGACCTTGCAACTCTCCCTGATCATACACACTCAGCACCCCTTGGAACTAGGAGGAGCTACACTAGCTCTCTCTAAAAGCTTTATGGCTTTCTAGCACACGTTTACAATACAATCATGAGTCCATATATAGATCTCATCCAAACAATAATTAGACAATAATACAATAATTAAATCCGTAGCTCTCAGTCTAAGAATAGCTCTAAACATGCAAACACTTGGTTCGTCAACCAACTGCCCGTAACATACTCACAGCTCGAACCACAGGTGATCGACGTCGGTCCCTGGCCACCTGGGGGTGCCGACGCCGGCTGATCCATGACCGACGTCGGTTGCCTTCCTGTCTCCCTCCTGTCATCGTCGGTTGTCTTGACCGATGCCAGTGTCTGTGACACTTCGCAACACTACCTGCAACCTCCATAACTTCACCTGTTTGCATCTTGGTGAAGCTTTGAGCTCCGCAACCTAACAATCTCCCACTTGGAGATAAACAGCTACACCTGTACCTGTATCTGTAGCCCGTCTAATTTGTTTCTTGGTTTGTATCCCTCTTCAAGATGAATCCTGAAGACCACCCACCACACAACCTGTGATGCTATACCTGTCATTCAAGTAACCTGCCACATCTGAACCTACACATCCATGTAGTAAAGAACTTGACTCAGCATAACAAGAATCCCTATTGCTAGTCCCACTGAACTGCCCTCCAGTACTCCTTCCCTGAATTGACTCCATACTTTCTGACAACCCCCACTGAATTGGGAAAACTTAGATCTACAATAGATCTCATGTGATTTTGAACCCTGTTTCAAGCTAAGCTTGAACTGTTTAGCCCTTGGTGTGCTTACCGATTCTACATTCTGCGTAATGAACCTTGCCAACACCATCTTCACATCAGCTCCTACTAGAGATAAAATCTCCATGTCTCTTATGCCAAAGAATTTCGCTGCTCCAAATTCTTCAGACACACCTCTGAACTAACCTTACCTTTTAGCTCAGCAAATCCCTGTATGTACAAAACCTGCTAGCAAACCATCCACATACAGTAACTAGATAATGTCGTGACTCATCATCCACCTGGTTAGAATAAAAAACAACACAATAGTTACACTGACATTGACTGAAGCCATGCTTAGTCATCCACCTGTCAAAACCTGTACTACTGTCCTGCAGCTTCTTCAAGACCATATGCCTTGGCCTTCTGTCTCATGTATCCATCCACTCTCTTCTTTAAAATGGGAATCCATCTCTCTCAGTGCTTTCTTCCAGTTGACAACTCTACCAACAAAATCCTGTCTGGTTCTTCTCCAAGGACTCACTCCTCATCCATGCCAAGCTCCCACTGTATCTGGACTCTACCTGCATTGCTTCTTCACATCCTCCTGGTTCTTGACCATCAGTAAGCAATATAAAGAAGGTGAACAACTAATATGAGGTTCACTTACCCTTCTGACCTCCACATGAGTGTTTGAGACTTGCTATCTGCCCAATATCCGTTCTAGTGACCGTTCTCAGCCATCTCCCAGTCTGCTCCCGACCGATGTCAGTTCCCTGCACTGACCCTGACTGCCAACATCATCTCCCTGGCCGACGCTGGTGTCCCTCCTACCGACGTTGGTCCTTATGACCGACATCGGTCTTCCTGCAGCCGACGTCGATTACTGTTTGACCGACGCCGGTACCTGTGTTCGTCTGTGAGTGACAACTTTTTACCCGCGAGATCTCCATGGATCAAAATCCTAATCAACTCAACCCTGCTCTGCTCAGAATGATTCAGTCTCCTCACCTGATCTCTTTCTGTCATCTCCTCCATGAACACCAAGGCTTTCCAGTTCTTTAGCTTGTCAAAGACATCTGACTTCCGCTTCAAAACCTGCATTCTCCTCCTACATATGTGACTAAGCCCATGAAGCCACATCTCTGCAACAGAAGGTGAATCAGTAATATAAGTAGATAGATAAAGGATACCTACTTTCTTACCACCATCTAATTCAAGTGTATCCGCTGTGAGAGTTACAGTGCATCTCTCATCACCCAAATTTCTTGAAGAAATTAGACTCATCTCCAAGACTGGTACCTGCATGACTTCCTTTAACCACTGTGAGTCATCCACCTGTAATTTCAGCTTCACTTCCCCTTTGTCTATAATCTAACAAGGCTCTCCAACCCCTAAATAAATCTCTCCAAGGTCTCCAAAGACATACCCATGAAAATATGCTCTATTTCGGGCTGCATGGAAAGAGGCAAAAGAATCTGTAAACAAAGATTCCACTTTATCCAGAACACCCTGTACAATATTACCTGCAACATGTGCTTCCACCAGCTGATCTTCTACCGACCAATGATCTCTTTTAACCTACTCTTTCTTTCCATCAATCAGACCATTCGTGCTATTTAGTTTCTCCATTCGTAGCTTACTTTCTTCTGCCATTGCTATACTCCCACTCAAACTGAAACCCCTCTGAGTGACCTGTAATCAAAAAACACTACCAGATCTGAAACCACCTGTTAGTCAACCCAACCAAAAGCTCTGATACCACTTGTTGGTATCAACTCTTGAACCTACAACCAAGGCTTTGATACCACTTTTTGGTATCAACTCTTGAACCTACAACTAAGGCTCTGATACCACTTGTCAGGGAAACCCCAGAACAATAAACATGCTCCAATCCCTACTGAGTCAGGATCTTGCTCTACCAATTAGAACACATGTGATTACCTCTCGTATTAGCAACTAAACACAGAATTATACCAGAATCAATAAGTAACTAGAAATATGAAACAACACAGGAATTAAGAGACAATACACAATTGTATTATATACATAGAAGAATATACAATAAGGAAGATGCCACTTCTTCCTCCACCTCAAAGGTTCGCCACACCTTAAGATCTTCTTCCCTCTCTCTCTCAGTCCCAACAATCAACTCCAATATAGAATTGATGTTCACCTCTCCAACCAGTCAGTAACACGCTGCCAGTTCACCAAGTACACATCTGTACTTCAAGTAGATCTCCTGCTCTCTGCTGCTACCTGCAAATCACTAGACCTTACTCACCATGTAGATATCTCTACACCCCTAAAGAACCCTTGTCCTTGCCTCACCAAGTCCTTATGATTCTTCAACCAGTACTCTAGTGGATCAGCTCCTTGACCTTGCAGACCTTGCAACTCTCCCTGATCATACACACTCAGCACCCCTTGGAACTAGGAGGAGCTACACTAGCTCTCTCTAAAAGCTCTATGGCTTTCTAGCACACGTTTACAATACAATCATGAGTCCATATATAGATCTCATCCAAACAATAATTAGACAATAATACAATAATTAAATCTGCAGCTCTCAGTCTAAGAATAGCTCTAAACATGCAAACACTTGGTTCATCAACCAACTGCCCGTAACATACTCGCAGCTCAAACCACAGGTGACCGACGTCGGTCCCTGGCCACCTGGGGGTATCGATGCCGGCCGATCCATGACCGATGTCGGTTGCCTTCCTATCTCCCTCCTACCGTCGTCGATTGTCTTGACCGATGCCGGTGTCTGTGACACTTCGCAACACTACCTGCAACCTCCATAACTTCACCTGTTTGCATCCTGGTGAAGCTTTTAGCTCCACAACCTAACACATTGAGACCCTAAGTGGAATTATTAAAACATGTAAGAACACTTCCATGAGTGTTAGACCTATAACAAAGAGAGTAAATGGAGAAAATAGTGAGTCAAGGTAAAGTAGGCAATTAGGCCTATAAACCCTAAGTCTAAAACATGAGAAGTTTCAAATATTTTATTAGAGAGTTAAGTTATAAAATTATTAATATAGGTTAAGGAATACCTCACATACCTCATAAAAATAATTTGAATTCAAACCAAACTAAGATAACCACCTATAGAATGCAATTCTCTCTTAGACCTCATAGGGAGCTATTTTCAACCTGAGAGACCAATTTATCTCACTTGGTATGATTTTAAAAAAATAAATGGGACCTTATGACATTATGAAAATTTTATAACCCTAATGTACTTAAAATTTATGTAATTGGTTTGAGGATTAATATATCCAACTTTATGAATCATTGATAAAAAGTTGGAGTACTTTCATGCTACCTAGGAGAGTCATAATGACCAATTTGTAGAGATGGACTCCTAAATCATATCAAATGCCACAACTTGATCTTAAAAATTATTGGAGGTTATTATAGACTCTAAGTAACTTAGCCACATGTACTTCACTTGTATGGACTACTATATGGACTACCTAGAATACCCTGCTTTTACATGTTTTTTATGTTTTACAGGTGTTATAAGAAGGTGAAAGCTTCTTATTCATGATCTGAGGTCAATTGGTACTTTTCATAAATCCTAAAATTAATAAATTTTCTTAGGAAACCTTGTAAGTGACTAAACTAACACCATTTTTCAAAGCAATCCAAACAAGCCTGTTGAAGGGCTTATTTTTTGGCCATTTGATGGTTTATCTATGAATACATTTTTATAAAAGCTCAAAATTGACATGGATTTTGGTTTTGGCATGGTTAAAGTGAATAAAACATTTCCCAAAATTTTCACAAGTTTAGGAGGAGTTTAGAGCCAAAATTCACTTTTTAGGGATCAAGGCTTAATTAGGCCTAATTGGTAGAAGAAATGGGTAGAAAAAGTAGACTTGTACTTAGACTCAGCTCATGAAATTTGACATGGGACTATAAGAAAATAGAGTGTATTATAATATTCTTTTTTTTCTCAATATAATTTGTATAATTTTCACACAAGAAGAAAAATAAGAAAAAAGGCTACAAGGAATGGGGCCTAATTGAGGTTTTTTGGTAGAGAGAAACCTATTGGGGATAGGTTGAGGCCTAAAAATGAATTTATTAAGGTATAATATGATAAAAATAGTCCATCCATGGATTTTGGATGATCTGGAGTAACTAAAACCAAGTTTTGACACTTGTTTACAAAATAAGACTATTGAAATGAAAAGCCTTCTAGACACCATGCAAGAAAAAGAGGTGATGTGTCAATAAAAACCTATTGGGGTTAGTTGAAAAGTGTCAATAACATATGAAATATATATTATAAACTTATATAATAACCAAAAATTCCATTTGTCCTTCAACATGTCAAGAAGGAGAGTTTTAAGAAGCTAGTTAAGGTGTCAAACATGCATTTCAACCTCCCATGCCACTTGGAGAGATATAACATCTGAAGAAGAGATACACATGGATTTGTATGTCTATTATGATAGTTACCTAACTCTTTTTATTGTTTTAACTTACATGATACTTTTCTATCTTCTCTCTCTTACACACTTCCTCTCTTCTTTCACACTTGTGTTATATATTAAACCACTTTGGCTTAGAAATGTATCCTCCACTTGATTATGGTGAATACCTAGTCATTTTTTATTTTTAAGTATTAAATAATTATTTTTTTTACATTATACATGAGTTTTTTTCAATGTGTATTTTAAATTAGTTTATCTTACTAAGTGATAGCTTCTCTTCCTTAGCATGTTGTCCTTGATTGCATCCATATTCAACTTTAAAAGTTTATTTCAAGTTTGTTGAAGTGTTATAATGTATTTTTCATGATTTTAGTGTGTTTTATCTACACTAGTGTCATGCTATGACCTTTTTTTGTTATCCTAGCTTAGGTTATCTTCACAAGCCTCTATGAGAAATACTAATACAAGGGTAGTTTTGGAGTAGTATCATATGTAGAATAGGCTTGTGTTTGAAGTATACATGTAATTGGTTGGTAGTGGTTAGGATATAATTAGTACATCACCTAGTTGGGATATATTCATTTCATTTTCTCTCTATATTTTAACATCCAAGTAAATAAGTAGTGTAGGTGATAAGCTATCATAGACTAATCTATGAAGCAAGCCCTTAAACCTAGAGGTTTACCTCTACTATAGGCAAGCCATAAACCTAGATGTAATCCAAGGTTCCACTCAATATAGCTAAGGCTTGAACAACCTATCTATGGTGAAATATTTAGTGACAATAGTTCTATCATGCCTAATGGGACTTAAGGTCCAAAGAGTGGAAGAAATGTTTGGTGTGTTCTTCTACCTATCAGCTTTGGGAAGTTTTCAACAAACACCAATGGAAAATTTAAATTCAATTAGATGGTTATAAGAATCCTAAGTATTTATTATGAAATATTTTTCTAATATATTTAGTGTTCATTTGACTAATGAAGCTTTCATGGATAGATATGATGAGATTTTACACTATACACCCCCAACCAACCTTGTCATGATCCACATTATGTCTCTAAATATCCCTATCAATATTATTATAAACCCTATGGGCCATCACAGTCATATGGTTAGCCTACATCCCCTTGTATGATCATGATGTTGTTGAGCAGCACTATGAAGAAGCCTATGAGGAAGGATATCACTAAGAATACCAAGAAATGTCTCCCTATCATCCCTATGATCCAAATTAACCTCAAATTTATTCCATCAACCTTGTCATGAGGAATCATATGATACCATTGATTGGGAAATAATATATTTGAAAGTAAGATTTGATCTCTTACAAACTCAATTTAGTCAAATAACTCAAAAAATTGAAGCTCTCTAAAACCCCTATTATCCCCCTCCTCCTACTTCAATTCCACCTCAAGACAAATCCTTGTTGGTACTCATGCCAAATATGCTAAACTTAGAAAAAGTAATGAGAAATTGGGATAAATAACTTGATTTGATTCCTATTCATTTCATAGAGAAGTTGACAAAGTTGGCTCAATTTTCGATGAGTAAGTGGAGTTTATTTGAATAATAATATCATTATGTCATAAATGATGATTTACATGATATGAAATGTTATATCCAATGGTCAATAGATAGAATAGAAAGGTGGGAAAACCAAGATATTGAAGATGAGATTGAAACTATTAAAGAGCCTCAAGAAGGCTATGAACAAATTTAAACTCTTGTTGAATAAATTTCCTCTACCATTGCTCAATCCAACTTTTCATCTCCCCATGAGTTCATTCAAGAAGTATACATCCCCAAGCCCATTCATGAGACCTCCATCACACTTCACACTCCCTCTCCAATGCATGAAATTGTTCACCACCCTCACCCACATCCTTTATTGAAGGAGAACCCATAATATGCGATATTAGAGAAAAAGAAAAATCCAAAGTTACATCTAATCAATAAGATGACTCAAGTGTTTATGATGAAGAACTCACTATAGAGACTCTCCTTGGTGAAGATAAATATAAGTCAATTTTTTTGAGTGAAAAAAGATAAGATCTTAATGATGTTGTAGTTACCAATAAATATTTTGATCAAAGTAAATAATATTAAGTTGAAAACACTCTTGAAGATGCCTTGCCTCTTGATGATGTACTTAAAAAACAAGATCTTATGTCATTCAAACTTATTGAAGTTGTAACTAGCCTTGATTTTAAAGATTCTTCATGAAATCAAGATGAAATTAAAGAAGTTGTGTGTCTTGAAGAGAATGAAAATAAATATGATTTGTAGAAACATGTTGAGCTTATCCAAGAGCTTCAAGGCCTTTACAAGGTTGAAGGTCATGTAAACAAAGATCTTGAACACGATGTCTTCATGGAGGACAATGATGAAGATTGGGTTGATTATGCTAATCTCCCAAAGGAGCTTGATGATCTTACAACTAATAAGAAGTATAAAGATGTTATTGATGATGTTTTTGACCAAATTTAACTTTATAGGTCAAATTAGGACCCTTTTTGGTAAAAACTTTATTTTTAGATGTTTTAGGGGTCTAATATTATGTCATAAGGTGTATCATAGATCAATTGATGTCTTTTAATGTCATATTAGCCTTTGCCTAGGTCATTTTCAATATTTGTGTCTTTTTAAATCATTTTGGGGGTTGAAATGGAGCATTAAATGGCTTATATGACCTCTTTTGGAGATGTGAAGGTGTTTCTATCTAATTTTTGCTTTTTCCTAAGTGTGAAAAGTAAAAACTAGTTATGAAAGGTGTAGAAGAAAAACCTATTGAATGTGTGCACGTTGGATCCAAGTGATTGTGGAGATCTCCTATTTGGATTGGGAGGATGACATGAAAATAAGAAAACACTAAAATAAAGTTATTTATTAGATAAGTACATGGGTGGATTGCCTAGCGTGAGCTAGATCCCACAAGCAAAAGCTTTCTAGGAGGTTGTCAATCCACCTGATTTTAAACACCTCAATGGTAATGATAAAACAAATATATTTGCCTTATATGACTATAAAAATGAAATTTAAATATATAAAATAACATAAAATTAATCAATAAAATTAAATTATTTTCTTATATATACAACAACTATTATAAATAATGCTAATTCTGAAAATTAGCTAAAATAAAGTTGTGGTTTTTGGTTTGGATTGGTTTGATAAAGGGCAAAAGAGTGATTCATTTTGGGTTTAAATTGGGTTGAGATGTTTAAGGGTAATGTTTTAAATTAAAAAATAGGGATAAATGTTCAAAATAATTCCAAGAAGGCAAAGGGGAAAATGGTCCAAAATGAGGCCAAGAAGGCTAAGGGGCAAATGGTCAAAATGAGGCCAAGAAGGCAAAGGGGTAAATGGTGATCAAGAAGACAAAGTGGATATGGATAAGAGGATAAAATTAAAATAGGGTGATTATTGAAATAAGTGAAATAAAAAGGCCAAAGGGAAAGTATTACAAAAATTAAGATGACTAAACAACAAGATTGACTCAATGCTTGAAGATGCTTGTTGATGAAGATTGGCTTGTTGACAGTTGATGAAGACTTGAAGTAATTTTGGAAGATTTTTTTTCTTTGAGATCCTTCTCTTTAAGATGATGACATATTTTATGATACCTAAAAACTTACAACAAAAATTTTAATAAAAAAATACTAACTTCCAACTTAACCTTGGTTGAAGGAGGGGGGTATTTATAGCATTTGATGTGAAGAAACATGCCAAAATAGAGGAATAGTGAAGAAATTAAATTTTATCCATGTGGGCTCATGAATGAGTCAAGTATGAGGTTGGTTTGGATTCCAACCTTGATCATAAGTCTCCAATTTGGGTTTAGTGTGTCTCACACCTTGCACATGAGTCCAATTTTGAATGGGAATCATGCACATGGGTTTAAAGGAGACCAAAGACTTCTCCCCACCCTTTATTGATTTTACACAAGCACTTAAATGGGTTTAACACCAAATTTTTCACCATTTTCCATGTGGGGGATGAAAATTCCAAGGTGAGGTTGTGGAAGATTCCCATTTGGGTTGATAAGTCTCCTATTTTAGCTAAGAAGTCAAAAATGGGTGCCCTTTGTCTTTCCCAAAGTCTTAAAGAGGTAGGTATCTATTTTAAATTATAATTCATGTGGGGAAGACAAAATACATTTTTAATAATGATCCCTTAATGGTAAACTCACCATATTTCAAGGTGGGAACTTTGTGATATTGAAATAAGGTCATTAGGCACTTTGGGAAAGGGTCCCAAGTGGGGTATGTTGTCCCACATTAAGCCATGCCATTTTAAATCCGTGTCACTTACCACATCACCTATAAATCACATGCCATTTCACATGATATATAAATTTCCTTGTCATCATTCCATATCACTTTTCATGTCATCATGACTAGTGATAGTGGGGCCCACAGTGAATAGTGATGATGAATAGTACTTTTGAATAGTACTTTTAAATAGTGGTTTTAAATGATATTATGTGACTAGGATAATAATGATCCAATAGGTTAAAGTGGGTTTTGGGAAGGTTTAAGAAGTTTTAGGTGGTCTTGAGGCATTTAGTCATCAAAAATTGTAAATGTGTAGTTTTTAGGTGTCTACATTTTGCCCATTTTTGTTATGTAGCTTTGAATTAGCAAGCTGCAAAAAAAATCTTGGTCAAAGGTCAAGGTACCCTGATTATGGGAGGAGGTGTTCCCATTTAAACTAAGAGTTGATTAGGAAAGGCTGAACTAGGTGTAATTTTGATAAGTAGTTGATGGGGAGGCACTAGGTGGTGATATAAGGTAGTTGGGCATGTGAAATGCTAATGGGTTCACAAAATATGACTATGCACAATAGTCAAGATTATGTAGAGACTAAAAATTCCAATGTTGATAAAAAAAGGTTGGGTTCTAAGATAAATGACAAGGTAACTGGTCCCCAACATTGGTCATAGCTAATCAGGTTAGTCTTATCAAGGTTCTTAGATAGGGTCAATGTTGACTCAAGTATCTAGGGTAGGAAGTGCTCCCAAGAAAACACAAATGTTCTAGTTTTTCATGAGGTGGTTCAAACATTTAAAATTTTAATATAAAAAGGTTAGACATTTTGGTTAAAAGTTATTGCAAAAAACACCAATGTTCTAGGTCAAAAACAACTGACATCAAGGTGGACGTGGTAAAAGTATGGGTGGATTGGGTATGGGTTAGAAGGGGATGGCTAAGCTAACTCCAGATACACATGGAAAGTGGATGCTTCCTACATAGTTATATGGATAGGAATCTAAAAAGAACATCAGGCTAAATGTAGTTCTTTTGAGGTGAAGGGCATTGGTTAATGTGGTTGCCCCAATTTGATATGTAGGTAGGTTTAGGTGAAGGACATTGGAGAAAGGGAAGCATCAAAGGGTGGAAAAGATGGCTATTAAATAGTTTCTAATGGGTGTGGTATAAATGGTAGATGAGATTACCTAGGATATAATTAGATGATTTCATCCACTATGCAAAAAGAATCTACATCCATGGATAAGCAAGTTAAAGAATGAAATTATAACCACCTTTTTAAAGAAAAGAAAAGGGAGAAACATGTTTTACTAGGCTTTGGAAAATATATAACTTCTTGAATTGCTATGGTGATTCAATGGGTTCTTTCATCACCATCTAAATAAGCTGACATTATGAAAATTCCACAATAATGTCATTAATAGGTTATAGAAGGTTAGTATTTAATGATTCAGGGAAGCAAATTAGAAGAGTGGGTAAATGATAAGTGATGAAGATTCAAAACCTTGACCCTTGAGTCAGTAGAGCCCCAAAATAAGTAAGCATTAATTTTTTGAGGGAATTCAGAGAAATATTATGAGAGGTTTTGTAATATGGAGTGAGGTGAATAATAATATTAAATAAATGAGGGAGTAGGTTGTGGATTTTGTGAATTAAAGTAAGGGGTATTTCAAGGTGTAAGAAGATGTAGTCTGGGAAGGGAGAATCAAGGGGAATTATTGGAAGGTAGGGTACATGAGAGGGTGCAACTAGCATCCCTACATAGGTATCCCAAAGCTTTCATTTGAAGGTGATTTTAGTGTTGATTCTAACACCTTCAAAGGTTAGAGTAAAAGGGGTTAAAAATAGGCAAGACTAAAAGAGGTGGGGAAGGAATTTTCATCCTGATGGCTTAATAATACTCAAGCTTGTTGGCTGGTCACATGAGCCTATGGTCCTAGATAATTATGTTATAGAGCCATAGGATGGGTATATATCTCATAGTAAACCAAAATCGAGTGGAAGACCTTGAAGGTCATAGCATGCTCAAAATGGGCAGAGGGTTTAAAAGGAAAAAAAGTGATTGGGAGGGTGAAGGGAGTAGTTGGAGAGGGATAAAAAAAGAGAGTCCAAGTGCAACATACAAAGGCATTAAAGGAAGAAAGGGATTCTCCTAAAGTAATTAACCTGACTAGATTTCATGTATTAAGGTAAGGGCATGGAGGATATAAGGAAGCAAACAAGGAGATGTATGTAGAAGCAATACAACTAGTGACCACACTCTAAAGAGGTAGAGGTTGACTTGGAGAACATAAGGGAGATCTAATAAGGGATGATTAAAATGTGGACCAGGAGATGGATGAAGAGAAAACAATGAGATTGTAGATAAAGATGAAGCTGGATAAGGATGGAAGAAGCTAAGCATGGTCATATAGGTTAGGAAGAATAAGGAAGGGCATCAAGGGAGATGAAAAAAATGAAATGGAGAAAAGAGAATAAAAATAAAAGGTAGAATATGGGAGGAGAAATATCACTAAAAAATGATATATTAGAGAATTTAAAATGATTGGGAGAGAAGTGTAACAATCATGAAGGGTATGGGGAGGATGATGGATATGGATAGCCATGAAAGGTTTGAAAACAATTCTAAAAAGGATGAAGGAGAAAATAGTTTAGTGATGAAAATCAAAAACAAGGAAATAAATAGAAGAATGGGAATCAAAAAGGATGACATGAAATCGAAGAAGTATGTGGTATCTTAACCAAGTAAGCATGGATGATGATGGATAACGAAGCAAAGCAAATGATGGTTTTGGAGATGAGAATGGGATGGAAAATGGGAAAAGGGTTAAGATAAATAAGGGGAAGTAAAGGATGGGTGTTAATCATCTTGTTAGAAGAGTTTGACAAGTTTAAAAAGGGTGAGGTGGTGAAGAAATAGAGGAACACAATGAAAGGGAGTGAGATGAAACTAAGGAATGAAGATCAGGGATGATAAGGATAAAAAGGAATAATTGAAGAAAGGATACAAAGCATGGATACTCACACAAATTCAAAAGATAAGTGAATATTGAGAGGGAAAGAGGAAAAGGGGAATGCAAAAGGGAAAAAGGCAAAAAGAGATAAGAAGAAAAGGGCAATTATGAAAGGCTTGTCAAAGGATAAAGGCCTGGTTAGAAGCTAGTTGTGGAGGGAAAAAAGAAAATAAAAAGGATGAAAGGATGGAAAAAAAACAAACAAGAATAATGGAAAATGGGGAAGGTGGGAAGAGTAGTAGAATGGTAGAGAGTGGTGATACACATAAAGAAAAAGTGTAGCAATAGAAGAAATATAAAGCCTAAAAGATGCATAGTATGAATTGGAATGGGTGAGGAAAAGAGAGTGATAAGGGGGTAAAAAAATAGTCGAGAGTGAGGGGAGATGATGAGGATAAAGAATGAATTTGAAGGGGATAAAGGGAAAGGATGTTAATAAGGTGAAAGAGATTCAGAAAAATCAAAAGGTGGGTAGGGAAGTGAGTTGTGAAGCATGCACAAAGAAAGATGATAGGTAGGCCAATGAAGCAAAGTAGGAGGTGGCTTTATGGGAGGTAAGAGGGATCAATGGGGAAGGTTGTCAACCCTATTGTTAAAAGAGCCTGAAAAGATAGAAAAGTGGTTAAAAGAGATTGACAAGCTGAAGGGAGGGAGGTGGTGAGGGGATAGGTAGAGAAGTGGAGGAAGAGATTATAGGTGAGAAGGAAAAATAAAGTAAAGGAAGTGGCCAAGATGACCTTAGTAACTAAGCATTGCCTACATACTCTAAAAAGACCTCAAGCCAATGTAGTTCTACCAATAATGAGGGAAAGACTTAAGATGTTAGATGTATTATATGGTGTTAAAACATAAGGATGCTGAGGAAAGAATTAAAAGCTTCCTTGATGTAGGATGCCCTAAGCAAGAAGGTGATGTTATCAATGGAAATGAGTGAGAATAAAAAGGGGATAAGAATTAGTTATTAGTGGTCAAGTTACCCCTAGAAGTGGAGTAGTGCCTACATGGTCCATGGACATTAGGCCATTGTAGTTCAACATGGGTTGAAAATTGGTGCTCAAATTGGATGCCCCAATTTGATGGATCACATGGGCTAGTTTGGGATGATGGAGAAGGTTTTGGGTTTTGGTGAAGGTGTCAATGAAAGTGAATGGGGTAGGTTGGTAAATAGTTACCATAATGATCCCACATTTAGTAGCATGAAATATACAGATGGGCAAGTTAGGATAGAATATAAGGGAACACAATGCTAAGTACCGCATATGATCTTTAATGGAGCTAATCCAAAAAAGAGGTGCATTTTTTATGAGGTTAAACCTTATAACATTTTGTGAGGGTATGAATTTGGAGATAGTGTCTACCACTATGAGTTGAGTTTTAGGAGATGGGGGTCTATCTAGATCTGCAAAGTCATTATGACCAAGGTTCATCACCTATACAAGTCAAGTTTTAAGGGAAATAGTGAAGTGATGACCTGTAAAGAATTTCTTTGATGGTCAAGTAGATTATATAAGTAAGGAATTTAACAACGTGGTGAGAGATAAAGGATGGACCTTGCCTAACCCAAGAGCTACATGGCTAGGCTAGATAAAAGGTGGCCATGTCTGCATCCTTTATCCTAGCTCTGTGGAACTAATGACATATTGGTTCTACTAGTTTAGGCCTAACCAACAAGAAGATATGTGGTTAGGAGAGAATGGTGGTTCCCTTACCATGGATGAACATTCAATTGGCACAAAAGAAAAGATTACCATGTTTGAGCAAACATTGCCAATGGTTGGGGTCTAATGCTCAGAGCATGTGGCAATTGGCTAGTAGGAATAAGAGGTTAAAAAGGGAAAGAAGGTGATTTCATTGCTAGAATTCATGGTAGCCTACCTCTGATGGAAGAGTGTTTATAGAATTAAGGATTTGGGAGGCACTACCAACAACAGTGGTAGTTTTGAAGGCATGATCATTATAGCATCCCATGGTTGGAAGCTAATCTACATCAATTGAGGTAATGGTGATAATAATTCTAGTGACCACTAGGCCCACAAGGATTGGAAGATGATAAAACAATAAAATACATCAGATGTAGATCAGATGATAAATTTAATAAAAAGATATCTTGATAGTGCATAATGTATTTATCGATGTAACCAATCAGATCGAGGGTGATGTGTTCACATGAAAAGGTAAGTAGACATGACCATTTCAAGTGGGAGGACTATTCAAAGGAATAAATGACATAATATGACCTTCTCCATTAGTGGAATGGTGAATCATGTTGGTGAGGAAGAGTAGTTAGGTATTCTATTTAAAGAATCATGATAAGGATGAATGTCTATTATTGAGCTATTTGGTTTTGTAGGTTATAAAAAGTGCAGAGAACTACACAAGGTTGATGATGGAAAATAATATAAATAATGGTGAAGATGATCAATAACCTTTGTGACCTAAAATAATCAATATGTTAAATGTGTAGATCTATCATATACTACAACATGTAATGGTGATAATGGAAGTAATATTAGATCAACAACAAAAGGAAAGGTACCCATAACTTGAGCTCAAGTCTAAACTCTTACCTCCTCAATAGTGAAGAAGGTGAGACTTTAATTATATGAGGTGTAGGGATGGAGAACATGATGTTTAACTTGTTTATGGAGGGAACCCTCACTATCTAAGGGGATGCACGGTAAGGCACCAATCGATGGTACCTATCTCGATTGAACAACAAGAGTAGAGGGATGTAATGGTTGTGATAGGTGATAAGGTTGAAAGACCCAGAGTATAATATGATTCTCATCCTATGGGGATGAATTTCAAATAGGAGAATAGAGTAATCCCTTTAGCAACTACTAAGATAAGGAATGTTACATATGCGAATTTAGGGAGCAATCAAGTAGAAGGATGATTGAACACAAATCTAGAGTCACCAGATAATCAGTTCAATGCTTAGGTAGGAAAATAATGTATGTATGGGCCTTAGGTAAAGTGTGGATAATCTGATAACTTTGTGTCATGTGACTCCTCACACCCTAAATAAAATATTTCATAGTTTGTTGTAAATATGTACAAAATATATTGGATGTTGTTGGTTGAATGTTATGGTTATCGTTATGATTTGTATGGTTATGGTTATCATAATCTTGCTTAATATAAAAGGAATGAATATTCTTATTGCAATGTTAGATGGTACAAGTCATGTTGAAAACATCAACCAAGCACATTAAGATAAGAATAAGGCCTAATGTTTTATTTTTGACAAGGACTAAAAATAGACCTAAAGTGAGATTAGCTTAATGAATATAAGCCCTTCAAACACTTGCACATGAGTAGTCATTAGTTGATAAAGAAGGTTTCTTGACCATAGGGTGTCAAGTAAGCTTTAAATCCCTTGATGTATAGATATTTTAAAGGGAATATGGGTGATAGGTGGTGTGAAGGGTAATGGACGATATGTATGATAACCTCATGTGAATCAGTTTTCCCCATCTATAGGTGGCCTAAGAATGGTAATAGGTAATTTCATGTCATATTTTAGATGTAGACTGATCAGTGCAAGAAGTCTACATGGGAAAGCTAATTATGGCTTTAAACTTATTATGTTGCTTGAGAGTTGATTATGACTTTAGAATTTGTTGTGATAGTGGGTCTTTTGTTTTATTATTGTATATGAGAAGTTGATCAATGTGAGAAGATTCCATGAAATTTCTCTAGTTTTGACAAATTTAACTCAACCATCCTTCAAGGGATTGGTTTAAGCTTATTGGCTTTATTTTAATATTCTTGATAGTTGTCCTTCAAGGGAGCAATCTACCTTAAATGTGGCAATTTTTATTTTATTTTTGGGTAGTTTTTCTTCAAGGGAGTAGTCTACAATGCTTAAAATATTGACCCAATTAATTATTTTAAGAAGAAATGTGTTAATACATGGACCAATATGATTAGGTTTAGAGGTTTACCTTTATGAGGGAAAAACTTTACACAAGAAGGTCAATGATATGTGAAAGGGTGTGGTTTTGAGAGATAATAACCATGGGATTCCATCTTGTTAGAGATGAAAAGTATCCATGAGAACCATGTTATGGGTAGAGCTAGGGTACCCATATTTAGGATTAGGCCATGACTATGATGGTTAATCACATGGTTCTATGTTGTAATTAATTGTCCTTAAAAGAGGAAGAGGAAGGTAGGTAAAGGTTCAAATCTCAAAATCAAGGGATAAGCTTAAGTTAGACAAATAGGTGAGCTTGATCCTTATTTAATAGAAAAATGGACACATAAGTGAAGCATTGAGAGGCTCAAGTTTTGGTTTGCCTTTGAGAGAGGACAAATAATAAGCTCTTGATCCATACTTATAGGTGATGATGTATGGTTCAAGACAATTGGAATAAAACTCACCTCATTTACTCTTCTCCATATTGGTTTTATTTTAGGATGATATCTTTGATATTGAATTCTTGAGGTTTGAGGTAAAGTTGGTTAGGTTTGATGGAGATGGGTAATCTACAATAGTTCAACAGGAGAATTTGTATCTCAAATAGGTTAGGTGGTGTCCCAATGGGTTGCCCCAATTTGATATACCACTTGGTTAAAGTTGGGTTGATGGATAGGTTTGGTTGATATGTTGAGGCAAAAAAGCCAAGGGTTAGTTCAGTTAGTGGTTAAGTTATAGTTGAAGTTAATAAATGGTTAAATCTTTATGGAAAGAAAGTTCCCCCAATTTACTCTTTACATAGGTGGGAAAAATATCCCAAAGTGAAGGTGTTTGTGGTTAGGTTTAGTTAGAATGTTGAGGGTTTGAAGGGTATGTCCATGGAATAGACATTTTAGCCTTTCCCTTATCCTTTTGTTGGACATGAGAGTGGATAACCCAACAAATGGTGTGGATAAAAGGAAGTGTTGGTTTATCTTGCTACTTTAGTTTATCATTACTCTTAGGTGAGAATGGGGGAATAAAAAAGTGTTGGGTAGGTTTGGATGATGGTTGGGTTGGTAATAGTCTCAAAGGAGTTTCATTTGATAACATATTATCCTTGTCATAAAGCTAGTGGATAATTATTTTAAGAGCCTTGCAGTGTTTTATATCATGGCCAAGTATCCTATGGTAAGAGCACACATGGTGGTCATTGTACCTTGATAATTTTGAGCATGAAGGGTCAAAAGTTTTGATAGGGTCAAAAGGTTTGATAGGTGGTAAGGTTAAGGAAGAGGTTTGTAATAATCTTTATGAAATGATTGAATAGTATTTACGAAAATGTGTTAGAGGTGATAGGTTTTTAGTTTTGGGAGCCTTTTTAAAATTAGTTTTTACTATGGAAGTTATGGGTGGTGGGGTAGTTTTGTTTTGTTAGTTAGGTTGGGATAGCTTGGTTAAGGGAGGTTCATTTTATAAAATTTTGTCCTCATATAATTTGTGTATGAGTGCTTGGAGAGATTTGCAATGCTCTATGTCAAGTCTAGGTGTCCTATGGTATGCACAGACTAACTTGACATTAAACCATTTTGGTTGAGGATGTGAAGGGTCAAAAGTTTTTATAGATTGGAAACATTTGAGAGGTGTTAAAGTTAAGGACGAGGTTTTTAATAAAATTTATAAAATGTTTAAATATGATTCAAGTAAAGGCATTGGGGGTGATGTATTTTTTAGATTTGGAGTGGGAGCCTTCTTAGGATTAGGCTTTACACTGGAAGTTGTTAGTTGTGGAATGGTTTTAGTAGATTGGTTAGGTTAGGGATGATTGGTTGGTTTAGAAGTAGAGGATTTAAGAGAAGGGGGGCCATGGGTCTATTTCAAGATGGTTTAGGAGATTCTACCCATTTAATAGGTTTAGTTAAAGTTTTATTTTATGGACTTGATGGAGTTAGGTTCAATTTCAAATATTGGTGAGTTATGATAGGAATAGGAAGTATTCCTAGATTCTTGATGGGTTTGGTCAAAGAGGTGTAAGGGTATTTAACAATTTTAGATGGAAGTGGGTTTGATGGTTCCCTTATGGTTTTGGAGCATGGAGTATCTAAGGATGGGGTTGAGTTAGTGATAGGTTTGAGGGTGGATTTAAGTGAAGCTAAAGGTTTTTTTTGTATTGTTAAGGGAGGCCAAGATGATGCCAAAAATTTGCTCTATCGAGATTGGGTTGAGAAGTGAAATTAAGGCTATTTACTAGCCTTGAAAAGGGGTTGTAGATAGATTTGGTTCCTTGATCATTGATTTCAAATATTAAACCCTTGGGTGGAGAAGAGGGAATGGTTTCCCCATCTATGTTTTTGGTGGAAGGTTCAAAATTTAGAGAATATTTTTTTTCCATAGATGGAGTGGATAAGGTGACCTCTTCTAAAGGAATGATTTTCAAAGGAAGAGTAGGTGAGTCTATGGTGGGGAAGGAAGGTGTAATGGTTTTAGATGAAAGGGAGTGGTTGCTTCCTTTGTTTGGTCATACAAAGGAATGGGAATTGATTCTCCCACTTTAATGAGTGGGGTGGAAGAAATAGTAGTAATAGGTTTATCAATAACAACTTTGATCATGTGCACCTCACAAGTGTTAGATGATTCTGGTTGGTTTTAATTCACTAAAAGGGGAAGTGGAAAAGATTGTTTGGTTTCCTTAATTGGGTTTTGTAAGGAAATTTGTAAAGTTTCTACTTGGTTAACAAGTGGATTGATTAAGTTTGGTGTTATTATAGTTTCTTTATTTGTAGGTTTACTAAGGGCCAAAAGAGGGTGTACCAATGTCTCAATTATCACATTAGGGTGTGAAACTACTTGTAAGTTATTTATTTGGATTGAAGAGTCTAGTTGGTTTGATAGGTTAACAAGTTGTTTGGGTTGATAGGTTGGTTGATCAGTTGAGTGTAATGAAATTGATTGGGTTAACAAGGTGGGTTAAGGTTGATATGATGGTTGGGGGAAATGGCCTAAGCTTTGACAAGGTTGGGGTGATTGAGATGATAGATGTTGATAGGTTACTGGTTGGGCATGATAATAATTAAATGGATGATTATATACCATTGGTTGGTTGTAAGTGAGGTTTTATTGATCATGGATATCAGAAATAGATGGCCTAAGTTTTGACACTAATCTAGCTATCCGGTCTATCATCACTACAAAAAACATAGGTGGTAGTTGGGTGAAGGTTGATAGTTTGTGTGTTAGTTGAAGTTGGATTTTGATGAGTTATAGGTAAGGTTATGTTGATTTTAAATAGGGTTGGGTTACATATAGACAAGGTTGGGTTGGTTGTAGATAGGATTGGGTTGGTTGTAGATAAGGTTGGGTTTATTTTTGGTAAGGAAGGGAACTTACGTGGCTTGCAATGCAAGGTACCACTTTAAGGAAAAAGGATTATTAACCAAGATCCGATAAAATTTAGGATCTCTAGGAGATAAAATAGTAAATATCTCCATTTAACAAGATAGTGGATATGAGGTATTAGAAAATAGGTTATTGGTTGGTTTGATTCATCAATTTGTAGTCTGGTAAAGACTATGTGAAGAATGGAGAGAAAAGAAGCTCACACCTCAAACAAGAAGTAAGAAAAAGAAAAGATTCAAGGAAATAAAGCCATACACTAAGAGACATTAAATCATAGAGTCTTAATTAACTCTCTTCTGGATTATACCTTAGAAAGTGTGAAGAAGAAATCTAGTTTGTAGAACAAGTCCTAAATAAGGTAGTCTATGTTTAGTTTTAGGTTATGTTTAGGCACTCAAGAAGAAGTCTATATTAGATCAAGTACATGGATTGGTGTTTGGGGCTTACTCCCATAAACTCATGATCCCATAACCAATACAGGCACTTGGCCAATATATACTGATTACCAAATTTTATACTCAACTAGAGAGCTAAGTTGGTTATCCCCTTGGTGATTAAATCCAAGTAAAATAACCAAAAATGGGTAAGGTGATCTGTTAGTCGATGAAGTCCTAGTCGGACCTTGCCTCAAGTAAGTTTTTTATTTGTTTTTTTAAAGTGTTTTGGTTGTGTAACCTTTTTTCACTATGTTTAATTTACTTTGCCTTTAATTCAAGCTAGGTGAGCTAATTAAGCAAACAAGAAAACAATGTATGTAGTTAATTTTAACCCAAAGGAAAAAAAATTGCTTTTTTTAATGAAAATAAGAACAACTAAAATTTACCTAAATGTATCATGAAAATTTAATCCTAATCCTAGCATGAATCCTCTTTTTATTTTTATAAATGCTAGAAAAAAATGAAATTTTCTACTTTTTTATTTTTTCCTGATTTTCTAAATAAAAGAAGCTAAAAATTACATTTTGAAAGAGATAAATGATTAATTTTCAGAAATAAAATTACATATAAATTCCATTTCACTAATTCAAATAAATTTCCTAAAATAAATAATGAACCCAAGAAAACTAAAGGGTCCCACTAGGCATGCCAAAATGTTTATATTTAATTTTTGCTTTTTCCTAAGTGTTAAAAGTAGAAACTAGTTATGAAGGGTGTGGAAGAATACTTGTTGAATTTACACACATTGAATCCAAATTATTGTGGATAGATCCTATTTATATTTTTAGGATGACCTGAAAATAATAAAAAACTAAAATATATTTGTTTGTTAGACAAGTAGATGGGTGGATTGCCTAGCGTAAGCTAGATCCTAGAGACAAAAGCTTTCTAGGAGGCTGTCAAACCACCTGCTTTTAAACACTTAAGTGGTAATGATAAAATAAATATATTTAACATTTATGACTATAAAAATTAAATTAAATAAAAAA
This sequence comes from Torreya grandis, assembly GCA_037957365.1. Taxonomy (NCBI): domain Eukaryota; kingdom Viridiplantae; phylum Streptophyta; class Pinopsida; order Cupressales; family Taxaceae; genus Torreya; species Torreya grandis. The sequence goes on from JARHVA010002785.1 coordinate 896,469, forward strand.
ATAACATAAAATTAATCAATAAAACTAAATGCTTTGCTTAGATGGCTAAAATAAAGCTACTAGTTTAAATAATGCTAATGCTGAAAATTGGCTAAAATAAAGTTATGGTTTTTGGTTTGGACTAGTTTGATAAAGTTAAAAAGAGTGATTTGGTTTGGGTTATAAATTGTTTTAGATGGTCAATGGTAATTTTTTCAAGAAACCAAGAGGGATAAATGGTCAAAATAAGGCCAAGAAGGCAAAAGGGCAAATGGTCCAAAATGAGGCCAAGAAGGCAAAGGGCCAAATGATCAAAATGAGGCCAAGAAGGTAAAGGGGTAAATGGTGATCAAGAATATAAAGTGGATATGAATAAGAGGATAAAATTATAATAGGGTGATGAAGGAAACAAGTATAAGAAGAATGCCAAAGGGAAAGGAATATAGAAATTAAGATAACTAAACAACAAGATTACCTCAATGCTTGAAGATGCGTTGATGAGCATTGGCTTATTGATAATTGATGAAGAATTGAAGTAATTTTGGTATATTTTTATTTATTTAGTTCCTTATCTTCAAGATGATAAAATCCTTGATGATATCCTCCAAACTTGCAACGCAAATGTTTATAACAAAATACTGACTTCTAACTTAACCTTGGGTGAAAGAGAGGGGGGGTATTTATATCATTTAATGTGAATAAACATGCCAAAATATAGGAATAGTTAAGAAATTAAAATTTATCCAAGTGTAATCATGAATTATTCAATGATGAGGTTGGTTGGGATTCCCACTTTGATCATAAGTCTCACATTTGGGGTTGGTGTGTCTCCCACCTTGCACATGAATCCAATTTTGAATGGGAATTATGCACATGGGTTTAAATGAGACCAAAGACTTCTCCCCAAAATTTATTGATTTCACAAAAGCACTTAAATTGGTGTCACACCAATTTTTTTTCCATTTTCTATGTGGGGGATGAAAATTCTAAGGTGAGGTTGTGGAATATTTCCATTTGGGTTGAGAAGTCTCCCATTTCAGCTAAGAAGTCAAAAATGGGTGCCCTTTATCTTTTAAAAAGTATTAAAGAGGTGGGTATATCTTTTAAAGTCTAATTTCATGTCAGAAAGACAAAATACATATTTAATAATGACCCCTTAAGGGGAAATTCACCATATTTCAAGGGGGAAAGTTTATGATGCTGAAATGAGGTCATTATGCACTTTGGGAAAGGGTCCCAAGTGGGGTATGATGTCCCACATCAAGCCATTTAATTTTTAAGACATATCAATTACCACATCACCTAAAAATCACATTCCATGTCACTTGTCATGTCACTTACCATGTGACTAGGAGAATAATTATTTGGTTGGGTTAAGGGGGGTTTTGGGAAGGTTTAATTAGTTTTAGGGGGTCTCGAGACATTTAGTCATCAAAAATTATAAATGTGAATTTTTTTGTGTCTAAAAAAGGTTTGAAATGATTATTTCACTCCCCATGTCTCCTTATATGTCTTAAGTAACTATTATAACTGAAAAGTGGTAGGCTTTTCAAAAGAAAATGTAGTTTTCTTGAAAACAATGAGCATTTAATGAGGTGTACAAAATTTTAAAAACTCCTATAGTTGGGTATATTTTATATGTGTCCCTTGGAATTCCATACACTTAATTTAGTTATTATTTTGATAAAAAACTTCAATAAATGAATAAAACCACTTCTCTCTTCTTCTATTGGGCTTGACAAGCAAGAATGGTCCTCAGGTTTGTACTTGGTATGATCAACAAGAGACGTTTGAGCCAAAATGATCTTGGGGGTGTTTTCCACACTTAGTCATATTTTATTTTATGTTTTTCTATAGAGGAATGGTGTCCTATGCTTTATGAACCATTCTCATGAAGTTAGCCTATCCAATTTACTTTCTAACCTATACTCTATAGGTTTTACCTTGGTTTGAAAAATTCCATACAATTAAGTTGGTGATGTTGACTATAGAGGATTTTGGATGTATTATTAGATGATTTCCATGCTTAATTTCATGTTTGGAAAAGATTTAATGGGCTTTTTCATTCATTTTGTAGGTTGATGTCCCAGGTGGAATGGTAGTCATTTTCACTACTTGCAAAAGGTTATATTATTTACAATAGCTTCATGTGAAGTAAATATTATTTTTTCCATGTTTCAATAGAATACACACCACCTCCATTAATATTTGGTACTAAAACACCATACCTTGATCAAACATTCATTTTTGACATAGACATAATCAACTCTTCACTCAATATCACTTGCAGTCACATGTATGGGGCCTATATAACATGTTCATAGAGGTGTAATGAATGTTAAAAATCCTTGGTATATATTTTATCAACATGAAGTAATAATTTTAGCATTCAAATAGTTGAGAGGATACTAGAGCATTCATATTGAACACTTTCACACAGTCTACCTTGGACATATTCATCTATAGGTGTCATGGAGGGTAAATGTCATGTTGAAATCAAGTTTTGGCTTGTTATGAATATTTAAAAGTTTAATTAGATAAATTTTTGACATTTTAATAAGAGACAATAGTTTTGGATGCTCATATACCATGAGTGTAGTTCATAACCCTGATCACTGCCTACAAGTAACTCACACACACCTTCAGAGGTCCTCATAAGACCATTCATATTGGAAGGGAGTAATGATAAAGATGAGAGTCTAGTTTCAATATTTGATATAGATATAAAACTCATGAAAGGACAAAAAATGGTACATTATTCAAACTCATCACTCACTACCTATAGTTTTGCATTCTCTACATGTATGTGAAAATACACACCTACAAGTGGCATCATAGAGTTATGAAAGTCTTTGTATGGGGAAGTTGGGTATGGTATATATTTCCCTTAAATAATAACATATGGTTGATCATGAAAAGACGTATATGGAGTGTCAAATTGGTAGGAATAAGTGTAAACCATCTCTTAAAAGGTAGTGACTAAATTTTCGGACATAATCCCCAAAATGTCAAAATAGAGCTTTTGTCATTTGGTTGATATATTATAATAGGGTCATCAATAGTTTTGATGCATAAAATTGGTCAAAATTAATAGCCTCTAGATAGGATAATACCTATGCAAATTTTTAGGGGAATATTATCAATGGATATTATTTTTTTGGAGGCCCAAAGTTGTGCTTTTATACACTAAATCCAAACAATAGTATCTACAGGTTTTGATGGTAAAAAGTGATCTTAACACTCCAAGATGGTATTAAGGCATATTATCATGTTTTAAATATCCTTATAAATTTAAATACACACTAATAAACAAAAATATCATTAGGAAAATGTTTATATGTATGGTTTTGTCTTCCAAATATACTTATAGGTGTCCCACCATTCTAGAATACACACCTACAACTGACTGTAGATGTATACAATCTCTAACAAAGATTTAGGCATGAAGGTAAAAAATTTATTACTATAAGTTACTCATAAAGGGATTATAGGACTCCAAAAGAGCATGTGGCATAACTTTCAAAGGATAATGCTAATCTACAAGCTTTTTGCTTCAAGAAAGTCAACTATTGTTGACTGTTATAGGCAATAATCAGGGAATAATACCTTCAGTGTTGATAATGTATAAGTATGAGTCAAACTAATTAAAAAAAGTATGAAATTGATCCAAGGGATTATAAATAGGTTTTATGCATTGTATTTGAGTTAAAATCATTCAAAGTAACCTACAGGTGGGCCCCTATTCTGGAACAAAACATAGTCATAGTCATATGACACTTAGTCTTGAATAAGCATGATGTATGGAGAAGTACATGGAAGGTTGGAGTGATAAATGGAGATTAAATAACCTCAATAATTACCATGATAGTATATCTATGCTTTTTATAGTAGATATAAGATTAGGGAGAAGGTTATAATGATGCATCATATAGTTCACATGGTAGAAGCTTGTACACAGTCTCTTTCTTCACAGTCTATTTTGGTTTTAAATGCTTTTAGGGGGTATAGTAATATAAAAAAGAACTAAAATTTTGTTTATGACATCCTAAAAACTTGTAGAAACTCCTCTAGTAATCAATTTTTCTATATAAATAGGGTAAGTGCCCTCTATTTTTTCTCAGATAGAGGGCACTCCCTTGTGAGCAAAACTAATAGGTTTTAGAAATTAGTGTTAAAGGATGGACCAAAGGATTTAGAGACATTTAAAGGAGGTTTTAAAAGTTTTATAACACATATACAAATATAATATACTAATAAATAAAGGGTGAAACTCAATGGGTGGTCCAAATCCACAAGAGATGTAGTCAAGCCTAGTAGGTAGGGTTTAGGCCTAGAGGCCAAATGAAGGGTCACTTCTAATTTTAACATGATATGCATATTATAATGGATTTTTTCATGTTTATGATGTCATTTTAGACATTTTCAAGATTTCACCTTGTAGAGGAAGCACAAATAAGGCCACTTTTGGCTCAAGACAACTTCAAGCCTACAGGGAATGGAGAAGACAAGCTTGATAGGTAAGTTGAAATGCTCACATATTTCATGAGGATTTTCATGGAGATTAAAGGATTTTGGGGAAGTTTTAGATTGAGGGTAAAAGTAGGTTTTGAAGGGGCCCCAAAACCCTATTACAAAGAGTGAAAGAGAGAACGTCTAAGACCACAGGCAAAGCCTAAAAAACACTACAAGTAAGTAGCAAAAATAGGTTTTAAATGGACCTAGAACCACCAGATAAACATCCGATCAAAACCTAGAATACATAGGTCTGGTAACACAACAGTCAGAAGATAACAAAAAGAAAACAAAGAATAGTACCAGTTTCAAAACCAACAAGAAGGACCAGATTATTCATCTAGTTCCAGTATCAAGATCATGGCTTCTTTTCCTTTCAAAACAGTTTCCTCGGTGGTAGCCTCCAGTAGAGCTCCTTTTTGTGTATCTTTCTTTCTAGAGCTTTGCCTCGTCCTTTTGCTGGGACCCTCTAGTGCTTTGGTCTCCTCATTGGCTTGTTTACCTATATTGATAGTAGCAACACAAATGTTGGATGTTACTTCCTCCATTTTCTTTCTATTGTCCTTTATAAGTTCCCAGAGATTGTTTTCATAAGCTTTGAGCTTGACTGGGATCTTGCTTAACTGATTTTCCATGTTGTTTATTTTGTTCCAAGCAATTTTCAGGGAATCTTCCAAATTTTCCGCTTTTCTCTTGAGATCCATGATCTCCCTGTACATCCATGAATCGATTTGGGAAGAAGCCTCTGCCTTACAGTTAACCCAGGTCATAGGAGTGTATGTTTCATCATTTTGATTCTTCCCTCTCCAGTCCTCAGGCTTTTTATTAGGACTAATCTTGGCTTCTTCAAAGATATCTTCTTGACTCTTTTGTTCCCGCTCCTTGATTCCAGATTGTATTTCCATATTCTTATTTTGAATATCATCCTGATCAGATTTTTCCTTTTCGTTCTTAGAAGTTGGGTCCTCAACAGGATCTTCCTGATCAAATTCTTCCTCCGACACATTTTGGTTTTCCTTCATATCTACAGTTCTATTATCAGAATCCTCCTTAGTATTCACTTTATCTTTTCATTAAGGTCTTTAACTATTATTTATTGTAATTTTTGATAACTTCAATGTCAAATCTACATGAACAATCCTTAAGATCGTAAAGCACTCAAAACCCTTGCAAACCATTGGATAAGGCTCAGATTGGGAAGGTGAGGTTGGAGGGATATATAAGTGGGGTGAAATGACCATGAAAGTCCTTAAAAATTATAGGTGACTCTCTCAAGCTAATCCCCATGCTTTTGGATTTTACATAATTATATAGATGAGGTACAAAATAGGGTATTAATAACTATTTTATTCATTGTGTAGGTTATAAGAGGTTTCAAGAGATGAAATAAAATTTGGAAGGAATATTGAGAATTAATATAAATCCTCATTTCCATTTCATGCCTTGGTAAAATAACTAAGTGTTCCTACTATATATCTCATCTCAGCTAGTCAAAACTGGCATAGTAAACATGATGGTGAGAAGTGTGAAAACTTCAAGTGGAAGCATTTTTTAAGTGTGACTGATGCTTGTAAAGCCATAGAGGGTCTTGAAAAGTGTCATTCACTCCCTTATAATAATTTCATGGAAAATTTATGCCTTATTATAAGCCAAGTGTGTAAGGTTTGTGAAAGAGGAGTTTCTTTGACTACAAGTAGTGATGGCTCACCTATAGAAAATTCTAGATGACTAAGAATTCAACCAATGCATGGAGAGTAATATATAAAATCCTTCCATATCATTCTAATAATTATACCTATCCATAATCATTTTTGGTATGTTAAAATAGGGATAAATCATTAAGGCAATTTTTTGAGCCGACAAAGGGAATTCCATGCCACTTGTCTCTTATGACCTTGCATGATCCATTTCACACCCTCTTTTTATGCACAAATAGCTCATTTTATTAGCATGACAAGTGTATTTTTTAACATTTGACTTATCTCTTCTCCTCTCTCTCTTAATTTCTATAATAACTATCCATTTTGGCCTGTATAATCTATGCTCCACTTGAGTATGGTGAAGCCCTACTCATTTGCATATCATGGATCAATAAAGACTACTGATTTTTATGTCTTCCATGATTGTTCATAGTTTTTTTACTTACATGATTGATTTTTATTAGTGATGATTTGTTGTTTCTTTAACAATATTATTTCATTCTCTCACCTATTTGTAATTGGAAAGCTTCTTCTTGTATGTCATGTGAAGTGTTTATTGATGTGTCAAGGTTGAGTGAGTTAGCCTATTAAAATAGTGTCATCCTAGGCCTCTTATTTAGTCCTCTTATCCTAAACATTCATCACAACCTCATAATTAAATATTGATGTGATAAGATTTAGATTGGAGAAGTGTATGCTTAGTTAGTCCCTTTTTCTCATGTTTAATATGTAGTTCGTTGGTAGTCATCAACTAATCTAGTGTATCACCTCCTTTAGGATAATTTACTTTCAATTTTCTCTCCCTTTTCCCTTACAAGTTTAGGTGTAGTGGTGATTTACAAGTGGTACATCAAGGGATTTATCCCTATCTATATATTTACCTCATTGTTAGGCTACCCACAACCTAGAGGTGTTTCAATTGTGTCACTTGGATGAGGAGAGATAAGACATCTCCTCAAAGGATGCAGATCCAAGTGTAAAAAAAATTTGGCATGCCCAATGGGACTCTTAGTCCAAAATTTTGAAAGATTTTTGGTGTTTTCTTTCAACACATTAGCCTTTGGATTCATTTATCTAAACATCAATGGTGACTCTGAAACTACATCAGCTAGTCAAGTAGCCTAGGTATTCATTTTGAAAATTATTTATATTCATTCTTTATGTTCTTGCTTCCTAATGAAGTCCCATGGCTGACTTTGGTATTGAGTATTGTTTTACATAAGTTGGTGAGGTTTATCAAGACTATGGGATTCCATATAAGCCTTTTCATGATCATTACCATCTCTAATATGATATTTACCATCTCCAATATGATCCTTACCAACCTTCTAAATATATTTATCCTCTTATTCAACCTGGTCACTTCTCAAATCAGTCTATTTTCACTTTCAAGTAAACTCTCTTAGGACATAGAAGTACATGATAGAGATTGATACACTAAGGGGACATGGTCAAGATGTTATTAGTCATCTCATTCATAAGGTGAGATATGCATTAGAGTTGGTCAAAAGAGAGTCGACACCTATTGAGAGAGCCAATTGGCAAAGGCTTAAAAGTGAAATCTTAGATATGGGTGGCCTAATTTCATATTTAGAAGATAGGCTAATAATTCATGAGGAGTAGCCTCACAAAGTATATCATCCCTCATATCTAACTCCCAAAGATTTATATCAATCCTACATGATTCCTAATTATGTGCCCAATCAAGCTTGTTAAATTCATCCTTTTCCCAAGCAGCTGAAAGAGAGAGTTGGGAAGACAAACCTTATTTTTGAAGCAAATATTGATAGGTAGATTGAGTTGGCCAATAATAATATAAATTACTCCATATAATTATCAAATGAATTTTAATATAATCTCTCATTTCCCTCTCCCATTACATCCCCATGTCAAGAAGAGACTCCTAGATATAAAATTATAAGTTGGAGACAAGGTGAAGAATCCAAGACAAAATAGATCCCAAGTTTCTTGAGCACTCCATCCACTCCTAAAATTTCATCACCATCTCAAGAAGAGAATTTTAATCCTAACATCCTAAGCTAGAATAAGATAGTGGAATCATGGGGAAAGAAGGAGGATAAAATCCTTATAAGGAGTGTGAATTTGAGAATAAGCTTGATCCTATACAAGCCCCTTTCACCCTTCTGCAAGAAACCTCTTGTCTTCCATGTAATAAATATTATAATACTTATACTCATAATGATGCCTATCAACTTCAAGAGATAATTTTCCAAGACAACCTAGCCAAGAAAATTTAAGAGTTAGAGTTAATAATGAAATTGTTGAGTCAAGGTGTGACAGAAGGTTTAGAGTCGAAAGTAGAACATATGCTTAAACACACCCCATATAACCCTCCTTAAGAGGGTGATCATAATGAATCAGATGTAAATTAAGTTATTTTATAATGGAATGAATAAAATAAAGCTATTTTATCCCAAGGAATACCTCCCCTTTTTTAAGTACTCCCAAAAGAATCCCCTATAATTCACTCTCAGTCTGATTTTGAGTTATATGTGCCAATTCCACTAACTAGTTCATATTTTCCTCACCCCATCACCATTTTAATTATCATACCATTGTTATTGGAAAATAAAGAGGAGTATTTGATAGAGGAAAATTCTGATCTCTTGCTTGAAGAAAATGTAGCTCCTTGGCAGCGTTATTTAGCTAAGTCACATGATTTAAAGATGCCTAGTCTTGGCATCACTAAGAAGGATAAGGAGATTGAAGATATTGTAGTCGTTGAGAAGAAAAGATAGGTATGATATTTGAGATACAACTTTAGAGCCCTTAATAGGTCCTAAATTTTGAGGAAGAGGTGAGTCCTTGTGTTGAGTCTTCTTGTTGTGTTGATGATGAGGAATGCCTTCCTTGTGTCAAAGATGAAATCTTGGACGAAGTCCTTTTGGATTCTAAAGAAGAATATTAAAGATATTATCTTATTGATCCCTTCCATTATGTTGATAAAATATAATATGAGTACTTTTGGAAATCATTTTAAAAAAATTATAATGAGTTTGAGTGTCTCAAAGTGTCTAAAACTTCCTTAGAGCTGATTGCAAGTGATGGTAAGCAAGATGAATTTTTTTAAAATGTCATAGAAGAGGTGAATCAAAAGTTCACCTCAACCTTTGGAGGTCAAAAAAATATTATATTATCCTTAATATACTAAGGAATAATAAACTACTCTTGAAGCCATGCCTACCAAGGAGATACAAGTCGATCATGAGATGAAGAGTGGGCAGCAATATGAGGTATGTGTACAAGGCTAAGAGGAATAAATTTAAATTTGGAGACCTATTTGAACATGGTATAGTTGAGATCATATCAAGTGAAGTGATAATAAATAGGTTTGATCTACTAAGAATCCAATCCAAAGAACAACATGCTTGGCACTATGTTTCATCTCACCAAGAAGGAGATGCAAGGAGTTTTCCTTTTGATATTGGAAAGAGAGGTTTGTTTCATTGTTAGTTGTACATAGTGGTTTGTTTTTCTAATTTCCCTAAGTTCTTTGAGCACATGTGTGCATGTATTGTTAGTTAGTTTGCCTAGTTTTATGTGTGTCCTTCATTTTGTGTGGTTGAGGTAGTCAATTAGTCTTGTCTTGATCAAAGCTTGTGGTTAATATACAAGGTTTCCTTTTTTATCTCAAACTTCAAATGACTCCCTAAGCCCAATGGACTGATAAGGCTACTAGTCTAGTTAGCTAGCAGGCATGCTACCCCTATTAGTCACCAATTTGTTGACCAAATTTGACCATACAGGTCATTTTAGGACCCCTATAGGTAAAAACTTGATTTTTAGATGTTTTAGGGGTCTAATATTATGTCATAAGGTGTAACATATGTCAATTTATGCCTTTTAATGTCACATTAACCTTGGTCTTGGTCATTTTCAATATTTATGTATTTTTGAGTCATTTTGGGGGTCAAAATGGAGAATTAAATGACTTATACAACCTCCTTGGGAGATGTAAAGATTTAAAATGATGATTTCATGCCCCATGTGTCCTCATATATCTTAATTAATTTGTATAACTAAAAAGTGGTAGGTTCTTCAGAAGAAAGGATAGTTTTATTGAAAAATGAGAATTTAATGTGGTGTATAGAATTATACGGACTTCTGTAGTTGGGGAAATTTTATAAGTATACCTTAGTCTTCCATACACTTACTTTAGTGATCAGTTTGATTAAAAATTTTACTAAATGAAGAAAACTACTTCTCTCTTCTTCTACTAGGCTTGAAATCAAGAATAACCCTAAGGTTTATACTTGATACAGTCAGCAAGAGAGGTTTCATGAAAAATGATTTTGGGGGTGTCTTATACACTAATTCATATTACATTTGATGTTTAGTTGTAGAGGAATGGTGGTCTATGATTTATGAACCATTCTCATGAAGTTAGCCTATCCAATTTGCTTGTTAATCTATACACCCTATAGGTTTTACCTTGGTTTGAACAAGTCCATAAAATATAGTTGGTTATTTTGAATCTATAATATGTTTGATCTATTTTAAAATTCTTTCCATTCTTAGTTTTAGGTTTGGAAAATATTTCATGGGATTTTTAGTTTATGTTGCACATTGATGTCCCAAGTGGAATGGCAATCATTTTCACTACTTGAAAAAGTTTGTATTCTATAAAATATATTCATGTGAAGTAAATATGATTTTTGACATGTTTAAATACCATATATACCACCCTCCCTTCCATATTTGGTCCTACAACACCATACCTTGATCAAACATCTAGTTTTGACATACACGTAGTCAATTTTTCACTCAATTTCACTTGCATTCATGTGTATGGGCCTATATAACATGTTCATAGAGGTGTGAAGAAGGTTATAAATACTTGGTATATATTTTATCAACATGAATTAGTAATTTTAGAATTCAAATAGTTAAGAGGATAATGTAACAATCATATTGAACACTTTCACATAGTCTGCCATGGACATATTCATCTACAGGTACCATGGAGGGGAAATGTCATGTTGAAATGAATTTTGACTTGTTATAAATCTTAAAAAGTTTAATGGGATCCATTTTTGACATTTTAAGAAGATATAATGGTTTTTGGATTCTCATATACCATTAGTGTAGTTCATAACCCTGCTCATTGCCTACAAGTCACTCTCACACACCTTCAAGTGTCCTCATAGAACCAGTCATGTTGGAAAGGAGTAATGATAAAGATAAGATTTTATTTGAAATCCTTGATATAGATATGAAACTCATGAAAATACAAAAATTAGTGCATCATTCACACTCATCACTCACTGCCTACAGCTTTGCATTCTCTACCTGTGTGTGAAAATACACATGTACAATTGCATCATAGAGTTATGAAAGTTTTTGTATGAGGAATTTAGTTATGGTAACCTTGAATAATATCATATTTTTTAACATTAAAATAATTATTAGGAGTGTAAAATAGGTAGGTATGATTCTAAACCATCTCTTAAGATGTAGTGACTAAATTCTAGGACATAATCCCCAAAATGTCAAAACAAAGCCCCCTATCATTTCATTTATATCTTATAACAGGGTCATAAATATTTTTGAGGCATATGAATGGTAAAAAATAGTATAATATAGATATTATAATACATATACAAATTTTGAGGGGTAGATGATCAATGGAGATTATTTTTTGGAGGCCCAAAGTTGTGCTTTTATGTACTAAATCTAGGTAGTAGTATCTATAGGTTTTGAAGGTACAAAGTGATCTCAACACATAAATGTGTTAGTAAGAAACATTATCATGTTTTTAATGGCCTTATGGTGTTAAATACACACAAATTAACATAAATACCATTAGTACAACGTTTATATGTAGGTTTTTATTCTCAAAATACACCTACATGTTAGGATCTTACAGTACAATTGATTACTTTTGTGCAAGCAACTAAACATAGAATTAAACCAAAATAATAACTAGAAATCAAAATCAAAAAAGAATAAGAGATACAAGAAACAATGAAAACTTGTATTAAACTCTTCCAGAAGGAAATACAATTGAAGAAATCTCTCTTTCTTCCACACCTCTCAAATGTACAGATTTCTTTCCCTCAAGAGTTCTCTCTCACAATTACAAACATAATTTAGCTACTTGAATTGATTCACCCTTTTTCTCATACACAAGATATGAAGATCTATCCATATTATATAGAATTAGGGATCATGAGCTATGCATTCTCCACTATTAGAAACACCTCTTAATCAAAGGTTCAAATCAGTCCTGCCAAAAATAGAAACGTAGACTCAATACTAACAGTTAAACTTTTCATGCAAACAATTTGTTCTTTCCATAAAAATAGACTTCTGGAATGCATAGGTGACCGACATCAGTCCCTATCTGCCTACATATGATCGACGTTAGCCGATCCATAACCGACGTCGGTAGCCTCTAGTCGATCCCTAACCGATGTCGGTCGATCCTGACCGATGACGGTGACTATGTAGTCCAACAACCTCTACATTTGCTCATCTGGTGTAGCTTTTAGCTCCACACCTCAAAATCTCCCACTTGGAGATAAATAGTTGCACCTGTACCTATATAGCAACATCCTCTAGTTTGTTTCTCCATCTTCAAGCTCAATCTTTAAGACCAACAAAATTTGAATGAAGATTCAACTTCTCCTTTGTTACCAACTTTGTTAACATATCAATAGGGTTCTTATCTGTATGGATCTTTTCTTAATTTAACTCACCATCCTCCAATACCTATCTAATGAAGTGGTACCTAAGCTGTATATGTTTGGTTCTTGAATGAAAGGCTGAATTCTTCGCCAAATGAATTACACTTTGACTATCATTGTACAATCTACAACTCTTTTGCTCCTTTCCCAACTCTTCCATGAGTCGTGTCATCCATATCATTTCCTTGCTAGCCTCTATGACTGCAATGTATTCTACCTCTTTAGTAGACAAGGCAACAACCTTCTGCAACTTTGAAATCCAGCTAACCGCCGTTCCACCAACAGTGAACACATAACCTATGGTGCTTCTCCTGCCATCTAAGTCACCTGCCATATCCGCATCTACATACCCATGTAGAGAAGTGTTTGACCCTCCATAACATAAATGCCTACTACTGGTCCCTCTCAGATATTTGAGAATCCATTGAACTGCTTTCCAGTGTTCCTTCCCTGGATTGGCCATGAACTTGCTGACAACTCCCACTACTTAGGCAATATCAGGTCTAGTACATACCATTGCATACATTAAGCTCCAAACTATGAAAGCATATGGAACTTTACTCATGTACTCCACCTCATCATGTGATTTAGGACACTGTTCTTTGCTCAACTTGAAGTGTCTTGCCATAGGTGTGCTTACCGATTTTGCATCCTGCATATTGAACCTCTCCAACACCTTGTTCACATAATCCTCTTGAGACAAAATCAAAATATGATTTTTCTTGTCTCTCTTAATACTCATGCCAAGGAATTTATTTGCTACTCCTAAATCCTTCATGGCAAATGTGTGAGCTAATTTTACCTTAAGCTCAGTAATATCCTGCATGTGTGAACCTGCAACAAGCATATCATCTACATACAACAATAGGATAATATATCTACCATTATTCAATCTCTTAAAATAAACGCAATGGTCAAATTGACATCTACTAAAACCATGCTCAGTCATAAACCTATCAAACCTCAAATACCATTGTCTAGGAGCTTGCTTAAGACCATATAAGCTTTTCTTCAACTTGTACACAAGTTTCTCCTTACCTTTGACCTCAAAACCTTTCAGGTGATCCATATATATTTCTTCATCCAAATCTCCATGAAGAAACGTTGTCTTAACATTAAGCTGCTCAAGATGCAAATCCTCAATAGCAACTAGAGACAATATAGTCCGAATAGAAGTCATTTTTACTATAGGAGAAAAAATTTCACCAAAATCAATACCTGGTTTATGTGCAAATCCCTTTACTACCAACCTAGCCTTATGTCTCATTTGTCCATTCTCACCTTCCTTTAACCTGTAAACCCATCTATTTTTTAATGCTTTCTTTCCAACTGGCAACTCAACCAAATCCCATGTTTGGTTCTCTTTCAAGGAATCAATTTCCTCATTCATGCCAAGCTCCCACTATTTCTGAGATTCTACCTGCATTGCCTCATCAAAACTTTCTGATTCTCCACCATCAATGAGCAACAAGTAGAATAATGAAGGGGAATAATGAATTGGAGGTCTACTTACCCTTTTTGACCTCCTCATGGGCATTTGAGACTCATTCACTACTTGTTGTCTGCCCAAATTCTCTGTCAGTGACCGATCTCGGTCATCTCTCTATCTGTACCTAACCGACATCAGTTCCATCTGACCGATGTCAGTTACTATCTGACCGATGTCAGTTCCTTCCTGACCGATGTCGATTCCTTCTTAACCAATGTCAGTTCTTACCTGACCGATGTTAGTGTCTGTGTTTTCCTATGTGTGATTATTTTTCCCCACGAGCTTATTTTGGATCATCACCTTATTCAAATCAACATTGCCCTGCTTAGAATTATTTAGCTTCTTGAGCTGATCACTGTACATCACCTTTTCATTAAAAACAACATCACGGCTTCTAATAATTTTGTTAGTTTCTAGATTCCACAACCAAAATTTGAAATCTCCAGAGCCATAACTAATAAAAGTGCACTGCATAGATTTAGCATCCAACTTCTTTCTATTTTCTTTATCAACGTGCACAAAAGGTTCAGAGCCAAAAACTATGAGAAATGAAAGATCTACCTTTTTACCTGTCTAAGCCTCTTCTAGAACTCCACCATCCAGAGTAGTAGTAGGTCCTCTGTTAATCATGTAAACTATAGTATCTATAACTTCTACCCAAAATTGTAAGGGCAAACCAGCATGCAACCTCATACTCCATGCACGCTCCATTATTGTTCTGTTCATCCTTTCAGTAACTCCATTTTTTTGAGGTGTCCTTGGAACCATCCTTTTCTTGTGTATTCCACTCATATAATAGTAACTATTAAACTTATAGCTGCATTACTCACCACCATTGTCATATCTAAGGCACTTCAATCTCAAACCTATTTCATTCTCAACCAAAGCTTTCCATTTCTTAAATGTGTCAAAAACATCAGATTTCTTCTTTATGCAATAAACTCATACCTTTCTTGTAGCATCATCAATGAAAGTAACATAATATTGTGATCCTCCAATAGAAGATACCTGAGCTGGTCCCCACACGTCTGTGTGAACAAGCTCCAACTTATGTTTCTTCTTTGTTGACCTAGTTTTGAGAAACCTCACTCTCTTCTATTTTCCAAAAATACAATGCTCACAGAAATCTAGATCTATGTTTTTCAAATCTAAAAGCTTACCTTTTGACTTAAGAACAGTCATTGCCTTCTCACTCATGTGGCCAAGCCTACAGTGCCATAGCTTTGCATCTACATCTGAAGTAGATAAAATAGAAGGAGAATAATCAGTAATACAATTACATAAATAGAGAGTACCTACTCTCTTACCTCTGGCTAATACAAGTGCACCCTTGGAAACCTTCCAACATTCAGTTGTGAGAGTCACTGTGCAACCCTCATCCCCCAACTTTCCTGTAGAAATCAGATTCCTCTTAAGGATGGGTACATGCATGAAATCTTTCAACACCCATGTGTTGTCATTCTGCAATTTCAGCTACACTTTTCCTTTGCCAACAATTTTACAAGGCTCATCATCCCCTAAATAAACTTTTCCAAAATCTCCCTGGACATAATCATTGAAAAATTCTCTATTTGGGGTTGCATGGAAAGAGGCAACAAAATATACAACCCAAGATTCTATTTTATTATCCAAAGAAAGTGTAAAAGCATCTTGTGCAACAATACCTGCAACTTTTTCTTCTTCTTTACCTTCATGCTAATTTTCTTCTTTAACTTTCAACTAGCAATCTTTCTTTGCATGCCCTATCTTTCCATAATTCCAGCAAGTTCTCATCTTTGACTTAGACCTTGATCTCCCTTGCTTGCCCTTCTCTTTTTGCCTTCCCATGCTTTCAATACTTAAATCATTACCTAATGTTTCCTCTATGCTTTTCCTATGAATTTCTTCATTCAAGATTACACTAACAACATCATCTACTTTCAAGATATTTGTAGCAAATGCAGTATTACTAACTGCCATTACCAAACTATGCCAACTTTCAGGTAAAGAGCATAATATTAAGAGATCTTTAATTTCATCATCAAAAACTATTTTGACTGAATTTAACTGATTTACTATTGCAAAAAAATCATTAAGATGATTAGATATAGATCCACCTTCCTGCATTTGCAAATTAAATAATTACTTCATAAGATATACCTTATTTGAAGTTAAGGGCTTTTCATATAAATTAGCCAAAGTATCCATTAACTCTACCATTATCTTTACTTGTGATAAGTTAGAAATCACAGAAGATGCCAGGCTCAACCTTATAGATCCTAGAGCCTTTCTATCAAGAACATTCCATTCTTCATCTTGCATATTTGTGGGCTTGCTTGAAACCCCACCCAATGGTAAGTACAGATCTTTCTGATATAGATAATCTTCTATCTGCATCCTCCATAATTGATAATTCTTGCCATTAAACTTCTCCATTCTTAGCTTACTTTCTTCTACCATTGCTTTACTCCCACTCAATCAAAAACCCCTAAGAGTGACATGTAATCAACAAACACTAACACGATCTGAAACCACCTATTAGTGAACCCAAGATCTGATACCACTTGTCAATGGTATCACTTGGTGATCCTAGCTCTGATACCACTTGTTAGGATCTTACAGTATAATTGATTACTTTTGTGCAAGCAACTAAACATGGAATTAAACCAGAATAATAAGTAACTAGAAATCAAAATCAGGAAAGAATAAGAGATACAAGAAATAATGAAAACTTGTATTAAACTCTTCTACAAGGAAATATAATTGAATAAATCTCTCTTTCTTCCACACCTCTCAGATGTATAGATCTCTTTCCCTTAAGAGTTTTGTCTCACAATTACAAACACAATTCAGCTACTTGAATTGATTCACCCTTTTTCTCATACACAAGCTATGAAGATCTATCCCTATTATATATAATTAGGGATCATGAGCTATGCATTCTCCACCATTAGATACACCTCTTAATCAAAGGTTTAAATTAGTTCTACCAAAAATTGAAACGTGGACTCAATACTAACAGTTAAACTTTTCATGCAAACAATCTATTCTTCCCATGAAAATAGACTTCTGGAATGCATAGGTGACTGACGTCGGTCCCTGTCTGCTAGCATATGACCGATGTCGGCCAATCCATAACCGATGTTGGCAGCCTCTAGTCAATCCCTGACTGATGATGGTGACTATGTAGTCTAACAACCTTTGCATTTTCTCATCTGGTGTAGCTTTTAGCTCCACACCTCAATACTACAGGTGTCCAATCATTCAAGAGTGCACACCTAGAATTGATTGTAGATGTATACAGTCTATAAAAAATATTTAGGCATGAAAGTATGAAATTTTTTACTATAATTGACTCCTAAAATGATTATAGAACTCCAAAATATCATGTGGAATAAATTACAAAGGGTAATGCCAATCTACAATATTTTTGCTTCAAAAAAGTCAACTACTATTGACTATTATAGGCAGTAAGCAAGAAACAGTACCTTAAGTGTTTATAGTGTATAAGGATGAGTCAAATGAGTTAAAAAAAGTATAAAATTAATCAAAAGGATTATAAATAGGTTTTATAAACTATATTTGAGGTAAAATCATGCAAAGTAACCTACATGTGGGCCCCTATTTTGGAATAAAATACAGTCACAGTCATATGGCACTCAGTCTTGAGTAAGCAAGGTGAATGGGGGAGTACATGGAAGGTTGGAGTGACAAATTAAGATTAGATAACCTAAATAATTAACATTAAAATACATATAGTCTTTTTATAATAGATATAGGATTAATGATAATGATCTAATGATGTATCATATAGCTCACATGGTAGAAGCCTTCACATAGTGTCTTTCCTCACAGTCTGTTTTGGTTTTCAATGCTTTTAGGGGGTATAGTAATATAAAAAAGAACTAATTTTTTTTGTGGGAAATCCTCACAACTTGTAAAAACTCCTCTAGTAATCAGTTTTTCTAGACAAATAGGGGACTACCTTCTATTTTGTCTCAGATAGAGGGCACTCCCTTGTAAACAAAGATAATAGGTTTTGGAAAGTAGGGTTAAAGGATGGACCAGAGGCTATAAAAACTTCTCAAGGAGGTTTATAAAGTTATATAACACCTATAAAAATATAAAATACCAAGAAATAAATGGTTAACTCAAAATGTGGTCCAAATTGACAAGAGTTGTAGTCAAGCCTAATAGGTAGGGTTTAGGCCTAGAGGCCAAATGGAAGGTCACTTCCATTTATAACATGACATGAACATTCCAATGGATTGTGTCATTTTTTTATGCCATTTAAAAAAATTCAAGCTTTCACCTTGGATATGAAGCACAAATAAAGCCAATTTTGGCTCAAGATAACTTTAAGCCTTTAGGAAATGGAGATGACAAGCTCAATAGGCTAAGTTGGAATGCTCACATATTTCATGATGATTTTCATGGAGATTCAAAGAGTTTTGGAAAGTTGATGAAGGTATTGAACTATGCTCTAGTGGAATTTTTTGGAAACTTCAACATCAAATTTGTATGAATAAACCTTAAGATCTTAAAGCACTCAAAACCCTTACAAACGCTTAGATAAGGACCCAATTGGGAAGATGAGGTTGTAAGGAAGTGGAGTTAAATGACCATGAAAGTTATTTAAACTTATATGGGACTATTTTAGGATACTCCCCATGATTTTAAAATATATATAATTATATAAATGGGGTACAAAATAAGGTATTTCTAAATATTTTTTGCATTATGTAAGTTGTAGGAGGTTTCAAGAGATTAAATAAACTTTGGAAGAAATTGTTAGACTTAATATAACTCCCCATGTCAATTATATGCCTTGTAAAAACTAAGTATTCCTACTAGAGCTCTCATCTCACCTAGTCAAAACTAGATAAGGACCCAATTGGGAAGATGAGGTTGGAAGGATATCCAAGTGGGGTTAAATGACCATGAAAGTTATTTAAAATTATATGGGACTATTTTAGGATACTCCCCATGATTTTAAACTATATATAATTGTATATATGGGGTACAAAACAAGGTATTTATAACTATTTTTTGCATTGTGTAAGTTGTAGGAGGTTTCAAGAGATGAAATAAACTTTGGAAGGAATTTTGAGACTTAATATAAGTCCCCATTTAAATTATATGCCTTGTAAAAACTCATAAGTCTTCCTACTATAGCTCTCATCTCACCCAGTCAAAAGTAGCATAGTGAACATGATGGTGAGAAGTGTGAAAACTTCAAGTGGAAACATTTTTGAAGTATGTTTTATGCCTATAAGGCTATGGGGGGTATTAAAAAGTGTAATTAACTCCATTTTATGAATTTTCATAGAAAACTGATGTCGTTTTGTAATCTAAGTGTGCAAGGTGTGTGAAATAGGAGTTTCTTTGACTGTAGACAGTGATGGTTCACTTTCAAAAGATTTTAGATGACTAGGAATGAAACCAATGCATGGAGAGGAATATATGAAATAATTACATCTTATTCCAATAATTATACCTATCCATAATGAGTTTTTGGATGTTCAAATAGGGCTAAATCATGAAGGTAGTTTTTTGAGCCAATAAAGGGAGTTCTATACCACTTTTCATGAGTTTCATGACTTGGAAAGCCACTTGTCTCTTCTAACCTTTCATGGTCTACTTCAAAACCTATTTTCATGCACAATTAACTCATTTTATAATCAATAAAATTGTCTTTGTGAACTTTGGACTTATCTCTTCTCCTCTCTCTCTCTCTCTCAAGTTCTATAAGAACTAGCCATTTTGGATTTTGTAAACTATGCTCTACCTAAGTATGGCAAAGCCCTGCTCATTTGCATACCACGGATCAATAAATACTACTAATTATTACCTCTTCCATGATTCTTCATAGTGTGTTTTACTTGGATGATTTATTTTTCTTAGTGATGAATAGTTGTTTCCTTAGCATTATTGTTTCATTCTCTCACCTATTTGTAATTAGAAAGATTCTTCTTACAAGTCATGTGAAGTGTTCTATTGATTTTTCAAGGTTGAGTGAGTTAGTATATTCAAACAATGTCATCTTAGGATTTTTTTAGTCCTCTTAGCCTAGACATTCATCACAACCTCATAATGAAATATTGATGTGAGAAGATTCAGATTGGAGAAGTGTATGTCTAGTTAGTCCCTTATTGTCATGTGTAGTATGTAGTTATTGGTAGTCATCAACTAATTTGGTGTATCACCTCCTTTAGGATAGTTTAATTTTAGTTTTTTCTCCCTTTTCCCTAACAATTTTAGGTTTATTAGTGATTTATAAGTGGTACATCAAGGGATCTAGCCCTATGTAGAGATTCACCTCATTCTTAGGCTACTCACAGCCTAGAGGTGCTTCATTTGTGTCACTTGGATGAGGAGATATGAGACATATCCTCAAAGGGTGAAAATAAAAGTGATAATAGATGTTTTTCTCCTTGAAGGACAACATGATAACCTTTAAAAATCCAAGATAGAGGCTGCCCTTATAATTCAAGAAGTGGTCATGATTGAAACAATAACAAACATCAACAAAGTTTATGAGAAGGTTGTTAAAGTACAAGAAGATTTCACCGTCAATGGTAACATGTTTAAAGCTATCATCATTGTATTTAAGATCATGCCAAAGAGAGTGGAAAGCATGAAGGCATTTTAGAAATCAAATCCAAGGTTCAAGAGACAACTTGCCTCATTCCTTATTTAATCTCATAAAGCCAAAGATGGTGCAATATTTCTCTTTGATCCAAGAGGAAGAGTTATCTTTCAGGTTAGTTTGTATATAGTCTAGTTTTTTTATGTTGTCTTTGTATTTTTTAAGTGATCAATAGCACATGTGTGTGTCTTA
The DNA here is from genome assembly GCA_037957365.1 of Torreya grandis. Lineage (NCBI taxonomy): Eukaryota > Viridiplantae > Streptophyta > Pinopsida > Cupressales > Taxaceae > Torreya > Torreya grandis. The sequence continues at coordinate 917,676 of JARHVA010002785.1, forward strand.
TTTTGATTTTGTCTTTTTGTATTTGTTTTTGTGTGTTGTGAAGGTTAATACATTTTTTTTGTTATTTTCAACATCTGCTAAGGTCTAAAACTGAGTACAAGAGACCATGTTTCCTAATGGACATACAAGGTTACTAGTCCTATTAGCATTGTATGTAGGCTACCCTTGTTAATTACCAAGAATGTTGATCAAATTTGACCCCAAGTCAAATTTGGCCACCCCATTCAAATTCAAACTTGTCATGTGTTCATATCATACTTATATTGTCCCTAGAAGCCTTAAAATACATTAGTATCATTTATTGAGATAAGTTGGAAAAGTTAAGGCAATTTCATATTTTTCTCATATGGTGGTCTAGGGGTGTCACTGAGAGAAAATTCAAGGTCAATTTATGTCATAATTTATTAGGGGATCATAAATTTCATTTCATGTCTAAAACATATTCTAATACTTTTTCATAAAGTTTTGGAATGTATGAATACCATTTGCTAACTTAAAGGGATTAAAAATGCACTAAAATGTGATTTTTTATAACTTTAATGTTTGTAAAATTTAAAATACTTAAAAATCCATAATAAAACATTTAAAAAGAGCTTGGAGAAGTTAATCATTTCCAAACCTATCAACTTGTTAGAAAAGGTCAGTTTCTTGGATTTCAATGCCACTCTGAAGAGTTAGAGGAAGTTGTACAGACATGTTGAAGTCATGTGCAAGTGAAAATGTTGAAAAGGTGTTTTTTTGTCTTTTATAGGTTAGAACAAGGCTTGGGATGAAGTTTTAGATCTAAAAATGATAGAAGATCACTTTTTTCCTTCATCGACTCCATCATAAACTCACATAGGTAAAATTGAAGTAGATGTTAGCCAGGGGAGAGAAGGTGTGATCCTAAAACTTTGGGCATTGATTTTAGTCTTGGTTAGATTAAAACTTTTGGAATTGGTTCTTATATTCATCTTATTATCTTTATGAATAATTTATAAGAAGTTAAGGGTCCAAACTCTACTAGTGAACCATAACAAGAGTCATTCCTCAGCTTTCAAATAAAATTGTGAAATCTTATCTACATGAAATTAGCTATAATAGATTATAATACATCTATATATGCCTCCCACAATTTATTTCCTCATGGTGGCATTTGTGGAGGTCCTTTTGGCATGGAAAATGGCTTTATTCTAATGTCTATAAGTGACTATTATTTTCCTACATTTATGAGTTATTCATTTTTATAATACATTTTAATTGTTCTCTATGGTCCCCTACTATCCTTATCAATTCATTCATGGTATTATATTTAGTTTAACATTCTATACAAACTTCCATATCCACTTCTTTCATTCACTTCTTGAGACTATGCTCTATGTGTTTCTGCATAATAGGGTGTTCTAATGAGTTTGAATGTGTTATTCAAAGATTTTAGGAGATATGATTTCATGATATAAATTTTTATACAATTAAAGTGATTGTATTTTATTCATAATGTTTATTTATAGTCTTAAAAACTCCCAAACACACAAGGTTGTAGTTTCCATCACCTACAGGCCTGTAGGTCTGCAACTTCATGAAAATCCATACAGTCAATGTTCAAAGAAAGTTATCTAGACTTGAGATAAGGTGATGGATAAGTTTGAATAAGTCAGTGGACCAATGGAAATTTTCAAGTGTGAGAGGTCATTGAGAATGGAAAATTTAATAATAATGCCTAACACATAGTTACCTACAAGACTATGCCTTAAACAATGAATATAGAGGTTGATAAGTCTTTGAAGATGTCATGAATTGGGAAATATAGTCATTTTAGTTTTTTATGATGGTTTAGTCATCATAAGGAACCAGTGACTTAGTTGACCAATCTAAATTCTCAAGCTCCATACTCATAAAGTCCATGTGAACACCTACAACTAGTCTAGGTGAGAAAATGTGCCTTAATAGTGATATTGGCAAAGTAAAAGAGTTTCAAAAAACTTAAATGAATTTTAAATGTATAATACCTTAAAAAAATATGGTACAAATCCTTTACAAGGTTTGGGGATAGGTTTAGAGACTTGAGAAGTTGTATACATAGTCAAATCCTCAAAATATATACCTACAGCCAACATACTTTGGATTCAGTTTTGAATAAGTGAATGAAGGTGAATTTTAGTCATAGAGACATCAAAGTATTAGAAAGGTCTAATACATCAGTTATAATAGAGAAGAACCATTTAAAAGGTTGGTAGATTTATTTAATACCTAAATGGCTTAAAGCATAGTTAAGTCATTTTAAACATCATCTACAACCAACCCACATTGAAATGGGCCTTAAATAGTGGGTTGAGATAAAATAATAGGAATTCATGGACTCTGGATGATTTATTGATCTAGTCAGTGACCTAGTAAGGTTTGATAAATTTCAATATTGAAGGGATCTCTTAAAATATCTAAGTTACCAATCATAGTCCTAGAACATCTACAAGTAGTTAGTCCTATGTAGGTTTGTATAGAAACTAAGGGACTCTCTCAAAAACTAAAGACAATGATGAAATGTGTAGATTGAATGGAAAGAGTGTAACTCAAAATCCTCAAACCATTTAAGAACATAGGGGATCAGAGTGGTTGGTAAATTTTATTTACAAATAGTGGTTACAAGACTTAATGGACCACAATATAGTCCTAATATAAGTTGAATGAATTATCAAAGGTCTAAGAGAAGGTTTGATAGGATGGATGTCTTGAAGATGACTGTGATGTGATGACATTATCTCACCATGATTTCAAAACTCAAGCAACAGTGAAGTAAATAAACATAGACCCTACACACATAGTTAGTGGAAGCTTTGAAACTTTTCTCACTCAATCCAATGCCCATATACAGTCCTATATACTTTCTTGAGAAATTTTATTTGAAGGGTTTAGAAATATTCAAATGGATGTAATAGGTTTTGAAGGAGATATAAGGTGAATGACCAAGTGTGAACATTGTTTCATCCCACTCTCAAACATAACATACCCTATTTTACTACTGCACAAACCTAATTGCATTAACATACTTACATGGATAGAACTTGAATGGATGCCAAGTAGGTTTAATTAAGAATTTAGACCTTGATGGTAATGATTAAAACATGTTAGAATACTTCCATGAGTGTTAAACCTATGATAGAGAGAACAAATGGAGAAGTTGAAGTACTTTCAGGTTGCCTAGGAGAGTCATAATGACTAGTTTATAGAGATGGACTCCCAAATGCCACAGATTTCTCTTAAAAACTCTTAGAGGTTATTTTATACTCCAAGTAGATCATCCATATGTACTTCACTTGTATGGAATACTGTACAAGCTACCCAAAACACCCTCATTTTGCATGGTGTTTATGTTTTTAAAGTGTTATAAGAAGATTAAAGATTCCCAAGCATGGGATGAGGTCAATTTGGACTTTTCATAACTCCTAAAATCAATAAAATTTCTCAATAACCCTTAGAAGTTACTACACCAACTCCATTTTATAAAGTAGTCTAAACAAGATTGTTGAAGGGCTTATTTTTTGGCCATTTCATGGTTTGGCTATAAGCACATTATTAATAAATCTCAAACTTGACATGGATATTTTTTTTGTCATGGGTAAATTTAATCAAACACTTAACAGAGGTTAAAAAGCATATGAGGTGTTTAGAGACAAAATTCACTTTTTAGGGATAGAGGTTTATTTAGGCATACTTGGCAAAAGAGATGGGCAAAAAAATGTAGACTTTCACTTGGACTCAAATCATGGAATTTGACATGGGACTGTATGAGAATAGAGGTTAATATAATACATATTTTTTCATCAATATTCTTTGTAAGATTTTCACATAAGTAGAAAAATAGGAAAAAATGCTACAAAGAATGAGGCCTGATTGAGGTTTTTGGTAGAGAGTGGCCTTTTGGGGATAGTTTGAGGTATAAAATGAATTAATTTAGGTATAATATGATATTAATAGGCAATTTATAAAGTTTAGTTGATTTGGTGTAATTGAAATCAAGTTTTGACACTTGTTTTCAAAAAAGGCCTAAGGAAATGAAGAGCTTTTTAGACACCTTGTAAGAGAAAGAGGTGATGTGTCAATAAAAACTTGTTGGGTTTATTTGCAAGGTGTCAAGAGTAGAGGAGACATGTAGGATAAACTAATTTTATCACAATGAAGGCCACTTTTTTGTATATAATTTGGGTGGCTTATCTCATAGATCTTATTAGGCACTTATCCGGCTATCTAAGTTAGATATAGACTTGTTACGACTTAGTGCAAGCCTTGACTAATCTTATAGCACTCAACATTTGTCACTTGACTATGATGTCATCACTTCACCTAAGGCATGATCCTTATGTCCTTACTCAAAGTGTAATATAAAAAGGACTAGGGCCCACATTGGGCTAGTTGTGTTATGCCACAACTCTATCTTCTAGGGACTTGGTTATTGTAAAAGAGGTGGTAAGTTCATTGGTGCAAGCCTATATGATGTTATCCTATAGATTCATGGGTGAAAGCCTTTGGTTTCCTTAGCTCAACATCATCCAAGCATCTTTCTAGCTACACTTAACTCAACTTATATTTCTTCTAATGTCAAACCTTTTAGACTCTACTTGAAGTTATCCATTTTTTCATGTATGAGTTTGTCAAAATTAATCCTATTGATAAATTTACATGTATTATCTTTCACCTTTGATAACTTCAAATCTTTCAAAATCTAGAGAATTTAGGCCTCATGTCCTTGATATTTGGGGATTAAAGCCCTAACTAATTGTAACCACTCCTGAGCTTCTTCTTACCTTATGACAACCAAAACTAGCTACCAACATGTTTATGAATGGCACCCAATCTAGATTAACAAAATGAATACTTAGCATACCATAGACTATATTTAATAGATCCATGCCAATGCATACTCCCATCTTGAATTTGTCCATAGGAACATTCTCCCTTGGCTTCTTTCCTTTGAAAGGGATGGTCTATTATGGGAGAAACCATGAAGAAAACTATTTATTAATTGTGTGTTTTCCTCATTCGATGACACTACCCTGTGTTTATGAAAGTATGAACTAGGTGTGTTCAAGGATAAGTATATTTATAAGTTAGCTACCAAAATGCATGTGATGACTATTTTATTTCTATAATGATGAAGGCATCCTATATTATCTTACCTGAGAAGAATAGATCTTGTAGGAGTTTGATGCATGACATCACCTACATCTTGACAACAACAAAGTGTAGTCTTTGTCTTTTTAAGGCAAGTAAGTCTTGGATAAAAAATCACTCAAATAGCATGATATTATCTTCATCTAGTGAGAATACATCTATAAAGTTGATAAAATCCTATACCTCTAAATAATTTATATACCGATTTTCAATAATAGTGATGTCAAAGACTGTATCAGTAAATTCTATAGAATCCTTCATTAAGGTGATGGTGGATTTACTCCTCAAAATGTTTAGGATAAATATGCCATCATTGTTTCTTACAATATCCTTCATCATGATATGTTATGTATTATCAATTTGTACTCCCAATCTAATCGTTGATTCCTTATATAGTGCTCTCAAGATAGTAGCTAGGGCTCTTTCTTGACATAGAAGAGAAGTAGACTTTGAATGCAAGTTTATTTGAAAGAAATGATAGCTCTAATGGATGGGTATTGAATAAATAATATTTTTTATTGAATACTAGTTTGTGCGATATAAAAACCCAATGTTCACTTCTTTTATATTCCTATAGAATTCAAATGTTGTTAGTTAGTATTGGCAGGGGACTCTAGCATATACTAAAACATTTTATCTAGCTAAGTATAAAAATCCATTTTATTGTTCTTAGAAATTGGGTATTCAAGTTTTATGTTGGGGATCAATCCTTATAAAATACATGCAATAAAAACTCTTGAAAACCTATTTTCATTGGATAAAATGTCTAGGGAAAAACTTTCAAAAAATAAGTTTGATAAGAATGAATTATTTTGGGAAAATTATTTCAAACAAAATATCCAGGACAAAAACTTTAATAAGAATAAATTTCTTTGGGGAAATTGTTTCAAACAAAGTGTTTTACTAATTTATTTGAGGGCCAAATTTTTGAAGAACAAAAGTTTCAAAAACCAAAGTCTGAATAGATTAAATGCCAAAAACAAGCTAACACCAAAAAGCTACTAGAAAAAATGCCCAATACATAGAACCCAAAAACCAACCTATCAGATAAAATGTTTGAATGAAATGCCTAAACAAAAATTCCAATGAGTTAAATACCTAAATAAATTCTGTTGAACTGCCTAAGTCCCAAAAATATACATATTCAAAACTCTTGAAAGGCATTAGTGAAGTTATTCCATAAAATAATACATGAATACCATGTCCATCTCTCAAAGTATGAATATTAATAATCAATAATCCCTAGAATTTGCATAATCATATAGAAGACAGGCTCAACAATCAAGTCCTAAATCTTGAAAAAGTGGGTTCTCCTCTAAGAAAAGGGGGGTGTTGGATACAAAAAATGGCGACTCTTAGGGGGAATATTCTTGAGTATTCAAGAATCTAGAACTTTGGTTAGTAATCCTTAAATCAATCATGAAGTGTGTCATAAAAGAATACTAGAATTAGAAACATGAAAGAGACTCCTAATTTAATTCACACAACATACTTGCCTTTCAATTCATTGGATCCATGTGTGTCAAAATGTGTGGTTGATCTAACCTTTGTTGTGATGTAATTTTCTAAGTCTTGATGAAGTTTTAGATTTTATTTCAATTTCTATTAAATCTTGAAAGCTAAGGAAGCTCAAGAATTGCTCTACTACTAACCAACCATCTATAGACCCAACAGAGATACCTTAGGCTCATTTTCTTCTTTTTTCATTATTTTATTTTAACCATGATGCATGGTACATTAACCTTGTTTCATCATGTGAGAATTTTGATTTTCTTTAGGTTTATTTTACTCTTTTGAACCCATTCTTCCTTTATTTTTATTCTTGAATGAAAAGAGAAGAGTTGGAACCTTAGTGAGTTGGTATAATTACAAAATAAATCATTACCAGAACATCCCTGCCAACCACATCTATACCTAGAATTATCACTTTCAACAAGTATTTAATATGATAAGTGTAATTGATCTAATAATATATAAAAACCTTCTAAATTTATATGAATTACTCTAAGAGCAACTTTCACATACCTAGTGAAAGTATTCGATTATGACACCATCTAGAATAATCCATGATTACCTACCTTCATCCTGAGGACTCAAAACATAGAAATACACCCAATTTGTGGATATGTCCCAAATTGTTTATTCCTTTTTACTTATCCCCTTTTCTACAAGTCTATTTGAGCATAAGCTCAATTGATCTAGATTTTAGCTTGGTTACATTAGAATAAACATAATTTAGATTATCATAGAAATCAACAAAAATGGCTAATATAGAAAGCATTCAACCCTAGTCTAAGAAAGTAAGAAACTAATATAAAAAAGCAAGAAATATATTCTATAAAAGCATGAAATCTAATCTAAGAAAGTAAGAATTTTAATATAAGAAATCAAGAAATATAATCTAATCCTACATCTATATTTACCACTCTTCTTTGTTTGTTTAGGGTACCTTTAAATGGTATAGCCATGAAGTAATGTTTAAAAAAATGCCCATTGAGTAAATAGGTAAGTTCATTACCCTATAAGTCCTTCAAATGAAATGCATTATTTCCCATGATCTTTGAAATATGATATGATCCAATCCATAATGAGGCATACTTATCATGATATCCTTTGTTCTCAAGGGATTTATCCCAAAGTAGAAGTAGATCTGAAATTATTAATTCTTTGACCTTTACTCTCTTATCAAACCATCTCTTGACCACATCCTAGTGTTTTTTGAATGTCTATAGGGCTTCATTCCTTGAATATTCCATTTATATTATGTTCAACAATCTTGATTCTACCTCATCACTTGGTTCCATGTAATATTACATGAATTAATAAGTAGGTAACTTTAATATGATAGGGAAAATTGGCTTACATCCATAAACCAACAGAAAGGGTGAAGCTTTAAGGGCATGTTTATATTTTGTTCGGTCTATCCAAAGATCATACTTCAACAAGTTGTGCCAGTCCTTGGGTTTGTCCCCTACTAATTTCTTAATTACATATATTATATTCTTTTTCATTGATTCTACCAATCCATTTCCTTGGGTAATGGTTAGAGGCTGACCTAATAATAATCTTATTTTCATGTTCCCACTTAGTAAATTCTACTGATCCATTGTCACAAAACAAAGAAATAGGTGTACCAAATCTGGTTGTTATGTGTTCTTCCAAGAAATAAATCACATCTTACGCTCTACAATTCTTTATGGCTATGGATTCGGTCCATCTAGTATAGTAGTCATTAGCAGTAAGCAAAAATTTATGGCTTGTTGAAGAATTTAGGTTGATGATGCCAATGAAGTCTAAACCCTATTGGGCAAATGGCCTTCCTTCAGTAACTAGTTGTAAAAACATTTCTACATGTACTTCCCTTTTGGATAAATATTGGCATTCATGGAATGTTCTAACATGAGAATGAGCATCTTTGAAAAATGTTGGCTAGTAGTATCCCATTCTTAAGAGTTTATGGGTTGTGGTATTCCCAAAATGATGACCACTTACTATTTTATGATGCATTTTTTTCTAAAATTTATTTAGCTTCCTCTATAGATACAAACTTGAGATAAATTCCTTCATAGTTTTTTCTATAGTGAACTCCCTTCTTGATCATGAAATGGGAAAATCTGAGCCTCAAAGCTCTCCTTCATTCTCTATTAAGCTCCAGGGAACAAGTACCTATAAGAAAATATTGTATGATATTGGAATACCATTCTCCTATAGATATTTGAGCCTCACATATATCTTCAATAGTTATGCATGGGTCATGATTAGTCATGAGCTAAATGATGCCTTGGCTTTAAATGGTTTTTGTAGGCTTGATTTCTATATCAAATTATTGTAGTTTCACAATCTACTTGCTTTAGTGTTCTCCTAATTAATTATATTGTAGGGTGAGATTAATAGTAGGATCAAGCATAATGTAAATGATTTTATTCCTCAAGATTTAATATCAAAATTTATTTACTTCTTTGAAGAGGGCAAAAATCTATTTTTCAATCATGGAAAACCTAAGTTTTGCATCTTTCAGATTTGTGCTTATGAACATAATTGTATGATAAATTTCATATTTATTTTGTGTTATAACAACAACAATTCTATGTTTTGAAGTGAATGAATATAGGTATATATTTTCTTAAATATGGACTAATTAATACTAGAGCCTATGATATTACATTTTTAATGTCTTGGAATGACTTTTGGCCTTTAGTTGTCCACTCTATTTTGGCATCCTATTTGAGCTAGCATTTAGAGGCCTAATAATCTATGAAAATCCTAAAATAAACTTTCTTATGAAGTTAATCTTTCTAAATAATGATTTGAGATCTTTCTTTCTATTTGGTGGTGTAATCTTTGAAATTACTTTAATTTTATTTGAATCAATGGTGATCCCAACTTTGGTGATGATGTACCCCAAGAACTTGCCTTTAGTGAATCCAAATATACATTTATTTGGGTTCAATGAAATACCAAACCTTCTACATCTCTCAACTATGGAATGTGGATGACTTATGTGATCCTTCCTATGCTTTAAAAATATCATAAGATCATCTATGTAGATGATTATGAATTTTCCTATCAATCCTTTGAAAGCATGATCCATAGTGCATTAAAAGGTTGATCATATATTTATTAGGATAAATGACATCATTCTATATGTGTAAACACTCCACATTATTTTAAACTTAGTCTTCATTCTATCCTTGGATTGCATTAGTACCTGATTATAGCCTAAAAATCCATCCAAGAAGGACATCATTTCAGAACCACTTACTATTTATATCACCTCATCCAAAGAATGTAGGGGATAATTATATTTTTTATAATCCTTATTTAAGTTCCTAAAATATACACAATCTAATCTCACCATTATTATTTCTTACTAGGACCAAACTGGCCACCTAGGTAGAATGTCTTACTGGAAAGATGATTTTTTTTACTTAACAACTTCTCCACTTTTCTCTGGATGGCAGGGTCTGGAATGGGATTGACTAGTCTCTAAATCTATTTGAATGGCTTGTGATCTAGATTTTAGTGAATTATATGAGTAATTTCATGCGGGTCATATACTTTCAAGTCTTCATATGTCCAAACAATGGAATCCCTATAATGATTAATATCCTTGTCATCAATGATTTGGGATGCAAATTCCCTTAAATTGTTTAGAAACTAAACAATTTTTTGGTCATCATAAAAAACTTGGAAATTTTCTACATTATTAGGAATAGAGGTACAAGGCACCAATTCAATAGAGAAACTTTTTACCTTAGATTCTTAAAGGTACTATAGATTAATAGGGATGGTAGCTAGTGAATCAACTACTTGATTTTGTTCTCTAAAAAGGGATGCTATGTTGAAAGCTTCAAAGCTTTCAATCAAGGCCCATGGTCTATGCTTGTACCTTTTCAAATATGATATATTGCATTGATATTTGTTTCTAACTAAGTTGACTACTAGTTTTGAGTCACCAAATACAAGTTTTTGCTTTACCCTATTCTTGAGTGCAAATTATAATCCTATAATCAAAGCCTCATACTCTACCCTATTTTTAGTACATGGAAACTAGAAATTATATGTTTCTATGAATTTATTACCCTATGCATCAATAATTTTGACCCTTTCTTAGATCTAGCACCATCAAAGTGCAAATTCCATACTGGTTGGAGCCTTCATATTATGGATTTTATACTTGATTATGCATAAAAAAATTGTAAATACCAAGACTAGGGGATTCATACTTTACCTCTTCATTCTTGACATTATATTCCATGATGGGATACTTCAATCTCGACTCATTTTCAATTCTTATTTGATTTGCAACTACTCTCTATGATATCCAAATATGAGAGAAATTTGTAAAAAGATATCCATTAAATATTTTGGACTAGTGTCTACTTAGTAGCAGTCCATAGCCTTCAGGTATGTCAACCACAAGGATATCAATGGTCATCTAAACATGTAGTTTAGATGCTACTTAAATATGCATGTCCCTTAGTTCACCAACTATAAGCACTACTGTCTCATTAAATTGTGAAACTATCTTCTTTGAAGTGATTAGCATCAAACCAATCTTTTGACATATGGAAATAGGCATAATAACTATAGAAGCTCCAAAATCAGCTAAACAATTATGAATATTATTATCAAATACCTTGATAGTCATCAAAAAGGGTGGAACTTCTGACTTGTTCTTTAAATAAAATTTATGCTAGATGCTTTTGATTTGTCTATGGATGATTTTAATTTCTCCATAGGTGTCTTCACAGTAATAGACCTATACAAAAATGCATTTTATTTGATAATCTGTGCTAACTCATAAAGATTTATATTTGCTTTGATTTTCTTCATGTCTTCAACAATGTTATATCCTCCCTTGTTAGGTTTATTCTTAGTTTGAGGATGATCACTCCCTCTTGGAGGAGGCAGATTGTTGTCAGCTTTAGGATTAGGTATAATTATAGTAATATTTGAGAGAGTTGACATTGTGAGTGGTTTCTTATTCCTTAGGTTGTAGCCACCTTTTTTTAATTACTAGAAAGCATGAAATTCATTCATGTTGTCCTCTAGATCAATGCCATCTTCACCTAGAAAGGGAAAGTCATGATTTTTAAATAACATGGTAGTGTTGGAAGGGTTGGGATCTGGATAATGTTCAAGTGGATTATGCATCTAGTCTTGCCTAACCACCTCTCTTTGAAATATTTTGAATGCTATGAAAAATTCAACTTAGTTGAGCTCACTATGCTCAAAAGTATTTTTAATTCTTCACCAATTGGTAAGAGCTATTTTTACCATGTTTATATATGGAATCTTATTGGATTGCTCTATATTATTTATAGGCCTATTGAAGGGTCGATCGTATCTCTAAAATCTAGTGTCATGATTACCAATTAAGCCATTAGCACTACCCATCCTCCTTTTCATATTTAGAAAGTCATTGCTCAATGTTTAAACCATATTCTAAATAGAATCTAGTTTTGCCTTTGTAGAGTTAGTACCTTGTAAAATAGAAGTGGGAAGTGTAGTTGGTTGTTAATTCTATGGTAATCATTGCTTGATGCATGATTTATTCAAGAAACTATAGTTTGACTATATTTTATACATTAATGGAATTAGTGAGTAGAGTCTATTTTGATTGATTGTTGGAACATTCTAATTTATATGTGATATTAGGTTCAATGTTAGGAGATCATTGTTAACATTAGGTATACCAGGCATCTAGGGATTGAGCTATCTATATATGTTGATGGCTTATTAATATGCTAACACCAAATTATTGGTATCAAATACTCTTCTAAATAACATAATAGTGATGGGATCTAGGGCATTTTTATACATCTCTAATGCCAATACAACTTCTAGTTTATATCTTGGACTTAACTAATTATACATCTTTTGAAACTATGCATTCAAAGCTCAAATAAGCTCATTAGGATCTCTCTTCATGCTGGTAAAGTGTTGGTATACCAAACCAAGGTTGGTAACCTATCCTAATTATGCAAAAAAAGCATTTTGACATCCATCCCAAGAAGTGATGGAGTTCTTTGTTAGATTTAAATGCCAATCATAGGTAGTGTCCATTAATGTAAAATGGAATAATCTGCATGTAACATCTTCATCAACAACATTCATTAATCTAAAATCATTCTTGAAATATTTGATATGTTCCTCCAATGTCCTTGATCTTAATGGAGAAAAGGATGGCATATACTTCTCAAGGTTCCTAGGTAAATCATGTGCATCATATGAGATAGTAATAGTAGATCCAACTAACTAAGTTGGTTGAGCCATTGTTTGATTAACCAATAAAGGGTTCCTTATGGGTAAAGGGTTACCATTTGGAGGAGGTGGATTATTGTGAACTAGAGTTATTTGTATAGTTCTAAGTCTCTTATGATTTGACAAGGGTGAGATTAGAAAAATAGCCTAGGAATTATATCTCTTCACTCTCCTGGGTGACTCTAGTGCAACTCTATGCAAAGAATAACTATTATTATTAGAGGTTAAGGGTAGGCACTCCTTCTATCACTAGTGAAACTATTGATGCAATTTTTATGCACACCATAGTCAATGACGTAACCTCTAACATTTTAGGATCTCAATGGAGAATAACTCCACTCCAAGGCATGAGTTATAGGTATGTATTTTGAAAAACCTATTGACAGAATAGCTAGCAAGGTATGCAGGTTGTTGATAAGGGTTTTAAATGGAGGAATGGTTTATAAATGGTATTGAATTCCTATGTGAGTTAGATGGAAATATGGTTGCTAATCTAAGTGGGTAGGTCCCAAAATAAACTCAAAAATGAGGGAACGGTAAGGTAAAATAGGAGACTCTATGGTTTTTAAAAATCACTCCCCTAGCTAGTTTCTAAATGGATAAGCACTTTCAAAACCTATGCTTATTACTAGTAGTAATTTCACACACATAATTAGACATGACTAATATGTCTAAGGAGATATTGATATAGGAAACTCATAGGCTTTAGTCAAAGGTTACTCCTTTTAAAGAAGCTATTGTACACTCTTACTCAAGAGGTTATGACTTGAGTTAGTGAGGTATTTGAGGTATCTTTACAAACACATAGAAAATAACATCAAAGAAAGTACTCATACACATTCAAAATTATGAATCAATCAACTTAATTGTCCTAATCAATGTAATTTGCTAATCTTTGAATAGTTATTTCACATCTAGGATTAGTACATCAATCAAGATAATTAATAACCCATTAATAGATTTTGCACACAAAGGATTATTAACACACATAAATAGAGAAATAATGTCTAATTACACAAATAATGGAAAGAAAATACTCAAATACATGAATTTAACTACATAAAATTCCTCCACTCCTTTGTATTCAAAATTTTATAACCCTTAAACTAATGGATTAAAATTATTTAAATAGGCTTGGGGAAGGGGTCACCTCATCCCTCAAGTTCATGCAAAGTCATTTACATTTGATAGTTAGAACATAAATTCTAACTGCGGTCAAAACCATATAAGATTAAAATCATAATTATCAATAATCTATAAGTTGACCTTTTCAAAACTATACAACATGTATACAAAAGACAAAAGGTAACCTTTTATAGTGATATCTCAAATTCCAAGGGAATTATAAATATATACACTGTTACAAAATTGTACATGTAAAAAATCTTGGCCTTATTAATGCTGCATTGTCTGAATAGCCACATGTACATTGGTTGGTGTAGTGGTTGGGTGGTATAAGTTAGAACTATATATGTTGACATGATACATGAAGTAGTAATTTGAGACTACTTCTTCTTTGCCTTATTTTCCTTGAAACACTTGTATATTGTATCATGTTACTGTCGTATGATGTTCAAGTTAAGGAAAGGTGGTTGGTGGATCCTATTGACTTGGCCAAGGAGTTTAGCATGTTTATCATTCATCATCTAAAAATTATTCTTGAAAATATCCATCTTTGTGACCTTATTTTTAGCTGCACTTAACTCAATTTCTATTTTTTCCAATGTTAGACCTTGTAAACTTTGCTTGAAGTTATCCATTGCCTCCTTATGAGCTTATCAAAATTGATCCTATTAAACAATTTACTTGTATTGTATTTCACCTTTGATAACTTCAAATATGTAAAAATTTGGAGAATTTGGGCCTCATGTGTATTATATTTATGGATTAAAGCCACAACTAATTATAATCACTTCTAAGATTCTTCCTATTTTATGATAACCATATTGAGAGCATTGGATGCCTCAAGTGGTGTCATGAGGTCTAGATGACTATATATTTTGTTGATTTTCTATGTAACTAGCATCTTTATCTTACCACTATAATATATTAAATAATTAAACAATATAATTATTCTTATTGATATGAAAATCCAATTTGACCTTCATGAAATCCAATGCTTCCAATTAGTTGTAACATATAGATGCTGCTTCTTGAACCTCTGCCTCTATGCCTACAAGGATATGCATAGTCTTTGATTTTTCCCTCAATTATTCTACTTTAGCTTATATTTCTTGCCAAGCCAGCTTGGTACCTTCATGGATGGAAACCATAGCATCCTTGTGTGCTTGATATAAGTCTAAAAAATTATCAACATATGGGCATTGTCCTAGCTACCTATTTGGCCTCTTAGTAAGGGAGATAACTTCCTATCTTTCCTCAAAGACTATCTCAGGGATGTTTGTCATCCTCCAACTTCCTCTTCTTTAATATTTATATGTTATTAGATGTTAGGTAAAATAGAGTGGATATGGAAGGGAGATTAGTGATCTTAAAGCTAGGCATTTGGGAGGCCCTACTTCTCAAATCCATATCCTAGGGAGGAATGCCCAACTTTGATGCATCTAAGGTTGTAACTACAACCTCTTCATGAGTCTCCTCAACTACTAGTTGTTTCTTTTATTCCCTAACAAGGAAATTAGGTAGGGAAGGCCAAATGATATTAGACCATTCTACTCCTCTAAACTAAGAGAGTGTATAGACTATGACCAATTAGGGCTTGGCCTTCCTTCCTCTACTAGAGCTTGCCATAATAGTTTTTCCTATGGATGTGGTAAACAACATGGGAAGGGTGATTTAAGTGGACTCGATATGGAATTATGGAGTGGCCATGGCATTCTTTACCTTTATATATATCTTCATCTTCTTCATGGCTCTAATGGTGGAGGTACTAGTGGGGACAAAGGAGGTAGCTATGGTCAAAGGAATAGAAGTGGAAAATAGGCCAATAGAGGTGGTGGTAGCATCCTTATCAACCTTTGGGGTGAGATGATGGAATTAGATGAATATGGTTAGGTAAAGTTGTCAATGGAGGTGGAAGCATAAAATACCACCTTTGGGGGTCTCAACATATAACAAATTGGAACACTACCAAATATTGGAATAATAAAAAAAGGAATAGTCACATAAAACTAGGTACGTAGGGAACCTTGCTCAGCGGGCTCTTTATCCTTGTTTGATTAAAGGATCAATGCCTTATTCATTTATAAATTTGGATCTTCCTTAGAATCATCTTCATCTCTAATATCCTCAATTTCAATAGCCTCTCCCTCTATATTTTCTAAGTGTTGTGGTATAGGAGGCAAGCTTTGAGATAACTCTACTATGGAACTTTGTATGAGGGTCCTAGGCTTCCTTACATTTACAATAGGAGTCTTTAGTTGTGTAGGGGATATTTTCTAGGTTGATGTAGCTACCTATTGTGTTGTTATCCCTAGAGATGTGGCAATCTAATCATAGGTAATAATAGTAGATACTTGAATTATGCTTACTGTTAGCTTTTCTTGTGCTTGTTCCTCATCAAATTCTAAGCTGATGTGATCTCCCACTTGTGCTCTCCTAAGATTGGGTTTAACTACCCCAAGCTACTTCTTCATAGTCTTAAGCTTAA
The DNA here is from genome assembly GCA_037957365.1 of Torreya grandis. Lineage (NCBI taxonomy): Eukaryota > Viridiplantae > Streptophyta > Pinopsida > Cupressales > Taxaceae > Torreya > Torreya grandis. The sequence continues at coordinate 934,201 of JARHVA010002785.1, forward strand.
ATTTCAAAGGGATTCCTTGAGATGAGGAACCATCTTACTCCTTAGATTACTCCTCAAACTATCCTCTCCAAAAGTTTGAATGCTCCCATCCTTTATAGAGGGCTTTCTTACTATCTAGTTCTCTTTTATAAACTCAAGGGTCATCTTGTATCATCCTTAAATGATCTTCTTTTAATTCTAATATCTTGGTTCTTTCCAATACTTCCTTTTCATCCTTGGCATTCAAAAATAAAAGTTCATATGCATATCAAACATGGATGTAGGGGATATGAATTCCTTATATGTACTTCTAAATAACACCATGTAGATCTTAGTCCCTATGGGGAAATGATAGTTTTTCTACTTACCACCCACTTATCCAAAATTATTCCTCATGGTTGGCTAAAGTATGAAGTTTTCTTTAATTTTTTGGATAAATCTTATTCAATGCTCCACCATAGTTGAAAGGTGATCTCTTATTCCACTAGCTTGTTTGGAACATATCTTGGGAGACACAAGGGGTCTACCTTTTCCACCAAATCATTATAACTATGAAATTTGGATACAATAATTAATCCCCTCTTTCAATCAATGTTTTCATAATATTATCTCGAGTTTGAGTCATGGGTGGGTCATAAATGTCTTGTAAAACCTAAGGATATACATCATCTACATTCTTTACCATGTTCTTTGTGTAGGCATACACATGCATAAATTGGAAGTGGTCACAAACTTTGTTTTTGATGCAATCGATGGCTGAAATCCATAATTCACTAAGGACTTTGTATTATGTTCCCATGATATCATCTAATAAGTAAGACATAATATAAAAATGACCCATAGGTGTGGGGTGCTTGTCTTTGTGGATTATTTATTCCCTTAATTAGAAACTAATAATTTCTCTTAGTACAAATTGAGTATGACTAGTTAGTAACATGTGTAGTAATGGCACCCAATATAAATTGACAAGATAAATGCTTGGCATACCATGAAGTCTATTTAATAGATCCATGCTAATATGTATTCCCATCTTGAAATTATATATGAAAACATTCCCTTTTGGCTTCTTTCTTTTGAAATGGATGGTCTATTTGGGGAGAAACAATGAAGACAACACTTTCTCAATTTTGTTTTCTTCATTACATGGCACCATCTTATGCTTGTCAAAGTATGCATCAGGTGTGTTCAAGGATAAGTATATTTAGAAGTTAGCTTCCAAAATTCATGCAAGGAATATTGTATTTTTAGAATGATGAAAGAAGGCATCATGTGTTATCTTACCAGATAAAAATATATCTTTTAGGAAGTCGATGTATAGCGAGTTAAAAAGTGCATGATAACAATGTATAATGAGATAAAAAGTGTAGTCTCTATCTTTTGAAGGCATGTAATTCCTAGATAAACACTTGATTAGAGAGTGTGATATTATCTTCATCCAGTGAGAATATATCTATACAGTTGATAACATCCCATACCTCTAAATAATTTGTGTACTGATTATTGAAAATGGTGATGTCGATGATTGTATCATTAAATTCTATGTAATATTTGATTGAGTGGGGGGATAATGGATTTGCTACTTAAAATGTCTAAGATGAATATGCCATTAGTATTTATTGTAATATCCCTCATCATGTTACGTGTTGTATGATCAATTCATGCTCCTAATTTAGTCATTGATTCTTTACACAGTGCTCTCAAGATAGTAACTAGAGCTCTTTCATGACATAAACGAGCAGTAGACTTTAAATGGAAGTTTGTTTGAAATAAATGATGGCTCTAATGGTTATGTATCACATATATAATATTTTGCATTGAATACCAATTCATGCTGTGTAAATGCCCAACATTTATTTATTTTTTATTCCTTTATAATTCAAATGTTGTTAGTTAATATTGGTGGGGGACTTTAGCATATACTAAAACATTTTATTTAGATAAGTATGGCAAGCCATTGTATTTTTATCGACAATCAAGTATTCAAGTTTTATGTTGGGGACCAGTCCTTATAAAATAAACACAACAAAAAATCTTGAAGACATATTTCTATCAGACAAAATGTCCAAAATAAAACTTCTAAAAAATAAGTCTGATAAGAAAAGAATTGTTTCAAGGAAATTGTTTTAAACAAAATATCTAGGATAAAAACTTTGATAAGAATTAATTGCTTCAAGGAAATTGTTTTGAACAAAGTGTCCAATGTAATTTCTCTGAGGGTAAAATTTGTGCAGAATAAAAGTTTATAAAAACTAAAGCTTGAATAGATGAAATACCAAAAAAAACTAAAACCAAAACATTACTGGACAAAATGTCTAATAAATAGAACCTGAAAACCAAACCTATCTAAAAAACTATCTAAAGGAAATGCCCAATCAAAAAGTATAATGGGTGAAATCCCCAAATAAATTCCTTTAAACTACCTAAGTCCCAAAAATATTCATATTCATAATTCATGAAAGGCATTAGTGAAGTTACTCTATAAAATAATACATGAACACCATGTCCATTTCTCAAAGTATGAAGAATAATAATCAATCATCCCCAAAATTTGAACAATCATGTAGAAGAGAGGCTCAATAATCAAGGCTCAAATATTGAAAAATTGGGTTCCCATTTCTCCTTAGAGAATAAGTGAGGTGTTGGATGTAACAAGATTCATCTATTGAAATGGAAAAACTACTCATCTTAAAGTTGTTAAAGGTGTAGAGGCTGACAGGTGAGCTTCGGCACTATAATCGGGAGCCCCAATAGAAACCATCCTATAACTTAAGATAAATGATGACTATAACATTTATAAATAATCCTGTAGAGCTTTGCTAGTCTAACTTACCTCTCCTTGGTAATTGGATTCAACTTGGCTTTATAGTATTTCAATGATGAACAAAGCATACCAGTTATTGAGCTAGTATTAGATGTAATCATTCCATTAGCTTCACTACCCTACTTTCATTATGCCATAATTGTCCTATGTTTTTACTTCTCGATGATGCTTGAGTCAATAGGGAGTTGGTTAGTTGTTTTTTAGTTGGCACCATAAGATTAAAAAATAGAAATCATAAAAAGTGATTAACTCATTCCCAAGTGTCTTATATGTTGGTTTGGATCGTATACTTAGATGGATTCGGGGCCCAACATTACCCCATACAAAATTGATAGTCTACCCTCCAATTAGTCTTTTAATGTTTTGGGAGTGCATAACTCTGATGCGCTCTCCTTTATCTCTATGTTAAAGTCCTTAAAGCCCTTAATGGTGAGCTTGAGTTCTTCAACAACACTATAAATCTATGTGGAAGTGGTGTTGTGCATGAACACATCCATGTATTCCAAATCCTTCCTAAAGGCCTCCCCTATATCTAGGTTGACTCCTTAATCACATACCTTCATTTAAAAAACATAGAAGAGTTCTTTTAGGTCCTTCTCCTGGGTCTTTATCTAGGCACTCAAGGTATTGAACTATGCTATAATCTATGGGAGCTTAGTGTAGACACTAAAATTGAGTCACACACATGCATAACTCCCTATGTCAAAACCCCCTTTAAGCTTGTTTTTCAATAATAACAATTAGCCTTCCTCACCCATGCTTTTACCTCTCACACATTTAATTAATTTAAAATACTTAATTAAGTTATTTAAAAACCCCTTATGCACCTTACCTAACCACCTCATCCTAAGATTTATTATCACCTAATGAGTCACCTTAAGACTTAGTCCTCTTATCCTAACTACCTAAGACTTATTCTCACCTCAAAACTATATTCCTAACCAACTACATCCTTCTTAACCTCTTATTTTTACCATTTTGTAATGGGTGCCACACTTGGCATGAGGAGCAATAGAAAAATAGCCAAAAATAGAAGTTTTACCTATTATAAGGTTGTTGACATTGGTTAACCCATGGGAGACATTGGTGGGATCACTAACATTAGTTATATAAGCCAAATTCCAACCTAATGTTTAGGTCAGCAAAAATGAAGAAAATAATTCTTATTTGTATCTAAACTTTTGACATTCAAGTTTTGGCATCTTGGCTTACTGTTATCTTACATAAGTCAACCTAGATTAGGAACCAAGCTCTTAATAACTAGTAGTACCTTCTTGTTTTCTCCATTCGATGCATCAGTCCAAACTACTTGATAGGAGCCATCAATCTAACACTTATCATTTAGTCACCACTATAGCTAAGTATATCACTTATTTTATCAGTCTTTTAAGTAGTTACTTTGATATCACTCTATATCTACTATTCATTACTTTACACACTCTTAATTGAACTCCCATGAGGGAGTTATAAAGCTTCCCTACTTATTTTTCCTTGACCTAACACACCAAACCTTTGACTAGATCCATCTAAACCATACTCTCTCTCTCTCACAACTCTCTCCAACCTCCCAGACCTAAACAAAACCATTTCTTAGACCTAGAAAAGCCTTTTCCAAGCTCCTAGATAATTATTGCCCCTATTGACCTTGGTAGCCTAACCAACATTGGTCACCTTCACCCACTGAACTCAACAACATAACTGATATCAATCACTTCCTTACCAACGTCAGTAATTATGGATTTCCTAACCTTCCCAAAACCTACCCAAACACCTTCTAAAATATAAATAGAATATACCACCTACACTCTATTATTTTCTACTATACTTAGGTTATGAATAACAGTAACATTATCTCTCTTTCACCCTCTCTTTACCTCTCTTTTAGTTATTTATTACCTTTTATCTCTCAAAAGTAGACTATCATCTCTAAGGAAGTTTGACACTTCCTAGAACAAGCACGTGGCTTGGCAGCCCACTCATTTATCTATTAACAAGAATTTTGTGCTAGTGATTTCTTACTTGCAAGTAGTTCTCCCCAACCAAATAGGAGTGCTCACAATGTCTAGATATGGTGAACAAACCAATCCAGGTTCATTCTAATCACTTATCCTTATCATTCTTCTCTATTTTTCTTTAGACATGAAATAAACAAATTTTAGCAAAACATTTTTGGCACAGCCAATGGGACCTTGGAGTTTTTCTTGGGTTCATTGCTTGTTTTAAACATTCATATAGGTGCATGATAGTGAAAACTTTATCTCTTGAACTTTCCTCTTCTTTTCTCCCTTAAAACAAAAAATTCAACATTTTATTTTCTGTTTAAAAACATTAAACTAAAATTTATTCTTTTCTCTTTGTCTTTAAAAGTAATTCATCATATTTTCTTACAAGTTGAAAGAATATCTTCTTTAATTCTTCTTGCATGCATAATAGGATAGTGAATTTCATTCTCTACTCCTATTTCATCTTTGTTTTCATTTGAATCTAGACATTTTAAATTTGGGTTTAAATCTTATTGTACTTCATTGTTTGTTTGTTGCATATATTAGCTCACCTAGCTAATTGCAAGCATTATGAATGAATTATAGTGCACCTAAATTACATAGCCAGATCACACTCATAAAAAACAAACATCTAAACTCACCTGAAAAAAGTCCCATCAAGATTTCATCACCTGATGGATCACCTTACCCTATCCAGCTATCCTACTTGGATTTCACCACCAAGGGGAAAACCCACTCCATTTTTTGGAAGAGTATAAACTCTAGGTAGAATGTATATTTTGGCTAAGTGGTCTAGCTTGGATTTAGGTATGTAAAGTGTGGGGATCAAGATCTTATAACAAGCCATGTACTTGGTCTAACATATATTTCCTTTTGAGCACTAAAATTAACCTAAAACTAGCTCTAAATTGCTTTCTAATAACTTCAATAACTATATTTTCTTCTCACTATCCGAATAATACATAAGCCAACATGAGACTAAAATTAATCTCTAAGAGTTAATAGTTGGTGGCTGTATGTTCTTTTTCTACTTTTCTATTGCCTTCTGCATTTTGGAGTTGGTAAAGATGTTTTCCTATTGATTCACAAAATCAACACTATTTTTAATACTCAGTTTGTATAACCTATTATCTCAGGTTTTTTGAGTCTTTGTCCTTCTTGCATAAACCTCTTACATCCATTATTTTACCTAGTTTCAACTTCTAGGTTTCTAAAACATTGGATTTTCTATCTCCTAGGTTATCAAAGTGACCAACATCAGTTAACTATATTGACATCAAAAAACTTTAGCTACCCACATTGGTTAATCTCACTAACATTGGAAAACTTTTACTATCGACATCAGTCAAGTGATCGATGTTAGCAACTATGTAATTTTCATTTACTCAAAATAGTAAGCTGAAATAACCCACTTCCCTGTACCCAAACTTTCTTTTTCCTTATTTTATCACTAATACAAAGTAGTAAAACTATTTATACTTCCTCTCGCATGGTATTGACATGAGCTCAAGCCAAAATTCTTGCCAATTACACAAGATAACAACCACTTCCACCTTCCCCTCTTGTTGTTGGGTCTATCATGGAGCATACTTCAGATATGAAGCATACTCCTAACCTCAACCAAATTCCCATTATTCCTAAAGGAGATCAATATTTTGTTAAATTTCTTGATTGTAATGTGGCAGCCCTTCAACATTACCTTGCTATGAGCCAAACCCATAATTCTTTGGGTGACCTAATCTATGGTATGTCAACATCTCTAATGGAGATAACTTTAATTTCAGTTGCCTCCACTATTTTCCCCATGGTCTCTCAAACCACTACCTTGGCAAGTAACCCAACCATAAACAATGTCTAAATTTTAGCATCACCAACTGCCCAATCTCACCTAAATCCTAGCATGACTTCCTTGCTTTCATAACCACAACCAATTTAGTCAAGTCTCACCCCATTCCAAAATTTAGTGGTACATATTCCATCTATTCTCATGCCTATAATTCCCTGAGTTATGACTCAACCTTCATCTAGTTTAACCATTCCAATAACCCAAATTATAATAACAACATCTAATCAAAGCATAGTCTCTAATCCAATGGGACAAGTCCCTTTTATTTTTGTCTCCCAACCTATGACTCATTATCCTTATGTTTCCCCAACATAACCTTAACAAGCTATATCATATGTTACCTCTACTTCTTATTATGTTCCTTATAACTTAGGAGGTATCTCCTAGACTAATCCCCCTCTAGACCTCAGCAAGATTTTGATGGACAAGATGTCGAATATAGAGACATCCATTTCTAGTTCAAAGAATGTATTATCTTATGATCATATATGCAATGAACCCACCCATCCTTTTGTGCCTATTCACCCTTATCCAAGCCAATGGGAACTCCCCAAATTTACTCATTTTCAGAGTAAAGAGGACCCATAATAACATTTACGAACATTTAGATATGTTTATTATTTAATAGGGCATGATGATGTGTTACTACTCTATACTTTCCCTATGTCTCTTTTCAGTGCTACCTTGGATTAGTATAGCTCTATACCTCAGCACTCCATTTTCTCATTTACCAAACTCACACAAATATTCCTAGACCATTTCTCTATTAACATTTCTAAAAAGGTTTCTATTATAGACCTTTATTCCATTAGACAATTTGATGATGAGTCTATTGCAGATTTTGTCACTCACTAGAGAGGCTTGATCAATCAACTCTCCTTCTATTTACCCCAAACTAAGCTTATTAATCTCTTTTCAAGGTTATGTGCTAATCACATCTCATCCACACTCTAGGTACAAAATTTTTGCACATTTGATGAGGCCTTTACAATAGCACAAAAACTCGAGATTCATGCTATAGATGAAGGAAGAGTCAAATTACATAGTAAGAACCCCAATTCTAAATCAAATGACTCCTCTTTTAAAACTTCTCCTTCTAAACAAAAATATAAAGGCTCCACCAACACGGTAGTCATTAAGTCAGCTTCTTCCACAACCACCAACCAATCTAATTTCTTGACTTCCCAAAATTTGACCAAGTAATTCCAACAACGGTATGAACAAAGACAATATACTCCCATTGGGGATTCATATACATCCATTTTAGAAAAACTATTACAACAAGGTGTCATAACCCTTTCTCAAATCAAAATCATATATAGTTTGACCCCTCCCATCCTATCCCAACTTGTTATAGGGAAGATGAGCTACCATCGAGTTAAAGACCACAATTCTAATAACTGTAGGATATTCAAGAACATTGTTCAAAACATGCTTAATAGGGGTGATCTCATCTTGGATAATCCTAATTCACCCCATAATCAAAGTATGAATGTGTTCAAACACCCTTTTCCTAACCATTCACCGAATCAAAATATTGTTCAAATTATGACTAACTCACGTAATCACAATATCCATACAATTAATATAGTCTTTCCTTTACCTCTAGTTCAACCTTCCCCTCAACAAGAAGTACCTATTTTATCAACTACTCCCCCATAGTCAATGGTATTTATTTTGCCCATTCTTCCTCCTCATGTAGTAGAGCCTATTTTACCCATTCCACTACAACATGAGGAAGAGCCTCCATTACCACTTCTTTTGCCACTAGAGGAGCCAGTATTGCTAGTTCCCTTTGCACCAATATTACCTATTCTTTTGCCTATGGAAGACCAAGCCTTACCTATTCCACAACCACATATTGAATGGAGCATCATTCCTATATTATACCCTCTTGAGGAGCCTTCTTCACCTTCCTCTCCTCCACCTATAGGGAGTAGTACCCCATCAACTCCACCTTTACACCTAGAAGAGTCATTATTATCTACTCCCACTTTAGATGAGATACCTATTATGCCTACTCCAATTGTACCACTCTTACCCCTTATTTTACCTATGGAGGATCATACTTTATCTATTCCTCACCCACATGTTGAGGGGGCAATAATACATATGCTTTACCCCTTTGAGGAAACTTCTTCACCTACCTCTCCTCCACCCATGGCAAACCATGTCTCTTCTCTCATATTTACCGAAGAAGACACCATTACAGTTCTTTCTCATATTTGGCCCGAAGTAGTAGAGACCAATAATTTCCCTCTTTCCCAAACACCTAAACCTTCTAAAGACATAACCGTAAGACCTATGACAAATTCATCTAAACCCTTCTCATGGTTGGTGAAAAGTCTAGAATTTCTTGACTCCATAAAGATAGATAATGTAGCATTTTGGGACTAGCTTATAACTCCTTATCCAACACAATGAATGCCAACCTTTACCACCAACCCTCTCACTACCATTTACCCCAAGGTACTTGATAAAGTTAGAGCTTCTTCACCAAAATCACCAAAAGCTCATCCATCTATGTTAGAACCCTCACCCTCATAGACATCTACCACATTAAAGTAGATCAGGCCCTTAGGCATATGCCTTGTTTCTAATTTAATCCATCCACAAGTGAAATAATATCTAACTCCTCAACCATAATTTAGAGTTTTGTAGCCTAAAATACAAAAAAATGTTAAGTTTCCTAGATCTCACTGATCCCCTCTTCAATCCTCAACTTTACCATCTATTTTGGGACCAAACTCCTCTACTTTAGTTAGAGTATTATCAACCTAAACAAAATAAAAGGTTAAGTTACCTCCACTACTACCTTTACCACCTAATAAGCGTTTCTCATTTGACATCATGATACCTAACTCTAAGAAAGTGTCAGCAAAACATGTAACTCCACTGCCACCACACAAGTCATTATGCACAATTACTCCCATGACTCCAAAACAAAAGAAGTTGTCCACTCCTATTAACACAACAAGTATGAGCCCACTTGTTGGCTCTCAGAGATTTATCTTACATTAGCTATTACAATCTTCCATAATAACTCTTCCTCCTATTAATCCTGATAGTCCTCTTGGAATGAAGCCATCTTGGTTTAAAGATACACAAGTGTGTTTAAATCATCATTCACCTAGACATGATATTGAGAGTTGTAAATCCCTCACAATAGTCATTTGACAACAATTTTGATGGCAACACTCTATTTGTTGATACTTCTATTAACCTACCTATTATTTCACCTCTAGTATACATAATACCTCTTACTCTTCCACCTAAATTCAAACCCAAAGATGTGGTTATACCCCCTTTTCCACCTCCTTCACCTATATTTTAGATAAACATAGTTAATGTGGCCACATAGTCATAAAATAAAAAGGATAAAGGTAAAGAAAAGGTCACTACTCCTTGGGCTCATCCCTTCACCAAAGATACTCCTCCTCCCAATCCTACAATTTCCATCTTAGGGGTCTCAAAACCAACATCTTTAGATGTTATCCAAAGTTTGATGGTGAAATAACCTCACTAAATGCCTATGAAAATGTCCTTATATGAGTTAATCCAAAACTCATTCCAACACCATCAAGCTTTGATTAGTGCCTTGCAATTGATTAAGGTATAACTTGATGATCCCCAACCTCTTAAAGCTTTGGTCAGTGCCCTTAAATCCATCTCCCTAGTTTTATTTAGTAATTAAAAAATTCCACTTTAACACCCTGAAGATCAGGATTCTACCCTTTTTATTACCAGATATATTGATCAAACTCATGTCAAGAGAGTCATGATCAATGGGGTAGATAGTATTAATATTATTTCCACCCATGCTTACAAACATCTAGCTCTTCCTAAAAATTTCATGTCTCAAATTGATGCAATACTCTACTCCTTTAACGATACCATAGCTACTATGGTGGGCACTATTGTCTTACATATCCGTGTAGGTCCCCATATAATTCTTGATCTCTTCTATGCTATAGAAGGAGAGTTCCAATATAACATCCTACTTGGATGACCTTGGATATGGGCTATGGCATGTGTACCCTCAACTTTGCACCATTGTGTCAAGTTTGACCATGATGGACAAGTGCATGTTATACCCACTGACCCACCTCCATTTAAAACATGCAACATGAACTATAGTCTCAATTATGTTCTCATTCCATTGAAAACATCATCTTCTCTACATAATACTTTTGAAGCTTCCATAAGCTCCACTCCCCCAGTTATATAGATATTGGCAACATAAATTCTTGACAAGGATCCCATAGAGGAGACTTTTCAATGTTTGTCACTTGACGAATATTGTTTGTTAATGTTTGACATGTTTTATAGTCTACAAGAGTATGTAAAGCTTCAAATTCACCTTAAGTATGATCCTTGCATTGGGATGGTTATCCCTTATGGTCCCCTTAACCTTCAAACTAATTTCACATATGGGGGAATTGATCAAGCTCCCATTGTCAGTAATCCTTCTTCTTCACCACAACTATTTACTTATGACTTCTCTTTCTTGAGAAACCCTAGTTTCACACACACCTATCTTTATCAATGTGCCTAGAAAGGATTTAGTTTAAGTTTTTACGAGCAGGGTATCCATATGCCTAATGACTATCCTACTAGTTAAATCATTAAGAATGCCAAAAGGAGGCATGGGGTGGGATATGATAAACTAAGTAAACTCACTAAAACTTCCCATGTACCAATTATTGAAGAACTAGTCTCTCCTCCACCTTCTTCTCCACCATCACCTATATAATTAGAGGTATATATACCTCCAAATTTTATTTTATTTTCAATAAATTCCATCCATTTGAGACCTCTCATCTATTGCCAGGGTAAGGAAATAAGGTCCCTTCCTCTAGTTCATCCTAAAATAATTGATGAAGACTCTCCCACTATTTACACTATCCAATGCCAAGATGATGATGCAATTCTCACATACATGGATGTGGATGATTCTTATATCTAATTATTGCTCCCATATGAAACATAATATATGTTAAATGAATCAACCATTAACATCAATCTACCCTCTCTTGATAACCCTCACATCCTCAAGATTGGCCAATCTTTGGATTCCTCTAAGTAAGCTAATTATGCCACATTTATTAATAACCATAGCAAATCCTTCACTTTGATTTATAATGACATGCTTGGTATTGACCCCTCTATCATCACCCATAACATTGTCACCAATCAAGATGCTAAATATGTTAATCTAAATCTTTGCAAGATGCATCCTCATATTGTTCTCCTTGTCAAAGAAGAAATCTGATGCCTCGCTTCTATTAACTTTATCCAACCCATCAACTACCCATAATGGATTTCCAATATTATTCCTATCATAAAAGTGCCTAGGGGAATCTACATTTACACTAGTTATCATGACTTAAACCTCGCTTGTCTAAAAGATGACTTCTCAGTACTAAGTATCGACTAACTTGTTGATCTAATAGCCAACCATGAGATGCTATCCCTTATGGATGGGTTATCTGGATATAATCAAATCCTAATTGCTCATGAAGATCAACACAAGACAACCTTCATTACCCCATGAGGAACTTTCTATTATCAGGTCATGCCTTTTGGTGTGAAGAACGCTAGTGCCACTTATCAATGTGTTGTGACTTACATCTTCCATGATCTCCTACACAAAATTATGGAAGACTACATGTATGACTTACTTGTAAAGTCTAAACTTCACCAAGATCACTTGATGATTCTCAAAACCATATTTTCTCATCTCCTCTAATATCATATTTGACTAAACCCAAAGAAATGTGTCTTTGGTGTTATTTCCTATAAGATTTTAGGTTTTATTATTTCTCTCTAGGGTATTGAAGTCAACCCTGCTAAGGTTAGAGAAATACTAGATATGCCTTCAACTACTAATCTCAAACAAATCTATATCTTGCAAGGTAAACTTCAATCAATTTACCACTTTATCTCCTAGTTTTCAGATCATTGCCAATCGTTTCACCATCTCCTCAAAAAAAATTGTTTCCCTCTATTAGAAGACAAATTGCCAAGAAGATTTTGATGCACTCAAAAAATATATCCTTTCCCCACCAGTTCTTATTCCACCTAATAAAAATCAACCTTTCTACCTATACATCTCTACAATAACCATTTTATAGGTGTTATGATTGCACAATGAGATGACCAACATTGAGAATAGGTGGTTTAATACATAAGCTGCACACTTATTGATTATGACACTCAATATACCCATACTAAAAAAATTACCTCATGTTGGTCTTTTCTACCTTTGAGCTTCACCATTATCTCATAAATCACAAAAATTATGTAGTCACCCATATTGATCCCTTCAAATACATGCATTTCAAGCCATATCATAACCAATGTGTAGCTCGATGGCTCATGCTTCTTGCTGAATTTGACTTAGAATTGATTCAAAAAAAGTCTATTAAGGGGAAAACAATCACTAACTAGTTAGCTACCACCACTTTACCTAACAACTAACCTTCAAACCTCAAATTCCCTAATGAATCCATTATAATACTCTCCATCGATGACATCTCCTATCAAATGATGATGTTCTTCGATGGGTCTAAATGCTAATATAGTGGGGGTGTGGGAGTCATTATTATTCCTATAGATGGTGAGCCTATGACTTTGTCATTTAAATTAGATTGTGAATGCACTAAAAATATGGTCAAATATGAGGCTTTGATCTTAGGACTTCAAATAGCTCTCTTCTTGGGTATCAAATCCATAACCATTTTTGGTGATTCTCAGCTAGTGGTTAACCAGATTAATAGTTTCTACCTATGCAAAAATGAGATTCTACAGTGGTATAAACATCATATAGATATGCTCCTGGGATCATTTTACTCTCATCTCTTACAAACTATTCCTTGATCTATAAATAATTTTTTCTAACATAATGGATTCACTTGCCTCACACATACCCTCATCATCCTCTTCCTTGAAAATCTATGTCACCGTGTATCACTTAACATTACCCTCTTATGTATCAACTAACATCCTCTTTATTGGAAATGTAACATCCAACCCACATGATTTATGTTACAAGCAACTCATAGATTATCTTTCTTTCTCTATTACCCCTTCTGATCTCTCCAATAATGGGAGACACGCCTTCATAAAATGTGTCGCTCATTACACTATTTTAGGGGGCTTCTCTACAAGTGGGGTCTTTATCTAGGATGACTCCTTGATCACATGATTTCATTTTAAAAACATAGAAGAGTTCTTAGGGTCCTTATCCTAGGTCTTTATCTAGGCACTCAAGTTATTGACTTATGTTATAATCTATGGGAGCTCAGTGTAGACACTAAAATTGAGTCACACACATGCATAACTCCCTATGTCAAAATACCCTTTAAGCTAATTTTTCAATAATAATAATTATCCTCCCTAACCCATGATTTTACCCCTCACACATTTAATTAATTTAAAATACTTAATTAAGTTAATTAAAACCTCTTTATGCCACTTTACTTAGCCACCTCATCTTAAGACTATTCTCACCTGATGAGTTACCTCAAGACTTAGTCCTCTTATCCTAACTACACAAGACTTATTCTCACTTCAAAACTAAATTACTAACCAACTACATCCTTCTTAACCTCTTTTTTTACCATTTTGTAATGAGTGCCACACTTGGCATGAGGATCAATAGAAAATTGGCCAAAACAGAAGTTTTACCTATTCTAAGGTCACTGGCATCGATCAACCCATGGCTAATGTTGGTTGGATCATCGACATCGATTATATAGGCCAAATTCCAACCTGATTTTCAATTCAAAAAAAAACTAATTCTTATTTGCATTTAAGCTTTTGACATTCAAATTTTAGCATCTTGGCTTACTGTTATCTTGTATAAGTCAACCCAGATCAGGAACCAATCTCTTAAGAACTAGTAGCACCCTCTTGTTTTCTCCATTCAATGTATTAGTCTAGACTACTTGATAGGAGCCATCCATCTAACACTTATCATTCAACCACCACTATAGCTAAGTATATCACTTATTCTATAGGTCTTTTAAGTAGTTACTTTGCTATCAATTTACATCTATTGTTCATTACTTTACACACTCCTTACCGAACCCCTGTGAGGGAGTTATAAAGCTTACCTACTTGTTTCTCCTTGACTTGACACACCAAACCTCTGACCAAATACATCTAAACCATATTGTCTCTCTCAAAACTCTCTCTAACCTCCCAAACTTGACCAAAACCATTTCCTAAACCCAGAAAAGCCTTTTCCAAGCTCCTAGATAATTATTTCCCCTATCAACCTTGGCAACCTAACCAACATCGATTACCTTCACCCACTGACCTTGGTATCATAACTGATATCAATCAATTCCTTAATGGCAGTGGTGACTATGGATTTCCTAACCTTTTGAAAACCTACCCATATGCCTTCTAAAATACAAATAGAATATACCACCTGTACTTTATTATTTTTTGTTGCACTCAAGGTATGAATAATAGTAACATTATCTCTCTTTCACTCTCTCTTTACCTCTCATTTAGTTATTTATTACTATTTTATCTCTTGAAAGTGGACTATCATCTCTAAGGAAGTTTGACACTTCCTATAACAAGCACGTAGCTTGGTATCCCATTCATTTATCTACTAACAAACATTTTGTGGTAGTGCTTTCTTACTTGTAGGTAGTCCTCCCCAGCCAAAGAGGAGTGCTCATAATGTCTGGATATGGCATGCAAACCAATCCAAGTTCATTCTAATCACTTATCCCTATCATTCTTTTTTGTTTTTATTTAGACTTGAAACAGACAAATTTTAGTGAAACACTCAGCCATACTAGTAGAGTATACCTTTTTCATTAGTTCATCCTTCTCCCCCTTTACCTTTTTGAGATGTGCATCTATGACTGATGCTTGGTTGAATAAGTTGTAAAGTATGGATTTAGCCATATCTTTACCCTCCTAAAGCTACATAAAGAGGTCCTCCACCTCTTCAATCTTTGTAGTTAGTTCTTGTTTGATTCCAGTGCAAGGGTCCTCTTCTTGTGCCAACTCAACCTTCAACTTAGGGAGTATATACTCCATTGGCACACATACCTTATCGACCTCCAAAAAATTTGAAGTGTCAATGCCATCTAAGAGGGATGGTTCATATTCCTTAGATATTCATGGACATTACTTCTTCCTCTACTTCAAATGCGATATTTTTACACTTTGATGCCTAAACATCATTAACAATGTTCTTTCATGCTACTTTGGAGGCCAACTAGATGAGTGTATTAGCTAACTTTACTAGGTTCAACATGTGGGGTTTTATTAGAAGGGAATCATGCCCTTCTTTTGGTGATGTGTAGTTCAAATGATCACTTCACACCTCACTTTAGGTGGATGCCATCTTGACCTAATGATGTTTCTCCTACATTTTTTTACTTAGCACAACTTTTGTCTTCCTTATGGCAACCTGGGCACAACACCTCACATGCATGTGATTCAACATCCACAATCCCATTTCCTCTTCTTGTTACACTTCTAATCCAAGTATGATTTCCTATCTTGGTCAATTTATCTATGCTTTCAACTTCTTGCCTTGATCTTTACTACCCCATAAAAAACCCTTATGTTGGTCCTCTAGTGTGTAACTCTCTAGGTATCTTGCATGCTTAGCATCCTATGCACCTCACTTTTCTTTTATGTACATGATCACCTTGTGCATCTTTCTTCATCACTTGGTACTCCTATTTTCAAATTTTGATGAGTTCCATGAATTTAGATACTTAGGTGTCTAGACTTAGGTTCTTAGGAAGCCACCTTGCTTGACTCACTTAACTAGTATTATGTATGAAAGTGCTGGAACAATGATCCTATGGGCCTTAAAGTGCCTCACATTTTGAATCTTATGCATAAATATCTAGTCTACCTCATGTCTAAATCTAACAAACTTCATGCACCCATAACTTAGGTGTCTAGCCTCAAGTTCTTAGAAATCATCTATGTTTGACTCACTTGGATAGAATTATTCATGAAGATGCTAGAGGATTTTTACTAGTGGGCCTTAAAGCACCACTTATTTTCTCATCACTATAACAACAAAAAATAACTCAATTCATTAAGGACTATTTAACTTGTACCAAACCTTATTCTAGCTACATAATATCACTGACTCATGACTGAGGAGCTAGTTTTTTAGGGCACAAGTGTCATTCTACTACCTATAAGGCTTTAATCAGTTGCCATTTAAATGATTAGGGAGTATCTCACCTAAAAATGTGTAAAACTTACATGAACTAGTATATAATATAATATGGATGACACATGGGCCCATCCACCTTATCTATAGCTTTTCTAGGTACTTGAGTTACTTGGAGTCATAGAGCAAGACTAATGTTACTTTAGTAAGTACTTTGTACTTGACATGATTATTATGCCAGAGCTTCTGGTATGCCTTCTCTATCTATTAGCTCAACCTTACTTGGATGCACACCTTGTCTAAGCACTCCAAGTCCTCCAACCTTACATTCAATGATTTTTAGTTATCTAATCAACCAAGTAGCATGATATGCGATGATGGCACCAAGAACTCCATTGGTAGAATTACCTCAATGACAAACACTAGTTGAAATGGTGTAGACTTTTTCATATACTTGTAGGTTGTTTGATATTCCCATAGCACTATTGACACTCGATCATCCCAATCTTTGTGACCAACATTGCATATCTTCATGAGACACATCCCAAGATCTTGTTGAATGCCTCAATTTTGCCATTCTCTTAGGGATAATAAGGAATTAAATTACGGCACACCACCATATATTTTGTTAGTAGGATCCACATAGTTTCATTAATGAAGTGTGTCCCTCTGCCTCTAGTTAGGTTGAGTGGGAACCCATAAAGACTTATGATGTTCTCCCATATGAACCTTTTGGCTGTGAAGACTATGCAATATTTAGTTAGCATAGCCTTAGCCCATTTGGTGAAATAGTTAGTGGTTGCTAAAATGTAACTCATGCCTATGCACCTTATTATAGGAGTAATTGGTCCAAAAAAATCAATGTCTCATTTCTTGAATGGTTCTTGGGCAATAAATGGGATGAGGGGCATTTTAAGCTAGTGGTTAGGCTTACCTATGTAGTGGCATATGTTGTAGGCTTTGTCACAATATTTTTCATCCTAAAATAGACTTGGCCACTACAAGCCTAATTGTAATACCTTACATACCATTACATCTCCTATGCAATGGCCTCCTATTATCCCTTCATGCACCTCATGAAAAATGAAGTCCTTTTCATGTTCTAAGACACTCAACAAAAGACATCATCTTGACCTAGTTTGTATAATTCCCCACTGATGAGCTGAAAAGGGGTGGCACAAACTACAAATAATTTATTTTCTTTGGTTATCATTATTTGGTGTGTAAATATATATTTTATAAAAGCATCTATCTCTACCAAATCCTTAGGGGTGCACTGGATTCTTTAAATTCTTACATCTAGCATATCATCCTCAATAGGTGTTACTGTATCACTAGAGTATATTTAAGACACATGGTTTGGGTCTAAGTTCTATTTTCTAAGCTTGATGATAACTAAGAATTGGAATTCTTGAAATAGAACTATCCATCTACAAATGTGGCTATGGAGAATGGAATTATTCATGAGGTACTTAAGTGCCTCATGGTCTATGAAGAAGATAAATAGGATTTCCAATAAGTACTATCTAAATTTTTGTAGGGTGTAGACCATGATGAGAACCTTGCACTCAATTTTTGTATAATTATACTCTGATTGTGTCAATTTTATATTTACAAAGATGGGATGATCTATCTTACCTTCATAAGTCTATAATATAATGGTGTCAATTATAGAGCCTAAAGCATAGACATGGATGTGAAATGGTGTTGTCTAGAAGGGAAATTGTAAAATAGTCATGATATCTAACCTAAGCTTCATAGTTTCAAAGGAATCCTTTTGTACTTTACCCCAATATAATGGGCCATCCTTGAGCAAGAGTTCATCTAAAAACACCACAATCTTTTCATAGATACTTATGAGCTTCCTTTAATATCCATAGTGGCCAAGAAAGGCACAAACATCTTTATATGTTGAATTAGTCTGGAGTTGAATGATTATTATGATATTTATGGGATCAATGAGTAGACCATATTTATAGATGATATGCTTGAGCAAGGTTCTAAAGGTTATCATGAAGATGCACTTCTTTAGGTTCAAGGATATTTGAATTTGTCTACACCTTTAAAACATGAGTCTTAGGTTATCATAATGGTCCTTCATAAGGCTATACACCATCTAGTCATCAAGGTATACCTAGAGGATCTTATGGATGAATTATTTAAACACATTGATTACCACTCTAGAGAACATAGATAACATGTTCTTGAATCCAAAAAGAATCAAGTTATAATCAAAATAACCCAATTCTATTACAAAGTTTGTTTTAGGCTTATGCTCCTCCTCAATCTAGACTTGATGGTATCTAAACAACCCATCAGTGAATGTGTAGATCTCATAGCTTGTGACACCATCCAAGACTTCATCAATGAATGGATTTGGGAAAGGGTCAGTGACACAAGTGGTGTTCAAAATTATATAATTGATGCAAATGCAAATGTGCCCATATTTTTTTATGCTAATTACCGTCAAGATTACCCACTCAAACTCTTACATAAGTAAATGACCCTTGTAGCTAGCATTGCATCAATCTCTATCTTAACCATGGTGCATAGGTTTGGATTCATCCTAGAGGGGTGCTTATTGACCAATCTTACACCATCAATTATATTTATTCTCATCTTCTTGAGGGATGGATGGGTGCCCTTTACATCTTGATAATTCTTTGGAAACAGGTCTTAGAATTCCTTCAAGAGATCTATAATACATGATAGTTTTGTGTTAGATAAATGGTACCTAGAGTAGCCATCTTTGGCTCTCCTTATACATTGATGTCCACTTTGATGGTATTTAATGGTGCATGGTAGGATTTATTTTTTACTTGGTTTAAGTCCTTGACTTGTCAAGTTCCCTCACTTATCTCTATGCAAAGATAAGTGGGGTCTTTTTCATTGGGAACTCTCTCATCTATTTGGTGTATGAGCTTCCTTTTACCTGTTAGGGATTTCTAGTATCACACCTTCCAAGTTTCATCATCTTATTCACTTTAGTCATTATTGAGGGTTTGGTCCTCAAATAAAGTCAAGAGTGCTAGCCTTCTCTCCCCAAACATGTATTTTAGGTGTTCGTCAAGGATTATGGTGTACTTAAACACTGTCCTTTGAATTACTTGTAATGGATCAATCAAATCTAGGTTATATGAGGAAAAGGATAAGGTGTGTACAAAATTCTCCTTAAGGGCATCCCAATTGGTTATTTCATGGTGCATCTCATTGAACACATACCACCTCATAACATGTTTAATATTTATAGTCATGCGACCATCAAATATGTTCTTATGAATATCAAATGATGGTCACATGGACGTCAATTTTAACATAATAAAGAGTCTTGATCATGTGTTTAAATTTGATGGTCACATGATTGTCAAAGACATTCCCATGGACATCAAATTATAGTTACATGGACATCAAATCTAAGATAGTTGCTTAGATCCAAATTCAAAGGCAACGGTCATATTTTGAATAGTGATGAACAGAATGACATGGGGACACCTTGGAAATGCCATGTCAAAGCCATGTGAGTGAATTAGAGACCTGATGGACTTGGTAATGTAAGGTTGAGGATCTAATCTCAAGATGTATAAGCTCATGACCACCATTGGAGAACTATTATAACTTGTAAGAATGCCCTGGTGGGGTAAGGACCATAACCAAACCCTATGAACATTGTGATTGACTTGAGGGGAGATAAAATGTTGCCTATGTAAAGATAAGTCAAGTTAGGTCCATTAAAAAGTAGTTTAAAAAGGATTTATAGAAACTAGGGGACCTCTCCTATATCCTTGAGCAACTTGAATGTGGGACATGCCTGTATTGGGAAACTCAATGAACAAGGAGGACCCTACAATAGTAACTCAAAACTTTAGTAGCATGAGGGTCCCAAATAAAATGAAATAAGAATATTCATTTTATAACCAACTTTGTATAATATTTTAAACTAGGATATTCTTTTGTATAGATGTATGATTTGTAAGAGTACATTATCTATAAACCAGTCTATTAAAATGAAAAGGTCATTTCTTCTAGAATGTAATAGAAAGGACACCTATCCTCTACACTTATATAGATGTAATTGGATGAGACTGACAGACATGTTACCTTGTATCTTATAAAAAGAACATTATCAATTGTTAAATGGGAGGGAGTTCTTATAACCAAATTATTTTATAAACTTTGAGAAATTAATTTAAGCAAGGAATTTGGCAAAGTCCATCCATATTTGCTTGTGGGAAGTGTTATATGGTTTCTCTCTCAATTACCTAGTTTCACTTTCTAATTTGAATAGTTTTTATGGATTTTAGATGTGTATCTTGAATGCAAAGTTGATAATTTGTATCAATACTAGATTAGTTGAAATTATTTTGGCTTATTTTGTTTTCTAAACTTCTTTTAAATTTGGGTTAATGTTGTTTTCTTATAGGAGTGAATATTTAAAGTGAACTTGGTTCCTATTTGCATGATTTCATACCTTCCTTAGAATTTCACCTAATGCATGTTGTAATTTGGGCTTAAGTTATTTTACTTCATACATTGGTTAAATGCATGTTCAAATGATATTTTAACTTTGTCATAATGTCTGTAACAAAGACTAGCAACATCCTTATTTTTTCCCTACCCTTCTTTTTGCTTCTTTTTTAACTAAATCACCTTAGTTTAATTGTAATTGTAAATATCCATCTTTCATTAGTTCTTAGATTAGCTCTTGATAATAATTCACCATTCTTAGCATAGGTATTGCATATTTGCATAGATGAACTATTTGGCCATAGTGATTCCTAACCACAAACTAATATAAATATTCTAAAATAGTCACTTGTTCTACCTCTATTCCACCAATAGATAATATTATTATCACAACCCACAACGCATGCATTAAATTCCTATAATTATAAAATGATAAGTGTTTCTTAAACACTTTGGGCACTTATGGTACACATTTAGGCATCAACACCAAGGTCTTATATTTTTGGAGGGTGTCCTTTTTGCATTGATATAGGCCCTTTATCTGATTGATTACAGGTTGGGAATCACCATCGATATTAAGTGATTTAATACCTAAGGATAAAGAGGTTTAGACACCTATAATCAAAGCCTCATACTATGCCATGTTATTGGTGCAGTCAAAATCAAGCTTAAAAGATAAAGGTATAGGTGTCCCCTCTAGAGGGATTAGGATAATTCTATCTCCCCCACCATTCTCATACTTGGATCCATTAAATAATAAATTCATTGTATATTATATATGTAATTGATATGTGGAGGCTATGTACTCAGCTAGGAATTCATAAATGATTGGTTGATTATTAGCAAGAAGTGTCTCAATAAGTTGATCAATAATGATCTAACCTTTAACTAATTTTTGGTGGATAAACTCAAAATCAAATTTTGCTAAAAGTATGAGCCACTTGGCCATTTTCTAATTTTTATAATTCTTTGAATGAATAAATTTTAGGGGATATGTGTATGTGATCACATAGGTTTTGTGATTAAGTAGATAATGGAGAAGTTTAGAAGCTACAAAGATTAGAGCTAGGCATTAATTTTATGTATGTGTATAGTATACCTCATATTCAAGGAGAGTGTGACTTATATGATAAACTACCTACTCTTTATGTTGCTCATCATGATGGGTAAACATGGATCTTAGGGCATGGTCCATGGATGAAATATATATGAAGAAAGTTTTCCACTCCTTAGGAGGAATGAGAACTAGTGGTGAGAGAAGATATATTTTGAGGGCATTAAAGGCCTCCTAATATCTAGAGTCCCGATTGAAGTGGGTATCTTTCCTTAGGAGGTGATGGAATGGTTGACATCAATTGGATTATTGGGAGATAAAATGATGAATGGACTATATTTTTCTTTATAAACTACAAAGTTGCTTAAGATTGGATGGGGGTGGCATTTCTACAATGGCTTTGATCTTATCAGGGTCAACCTTAGTCCCCCAAATAGAGATGATGAAACCCAAAAGCTTACCCATCAAAACCCAAAAATGCATTTCTTGGAATTGAAATGGACAAGAAACTAGATTAGGTGAGCGAAGATTATTTTAAGCACTAAAAGATGGTCTTTTTGCAGTTTTGACTTACCGAGGAGATCATCCAGATAATATTCAATGATTTTATGGATTATGTCATGGAAAATATAGTTCATGACCCTTTGATAGGTGGCCCTATAATTATTCAAGTTGAATGGCATAACCCAATAGTAGAAGGTCCCAAAAGGAGTAATAAATGAAGTCTTATGTTGATATTTTGGTGTGATAAGGATCTGATTGTACCTAGAGAAACCATCCATAAGTGACAACATTTCATGATTAGCTATTAATTCCATTAATTGGTAAATATTATGGAGAGGGAAATCATATTTAGGAAAAGGAAGGTTAAGGTCACTAAAATTAGTATAAAGGTGCATTCCTCCTATGGGTCTTATGATATGAATGATATTAAACACCCATTAAGGGTAATCAACAGGTTGGATAGAGTTGATAGATAAGGGATGTTGTAATTCTTCTTTGACAAAGAGTACAATGTGACGATGCATTTTTTGAAGTTTTTATTTTATAGGTTTGGTGTCAATAAATGTGATAATGTTATAGAAGATAATATCAGCATTGATACTAGGCATGTCACTATAGGACCAAGTGAATGCTTCACTACAATCTTCTAGAAATGTAGTGAAATCTTAGTGCTCTTGAGGATATAAATATTTATTAACCTTAATAATTCATGGAGTCTCATGAGATCCTATGTTAATGTTGATGGTATCTTTATTTAATAAACTAGAGGTTTTAAAGGGAAGATAATTTCAAAGATGGGAGTTATTTGTGCCTAAATGAGTTAAGATCGACTCATCATCTTGACATTGAAGAATAGGGATGGTGGGAAAATACTACCCTATCATGTTTGGATAATAATGAGGAATGATTTTGACCTCCCCATTAATAAAATATATAAGAGGTTCTATAGAGATGGCAATGACTAAATTTTTATTTGGAGGAATGGATACAACCTCATCTATCTCAGAAGGGGTATTGGAAGGTGAGGATGATGTGTCCTCTTCAAAAATAGGTAGGAGAGTGGTCTCTAGGATGGTTTTGGGAGTTTTTTAAAAATATAGGCTATGTTTTTCATGGGGTTTCATAAAATACCCTAACATGACCTTGTGTGGTCCTTGTTTATATTTTCCTATGCCAAATCTCTTCCAAGCACACCATTATAGATATGTTTTTACAAAGTGGGGTTTATCTAGGAATGAGAATTTTGAGATGAATAGTTTGGCGTGGGTTTAGCTATTAGGACCTAAAGAAGGCTAAACAATCCCATCATATATTAAAAGAGTGTGGAGTAAAGGTATACCAAAATTAATGATTTCCTTGATATTAGGATAATACACATATTATTTGTTAGGACACCCATATTCCTAGGGAGTGGGGAGAGTGCTAAATGTTAGTAATTGATATTCTCTCGATAGTTAATAAAACATAGAATCAATAGAATCCTTGCTATAAATTTTTGATGTGTGGATTATTGTACTATATGATGCTTCATTATACAATTATGGAATCATGTTTTATAACAAAATTAAGATGTTATTTGGTCAAAAGGTAAGGTTGTAAGTTTTAAATGGATGGAGATTGGCCAAAACATTATGGACCTTACCTTCATGTTGAAATTTAATACATTGATGCAAGGTGGAAGGGATACAATACATAGCATTTATCCAAAGATGTCCTAATAATATTTTATATTAAAAATCCCTTTTTATTACATAAAATAACTTAGGGAGGGTACATACACCTACTTGAATGGGAAGGACAACTATTCCTAATATAGGGGCCACAATATCATTGAATGCTCATAAAATGGTTAGAGATTAAGACACAATAGTTTTAGATAATTATAGTTGTTTAAATGCATGAGATAAGATAATATTTATGATTGTTCCATTATCAATCATTACTCATTTGATTCAGGTCTAATCAATTTGGTTAGTGATAAATAGTGGTGGATCTTGGTCATCAGGTTGTAATGGTAATATTTCATAATCATGGAATGTTATGGATGATGAATTTTAAAGTGATTAAATAAAATCCAATAAAGGCTAGGATTAATTTGATTGTATCTTAGTATATTTCAAAGCTTCTATCATAGCCTTGTGATGATACAGAGAGTTTTATACTAGTTCATATAAAGACATCTTGATCAGGAGTTAATTGAACTACTTTAGGATGGATATCTTTATCAATTCTAAAGCATTATTATTTTGCACTTTTCCTAAAATAGAAATTTTAGGTTTTGGGATGGGTGTTGTAAGACTATTTATGATAGAATTAGGAGCTTTTGAAATAGTCACTTTAGATTTATTGGGATTTTAGGTCTTATGACCTTAGGTCTAGGATCGTGTAACTATGTGAATGGCATCTATTTGAAAAATGGTGTATTTTTCTCATCCACATATAGAGGGTTTATAAGGGGTTGATATTGAGTTCTTAGTAGATATTCAATCTTTGTTTGAAACTCATTTCAATCCTCTTAGTAATATACTAGTTTATGAGGTGGATGTGACCCTAGTAGTTTGAATATTGGGACAGTTAGGACCAAATTTTTCTATTAAAAGATCATCCTTTTATAATAAGTTTTAGACCATAAATTTTAATGCATTACAAATTTTAGTATCATGTCCTACTATTAAATTATATGTGCATTTATTCTTTTCCCAATACCACACCATCTTTTGAATATGAGGGTTAATAGGCTTTATGGGTAGTAGTATGACAAGGGAAGTTTGAATAAATTAATCAAGAATCTTAAAGTAAGACTTGTTGGTTCCTAGCTTTACACCTTGTTGGTCCTAGATCTATGTGGGTTTTAGAATGGAAAATAGAGAATGATAATACCCCAAGAGAGTATCATTGTATTAGAGGAAGGGGTTGCTATCATCAACTCACTAGGATTAGATGGGAGTTAGAAGGAAACTTACTACAAATGTGGTTGGCTTTTAGAATCTTTTGGCTCTACTTAGGCCAAGGTGAGAGTACCTGGGGTATAGCTTGAAAAGGGGGAAGGGTTTTTAATTAAGGGTTTCCCTAAGGAATGGGAGCACATGTGAAAGTCTGAACATGACATAACCACCCTTGCTTAGACCACCTGGAAAGGTTATCACATGGGTTAAAAAAATGTCATGAAGCAACCAAAAGATACTAAAATTAAAGGTGTATGGTGGAAGGTGGTTTCATCTTCCATGATTTCAAAGAATGATCAAAGTAGATGTAAGCATATAGAAAAGGCAATGCAAGCTCAAACACACTATTGATATGTAAGAGAAGGGTGCATCTGAGTACAAGCAACATGTAAAATATGCAACTGGACAACATCACTTGCATGTAGACCCACCTCAAAATAATCAAAGGAGGGTGAATCTATGGGGTAGGATAGTGCAAGACAAGATGTTTCAATTAGTATAAAATAATGTGGAGGGTTAATGAATGAGCACAAAGAAATTCTCTATACTACTATATCATCTTCATCAAAAAATGCATTACAAATTTAAAAAAAATGAAATCATGTTAAAATGATCCTCAAAGTCTAATAATAAATACTATGAATAATCCTTCGATAATTCCTTTTAACTGAATCCATGAGCCTAGGACTACCCTTAAAAAGGCTATCAACAACTTTTTCCCAAATCTCAGAGCAAAAATGATTTTTCAACCTAGATATAAACTCTAAATGATTACCATAAAGATGAATACACTAGATAACCAATCTACTAAGCATGTAAAACATAGCTATGCACTTCAACAAAAGGAAGAGAATGAAAACCACAATTAGATTTCATTAATCAATTGAATGAAAATTGAATGCAATGTGTTCTAAATAGTATACAACCTAACACTATACAAAACAATTTTGTAATAAGGGAGACATATCTAATGCTCTCAAAGTTTTCCATGATTTTATAATATAAATCAATTTGGCATCTGAAAGACTACACAGAGAGAACTCTTCAAGGCTATAGCTCCTGACTCAAAATTTAATTGACCCTTATAAAGGGACAAACCCCCTTTACTTATATATTTGAGCTAAGCCTCGAATATTCCTAAAGATGATTTAGCTAGAAAATTATTTCATGGGCATAGATTTTGTTAAACCTTGTAACAAACATGATTCCTTAGATATGCTCGTGCTCTTATGATGATTGCAAGATTGATCCTCCACCTCAGCAAAATATTTCTAGTTATCTACATGGAGGAAGATCTTTCAAGGGGAAAAATAGAAACATTGTCCACTTGTATAATATACAAAAACATCCCTTTCTTATCCACATGATTATATAAAAACTAACTAAAAGGGATGTGCCACTAACAGGCCAAGTACTATGGTTTTCCAATGAGAAATGAGAAGAAATAAGAAGGAAGGGAAGAAAAGAAAGAAGTGGTGCTAGCTTAAAAAAACTAAAATATTTGGTTATACTTTTAAGTCGATCTAGATGATGGTATATTTTACCAACTTATTCTTGTACTTTTTATATCCTTCTAGCATAGGGTCGAGACTCCCTTGGTCTGGGCTTACTTGATATTTGAATTTTACTAGGTATTCTTCAAACTAGATAGCAATATTTTAAAGCATGGTTTTCTTTCATCTAATGAGCTCCTTAAGTTGGTCATAAGACTTCTCAAGTGCCACTAACTACTTTATTTTATCAACATCAAAGGACTCTTTTGGTGCATCAGTGAGTCTTTTTAGAGTAGTGTGTATTGTCTCTTCCTTCAAATAACTTACACCATCAAGGCTTACCATCTTCCTAAGTGAAACATATATCTCTCTTATTACAGTCTTAAAGGACTGATATTATATTTTCAAGTTGAAGATGCCATCTTTGAGAATCTCCAATCGATGCTTGATGGCTAATTGACATTCTCTAGGCTTCTTGTGATCATTAGGAGAAATGATCTTTTCTACTATCAAAGTATTTATGCCTATTTTGAAAATCTCATCCATTTTTTGTTGAATTCCTTCCCATTTATTAATGTGCACCTCGTAAATAAACATTTGGGCATCACAATCCCTTTTATTATCTAGTATATTGTTCAATCACTTCAGTGCTAAGTGGAGTACTTCTTTGGCCCTGGTGTGTAAATCCTCTTTCCATTTTTCCATTGCCCTTCTTCTAGATTTTATATCATCAATTTGATCAAAATAAAATAACTCTATTGAGAAAAAAGTATAATCTTGAGCAATACTGGTATTTGAAGCTACTACCTTAGGCTCACTCAGTAACTTTTACAAGTACTAGATCATACCCTAATTTTTGGCCTTTAGTTCCTCCATGGTGGCTTTGTCTTTGTCTATTCAATGAGCAACCATGTTTTTAAAAACTTGTGAGTTATGCTTTAGCTCAATACTTGATGGATCCCCTAAATTCTAGATATAAATAATGTAATTCTCAAGGGGAACATCTTTATTTAAAGCATCTTGTGGGAGGATGGCTATCTCCACACTTCTTTCTCCTATAACAGTGAATGTGGTTCTAGAGTGTGTCTTAGCCTTTTTAGGGGTTTTGGCCTTATACGCTTGAGTGATATTTACTACATCAATTTCACCAATTTTTTTCATGATGTCCTTATTTTATTTGACTTGCTACTTGACCCAAAGAATGGGTCTAGTCTAAATTCACATTGATGTAGTAGACATTGATGCAAGCCTTGACATAGTGAAATGTGGTGTCACTAGAGTACCTGGTGTAAGAAGTGCCACAAGAATGGGTTGTGAACTCAACACAAAATATTTAATTTATTCATCACTTTCTAATTTTTTTCACCTTCTTTTTTTGATCTGGGTCATTCTTCAAGTTTTGGATCTACTTGTTTGAATAGTTCAAAATATGGCTTGAATTGATGAGACTCCTTAAGAAATTTCTAAATGAAGCTCCCTTGTGTTATGGATTGACTGGAAGGTTCTACAACTAATTCACCTTCTTTATTCTCCTAAGCTTTAGGTAAAGATGAGGTGATGGTGGCTTCCTTATTACCTTCAGGAAACTCTCCACCAATCATGGCCTCTAATCCTTTATTTTGGATTGGATCATGAACTTTGATGTGAGGAAAGAGACTTCAAGGTACTTTAATTAAGGCAACACTACCTGAAGTACCCTCCTCAACACCTTTATTAGATTGATCCAATTCCTTATTTATATTTGTATGGGTGGGGTTACCCATTTATAGGTTTTCGCCCCTACCTTACTTTGTACTTACCTTCTCCTTTGGTGCTAAACTTGAAAACTTTAGAGGGGAAGGGATAATTGGTGATACTTATGGAGTTGCTTATGGGATAGCATTTATTCCTCATTACCCTTACCTTTCACTCTTGAAGGACCATCTTATGTAAATAAACTAACCATTGGGATCTTTACTAGGATCTGGGGTCTTTCCCTTGGAGTTCATTTCCCAATTTTTACTTGTGGAGGAGTGAATGCTCATTATTTATTTATAACCTTAGTAATGGGCCTATTTTCATCTAAGTCTTCTTATTCTTTACTCATATATCTTAACCTTTGAGCATTTGAGGACTTATCTTCTTTTATTTTCAATGGAATTTCCTTAGAAGGTATGTCCTTGAATACAACCTCCTTTTTTTCTTAGGACTCCCAACTGGAGACTCCAGAGCATTCTTGACTCTTTTTTGCTTGGGATTCTCTACCTCTTCTCTTACTTGATTAAGTCATTAGAGGAAGGAAATATTTTGGCTATTGTGTTAGTGGAGCCATGGGTGAATCAAGTAGAACAACAATTAAACTAACTACTAGGATGGTAGCTGAGATGGATGGTACCACTGGGCCTCCCTCTAATGTAATGGATATTGGGGTGGTACTAGCCAATGTAACCTCCCGAATGGCAATATTATCCCAATTCTTAGCTAAAATTGTTAACTTCAATAAAGATAGTCCCTCTTTGGACTATGATGTAGATATGGACTCCACATCAATCAGTTTGGTGAAGTCAATATCACCAACCTTTATTTTTCCTTTGCCCTTCACCACCAATGGTGGAGGCAAGGGAACACCACTATAAACTAGGAGGAAACCCTTCAATTATAAAACTTGTTTGATTTATTGGAGGGTAGGGCTATCATAGGCACTAAGATAAACCCCATGTTCCTTCAACCATATGAAGGCTCTTCATGATTTCTATGGCCCTCCATGGTATGGAATCATTTTCCCTAGTAGTGAAGTCAACCTATGAGATGGCTTAGGTTTTAATATTAGACTTATTGTAAACTATAGATAGTGTCTTCTTATCATCATCCATGCCCTTTGGGATGGGATAAATATAATAAGTGATGACTTCTTGCATTGTTAGCCTTATAAAGTCTAGATTTCTAATGTCTTCCTTAGAATTACAATCGAACCAGATGTCGTCATAATGTGATTGATGTAGAATAACATCAGTTGTTTTGTTCACCCACCATCTAATATCATAGTTCAGCCTAGGTGACATCTTATTAGTCACATATTGGCCGATCTCTTACTCCAATCCCTTAGCCTTGGTAAATAAGGACATGAATAATCTCTAATTTCAACCAAAAATTTGAAGGAATTGTTTACCTTATTTACTACTATCATTTCATGTGAGGGCACCATTTGTCAGCTCAACTCCATCACTACTAATCGATCATCCAGGTATCTCATTAGCTTATATGGAGACCTCAAGAATCCACTTAATATGATATAAGTAAACATTCTAAATTGAATATATATGAGGTACCATACTTATCAATTATTTCTTTGGCCACCTTAGAAATCCTATTGAGGCTTCTTAGAGGATTAAAGACACTCATCATAGTATTTAAGAAATAATTATAGACTGTGTAAAAGTTTTTCTTTGAAGCCCTCTAAAGTTATTTTTGGATAAGTCTTATATATCCTCATTCCACTAGGATTCCCTGTGATCCCATGGAATGTCTTATTATGTACCAAGCTATACATTGGGTAGGAGGACATGTAGAATGTACATGTGAACTCTTCCTATGAGTGGATTACAACCTAAAGATGAATCATTTGCCTATATAGGTTGTCACTTAAAATGGTGGCCCAATCAAACTTCTTTTATTGCTCCAACACATAGATTAAAATTATGAACATCTAAGGCTCAAACTTCTCTATGATGGGCATCCCATAAATGTTGGCTTCCATGAAAATCATGTACCAGGGAAATTCATTGAATTTTACTAGTTTCATATTCTTAGTCATTCTTGAAACCTTTTGCCTTTACTTAACCAACCACTAGGAGTTGACAATGTCCCATATCATTTTGTCATTCTTGTATTACTCCTAGAATTCTTCCAGGGAAAGTCTAATACTTTTAAGATGGGGAGGAATCCAAAACATGGTGTTGAGGTCCAAAGGATTGAAAGATCAAACAAATGATTGATTTTTATTGACAATAGTCCTAGTATTTGGTTGGAACACTCTAGCACATGTAACTATTAGTTCCAAGTATGGGGTAGCCAAGGGAAACACTACTATAGGGGCATTATAACTCATACCAAGATTTGAGATTAATGGTAGAGGTTTTGGTTGTTGCAAGGCATTTAATAAAGCTACAAATTCTAATCCCTAAACATCTGTATCCTTGATTCCATATAAAATAGAAATGATGTTTCTTTTCATAGATGTTAAAGTAGATGTAATTATTTTTTAGCTTTCTAGTGTAATACTTTAAACTCAAACAAATTATTCACTCTAATCACCCTTGAAATACCTTTAAAACCTCTCAAAATACATAATACAAGGAGATAGAAGAAAACTTACTAATAATCTAGAGGGTTGTACACAATTGAAGCTGGAAATCTTTGAAAAAATTTCCATAATCACTCACTAGATAGATAACTTTCATGTTGCATGTAGATAGGACACACAAATAGCTTGAAGATGTAAGTAGAAGTTTTGAATGCAAAAGTTAAACATGAATGAATGCAAATACCTTAGTTATAATCCTTTGCATTTCAAATTATGGTTGCCATTAATTCTTTGAAACATAATGACTAATTACCAACTACCCCATTTAGTCATTTAAACCTCTTTTGAAAGAGGAAGGAGAAGGTGAAAATGTTTCCTTCATGTTAGGAAATCCTCCTTGCAACACATGGATCCATATAAATAAACTTTACATTCTTTTTCTTTTCAGGCCTTTAGGGATTTTTACACTTATTCACTTGTTATTTCCTTTGGTACAACAATGCAATATGTTTCAAGATACCCATGGGATCTGGGAATGCCACATGTCATTATTTTAATTTACAGATCTAGGAGTTTGGGCGTTAGAGACCTTTTGAACCTTGCCCACCAAAAGGTAAGTGAGGCAATCTTTAAAAATGGCCCAGATCTTATAAGACCCTGAGGACCTACCACATGTCCAACTTAGATGCTAGATTAGACTCTCAACCAATTTTATACCTTTGCACCATCCTTCTTGATATGGGGAAGGTTACAAGATCCTTTTGATCCCTGAAAATGCACTCATTACTTATAAAAGGGAATGAACAAGTCATTACCTTATAAATTTAATAAATTTGACCTAGCCATTTTCACAAGATCCTTTTGATCCCTGAAAATGCACTCATTACTTATAAAAGGGAATGAACAAGTCATTACCTTATAAATTTAATAAATTTGACCTAGCCATTTTCACAAGATAACCACATGTATTTCATTTGGCTCAATGGGTAATTCTTCACCTCATTCATCAAAACACGTTGAAGATGTAACATGGATATTTTCATGTGAATGTATGCCATTGGTTTATTTTATCTTGATGATTGTGAGATCATCATGTGGTGGCTTTGAAAGGATTCTTAGATTTGATCTTATTAACCTTTGGGGAGGGCCTATGGGTTATTGATCTCTATCTAATTCCTTTAGATGATGCCACTTTTCATCCTCATGGGACTCCCTTAGCCTTTCACATTTCAATGTCATCCTCACTCAATTGAATCATTTTAGTTAAATGCCCACAAACTGTTGATCAGGATCTAGGATGATTGTACATGATTGGATGCTTCTAGTAATTAAATTTGAAACCTAAGTTGTAACCTAAGGTCTTGTTGTATTTTTAAAAAAATACAAGGCCTTATGTTAAAATTTATGCTTAAGATTATGTTTAATGAATGTGACCCACTTAACCTCAAGAAATCTTATATAGTTGGATCTTTGGCTTTACTTAAGCATGAGCCGTTAATCATGATCTTTATGATGACACGAGATTGGTTTACCAGGTGAAGGCTTTAGGATATTTGTGCTTCCCTCACACTATCTAATAAAGGGGTGTGATGAACTGAGAGCCATTAGTTCTTATAAATTTGATATGAAAATTTCATCCAAGGCCCCAAAACATTTCTCCATCAAGCACAAGGTAGAAATTCAATGTATGCAAAGAGACTTGGATACATTTCTATCTTTTCAAAGTGAATCTTCCCACCATAAAACCTATTATTTCAAAGCATAGAATGAATGTTAAAGAATTAGTAGAACTTAGTTTCATAGGGCTCTCATGAAACTCGATAAATCAATAAAATACCTTGAACAGAGACATTAAAACATAATAGATTCATAACCTCCCAAATATTTTGATGTTGAATAGGGCACAAATTACTTGGTGTAGATTTGGGCTCCAACAAGACCCCCTTATTGGATCCTAGCTAGGGTTTTCAACCTTTTGAGGCATTGGCATGAATGTTTAATTTGCTTTGAAGTCTTGATCCTTCAAACTAGTTGTTTGAATATTCCCCATAGCAAGTACTTTGTGTTTACGATAAGACTTTACACCTAGGCCTCATGGGTAGCATGGATTTAAAAGATTATGAATTAACATTATTATAGTTGGAAGATCCTTTTATAATGGTATATGCTCTTTAGAAGAAGATTTCATAATGGTGGCTTTTAGTTTTGCTGAAGGATGAGGTCCCAATATGGATGCTCTAGTTTGAATAGGTAGCATATGCACTTTCCCATTTTGAATCTGATAAGGGGTAGTGGGGATATCCTCTGTAGGGAGTTTAATCCTTATGGGAAGATGTTGTAAGGATTTTCCTCATGATGCCCCAAAGGTTTTATTTCCAATTCCTAAATCCTTCCTCTTAATTTATCTCTTTACAAGAGTTGGCTCTTCTTGAGCTATGAGGGGAGCTACTCTTGGGTTTGATTGAGGTAATGTAATAGTCTTCTCAAATGGGAGTAAGCTAGAGGGGATAGGTATGCTACACGAAGGTGTTGTAGTGACACAAGGAGTGCTATGTGTATCTTTTGGGATGTCTAAAAAAGCATCATCCTTAATAGCTTTCTCATCCTTTTCTTATAGTTGATTATCTTAAACAAATTTAAGTAATGTTTCCTCAAGAGGATCCCAAATAATGAGATCTATAAATCCTAAGTGAGTCTTAGGGATAGCTTTACTTGATTTAAATAGTTTAAAGGCATCTCCTATAAGGAGATTTGTGATTTTAGTTGTTTTGGAAGGTGACTTTGAATCAATACCAACCTCTTTAGGTAGGAGTTGATCATGGATTATACTTATCACATGGGTCTCATGGTTTGAGTTGCATCCTAATTTAGCCTATAAAAAATTAGATGTAGAGGCATGGTTGGGGAATGACTACCTAAAGATGTCTATGGATTGATAGGAGGAGTGTTAGGGTTATCTAACTATAAATTTCCTTGATCAATAAGGTTTTAAACTAGACCATTGAAGTACTGACACCTATTGACGTCATGACATATTACATGATGGTAGTTTCAAAAGTCATTTTTCTTGAACCAATCGAGTATAGGGTGAGATTCATCAAGAGGTATAACCAAAGGAAGGTTGATGATAGATGATTTTAATAGCTTGCCTAAGATAGAAGCATATTATTCCCCTAAGGGTGTGTATTATTATGGAGGAAAATGTGTTAATGGTTCTTGTGATTGCGCTTAGGAGGTAGATAGTTTGGATTAGATTTTTGTCTACAAGGGTGCTGATTTTCAGACCAAAACATTAGCATTTCCTTTGGTTTTGGTATTGTTAGTTCCTTTAGAGGGATCAAGTTTAAAGTTTTTACTAGGTAACTTTACCTTTCCTTCTTCTAAAGATCAAATTTATAGTTTATGGGCCATAGAAAAGGCTTCATCAAAAGTCTTGAAGGATTAAACTCATAATGTTGATGAGATATGTTTAACACATGATCTCTCAAATAATTCAATTAGTTCTAGTTAAGGAAGAGAAAAACTAAGATGATTTATAAGACTTCACCATCTAGCCACGAAATTAGAAATAGATTCATCATAGAATTATCTAATGGCATAGAAGTTGATTATGGTCACTTTTCTTTTGATGTTAATGGAAATGTACTCTAAAAAAATTTGGGATAGTTGTCCAAAAGAGAATAGGGAATGTTGAGGGATAGAACTATACCAGTTTAAATTTGGTCCAACTAGTGACATGGGAAAGGTTCATAGGATAGGAGCATCATCATGGGCTATAAGATAACAAACATGTCTAAATGCTTGAATGTGTTGCTAAGTATCTTCTTTATTTTTAAATTTCATAAACTTTAGAAGTTCCCATTGTGAGGGGTATGGTCTAATAGGGGTAGTTGGATTAATGGTTTCAATACAGGTTTGCTCATAAGTGAGCATTTTTTTCCCAGAGGTAAAGACTTCCATATTTGCTATCATATTCATAATGATGTTCATAAGGTCAGGTTGGGTATTATATTAAGGAATACCTCCCAAGATATTATGTTTTAGATTTTTATAGGTATGAAATGGAGTAGAAAATGATTATGATAAATGATAACCAACTGAAGTGATCATAATTAGTTGGGATGCTACCACATATTTTGGGGATTACAAGGGTATATAAGTGGATCTAAGGGTTTGTGAGGGATTTATATATTGGGTAGTCAATGAGATGTACTACTGAGGAGGTTAACTCATGAGAGCTTGTTGTAAAGGTTGAGTTTGGGGATTTTAAGCTATACTAGTTTGAATGGGTGGAAGAGTTATAGGGATTGAAATCACTACATTCTAAGGTATCATGGTAGGAGGTAGAGTAAATATAGATTAAGGTGAGGTAATATTTTAGATTTGGGTACTAGTTAGATATGGACCACTAGATGTTACTAGAAGTGGATTGTTTAAAGGTTAAGTAGTGTTAGTATTAGAACCTATTGGGGGAGGATTGTTGAGAGAGGAAACTATGGTTATAGTAAACTCTTAATTTCCCTCTAGAGGCATTCTAAAAACATTCCTAGAAGACTGTGTATGAGGGGAAAGTGGGATACAGATGACCTGATTAATAAAGTAATGGTTAAGAAAAATTGGATTACTATATAATATGGTGGTGAATTCAGGATCTCCCTTAGTATAGAACTAGAGAATACCCTCCCCCATAGACTAAAGAGAGGTAGGAAGACTCAAGGAGTTATCCATGGATGAGGATGAGATTGGGGATTCAGTTTGCTTTAATGATTGTTGTTGCATCAAAACCATGTAGGACTGAAGAGAAATCATGAAATTAAAAAACACATAATAGTCTTTTTGATTATCTCATTTTAGTGGAAAAAGTCACACACAATAAAAAAATGTACTTAAAAGATTTTATTTTTTTAAGAAATTAACTTTAGAGTGTGATAAGGAAAAAGGTCAATGAGGGTACTAAGAAATGGTAATATAAAGATGGTTTTAAATTTTTGTTTAAGGATGGGAACCTCTATATATATGAAGGTACATTAAGGCCTAATTCTATGTTGGAATAATGTATGTGGCTTGATATTGGGGCCTACCCCCTCACTTCACACATTGTAGCAATAAGGGTGTCAGGTGCTTAGTCTTTATACTTCTTGCCATAATTTTTATACTCAGTTGGTAAACTAAGTTAGTTTTCCCCTTGGTGATGAAATCCAAGTGGGTCAATCTTAGGTAGGAAAATGTTTTAAATGTTTATTTTAAGATTTATATGGTTTTGGTTATGTGTGAAAAAGTGTGATTACTACGATATATTGATCTACCTAGATTATTCTATGTTAATTATCTAAAAAATCAAAGGATGAATGCAATTTTTTTAATCCTTAAAAGGAAAAAGTAAGAATTTTTGGATTTTCTCTTTTTTGAATGAAAATAAATAATCAAGAAAAGAGGAAAATAAATAAATAATTTCATAATGAAATCAATAAGAACAATGATACCTTAGGGGTGCCATCGGGTATGCCATATGTAATAGTAGTTTTTCATTTTTTCTTTTTAATTTGATTATCTATTAAAAACTTTAAAGAAATGTAGGGTTTATGAGAAATGCCTAGAGATAAGAAGAAGGTTACACACTACTTGAATCTATCAAATGAGGTAACTTCTTTTTATCTTGGAAGAATAACCTACACATAATGAGACAACTTGGACAAAATGGATTAATAGGTAGATAAGTGAGCTATCTAGTTAGGAACCAGTCCTAAGAAGTTATGAACTTCTTCAAGTGGATGTCAGCTCACTATTTTCACAATTAAGTGGATAATAAAAATTGAAATTACAAAATATAAAGATGTGATATGAATGTAATAACAAAATGATTATGAATTAATCTTCATTTAAACTATTAACATAAGCAAAGTATTCATCCCAATAAGCTATATCAAAATTCACATCTTCTTGTATAACATCTAATTGGTTAGAAGTGGCTTCAATTGCGGGAGAGTAAACAATGGCACAAAGTGCTAACTTGAAAGCTATATCACTCTGATCAGTAAAAAAGGGTTGAGAAATGATGGGCAAATCAGTGATATTAATTACATCATGTACAATTGTGGGTAGAGTCATCTACAAGTAAATTCCATGTTTAGAAAGACATAAAATCAAATAAAATTGATCCAAGATAGATTTATTTTTAAGATTAAAAGACCCAAATTTAAAAACAAAGTGCAAGGATCAATGTTGATCCTATAGAATCAGTGCCAAATAAGATGAATCAATGTCAATTCTGTTAAAACTGCACAAGTTATAAATAGAGAGCAAGAGGATGATAGAGGATAATCCAAAAGGGAAACTAGGAATAGGGGTCTAAAGGTGATATTAGTGGGACTTAGGAGGAATTAGGGTGGTTCAAGGCATTCTAAAAGAAATATAGAAAGGAAATAAAAAGAATAGAATATTAAATAATATAAACAAAGTAACAAACTTGCCTTGTAAATGATTTGAGCTAGTGATAGTAGATGGAGTATAAACTAATCCTTTACCTCTTGGTGGACATCTGAAACTATAAAATGCAATGCTTGTTACTAGTAAGGTGTTCGTTAAGAATTTGTAATTTGCCTAAGAGAACTTTAGCAGCCTTTTAGGATCAAAATTCATGGTCCTAACATCAAAGACTCACCTATTTATATATAGATAGACACTGATCAAGGGAATCAACACTGATCATGGGAAAATCAGTACTGATCATGGGAGAATCATCATTGGTTCACCCTTTTTATCAAAAGTTTACTTCATCCACTTTGGTTTGTTCCAACCATGAGGTAATTTAGGATAATAAGCATGGGATTTGTTTAATAATGGTTTTATACGTGATTATATTGTTAGAGTGTTAGGATTTATACGTTGTAATTAGATTTAGGTAGTTAAGAAGGTAAAATGGTAATTTATAAAAACAAATTATTTAGTACCTAATGGTAAATAAGTTATACTTTAGGATAGGGGTATTTAGGATTAAATAGTAAATTAAAAGGCCCATGACACCAAGTAATTCATATATGACATACAAAATTGTAGTGTCTACAGAAACATGAACCATGTTACCCCCATCATTAAAATTTATTTACCATGATGTGGCTTTTCTTGTTTAGGTCATTTATTAGCTAGTAAAAAGAATTAAATATGTGCATCCTTTTCGTCACTTGAAGATTGAATTGCACTCAATACTTGGCCTTATTCATTTAATATTTTTGGAAGTTGTAATCTAAAAATTATGCCATAAATTGTTCTTATCCTTTCTTGATGTGTTATCTCAATAAATTGAGTTGTAATCAGTTACCAAATTTAATTTTTAGCATCAGGGCATTAAATTTTGGTTGACCATTAAGGCATTAGGTATGATTGTCTTGCCTATATAAGCAATAGTGCTTTCCATTGTAAAGGGTCAATTATTTTTTTACTAAAAATATATTGGGATTGTGTCAAGATTGCACCCACCATTATTTTTTTTTGTCGTGAGTATTTTCCAAAATATATTGTTTTGAGAGAAGTAATATATGCAAGGGAGTTGTTTAATGCTAGTTTTTCAAGTAAATATACAATCAAATTGTGCATTAGTTGATTTGATTGGTTTTGAATTCTCATTTTGTTTATTTTGAAACTTTCATTAAGTCGTTATGTAAAATAGCTATAGACTTATGTATTTGCTTTATTTTGATATAAATTCTCAATTATATGTTAAAATTTTCATTTGATATTGCTCATTTATTTATTTAAGATATGTAATATATAAACTTGATGCCCAGTGATATAATTACATACATCCATAATTTCTATTTCTCAGCACTAAAATATCTGATCTTAGTCAAAGAATCGACCCTTTTTTGCCTTACCCTTTCCCTCTCTTTTACATTTTTTTAATGATAATATGTCCTAATTAGTAGATTTTAATTTTATTATATCATGAAATAAGATAGTAAACCTATGGTTTTAATAATCACACAACATTAGACAATTCTAATTCAAATAAAGAGATCAATTGAACCTCTAGTGGTAACATTTGATACTCACCCAACTAAATGTTCTAAATATTTTTCAACCCTTACATCCCTATTAGAATATTAAAATTGAGGGGAAATTCATCCCATGTGTTTTATACTCTTTTTTCCATCTTATATTAGTTAATTCAATAGTTGTATTCTGAGTGGGTCACAAAATGAGTGCAATAAAAATTGACACTAAAAAGAGGGTCTAAACATAATATTTTAGGGATTAAACCTCTGATCTTGAAACCTATGAATACTATGAGATTATTATTAACTATATACTTATAGTCTTATAACTCATACTTATACTTTTTCATCTATTGTGTGCATAAAACCCACACAAATTGAAATTGGTGTTTGTCACTTTGGAGTCTTCTTCAAGGATCACATGATCTGGAATTAGGTTTTGTCATATAGGATTAATTATTTATATCTAAAAATTCATAGACATCTTATATATAATCAAGGTAGAGATATAATATTAGCTTATACAACCACACTATCCCTATAATATGTCACTAATAGATCAATCCAAATGGTTGTAGCTTGGCTATCCAAATTAATAATAAACTTTCCTGATGACATGAATGATTAACCTAGATATCCTAAGTGTTATCTTCCAAAGTTCACTCCAAATAATGTAACGGCTACATAAGAGCACAATACATCTTATAAAACATCCCTCAAGTTACTTAATGTTGAGCATTAAGATTTAAATTGTAGGTTATTACCTTTCATCTTGCTTGATCAAGATTATGAATAGTTCCTCACCTACTTGAGAATTCAATTATAGGCTAAAATTAATTGAGTAACACATTTTTAGCCCTGATCATTCAAGTAGTGAATCCAATAATCTTATACTAGAAATTTTATTGCATGAGAAGGGAACCCAATGAACCTATACATA
Organism: Torreya grandis; assembly: GCA_037957365.1. Lineage (NCBI taxonomy): Eukaryota > Viridiplantae > Streptophyta > Pinopsida > Cupressales > Taxaceae > Torreya > Torreya grandis. Next base: position 974,688 of record JARHVA010002785.1, read on the forward strand.
ACTTTAACACAGTTTTCCAAAAGATGTATAATAGGGTAACATCTTTATATAGACCAGATTCTCAAATAGTCTTAGAGATTTTAAAAAGTACTTTGGACCCTTGGACTACCACATTCCTAAGGAAAGATCCAACTATCATTTATTTTCCCCTTGCATATGTAGAAGCAATAAAAGTGGATAGACAACTCAATACACAAGGGTAAATATTGGCTTCCATTCCAAATGTTCTCTCAAACATGTTAATATTGAACTTAATCCTGCCATTAAATAAAAAAGCTCCATTACCACAACTTATTCACATTATGAATCAACTCCCTCTACAACATGATGCCCTTAATGAAACTTTAGAATTTATAAACCCAATTGGTAATGAAGTTATGCCTCAATGTTATAACTGAACTTTAATTATAGTTATAACAAAGAATGTGAAAAAATCATTTCAAAACTTAACCAAACCTAAGTTAAATGTAATCTAAAGGATGGTTCAGAGATTAAGTAATTATTTATTGAACTCAAAAGAATAAATAGGTAGCTCGAGTAGTGGAAATTATTCTTTGAATTTCACTTACCAATGCAATTAAAGGAATTTTAATAGATCTAGTAAATAGGTTGAGTCATCATCCAACAAATTACTTGATATCAATATAATGAAAATCATTCTACCCAGCTGGTGCCATGTGTATAACACAACCCAAGATCAAAAACATGACTATGTTGAGTTTTGTCAAGTTTTTGGCATTCTTCAAAAGGAAATGGAATAATATGAGGTTGCCACAAATGACTATAATATTTCAAGTCATTATGATGCTCCTAGTTCATCAAAATACCTAAATATAACCATGGTTTTAGAAGCCTTAAACTTTCCTAATGTAGAATATAATGAACCTACAAAGAATGCTAATGACATCCAGGGTTTCCAACAACATCAAAGAAGAAATTATATTATTAAGAGTATAACACATCAACATTTAACTACCTCAACCCCACTAGATAATGATGCTACATCACTTGATCTAAAATCTAGAAATGATTCAGCTCCACCAAAATTAGGTGATAATCATCTCTCCACTAGTAAAACAATTTAAAAAATTATGGAATGTATGAATAAAATAAAATCTAATATAACCCTCCATGAATCGACACAAATCATTGAACAAAGGGATTTTCTTCTTAAGTCTCTTATAGATAAAAGTAGTCAACCTAAACATAAGGTTGTTTCTAATAACAATATTGAAATACATAAGACTAGGATTGAAGTTCCACCCCTTCTGTTAATAATATGAATTTTCGGTAAAAATTTGCACAATTGCCTTATTGATTCCAGTGCCTCAACTATTGTTATGCTTGCAAGAATTTGTAATAAATTAGGATTGGTCCCTGAAAAATTAGATAAAGTGGCAGTTTAGTTAGATAAGTCTAAAGTCAAGGTTGTAGGAGAGTTATTGAATGTATATATGTAATTACAAGTTGAACCAAGAGTGAAATAGTTCATAGACATACAAGTTATTAAGATTCTAGAAGCATATGGCATGCTACTATGTAGGGATTGGTCAATATGACTCAATAATTACATGGCAACAAACTTTTTCCATGTGTATATTCTATGGAGAGGAGTAGAAAATTAGATCAAAATTGATAGAGAACCACACATGAATCTAATGATTATAGAATATAATGTTGTCAGTGAGAAAGCCAATTTCACTTCCACAGATATAGGTATCTATACTCAATTTACCAAATTATCAAAGAAGAAATGGCTTGAATAGGATCAAAATTTAGGGATGTGGTCTTTGTATTTTGATGTAGGACACTCTAAATAAGGATTTAGAGAAGGTATGTACTTATTTATACATCCAATAAAATGTATGTAACAACATACATAATGGAATTATCATATACAAATAACATGGTAGAATATGAAGCTTTAATTATAGGATTACAGTTTACAATCAGGTATTATGTTTGTCAATTGAAAGTCTATGGTTAATCTAAATTAGTCTTCAATCAGGTTATTAATAAGTTTTTGTGTAAGCTATCTTATTTGAAAAGGTAGAAACACTGAACTTGGGATCTAATTGAGTCATTCAATACATTCAACATTTTATTTGTTCTTAGAACTGACAATGCCATGGTATATTCACTATTCATTTTTGTTACTAACCTCATGCCATTAGACAATATTGATTTACAAAATAATCTATGGAATTAGTTTCAAGTCCATATGTACCTGACAATGTAAATAATTTTCAAGTGTTTGAAGATGATATAAAGATTTTAGATTTCCATTTTAATTCTAAATCTTTTGACATGTAGGTGATTGATGAGGATGAAAGGAGTGATTTGAATGAATAAAATTGTGATGTTGATGGAATGTTGGACCTTACAAAAATCAGATTCTAAAGGGAATGACATCATTAGAAAGATTATTCAACTTAGATAGGCTTGTAACTAGATCTAAAAATGGCCATTTGTTCTAATTATAAATTATGATTTAATAACATGGGGATGCTTGATCAACCTCAAAACATTAGTGTAGGTATTGAATGCAATGACGAAGAGATGAAATGGCTGAAAATAATGTTAATATACTACAAATATGGCATTGCTTGGACATATAGAGACTTAAATTTGTTTGATCCCAACATCATGACACATAATATCCTTTTTAAACATTACATAATACTATTTAGATAATAACAAAGACTATTCAATCTTGTTATTGAGCCACATATCTAAAAATAAGTTTAGAAGATATTAATAGTTGGCATAATATTTTTGGTGCATCATTTTACATGGGTGGATAACCTAGTGCTATTCATAAAAAAGAATGGATAAATTCATCTTTGTGTGGATTTCAATAATTTAAATCAAGCTTTAGATAAGGCTAATTATCCTTTTCCATGTCTAGATGAAGTCACTCAACAAGTCATGGTTTGAGATGATGTCTTTCTTGGATGGATTCTCATATTACAACCAAATTTTGGTTGAAAAAATGATTGATCAAAGACAACTTTCACCATAAAATACTCAATGTTTACTTAAAAAAATATGCCATTTGGTCTGATCAATGCTAGCACCACTTTCCAAAGATATATGGACATTAAATTTGAAGGAATGATTGGTAAGTTCATTATTTTTTATATGGATGGTTTATCAGTATTTTCTAAATGTAAATTAGACCACTTGAACTACTTATAGAATATTTTTGAACATTACTATAAATTTGGTATTTTGCTCAATCTAAAAAATGTATTTTTTGGAAATAAAAGGTGACCTTCTTGGTCATGTAATCACAAAATAAGGTATGTAAATTGACCTTGATTGAGCCGATGTCATTTCCAAAATTCATCTTCTAAATAGTAATAAAGAACTAAAAAATTTGATAAAATAAATTTTATTCGTAAGTGCAATAGTCCTAACATAGAAATTTGAAGATGAATAAAACCTAATAGTTTTCATGAGTACCAATTTGAATGAGTCTAAATTAAAGTAACTATGTTAAACAAACAAGATTATGCACTAGTAAATGCAACAAAGAAAATTTGACATTAAATTCTATGGAACAAGGTCTATGTTATGGTTCTTGATCCTATTTTCAAGTTGATGTTAGGAAAAAATGATCTTAGAGAAAGGAGAGGATGATGGGTCTCAAAACTTCAATAATATGACATAGAAGTTAAGCTTGTAAGGCTTGTTTAAGGTCAAGGTTTGTCATAATTGATTTCTAAATTTGATCCTAGCATTATTGTTGTTAATGTAAATCAGTTTGAAATCAAGCAGAACCCATGGTATGATTCAATCATTCATTAATTGATATATGGTATTCCAATCACTAACCTTGATAGGACATATAAAATATAAACTTATATTAAAGACTACTCATTTCATGCTTAATAAATACATTGTATAACATTAAAATCATGAATGGATTTTCTAATATGTTTAATAAATAAAGAAGCACAATCTGTCATGATTTTTTTCATGACAAACTAGGTAGTGGCCATTCTTATGGTAACATGACTACACATGAAATCTTAAGTTTTGGTTATTATTTTCTAGTTTTACTTAAATATGTGCATGCACATGTGAGGTCTTGTCTTCTTTATCAGATATTTGTAAAAATAGGAATTTATGCTACCATGCCTCTTCAACTAGTTATTGAAGAGCATTATTTTTCTCAATCAAGTCTAGACTTCATTGGTATAATATATATAAATTCTTCAATTGGTCATAAATCCATTCTTAAGTCCATTGACTATTGCATAAGGTGGGTTGAATCAAAATTAATAAATAATATTACTGCCAAAGAAGTGATTAAATTTATTGAAGAATAAATCACAGTTAGATTTGGAACCCTAGTGGCACTTGTGTGTGATAATTGGCCTACCTTCAAATCAATTAAATTGATTGAGTGTACATATCATAATGGAATTAAATTGAAGTTCTCTTCAAACTATTACCCATAGGGTGATGCTTTGGTTGAGTCTACAAATAAGAATTTATTGAATGTCAATAAGAAAATAGTAGAAATTAACCTATATAGTTCTCATTTGTTACTCAAATATGCTTTGTGGGATGATTGAACAAGACACAATAAGAGTCTCAAGAGTTCACCTTTTAGGCTAGTTTATGGTGTGGATCCAATATTTCTAATGACACTCAAGAAACCTACATATCAATTCATTCATGGCTATATAGAAACAAATGAGATAAGCTAGTATAAAATGTTGAATTTTATTCATATAGAACTTATAAGAGGTGATTCATTGTATAATTTTGGTACATCCTAGGTTGTTATGAAGAGATGGTTTGATAAAAGAGCACATGTCAATTGATTTCATATTTTAGGCTTAGTTTTATTATGGTGCAAATCGCATGAGAAGAAGGTTCAGAATTATAAGAAGGGTTAGCATTACTTTTCAATTGTTTCATCAAATGTAATTTAGAATGAAGGTTAGAAGGTGAATGGTATGTACATATTGTATATAATTTCTTGCTTTCTTAGATTTAGTTGTCTTTCTTTGTTAGTTTAGTTTTCTATTTTTTTAGATTATTTTTTCACTTTCTTAGTTTAGTTTGTTTTGTTTTGTTTTTTGTTTGTATTGTTGAGTTTGTTTGCTTATTTTTTTCTATTCCTCATTCTACTATTTTCCCCCAACTTTTTTTTAAGTTGGTTTTTTTTTTGGATATGTTGGTTGTCTTTGTGTGCTTTTTAATATTTATTATATATAATTATCTATTATATCATGAGAATTCAATATTTCATAGATTACTCCCTTGGAATTATTGTTTTGGATCTTCCCTTACATTTATTTCTCATGTTTTGGTCTTGGAGAAGTAATACTCGATCCCAATCAGTAGTATATGCTAATGAATTTTAAGGGATAATCATAGTTTTAGACAATAATATGGTGAAGCAATGTTGTGTCCTTACACTCTCATGAGCTATAAAATTGTTGATGAATCTATGAGTATTATTTAGACTTTAGGAGCTGGAAGGTAAGTAATCATCCTTGAAAAATTACACATTATTTCATTTTTATTTGTGTATTTTCATAATTTAAAAGCATGTGACTTAAAATAAACTATATGAATTTTAGAAACATTTCATTTTCTTGTTGAAGCCATCAAATTGGACTTACTTTAATATATGAATAAAAAATGAAACATTGAATTAATTTAACTATGTCTAGATAATCATGAATTTTATGATTCTATCAATATACCTTGGCTTGATCCCCAACCCTCAATGGACTGAAAAATGTGTTTTTTTTTTTAATTTAATGAAGAAATTAAAATGAAAGTGAATAAAATATAAAATTCAAATTCTTTCCTCGAAAGGGTGATTTAGGAAATCTCCATCGTAAATTTTTTGGCATGGCTGATAGTAGAGCAGGCCTTGGGTGGGATTAGATGTATCTTGTTAGGCCTATAGATGCTTGATTAGAAGTAGAACAATGCCCATGTTATTCCTCCTAAGCCAAACATCTAAAGTTTTCTTTCTTAGAAGTTTTGATTAATTTAGACAATTTTAAACTTCTTTTTGTGAATTCAATAGATATAAAAGAATTAATTACTTTAACACACACTGATGGTCCTAAGCAGATCTAGAGCTTAGTATGTTACATATTGAGTAAGACTTTAGTGTTTTCATCCTTTTAGTTTTGTTCAAAGGATTTATGTTTAGTTTTTATTTATTAATCAAGTTTAAAGATTCACATTCAAGGTTCTAAATGTTGAACAACATTCTCCTTATGGAAGTCATCATTTTTTGGGTCCAACATGCCTGATACTCAAAATTTCACATGGGGAACCTCTTACTTTAATATACTTGTTTCTTGTTTATGTTTTTAATTTCTTACATGGTCACATTTATGAATACTACATAAATTGCTTAATATATATTCTCATCTTAAGATTTTAATTCATGTGTCCAATGTTCTTGATGAAATGAACAATCTTCAGTTGACCAATATTCACAATGATTAGACAATCCTTATCTCAAGTTCAAATAATAGAATTCAGCCTAATTTACGCACTATCAATGTAAAGTCTTCCATTGGTTATAAAACATTTTTCTAAGTGTTATAATATTATCTTATGGTACTCATAATGTATTTAGATGATTATTTTAAACATTTCAGCTTTAAACATGAATGTAACCTTTTCTAGTGGTTAAATTTGAAATGGGCAATTTTAATAGTTTATTTCATTTAACATTGGACTTCATTGTTGAACTATTTCAATTGAATTATGATCATTATTCATATATATGTAGTTCAAACTACAATTTAAATGTTCATATTATTAATTTAAAATTCTTGTTTTGGATTTTAAAATGGCTTACTCGAGTTCGTAGTGTATTTTACTTAACCAAATTTTATTTGATCAAGTTTTTTTGGTCTTCTAAACTTTAGCTTAGGCTAATTCATTTTTTTTAGGTCTATTTGGGACTTTGCTTAACTTAAATTAGGATTTCCTTTATTTATTTATCGAGTCTTCATTTTGATTTCATCGACTAACTTACTAATGGTTTCTCGAGTCGATTTTCCATTTATCTTTGTTTGCATAGATCATCTCAAATTTTCAGCCATCAATCCTTACCAGCTATCAAAATCTTAGAAATTTTAGCCTGTGTGAAGTAGGTCATTCTAAAATGTTTAAGTCTTTTGAGTATTGAAGTTATGAGATTATGACACATGGACACATCTTAGGCACTCGAAGCTCATAGGGAGGCAATCAATATTTTAGATTTATGTGAGATCTTGACTTTTATAAATTATCCATGTGGTGTAATTTTTGGCAATCTAAGTGAATCTAAAGTCTATATTCATCCTAAGGCCCAAAGTTTTGAGATCATGTCATGTGGCATGATCTTATAGTTCAAGGGGGTGGGAGGTCTAAGACATTTTATAGAAGCTTCGAGGCCTAAATCCCCATGATGGTGCCCCATAGCATCATTGCAAGAACTAAGGATTTAGAGAGTTGATTTAGAGAGTTCATGCCTCCTATGGAGAATATAACACAAAGGCACCACGTGGCATCATCGATAGTTTAGTTCTCACCCCAAAATGTAAAGGAGCATATCGATTATGGTAAAATTAATTAAGTTTTAAATGCAAAGGAACCTCAAGATCATGCTGCATGGCATGATCTTGTTCAAATAAGAGCTGATCAATTCTTGTAAAAATAGCTAAGTGTCAAAGGCTTTTGAGTACCAAGATTATGACACATGGCACAATATCAAGGAGTCAAATTTTGAAATGGTGAGTATAGGGTAGTCAAGTGGTAATCTTTTAGATTCTTGAGATCATGACACATGACATGATCTTAGGGACTTGATCCATGGAAGATATAAACATAGAATAATTGAGAGATCGTCAAAGTCCCAAGATCATACCATGTGACAAGAAATTAGAGACTCGATCGATAGAATAAATAAGACTAATAGTAAAGCCCTGAAGAAGCTAAGTTCCACTATGATACCACATGGCACCATCATGGGAACTAAAAAGTGGAAGGCATAAAACACATAGCAATTGAGTGGTAATCTCCTAGAGTCTTGAGATTGTGCCACATGGAACAATCTCAAGGCCTTAACCTATAGAATGTATCTAAAGGCATATGAAGCCTAAAATACCTCCCTAAAAGTTAGATCTAGACAAGTGTCAAAATCTGTGCATCTGTAGTTGAAATGTTAAATCATCAAAAAACTGACACCTAGCATCACCTTGTAGAAGGAGATGGCATCGACAAATAATGATCTTAAATTTGGCAGACAAATAAAGAATAGAAATGATGGGTAAGTGATGGTTTCATTGTATTTTATTTATTAAGCATGATAAAAGACAAATTAAATAAAATCAAATGCTAAGGTGGATGGTTTAGTCGACTGTAGAACTTGAGATGGGTTTACTGGCAAAAGACATAGACCTAGGAAATGATCATGAGCCATATCTTTGAAAGTATGGTAAAATTTTATTGGTTTATGGAATATACAATCAAATTAGATTAATCAACTATAATCTATGAACCCAAATAATTTTGTAGACCAACTAGAGCATCAAATAAGTTTTAGAAGAGCTTACATCAAGATCTAGTTCTACAACACCATTGAGAGAACTAAACAAAATTCAGAGTAGATAAAATTTGAATCTAGATTGATAAGAAAATGAGATTTTAAAATATGTTATAGTATGAGATCTAGTATTTATAGATTGGAACAATGCATTGTTTCAATGTTGTCATGTTGATAACAATTAATGGAAAAAGGGTGCATCTAAAAGGAATTATGTTTTCTTGAGGACAAACATAAGACATTGAGAATATATAAGCTAAAACATGAACCATGTTACCCCATCATTAAAATGTTTTTACCATGATGTGGTTTTTCCTATTTGGATCATTGATTACCTAGTGAAAAGAATTAAATATGTGTAATTGTTTGGTCACTTGAAGATTGAATTGCATTCAATAATTGGCCCTGTTCATTTAAGATTTTTGAAAGCTATTATAATCTGAGAATTATGTCATGACTTGTTCTTATCATTTCTTTATATGTTATCTCAATAAATTGAGTTATAATCAATTTCCACATTTAATTTTGGAATTCAAGGCATTCAATTTTGGTTATCCATCAAGGCATTGGGTCTAATTATCTTGCCTATATAAGTAGTGGGGCTTGCCATTATAAAGAGTCGACTATTTTGTACTAAAACTCTGCTAGAATTGTGTTAGGATTGCACCTACCATTGTCCTTTGTTTTTTCATGATTATCTACCAGAAGATATTGATTTAATAAAATTAATGTATGCCAAGGAGTTATTTGAATACTAGTTTTGCAAGTGTGTATACAATTAGATTGTGCATTATCTAGTTTGATTGGTTCTGAATTATCATTATATTTATTTTAAAGTTTTCAATAAGTCATTGTGTGCAATAGCTACAAGCTTGTATATTTTTTATTTTGATAGAGATTCTCGATTATATGTTCATATTTTCTTTTTAGTGTTGTTCATTGAGTTATTTAAGTTGTGTAATAACTAGACTTGATGGTCAATGATATAATTGCTGACAACCATGATTTCTATTTCTCAACATTAAAATATTTGATCTTAGTTAAAGAATCATCCTTTTTCTGCTTTACCCTTTCCTCTCTTTTACATATTCAATAGATTATAATTATATTATCCCATGAAAGAAGATACTAAACATATGGTTTCAACAAACCCACAATATTAGACCATTTCAATTCAGATAAATAGATCAGTTAAACTTCTAGTGGTAACAATTATTGTTTGCACAATTAAATATTCTAGAAATTTCTTAACCTTATGATCCCAACAAAATCTTTAAAACGAAAAAACATTTGTCCTATGTGCTATAAATTCACTTTATCCTCTTAAATTAACTAAATCAATAATTACATTCTAAATAAATCACAAATTAAAGCCAACAATCTTAACTCAAGTCCCTTGCCAAAAAAAAATCCCTAATCCACTCCTCTATCCTTATAAAACAAATCTTAGAAACATTTGCCATAACTAACAAAGTTTCTATTAAATCTTAGAAACGTTTGCCATAATTAGCAAAGTTTCAAATAAATCTTAAAAACATTTGCTATCACTAGCAAAGTTTCAATTACTAAGTAGCCAAGAATATGCCAAATACCCATACCAAACAAAATTATCTTGAAAAAATTAAAAAGTTCAAACAGCGTATGCCGATGTCATACTCCACGGTCCATAAGATGGGCCCTATCCCAAGCCAATCGAGCGTAGTATTCTACATAGGTTAGAATAAGCAACACTTACCAGTTTTTATACATATAGACATTATTTCTTTTTCTTTATGTACAAAACTCTGATTTCATATGATTTGTTAAGCTTAATGTTTTATCCTCTTTACCCTACAGTACACAAACAAGTGTTGTATGGTCTTTGGTTTTGGTAATTATACCATGAGTTTAGGTTGAAAGATAGATGCATGTACGCTTCATAGAAAATTTCAAAAAAGTGGTTAATCAATGGGTAATGGTCTGTATCGATTACAATAAGAAGTTCCATGGTAATTAAAACCCACCAACAATAATGCCATCAACTCAAACCCCACCACTAAATAAAATGATATGATAAATTCAGTAATAGCAAGATCAGGTGCCCTTTTCACATAAATTGTACGCCACAACAGCTATAATTTGGAAAAGTTCACTGGAATCGTCGACATCATTGAGAATAATGAGAAAGAATGTGCTTTTATGTCGATCATAGGTATATAAATGAAATTGCATATTAAGTATAAAAATAGTTATATTTTGAAGTACTCTTAGAGATTAATTATCCTACAAAATATGTCATTTTTTTATGATTGATCAAATTTTTGGTTTAATGTTAAAAATTGAGGTGTTTTTTAAATAAAATTTATATGTCATCTTTTATAATAACTTATTACATTTTATAATAAGGGTAATCTTTGAAAACTCTTTATGATCCAAATAAATTCATCAATAAATTAATAATTATATCATTAACGTTTCAATACCCAAAAAAAATGTCTATTAGAACTTGGAATCATAAGTGGTCCAGAGTGGAAACTAAACAGTCAATGGATTGAATTTTTCAAGATAGTTAACCTCTTCTTTCAAGAATTAAAGGTTTGATAAGCTTAATGAGGATCTAACATAATTTTAGTGAGGAGTATGTAAATAAAATTTATTTAGAATTGAGTTTGACTTCATGTTTTACAACAAATCTTTATATTTTAGTAAGAGATGATTTTTTAAAACTCGTTATGATTCAAGTAACTTTATCAATAACTTAATATTCCACCACTTTAAAAAGTGTCTATTAAAACTTGGAACCATATATGATCGAGAGTGAAAACTAAATAGCAAATGATTGAGTTTTTCAAGATAATTAGCCTCTTCTTTCAAGAACTAAAGGTTTAATAGGTTTAATCAGGTTCTAGCACAGTTTTTGGCTTAATGCTAAGAATTAACGTGTCTGTTAAATAAAATTTATTGAAAACCGAGTCTGGCTCATTTAATACAATGAATCTTTACATTTAGTAAGAAATGATCTTTGAAAACTTTTTATGATCCAAGTAACTTCATCAATAATTTTAATATTCCACTATCTAAGAAAATGTCTATTAAAACTTGGAATCGTACATGATTCAAAATGAAAACTAAACAGTCAATGGATTGAGTTTTTCAAGATAGTTAACCTGAAGAATTAAAGGCTTCATAGGCTTAATCAGGATCTACCACAGTTTTTGGATGCGAAGAGTGGAGATTATCTGGCATACTAAACGCTAGGACCACCAGCCAAAAAAAAAAACACTACACGTTCTGTATATTCGAATATCCTGCTACTGATAGCAATTCAAATCAAGCCAAATATGAGGCAGGTACTTGTATTTCGTAGTGAGCGAGGACGGCATTCTGCAAATGGATCACATGATTATCAACTGGTCATTGTACTTACATGCTGATGTCATTTACTATAACTTAATATACTATTCTAAATAAATAAAGCCGTGCATTGGAATGTGGTTTTTTTTCCCCCGGAAAGTACATAACGTCATCAGAACAGCTACATGTCATGGTATCAACGTATTCAGTCTTCCAGAAATCATTGTAGAAACTGTCTGTTTTCTGCTGGACCACCTTGGGAAAAGGAAAGCCGTGTATGGAAAAAGAAATGTAGGGCAACCTGTAGGGCTGCATTTATGTTCCCATGACTAGTTAGTACACAGGGTATTAGGGTGGTGGAAAGAACGTCTGTTTTCCCGCCAGAATAGCATGGTAATCGGTACAAAAGGAATAGTTCTCGTCTTAAATGTTTTTCACGAGAAATCTGTGTCGATTTGTTTTTTTCTATAATGGCTTGCGACGACTTCTTAAAACGGTGTGCCCGGTTGCAAATCACTGTCCCGTCTGTTCCTGCTTTTCATGGTAAATGTAGTTGTGTATGTCATCGTTAAGACCAGGAGGGTATTGGTTTCCATTACTCTATATAGTGCTTTCTTACCGTACGTACCTAATCCTCATAGATTTGAAATAAAGGCACTCTTTCACTTTCACTTTGATTGTCAATGGTGTGACTGTTATTAATAGTAAATGTAGTTTTGTATTTTATTGTAAGACTTGAAGGGAATTGGCTTCCATTTACTTTATATGGTGTGACTGTTATTAATGATAAATATAGTTTTGTATGTCATTTTTAAGATTATAAAAGAATCAGTTTCCATTTAGTTTATATAGTGCTTTTTTTAGCATAAATATCTTATCTTCAAGGATTTGAAATAAAGGTAGACTTTCACTAACAAATTGATTGAAGTTGTGATTTATGAATATTACAATTATATCTATCATTATTTTTATTGGATTAATATGGATAAATTACTAAGAGTCTTAGCTTACTTCCTCAAATGCATGTTTGGTTACAATGCTTAGAGGTGTGGGTTATGGGCCCACAAGAAGCATCTTCACCAAGGTTGCTCAGAGGCAAATATGACCCCACCATCGGATTCAGAGTATCCAAAACCTAAGGAAAGACTATAAACTTTTCTTAAATGGGTACCAGGGATAAAATATCCATAAATATTGTGGATAACCTATTATATAATATTATAATCCTATTTTATTACAATTCCCTAATTAAATATCTATTGATATAATTTTCCACTAATCACTAGGCATTTTTTAAAACTTTCACACAATAAATATGTGCACTATGTTTATAGTGTCCACATGGGCTACATAGTCACTAAAACCTCACAATAGATTTTACTTATAACACAATCTCTAAATACCCCACATAGCCTCTACACAATATGCGTCAATGCTTATAAATGGTGTGACTAATGTCACCTTATAACAATCACAGTGTTCCACGTGGCCTCAAAATAAGCATTAACACTATAATTGTGATCCAAGCCATATGATTGTTTTGCCTTTATATATATATATATATATATATATATATATATATATATATATATATATATATATATATATATATATAAGAAGAATCAGAACCATTCATGAGTCTCCATCACACAATCTTGGAGTCACAAAGTGACAAGTTTCACTTTTGGATTCTGCAGATATATTGAACTCATAAACCAAGTTTATGTCATCTTAAGTCTAGATGCTTCCCATCCTTATGTGAACCATGGCCATATGTTGGAATCCTAGAAAATGTGCACTCATTGGGCCCCACGTCTTCTTTGTCTTCCTCCTTTACATGTGAAAACTAGAATAGGTTCACAAAGTATAAAAGGCTCACATAGTGTTCACTTAAAGGTGAAAACTCAATGTGGTAGGATCTCTGCCAAGTGGCACAATCATGAAGGTCACATGTTATAATAAAATCTAATTTTAGTATTTGATACAAAATTAACAATAAAGTTCGAGCTATTGTATATTTAAATGCACTAAATATGTGTAGAATTTCATAAAATTCATGCAGTTGGTATATCACTGAATATGACCATAACACTCTTAAATATAAATGATTCTTTACACAAATCCCCACATACACCCACCGCAGCTTAAGCCATAAGTCTATTTTCACATTTAACTAGATTTCATATTGTACATGTTTCATGTACTATATACATCCAAGACTTGCTTGAATGCTTCGCAAGTGAATTTGAGTGCATGATGTTGGTATGAGTGACATGTGTCACCATCATAGAAAGCTTATGCCTTAAGCAAAAAAATAAAAGAATTTAAGTCTACCCACGTGATTATTGTTTACAAATAGGTCATGGGGTCTTTATTATTCATTTAAACATATCAATATTCACCTTATAATTAATATTACAAGTGCAAATAATTTTCTCATGTTGACCATCATTACCTCCTTATTAACTACTTTACTAGCTCAGGTTATGTTTGTTGGTCATGGAATCACAAACCCGTAGTCGTTCACATAGTGGCCAAAAGGTATATGTTGAAGGTGATCCATGTGTTACTCTAAGTACTAGGATTTGTATCACATGACTCAATCCCAAACTTCCATATCAAACGATACTTTAACTAGCTACATAAACTTAATCAAACACATGAAACCATGGAAGAAGGTCAACAAGCTCAAAATGACATTAACTTGAACAGAAAATTATTTCACCTTCAAGATCATTGCAAATGGGAAAATCAAAGGTGTGGGTGTTTTGGTATAAAAAGGAGTTTCTTAATATTTAGATCGCATGTCATATAACATTTGAACTACAACCATATTTTGCACAATGCTTGTGAATTTAGTGAAGGAGATAATTATGACATCATTGCATATGATAATGGTTGTAGGATTTTATAATGAATTCATTAAATGTTTGAATATGCCTTCGAAGTGACATTCAAACGATTTAGTACACAACGCCTCTTTTTTTTCTTAATATTAATACACAATCACATATAAAGGTATATTCATAAATGTTTCAACTTAGTTTTTATTTGATGGTGGCTACAACCATAGCATATGATTTTTGGAGAGCATGTTTATTTTACTCATTTTTTTTTTGATTTTTTAAGCAAAAAATTTAAGGATTTATTGACCATATTAGATAAATTAGTAGTGTCTTAGATAATATTATTTTGTGAGGAAATAAAACCTATCATTTATCAATTTCATTATGGATTTACTTATTCCTTACTTTAAGTATTTACTATGCTTAATTATATGTGTACTTTCACATTAAAAAAAAGAGATAATAATCAATTATTACAACTTCTAATATTAATATTATTTTCAATATATTTATTCCATTCTCATGCATTCATATTTTACTCCCAATTTAAATAAGGATATGCATAACACTATAAACTATAAAATATAATTTTCCCACTATTATAGATTAATTCCATCACTGTTTAAGCCATTATTACACAAAATAATACTAACATAAAGTCAGAATGTGTGCATTGTGTGTCCATGGGCTTGCTTTCTTGATTTAACATAGTCCATTATTTATACCATTGAGAGGTGGTTGGATGTCATGATCCACCTAAATACCCACATGGTGAGTGCACATGTCCATAATGGGTAATAAGGAATCTATGTACTCTTTTAATATATAAAATAACCTAACGTAATGACAACCCATAACTCTACCCTATATTGATACCTCAACATTTTCCAAATCACTCAATTTTATCATTAAAATGGAACTAGCAAGCGTTCATAAGGAGAGATCACCCAAAGGTTAAAGCAAGAAATAAAAATTGACCCAAGGTGAAATATATAAGGGATCAACATGAAATTTGAAACTAATAAAAAGGTTGTCAAGTTAATATGTTTTGTTTAAATGGCAATAAGTCTCATTAAAACATTTAAAATCTCAAAAAGAGATGTCAAAGATGGACAGAGATCCTAACCACAAAATCTTTAAATATAAGTGTTACCACATGGATACTATTGGCCATTTTTAGACCACATACCAAGCATGTTCCTAGTTGCTAATGGTCCTAATGTAGATAAAGAGGTAGAGTTCCTGATTGATCAAATGATTATATGGCTGGACAATATTTGGATGGAATGAGTGGACCAAAGAGACCATGAAGCTCACAAGCTTTAAAATCACTTTTGGTTCACTTGAAATATAATTTATCAATTCTAGATATTGGTCTAAAGTTGTAGAGACCCTATGAAGTGATCTAGATAAGCATGGAAGCTCGTGGTATCCACCTGGTCCATTCATCATCTAGAGCTTGTCTAGATATTTGGCTATAGTGTTAGAAAAATTGAGAAGGCATTTGTCATGGTGATAGATCTTGAATGTGTGGATGATTCAAAGAAAATTAGTCACATGAATTTATTCACATTAGTCCCAGGTTACTATGCACTAAATTTTAGTTCACACACTATAGTGTAATGAAAGATATGCATGGGCAAAGTTGGCACCTAACGCAAAATTTGCTAAGTTTTCATACTTAGCCATTTCAGACCCAACCATCATCAAGATGTCATGTAAGATCAATCAACTTCAAATTTTTTTAGAAGCATGTGGAAAGCTTGAACAATTGACAGATCAAAAGGGTTTTTTTCTTTTTAGCATTAGGCCCATTCTCTAGAATTTTGGTGTGCTCATGATCTTCATGACTCAAGATATAAAATTACAAAGCTAGTTAATAAATGATAGACGCCCATCCAAATGTCATTTTTAAGACCATAAAATGACCATTTAGATCTAAAATCCTTGGTGAGAACTTGAAGAGGAGTGTGTGGTTGATAAGTGTCAAGTGTGTGGGAGTTTAAAGTAAGTCAAAAGGGTTAACAAATCCCAGGGACCAATAGGAGATTGAGCTTGGGGTGGTGGGTCTCAAAATATCTATGGTCCATGTTTTTTTGGATCTCAAAATTTGATGGAGAAAAATAGAGTCAAAGGGTCAATGACCCGGATCGACTACCTACATCTAATAGTAAAGAAGTGAGTTGGGATGTTTTGATGAAAGTTGGTAAAACATGAACAAACTTGACTCAGTAGGAAAATAAAAGAACCCAAACTTGATTCTAGCCTAAGTTAGTAGAAGAAGCAAAGGAAAGAGGCTCGATGCAAACTTGACTAAAGATGTGGCATTGAACAAAGTGCCACCTATATGTAAAACTATAAGAAAAACAATATTCATAGATTGATTTTCACCTATAGTTATCGCGGTTCAACATCCAAAGCATAAGAGCAGATATGTGATTGGTGAGGAGATCATTCCAAGTCAGGCCCTTGATAAATTACCATTCAAGATAGGCAGATGTGTCCCTAATAGGTACAAATATTTTACCTTCTTGATGAGATCTAGTAAAATATCAACAGATCAAAACCTTAAGATTCGGAAAGTAGTTAGAGAATTTACTTTCATTCATATCATGACTTACCACTTTTGGCAAACTCTTGTCTTCTAGTGTAGCTTGCTCAAAATAGAATGATTCAAAGGCTTCTGAGCAAATCACAAATATCTTATTCATAATGATGTATTCTGATTATACCAAAAGCCTATTGAAACATCTTTTGGAATGAATAGCTCATCAATTGTCATAAACAATGTGATCCTCCTTCTTTCTCCCCTCTCCCCCTTCTCTTATATGAACCCTTTCTTTTCATTTTGAAAACATCTCTTGAGGAATTCAGATTTGAGACTTTATTTTATCTTTCTGAGAGATGGGAGATTATTTGAGATAGTGTAAGGTATACTTAGCTTGATTAGGCTCGACCTTATCAAGTATTTGTAAGAACTACCTCTTAATGCAATATGACTCTACCTATATTTTGACTTGAATATTTGTTTGACAAGTTGTGCACTGTGGCATTATGTGAAGGAGAATCTTACTCATTCATGGTCCTTGTTTTTTTATCTTTGTTTTAGGTTTTTTTAATGTAGTTTACAAGTCTAGGTCACTGTTCTATTCTAAACCTCTCCTATGAAATACTTATGTAAATGAGCTTGATATTAAGGTTATGTAAGCTAGTACTGTACTTTGTTGATCTAGTATGGGTTTGAGCTTATAGGAGTTCCCTTTAAAGTTTGGTGTATCACCCTGTTAACTTTCTTAGGATCCCTTACTCTCTTTCTAAATCTTTTCCATGAAGTATTAGGCTTAGTCTTAGTCTTAGGTGAACATCAAAGAGGAAGCCAACCTACTCTATATGTTTAGCCCCAACATAGGTGACCCATAGCTTGGGGTTGTCCCAATTTTATAGCTCAATTGGAGAGAGCCTAAATAACCCTCTTCAAGGGTAAAAATTGAGCCTATAATAACTCTATCACACTCGATGGGACTAAAGTTGAAATAAGGTAAAGAGTTTTGGTGTTCTCTTTATCTAATCAACCTTTAGAGGCACATCTGTAAACATCAATGGTGAGTCCAAGATTTTACTGGTCACAATATCCCAAGTAAGCCTTCAAGAAAATTTATCTGCATCTGATCTCCTTTTATGAGCATCTATGGCTACACTTGGGATAGAGAACTAACCTCACCTAGTTGGTATGCTTTATCACCAACTAAATGGAGCCTAATAGTCATCTAACCAGCCTTGTCAGCCTTATAATGAGCATATCTATCCTTCTCACCAACCTACTTACCCCTCTAGCCAACCTTATACTATCACATCCTTGATGGCACTTAATCCAAATATGTTAATATAAAAATTGGTGATGAGAAGATGGGATAGAGAGCTAGATGTGATCCCTTTTCATCCCATAAAGAGGATAAGGAAGTTAGTTCAAAAGATGACAAGTAAGTGGATGGTGGTAGGAGAGGAATTTTAATATGGTGTTATTAATGATGATTTGTATGAGATGAAGACCTTGATCTAGTGGTGGATAGATAGATTAGTAAAATGGGAAGGGTATGAGAAACAGTTAAATCAACCTCAACCTACCATCCTACCCTCCCTTTAGAAAGTTTTTTTTTTAAAATGAAGAAAAGAGAGAAAATTGGGAGGATTCATGATATCAATTATACCATGGTCCCATGGAGGAAATGAACTTGGTTGGAAATCATGCAACCTATCTATCACATGAAGGTGAATGTCTTAACTAACTAGGCTGATATATCAAAAGAAGACTCACAACTTCATAATTATGACCAAAGGATTGTCATACTTGCTTCTGAAGAAGATCCAATTGAACTAAAATTTCATAAGGATAAGCCTTCAAAACCAATTATTTTCTCAGGAGATGACATGTTTGAAATTTTTAGGCATGGTTATCAAATCCTTTCTTGAACTAGGGACATCTTTCTACCTTTGGAGGCTGAAAGTGAGCTCACACGGGATTGAGAAATCACAACATCAGACTCATCTCTCTTAGAGGTTAGCCTTGTAGATGTGTCAAAGGAGATGAATCAAGTTGATCCATATGTTCATGATCAACAGTGCATAAAAGGAGAAGAATTGGAGTTATTCTTTCAAAATATGTAGATTTGGGAGTGTGATGATTGGGTTTTGGGCCCATGATTCCAACCAACATAGCTAAAGTTAATAGTAGAGGAGCTTATAAAGTCCCTTATAGTCCAAGTCAGAGCAAGCCTTAAATAAATAGGCTAACATGTCTACATTGGAGACATGTTTGCCCCTTTTCATCCATTTAAACATATGGCAAAGGAATTAATAGCTAAACATCTCAGCTCACACATCATGAGCTCTCAAAAGTAATGTGTTTTCCATCCTATTTCATCATAGGTGATGCCAAATCCTTTCCATTTGACCTTCATGGAAAATACTTGTAAATTGTAGCCTTGTACATATTAGGTTATAATTCATGCTTCTCTCTAAGTGATATTATGCACATTTGTTTAGTAAGTTAGTTATTTTTCTTTCCTATATTTGTCTGCATGTATTTGATTTTGTTGTTTTGATTTAGTCCTTGTTGTTTTAAGAGGAGGTTTTAGAGAGAGGTAACCTTGCATCTTTCTCATGGTCAAGCTCGATTGTAAAGGATTGACTTCATGCCTAATGAATCAGACTAGTAAATGAATTGGGCTCTCAAGCATAGAAGGCATGCTTCCTTGTGAGTCACCAAATATATTAGCCATTTTTAGCCCACATACCAAGCATTTGCCCATTTACTAATGTTCCCAATACAGAGAAAGAGGTAGAGTTCTTGATTGATCAAATGATCAAATGGCTGAATAATCTCTAGATGGAATGAGTGAACCAGAAAGACCATGAAGATCACAAGATTTAAAAGCACTTTTGGTTCACTTTAAATATAATTTGTCAATTATAGATACTAGTCCAAAGTTATAGATACCCTATGGAGTACTCTAGATAAGCATGGAAACTTATGGTATCCATCTAGTTCACTCACCATCCAATGCTTTTCCAGACATTTGGCTATAGTGGTAGAAAAGATGAAAAGGCATTTTTCATGGTGATAGATCTTGCACGTGTGGATGAGTCAAATAAAATTAGTCACACGGGTTTATTCACATTAGTATTACATTGATATACACCAAGTTTTATATCATGCACTATAGTGCAATGAAAGATATACATGGGAAAAGTTGGTTCCTAATGCAAAATTTGCTAAGTTTCCATACTTAGTCATTTCAAACCCAACTGTCATCAAGACATCATGCAATACCAATCAAATTTAACAATTTTTAGAAGCATGTGAAAAGATCAAATGAATAGTGAATCAAAAGGGTTTATTCTTTTTAGTATTAGGCTCATTCTTTACAATTTTGGTGCCCTTGTGATCTTCGCACTTCAATATATAAAATTGAAATGTTGGTCAAGAAATGGCAAACATCCATGTGAACATCATTTTTAAGACCCATAAAGTGACCATTTGGATCCAAAATCTTTGGTGGGAACCTAAAAAGGAGCATGTGGTTGATAAGTGTCAAGTGCATGATAGTTCAGAATGAGTCAAAAGGGCCAACGAATCCTAGGGACCAATAAGAGATCTAGCTTAGGGTGGTGAGTCTCAAAAGATCTATGATCCACATTCTTTTAGATCTTAAAATTTGATAAAGCAAAAGAGTCAACAACTTGGATCGAATACCTATAGCCAATAGTGAAGAGGCAAGTAGGGATGTTTTGATGAAAGTTGGTAAAACATGAATGGACCCAACTTTGTAGGCAAATAAAAGAACTTAAAATCAAGTCCAGCCTAAGTTGGTAGAAGAAGCAAAGGAAATAAGCTTGATGCAAACTCGATTAAAGACCTCACATTAAACAAAGTGCCACCTATATGTAAAACTCTATTAAAACAAATAACCTTATATTTGTTTTCATCTATAGTTATCTTGGTCTAGGATCTAAGGCACAAGAGTAGATATGTGATTGGTGAGGAGATCATTTGAAGTCAGGCCCTTGACAAACCATCATTCGAGATAGGCATGATGTGTCCCTAGTAGGTATAAATATTTTATAGTCTTGATGAGATCTAGTAAAATATCAATAGATCAGAACCTAGGGATTTGGAAAGTAGTTGGAGAATTTACTTTTAGCTAGATCATGACTTGTCACTTTTGGTAAACTCTTGTCTTTTGGTGCAGCTTGCTCAAAATAGAATGATCATGACCTATTCTAATTAAACCAAAAGCCTGGTGAAACATCTCTTGGAGTAGATGACTCATCAATTGTCATGAACAATGTGCTCTTCCTTCTCTCTCCCCTTTCCCCCCTTCTCTTATATGAACCATTTCTTTTCATTTTGAAAACATCTCTCAGGGACTTTAGATTTGAGACTTTATTTTATCTTTCTAAGATATGGGAAATTTATTGAGATACTATATGGTATATTTGGCTTGATTAGGCTTAACCCTATCAAGTATTTGTAAGAACTACCTCTTAATGCAATATGACTCTCTTTGTCTATATTTTGCCTTGAATCTTTGTTTGATAAGTTGTGCACTGTGGCATTGTGTGAAGTAGAATCTTCCTCGTTCATGGTCCTTATTTTCTAACTTTGTTTTAGGTATTTTTAATGCAGTTTATAGGTATAGGTTAGTGTTCTATTTTGAACCTCTCCTATAAAATACTTATGCAAATCATCTTGATCTTAAGGTTGTGTAAGCTAGTACTATCCTTTGTTGATCTAGTGTGGGTTCGAACTTATAAGAGTTCCCTTTTAAATTTGGTACATTACCCTATTAACTTTATTAGGAGCACTTACTCTCTTTATAATTATTTTCCATGAAGCATTAGAATTTTTCTTAGTCTTAGGTGAACATCAAAGAGGAAGTTGACCTAATTCAAAGGTTTAGCCCCAACATAGGTGATCCATAGCTTGGGGTTATCCTAATTTTATATATCAATTGGAGAGATCCTAAACAACCCTCTCCAAGAGTGTGAATTGAGCCTATAAAAGATACATCTATTTATCCAAATGATTCATTGACTACTAATGTGGCTTTATCTATCAAAGGTGTTGGTATATTTTAGTTTTGAAATGCTAGTCTTGAGACTGTTTACCCTCTTTTTGGTGCACTAAAAATATATAATATTTGCATATTAGAATGGGTTAGAGAACACAAAAACATTAACCTTGAGCATATTCCCCCTCTCTCAACATGTTGGTGGAGGCCTCTAGATATGAAATGATAAGATAATAAATATGGTTGGTGTGAACAAGCTTTTAAAAAAAGTTAACTTATTCTTCTCCTTCTTACCCATCCCGTAGAAAACATAGAGAATGGAAATAACAATAAGGATAAGAATACATATAAAAATAAATAAGAGAACCCATTTATAGTCATGAAAAAAATATCCTAACAAGGGAAATTTAAACAATTTAAACAACATCTGTTAATCATCCAATGCAACCACTTTATACTACAAAGGGGAAAAATGTTGACACAAATAATAAAGATGAACTTAAACAAGGTTAAGTATCCACACCATTTTCTCTATGTCCCCACTTTTCCTTATTATTTTTAAATTAGGGAATGAACAGATCCTTTTCATTTATGTGTCCTATTTTTAAAACCAAAATGCCCTCATATAATCCATTAATTATTATATTTTACCAAAATTTACTTATATTTATCAGTGTAGTTAACTTAGTCTTCATGTTCTCTTTAATTCTTGTATGTTACCCCTATCTTATCTCCTTGTGCTTCACTCAAGTATTCCAATGGCTAATAAAATATTTTTTCACCATTAAAATCTTCAACCACTGATAGGTTTGGGTGTTCTAAAAATATATCTCCAATATATTTTCATTAATACCCTCTTCATTGTTTTCTCTATTCTATTATATTTATTTTTTCCACCTTCCTTGTTTCTTTCACACGTGGAAAATTATTTGCATTTTTATCAAGGTATTTAAACATTAATGTTTTTAATTGTTTAAATTGTGTGATGTGCATCATGATCCTAACTGATAATATATTTATGATTTCAATTGAATAAATTTCTACCACTACTAGGTCAACCCAATTAACATCCTAATAGACAATATGCAAACCTTTACCAAATAATACCATCATCGTTATAATGTTATTACCTTATCCATAATAATTGTTTTCTACACATAAACCAAATACATCATGGTACCTCTATGGTATGACAAGGGTAAATAAATAATCTCAATGATAAATGGAAAACATATAGGCAACCATTATCCTTCATGGTAATTAGTGTAGGCACTTAGTTTTGGCCAATTTCATGCCTAAACCAGGATTCAATTCAATTTATAGAAAATGGAACAATTTAAGCTTAGAAATTACTTGAATTACCTAATTACATAAGGTATTTAATTACTCAAAAATGTGATGAGATAGTTTATTTGGTGTATTACACTATATGCACCAAAAGCATAGTTTAGTTTTAACCTTAGTCAAATTATGACCTAGTAATTTGACACTTTTGGCCTATCAAGCTAATAATTAATAACATTTAAAATAATTAACAAAATGAAAAAAGTACTTATAAATATTAATTAAATTATAAATCTTAATCAACTTACCTAAACAAAAATTCTAAATCAAATTAGTAAATTTCATTTAACAAAAAAATAATTTTTAGCTAGATGTGAAGTCGAAGGTCAAAAGAACTAATAATGTTATTTATTACTTCCTAAATATTCCAAAATTATGAGTCATAACCTCAAAAATATTTAAAGTGATTTGTCATGCCTCATAAATATCTAAAATTGAGGTGTCAATATTTATTGAGTGCTTTGACCCAACCTAGGGTTAGCCTGACTCAATCTAGGTTATTTTATACTCAACCTAGGTTATTTTAGACTCAATCAAAGTTAGAATTTAACCTAACCTCCCTAATATTCGAGTTAGTTCTTATAATTATAAATAAAATTTCCCATATCATATTCCAACAAGTTTTTGTGTGTAAGGTTATTCTGTTAGAATACCTCAACAAACCAATGAGAGTAGTGTTATAATGCCCATTTTATGCCAAGCTTCACACCAAGTTAAAAGCGGCCATTGGATAAGTTATACCACCATGGATAAGCATTGTTATAAGATTATAATCATCATAGAGTGAGCACAAATATCCTTATGCTAACAAGTATGCATCAAATTTGATAAAGGAGGTAAATTACTTGTGTTGTTTTTATCTCTATTTTGTGATCTTTTTTACTATGTTATAATCCCCCCTAGTTCTTAGGGAAGAGTTTTTAGTCCTAGAGTATTGTTATGCTTGATTTTTTTCATTTGGAATAAAAAGGGACTAATCTATGTTTTTTGTACTCTTCAAACTCCTAAGATACTAATGGCATGCCTAGTGGGACCATGCATCTCGTATGGCCAAGGAGAATGATATGTTAACCTTAGTTTTTCTAAAAAATGCATTTAATTATTCAAGTTTAGTGTTTTAGCCTTGAAATTAATGTCATTCTATTTTATGAGTAATCGGTGGCTTCATTAGGTCCATGTTTGTTTATGATATTTATTTGTGATGAAAGATAGCTTCAACCTTGCCAAATAGTGGCTTTGCTAAGTAAAATTACACTATGTTTGACTATTTTTTGCTATATTTGGTGGCTTCACCAGATCTAATTGGTGGTTTATCCCTGATAAATGGTGGTTTTTCCAAATGTGCTTTATGTGTCTATGTTTATAGTAAAATAATAGCTTTGTCCTACTAAATAGTGGCTTCACTTTGTGTTTTTAAAAAAAACCAAGAGCTCAAAATATATTGTTTTTCACTCATTTACTTTTTGGCTTAGAGACAAGTCAACTCCCTAAAATTTTTTTAGGAACTAAAGTGGAGAGAGAGAGGCTTGGAAATTTCTAAAATCTCATATACACTTTTGTTTGGTGCTTAAAATCCACTTCATCACACTTGTATTTTAATTTTTAATGTTTTTTACAAGTGCAAACAAGGCTAAGGGGCCAAAATTTTAATCATACTTTGATTTGGTGCTATTAAAAGGAACATACATTTTAGTTATAGCTCTTAAAATCTTTTTCACTTTATGTTTATTTTTTGTTATTATCTAAATTTCAATGTTCATAGTAGATTTCTTTGTTTGTGTCAAATTTGAAACTATTGCATGTATGATCTCCCCCCATCCCCTTTAGGGAACTCAAGTGAATAAAAGTGCTTAGTTTATTTCCTTGTTTTTGGGCCCCTAACTCATTAGTGGAGTGTTCATGCCTACTTGATATCCACCTCAATACAAAAGGATATAGTGCAAATATGTGGTTAGCCTTCCGATTTTTATAACTAGTTGGAGGATGTAGTGCAAATCTTATGCCAGCTAGTAGATGACTAACCATCTCTCAAATATTCAGGGCATCAATGAATATTTGAAGAAACATGGTAAGTATAGTGTGGGGTTCATAGGGGTATGGAGCCAACAATTATGATGATGAAATTCTAGCTCAACACTCAACATGTAACTTCCACCATATCAAAGATACTCCTAAAGGCTTATATAAAAATCTCAAAACAAAAGAGGAAAAGAGAGATGTAGAAATACAATGAAGCTCTAGCAGAATGAATTTGAATCCATATCTTGTAAACATTGCTCTAACAACCATTAAGGCTTAGAAATAGAATGGATGCCACTCTAGCTCTAATCATATGTGCCTAAGCTCATCTATGAGCCTTTGGGTTATTAGTGTTATGATTTAAATATAAACTCTTGCTATGGAATTTAAACAATGAAAAATGGTGTTGTATTAAAATGTACTTAAGTGTGTCTAGTTTGCATGTCTTTTAGTATTGCTAATGGGATGCAAATGTTTGTGATGTAACACTTTTGATAAATTATATGAATTGGTGTTCATACATTTTACTGGTTTTGCTATTGTAATGGAGTCTCTATAATTTTCATAACATCATCATCATCATCATCATCATCATCATCATCATTTTACATGGAGGATGATTATAGGTTTGTGCTAGTAAAAAAATTCCTTGTTTAGTTTGCATTTGTTTATTATGAGGAGTAAATTGAACCAAAGTAGGCTTATGACCCACTAAGTGCTTGTATGACCCCAAGCTTAACTTAATAAAGACTTGCACGTATGGATCTGCTTGAGTCAAATTTATGGTGCATTCATTAAGTCCCTCTAGTGAAGCCTCATGCCATTATCCCAATGTGGGCCATGATTCCTTCTCAAATGCACTTTGGGTGAGCACATAAGGCCTGTGCCTTATGTGGATTAATGTTGATGTAGCCGAGTGTTTAAATGTTGAGCACAAATAGAGTTATCCCATGGTTTTTCTTGGCTACAGTAAACCACCCCTAGACTTTCACAATATTCTTTTTATCGCGTCAGTAGACGGTGCCTTATCGAATCTTTAGATAGATTTTTGACAGAAAACCCGCAGCAGTAGACGGGGGCCGAATGGCTACGGCTTCACTATTACACTCAAAACTATTACAAACTTGATACAATATCCTTGTTCAATTTCTGATTCACAGGATCCTTCGAAAAG
Organism: Torreya grandis; assembly: GCA_037957365.1. Taxonomy (NCBI): domain Eukaryota; kingdom Viridiplantae; phylum Streptophyta; class Pinopsida; order Cupressales; family Taxaceae; genus Torreya; species Torreya grandis. Next base: position 1,001,553 of record JARHVA010002785.1, read on the forward strand.
GGCAAGTGAAGAGCATACTCTTTTACAAGGCTACTAGATCTTACAAAGAAAATTTCAATGCAAAATTGTTCGATGATCAAACTAAGGCGGAGAGGCTTATTTATAGCATTCGAGAGGTCCTGCCTGCTCGCTGGCAAGGCGGTGTCTGTCTCATCATGATTTACAGCGCATAGCTACAGTGAGATGCTATTGGACCCACCACTTGATTGATGAGTTGGTGACGGTGATGAAGGGACCATGGGTTGTGGGCCCAACATGTCTTCCACTTCATCGAATAAGTCATCTTCGGATATGGGCTAGAAAAGGCACCTTATCTGGAATGTGCTTTGAAGGTACCAATGTCGGCAACGGCCAGTATCACATGGCATATGGCGCGGAGTGCAATGAAAGTGGGATTCCCACTCAAGTTGTCGATGAATGATAGTGTGCACTACCATGTCCTGGCTGTGATTCTGTTCTTCATGGATGCGATGGGGGCCATGTCTTGCTATCCATCGATATAGATGTTCATTATGTGCCGTTCTTATCCGAATACGCCATGTCCATTGTGGTCATTTTAACAGATCAGTGAATTGATTATACAGATATTCACTGTTCAACCTTTCTATAATGATGACTCCAGTATTCTGTCTGCGGTTTGCTTGAATCGTCACTGCTGCAGACATCTGTAGGTCTTGGGCTGCTGCGTAAGAAATCCTCGTAAAATGGGGATGCATGCCTTCTCTAAGAATCTGTTCTTGGACCAGGGGATTCAAGGAATCAAATGCCTGGTTAAGTATCCTTGTAAGATTGAATCCTGGTGCAGGCTGATGTATTAAGGTAGCAGGAGGATTCTGACTAAGCCAATCTGCAACTATATTATTCTTTCCTATAATATGCTCAACTGAAAATTTAAACTGATTGAAAAATGCTTGCCACCTAACATACTTTCCACGACCATCTTTCCTACCATGATCCTTTTCTCTAAAGGTAAGAAATCTGGTGCAATCAGTTACAACAGTAAAATGTGGCAGATGCAGAAGTTTAAGCATAAACTTCTCTAGGCACTTTTTTACAACATAGATCTCCTTATCAGAAGAGATCCATTTCAGTACATCTGAGCTAAATACACCGCTAGCAAATTCACACACAAATTCAACATTATTTATAATACAAACAAGTACTCCTCCCCATGAGAGGTCTGAGGCATCGGTATATACTTTCATGTCTTGAGACTTTGGGATGTGTAAGTCTGGTAAGGCAGCAACTTTAGCTTTGATCTTCTGAACTGCCTCTGTATGTCTTTTCTCCCAATGAAAAGCACTCTTCTTCTGGAGAAGTTCTTGTAATAGGAATCTGTCTTCACCAGCGTTAGGATAAAAATTGTTTAAATAATTCAACAATCCCAAAAAAGCCTGTAACTTAGATTTATCTAGTTGCTCAGGGAAACCGATAACCTTTTCCTTTATATGTGGCTGGATCTGCAGCTTGGAATCTCGGATTACCATCCCGAGGAAGTTACATTCAGTTGTGCATAACTGAATTTTTGTCTCAGAAAGAACTATTCCTGCATCCGAAGCCATCTTAAAGAAGGTAGAGAGATGAGTAGCATGTTCTTCTAAAGAATTACTGAAGACTAAAATATCATCTATATACACACAAAAACTGAGAAGTGCCTTCAAAGATTTGATCCATATGCGCCTGGTAATAGGCTGGCGCATTCATCAAGCCAAAAGGCATGACAGTCCATTGGAAGTGGTCGAAAGGGCAACTGAATGCTGTCTTGGCTCTGTCTTCTTCCTTGACTCTTATCTGATAGATGTCGGATTTGTAGTCGAACTGTGAAAAGTATTTATAGGCTGCAACTTTCTCTAACAAGTAGCTCTTATCAGGAATTGGATATGGAAATGGTTCAGTTATTGCATTTAATGGTCGATAATTGATGACCATTCTCTTTTTGCCTCTCTTTTGTTCTGAATGCTTGTTTACCATGAAGGCATAACAACAGTATGGAGAGGTGGACTTTTCTATAAAACCATTGGCTTCCAGATCTTTGATCTGTGCCTCCATATCACTATAATCCTGTGCTGGAATGGGAATCCATTTCCCAATTTTCATGTGCTTGCCGTCAAGGATTTTTATCTCCATTTCAGGCATAGTCTTAGACCAAAACTGTTGCGGATTATCCGAACAGATAGAGGACTTGATCCTTTCACCAATTTCTAAAATTTCAGCAGGGATTATCTCATGACTCTAAGTCATAGCACTAGGAAATTGTTCTGTGGCGTAAATGAGCTGGGGTATTCTGAGCCTGTCATTCTCTATGGTGATCATTATACTTTTTGCAGTTGCACCATAGGGCGTATATCTATCTATGAATGATCCTCCTAAAAGGATGTCTATTGGCATCTTCTCTAGGGCAAAGAAATCACAATGGAAGATTTTATTTTGAATTCTCAGGGGCTGCTGGTGCTTATACTTATTGCAGGTGAAACTATTCCCCTGGATATCTATGCTCTTGTAAACAAGTCTCTCATCTAGTGTCTCCCAATCACTAATGAGTTGTGGTTTAGCAAAAGACAAAGAAGCACCTGTGTCTACTTGTGCATCTACATATCTGCCATTAATTTCTAATGTGAAAAACTGAGCAAAGCGACCATTAATTAAATGGTTCAAATAGGTAGGCTGTGGTAGTTCCAGTGAAGGAATGCTAGTACATACCAGCTTTTGTCTTCCTGGGTCTTGTACGATGATTGGCACTTCATAGACTTCTTCTTCAGGTTCTGGTTCTGCTTCTTCTTCTTGATTACTGTATTCACCAGGGCAGTAATCCTGATCGGAGTAGAAAATACTACCGACTTCATCCTCTTCTTCATAGCCATCATCCCACCGAAGGTCTGCTGCCAGTACAGGTTCTTCTGCAGGCATGATTTGTTCCCAGATGGGTTCTCTAATTTCTTTTGGCGGCTCTCTGCTAGTGAATTTGTTCTTAATCCAGGAGTCGCTTGGCTTAAACTGACTTGGAAAATGCACAGGAGGATGCTGTGGTCTGTGCATTGTTGGTGGTTGTCTTGGTTAAGAGGGCTGTCTCCCTCTAGATGATTCTCCTCTTGAAATACCTCTTCCTCTCAGTCATTCTGGTCTTTCTAGAACTTCATGATGAGCTCTGGACCAGGGTCCATATGCCTCATATGAAGGACTATAGCCTCGGGGCATGTAAGGACGTGATCCTCACTGCATGTTTGTCATTGGTTGTTCTAAATCATCGGTGAGAGATTCTAGCTCGGCTGCATCTTCATCATCGGATGCTTCATCTGGAAGATCTTCGAGAACTGGTTCATAGATTTCTTCTTGGAGGTAAAGATCTTCATCTGCATTAATAAGATCCCACCACGCTGCTGCGTTGGAGGAGAAAACAGCTTTAACTGCGGGATTTTTACAGGAGCAGTTGGGAGCAATATGGCCAGGCTTACGGCAAATATAGCAAATGGGCTTGTTGGAAGCTGGATGAGGTGAATGTCGTGTCTTGAGGAAACGATGAGGAGGAGCATATGAATGCTTCTTGGGAAAGGAGCAACGCTTGTAGGTTAGATGTCGGCGACGCTGCTTCTGCTGACGACGTGGTTGCACATAAGGTCTACAGCCAAAAGGAGCTATTTCGGGAAAAAGTGGAGTAAGGGAGGCTGCTTGATGCTTGCTAAGCTTCTACATAGACTTAGTCTCAGAGACTAAAGTCATGATATTTTGCTGTGTAAAATCAATAACATCGAATAGTGCAAGGTCTTCAATGGTAAGGCCTTTGAGATCGATATAAGACAAAACACGATCGATGAGATTGTAAGGCATAGCATGCAAAAACTTGAGTTTAACTTTAGTAGAGCCAGAGCACTGGCTTTCATAAGCAAGCTTTCTAAATTGTTTAGCAAAAGCCTCAAATTGTTTAAGATCACACAATTCCATTTTCATCAACCACTTCTTGGACTCTATCTGTTAGTTCCCGACAGGAGGAGCAAACTCATCTATTAGTAATCTATATAAAGCATTTAAAGAATCAGGTTGGTTATGTACACAGGCGTATTACTGAGCTTCAGGAATACTATCCCACTAATGATTAGTAATTCCCCATAGATATTTAACTGCAAAGCAAGTAGTACCAGCTTGATCAAGATGGGCCTGGACTGCAAGGACTCACATGGTATTACACCAGGTAGCGATCTCATTCATGGGATTCAGCAGAGCATCAATATGAGGTACCATGGTTGCAGGTGGATATGCGTACGCTGCATGAGGGAATGACTGGGTGACTTTTTGACAGTTTTAAAAGAAGGGCCAAAAGATACTGAACAAAGGGGTCTTGAGGAAGACTCGGCCTTTTGGTCTTCTTTAGATAGCCAGCTAAGACTATCATCTAAGTAGTCAAGCTTTGAATCTACAGCATCTAATTTCTTTTGAATGTTAGTAACCGTGTCCTTGATGGACAATACATCTCTACATAAATCATCAAAATTATCAGAGAAATGAGCATTGAATCTTGAGATATAATTTCTCTGTTTGAACTCATTGGATGGATTATCATAAGCAGCTAAAAAATAATGCAAAACTCTAGCAGCTTGTCTGTGGACACCCTTTGGCGGCGGCCATCTTCCACCTCTGTAGAGAGTAACTGTATCTTCTGTGAAAAATTCAAGACTGTCTTCTCTAGGAAGACTCATTAGTGTATGCGGTAAATCAGTGCCAAGATTTACCTCTTCATCCTCTATAAGAATGTGACCAGTCTTTACAGATCTACGGGATGAGGACGTAGATGGTCTAGAAGGAGAAAGACGAGAGGAACTCGTAGACAAGGATCTGGGTAATATATTTACAGATCTACCATCACTTTGATGTACAGTGGCTTGGCCTTTCATCCTGGGAGAGACATGCTTTAGCCAATCGAGTTTCCATTCGGATGGAATTTTGACTGTTTCTATATGTCCTTTCTGTAGCTGGACTGTACCACTTAATCTTCTGGCGAAAGGTAGATTTTCTAGGATTTTGGGGTGGTTTGTATTGGTCATGCTATACAAGATAGAAATGTTTATAGAAGCATATTGGAACTCACCAAACATATTCAGACCATACAAAGAGGAAAATAAACCCCAACAATCTAACGATCCATGCTTAACTTCTTTACATCCTTTGTCGCGGACTGTGACTGAAAGGTTAGGACAAAACTCAAAACAAATTACATCATCATTAAGTCGACCAAGGCTTGACAGTTGACATGAATGTTTGAAACTGACTTGGCGATGATCACACAGAGCCAAATACAATATTGGTTTTATATTAGTAGGAATCAAAGGTGTAATATAGACTCTAATCAAACCAAAATGGACAAATTTGACATCTTTATGAGAGCGGATATGCAAAATTTCTTTCTCTAGTAATAGAGGAAGCAGATTTGTCTGGAAAGTCTTTTTGGGTTGATAGACGAGAGTAAGTTCTATAGACTTAATCCTGGGTTTGACAAAAGAAAGATAAGTAGAAGTATATAAGAACTTAGACTTAACTAACTCTGATTGTTTATACACACTAGAAGCCTTAAGAGCCGGAGGCTTGAACATACTGGTTTCTTTTTCAATATCTGTTTTGGTAGTTTCAATGTCTGGACAGTCTAATATCTGATCAGGGATAAAAGGAGGTAACTCATACATTCCTTCAAGTTTAGACTCATTGACAAGTTCTACGGTAGATGTGGATGGTATTTTTCCAAATTCCATTGTGGGGAGATTTGGGTTCAGGAGTGCGAGAAATTTCTGGTCAGGGAAAAAGGTATGCAGAGATAAAAGCAGCCTATGACAATATGGATGAATGGCCTGTGACTCGATGCAATAACTTCCCAAAGAAATTTATAGAGCAGTGAACTCAAAAGATCTGATCCACGAAATAGGAAAATAATCACAACTTACAGTGAAAACTTGGACTGATTCTGTCCTTGATCTTGTTGGCTCTGATACCAATCTTTTTATCGCGTCAGTAGACGGTTCCTTATCCAATCTTTAGACAGATTTTTGACAGAAAACCCGTGGCAGTAGACGGGGGCTGAATGGCTACAGCTTCACTATTACACTCAAAACTATTATAAACTTGATACAATATCCTTGTTCAATTTCTGATTCACAGGATCCTTCGAAAAGGGCAAGTGAAGAGCATACTCTTTTACAAGGCTACTAGATCTTACAAAGAAAATTTCAATGCAAAATTGTTCGATGATCAAACTAAGGCGGAGAGGCTTATTTATAGCATTCGAGAGGTCCGGTTTCATTTTTGGGACCCATGTTGAATTGTGTTTCTATGATGGTATGACATAATGATATACTAACTTTCTCTTAAAAACTTTGAGCACTAGCTACAATAGGTGGAAAATAGTTTTTCAAAGAAGTGATTTTTGATATTGCTAATGCCTCAAATCTTAGACATTTTATAGACTTATATTGTAACTTTGTTATTGAATAGATTATTCCATATAAGGAGGTGAGTGCAACTACCTCTACACCATTAAGTGCTAGCTCACCATAATATAAATTGAATGTAAGTATACCAACTCAATTGTTGTTAGCAATAGAAGGTGGGAAATAATATGTATGAAGTGGTCCAGTGCCACAAATAAGCAACATAACTCCTATGGCATCAACTGCACTAGTAAGAATGATGAGAAAAATGCCTAGATAGGGAGGCATTGGAGGACCACCACTAGGAGAGGCACTGGGGGCACAAGCACCTCAAGTGCCATTTTCCCCCATAATAGATCTACTATGAAATGGATATGCACCTCTTAGAGTATTGTGACATGGAAAATTCTTTAAAACATATGCTAAAATGTGAACTATAGTGGTGTATGCGAAGCATAACCCAATCAAAATGTAAGGCTACTCAGTTTACAACCAATTTACTTGATCATGCCCACACTTAGGATAAAAAATTTGATCCCAACCAAACCATGGTTGATTATGATACCTTGAAGGATCCATTCCTAAAGGAATTTAACATCTTAAAGTTTGAACAATAGATCATTTCCACACTAGAATAAATTACCTAAGGACTCTCATAGAGTGTGTGTTTGTATGATACACAGTTCAAAAATATCCTATCAAAGTTCCCATATGATATTCACCCTTCTCAACATGCACAGTGGTTCATTAAGGGGTTATTCATGCCATTATAAAGAGCACTTTTCATGAAGACTTTTATAGACCCTACAGAAGTGCTTGAAGCTATGCTCAAAGTTGAGGTAGTCATAAGTGTAGACACTAAGATTAACCCATTTATGAAGGTAGAGATTGCATCTATGGCTTTCCAACTCAAAAATATTACTACCAACTCTATGCATGATTATCAAAATGGAATATGGTGTACTGATTATGAATTAAAATGACATAATAAAATTAACTACCCATAGAGGAATGTACATACTTTACTTCTAAGCTACAAAGTCTAGCAAGAAGCACATGTTGTCTAAAACTATCCTTTATTACAATACTCCATTGAAGTCAACAAAACCATTTATTATAATTTGTGTGATGCCTACACCCATACCATTGTTGATTTCTAGGTGATTGATGAAATGCATAAAAACATGGAAATGGGTACATAATAGGCTACAATAGCAGTTAGAGGACAAGCAAACCAAGGGAATGATGGTTATAACTAATAGAATATAGGCTTTGGGATGAGGCACCAGAGGGTGAGGCAAAGGATGTGGTGGTGGAAGTTTCCCATCATGCTCATGTTAGAAGAGTGGCTCAATTGAGCATTATTAGCATGACTTCCCTACACATCCCACATGTGGGTATTATCGAGGTATCCATAAGGTCAAATAATGCCTTGACCTTTATAAAAAGTTGGCCCAAGGTAGGCCTAGCACAAATAAGGTTCCATAGATGATTAGGCATGATAATAATATGGGAAAATGGACCAAAAAGGCACAACCTACACACACAAAAGCAACCAAGGTGTAGGCAACTACTCATTGTGGATTCACCACTCAATCGCCAACTATGCTAGTACCTATGTTATGCCTCAAGTATGGGGATAAGGGTCAAGATGAATGCATAATATAGCTTAAACCAAAATATACACCGTACCCAGATGTAATATGTTAGAAAGATGTACTACAATAGGATATGAGCATAATACATAACTTGCAAAGGGAGCTCCAATTAGCATGGGACCTAGAAGTGCAGGCTTCCACCTCTAGAAAGAAGTAAGATAGTTGAGAAGCTAAAGTACAAGAATTGATTGAGATTATATTCCTCTTATAGACCGAGGGTATTCTACCCCTATTGAAGAACTTACTCCTTGAACATATAGGTCAAAATCATGTTGAGGTCATCATGCCACACATATAAAGGGAATGAGAATTTTAACACACTCAAAATGCTAAATATGACCAAAAACTCATAGTGGATGCCACTATTGATGGATGGTCTATTTGTGAGGTTCTTGTAGACATAGGCACCAAGGTCAACATCTTGATAAAGATTGATTGGAAGAAGATGGATAGCATAGCTTTAAGACCTCTCCCTCATGCGATCTTCATGGCCAATAAGACACACACGTATCTTATCATAATTCTAAAGAGTGCAGTTGTAGATATTATGGGAGCTAAATTTTGGGCTAACATTGAAGTCATAGAGTTAGTAGAGCAGGACAACTACCAGGTGATTTTGGGAAGGTCATGGTGTTATGTAAATAATGCAGATATGTGTTTAAAATTTTTCTATATGACCTTTGAGAATAGAAATGAGAGGGTAGTTATACCTCTTTCAATTTACCAAGGACCCCATATGTTGAGAGCATGGACATCGAGGATGAAATCAACCATATCTGTAACATCACAACATAAGGCACCAAGACTCTATAACCAAATGATCAAGGATCCTTCTATTGGAAGATAGATAGTCAACCTTAAACACCACAAATATTGCTTATGATTGATGGGTAGAAGAAACATATGAGACCATTGGTTGATGGTTTTGCTTGGTGTAAGTAAAGGCACCAAAACCATAAATACAATCTAGATAAAGATTGATCACACTCATTAAATATGGGTATCTTATGCTAAGAAAAGGGGAAAAAGAGTGTTTTACCTTAGTAAGTAAAAACTTGTTTCATTCCCAAGATATGAAGGAAGTAATCCTATGGAAGACTACATTCATGACATTGAGTCATGCATCCCAAATGAGGTGAATAGAATGGGCACACTAGTGTAGATAATAAAAAGTATTGCCTCTAATTAGTGGGTAGTGAAAAATCTTAGTTTGACAACTTGGTCAGATATAAAGGCAACTATTTGCACTAGATTTTTAAAAAAGCAATGAGGACCTAGACATTTTAGCCTACTCTGGTGACTCTGATCCCATAGCACATGTACATATTTTTGAAGAAACATGGGCTGTTTGTCCTAAAAATGCTCCAAAAAATCTATGGGTGAATGCCTTCTATAGAACCTTAAAGATTGAAGTGTAGGCATGGTGTATAGTATATGAGACACACTATGAAAAAATAAACTGGGATGCCCTTAAGGAACGGTTTGTTCACACCTCTTTTTCTTCATAAAATATTAAACTAATTGAGCCATTATAGGTAGTTCGAAGGTCAATATTTAAAGACAATGCTATATTAGAAGAATTACTAAAATAAATGTTTGGAAAAAAAGGGTTAGCACTCCAAACCTTCTTCGAAGAATAAATCCTAAACAATGACTCTAGTGATGAAGATGATGACACATGGAAAGCATGCAACTAGAAGAATTTGGTAGGGAAAAAGAAGTTAGTGTGTTAAGCTAAGGATATCACCCCAAAAGAAGAAGACCCTACCCATAGTTGGGTAGAAGCAATCGAGGGCACTAGATAAGTTGAGGATTCACACCAGGAGAAGCATGAACCCTATCGAGCATCATTAAAAACTACCAAGGTAGATATCATTTCAGAGGGGGAACCTAAAATTGCCACCCTAGATGCCGATTTGTCGAACATGGAACTAGCTTGTATTATTGATCTTCTCAAATTATTATAAGACTTATTCTTATGAAACTATAAAGATATGAAAGGTACCCACCCATCCCTTAGGAAAATGAGCATCAAACTAGTCAATGACATGAGACCCATCAAGAAGAGGCCTTATATGATGAACCCAAATATTTGTGCCAAGGTCAAGACTGAGATAAATGTTATGCTATCTATAGGAGTTATCTACATGGTGAAATAATCTAAATAGGTCAGCCCCACAGTCATCAACATCAAAAATTATGGGTGTATTCAAATTTGTGTTGACTATAAAATGTTGAATGTCACCTGTGTGACTGACCCCTTCCCAACTCCATTCATCAATGAAGTATTGGATAGAATTATAGGTTGTGAGATATACATAATTAATTATGGATTTTTAGGATACCATCAAGTCCAAATCAAGGAGGAAGACAAGCCCAAAACCACCTTTACAACTAAATGGGGATGTTTTGCATATAACATGATGCCTTTGGGTTGAAAAATGCAAGAGTAGTTTTCTTTTGGGTGGTGATCATTAAATTCAAATACTTCATTCACAAGTTCCTCCAAGTTTATTTAGATGATTAGATAGTGTATGTATTTTTAAAAGATCACTATGACAATTTTTACCTAATGTTTGAAAGGTTCTAGTAGTTACAAATCTTTTTGAATCTCAAGAAGTGTGTTTTCACAATGTTATTTGGCACATTGATTGGGCACATCATCCACAAGGATGGTTTGATCATTAATCTAGACAAGATTGCAATCATCCTTCAGCTTTAAACACTATTAATGAAGAAAGACATCTACACCTTCTTGGTGGTATTATAAGAAGTTCATAAGGAATTATGCCAAGATTATGGTGCCACTAGAGGAAATCTTATGGAATGATGACCATTATATTAGGGTGTAATGTAGGAAGATGATTTTTAGATCCTAAACATAAAACTAAAAAGTACACTAATACTATAATTTATCAATTGGGAAACTCCTTTCCATGACCATAATGATGCCTCTAGTATTAAAATAGGTACCATTCTCTCATAACTAGGCAAAGGGAAATTAGATGATCCTATTTATTTTGTAAGTAGGAAACTAACCAAGGTAGAGAAAAATTACACCGTTACTGAGTGTGAGGTACTTGCCATGGTTTATGCTCTTTAAAAGTTTTGATAGTATTTTATTATAACCCCCTTTATCTTCTTTATTGATCATGAGGTGCTTAAGTACCTAGTGAATAATCCCATTTTTCATAGGCAAATTTGTTAATGGATCATGTTGTTTCAAGAATTCTAATTTTTTGTTGTAGTAAAGCCTAAAAAATAAAACTTGGGCTTAGACCATCTATCTTGATTAAACTATAGAGATGTGCCTATATTAATTAAATATGATATGCCTGATGTGCAACTCTAATGGGTCCAATGCATCTCAAAAGAATTAATAGAGATCATTGTATTTCTAACCTTAAAATATGCACCTCAAACCATGAAAACTAAAATAAAGAAGCAAATCATAGCTCGTGCCACCCCTTTTCAACTCATTGGTTGAAAACTATATAATGAGTCATAATGAAATCATGTGCTGATGTGTCCTAGAACATGGAATAGAATCAATACTACAAGAGGTGTATGAGGGGATTGATGGAGGGAATTTTAATGGAGACACCATGGCAGGAAACATGCTACAATCATGCCTATGGCAGATAACTCTATTTCATGACACAAAATAATATGACAAAACATCTGACATCTACTAGTGCATTAGAAAACTAAACCTCTAGGATCATATGTCCCTCATTCCCATCCTTTCTTAGGCACCATTTTGAAAATGAGCCATTGATTTTATTTGGTCTATTACTCTTATCACAAGGTGAATAGGTGAAAGGTACATTTTAGCTACTAAAAATTACTTCACCAAGTGGGCCTAAATAGTGCCAACCAAAGACTACATAGCTACCATAATATCAAGATTCATTTGGGAAAACATTATCAGTAGGTATAGATGCCTGCTTAGCTTAACTAGCAATCATGGCACATATTTTATCAATGGAATAGTTCAGATCCTGCTCTCTAAATATATGGTGGCATACCATAAAATGACACCCTACCACCCCAAGAAAATGGAACCATAGAAGCATTAAAATAAAATATTAGGGTCATGCCTCAAAAAAATATTTGACATTGGTCACAAGGATTGGTATGACCATGTGTCTATGGTATTATGGGACTATCACACAACATACAAATGCTTGAACAAGTCCACACCATTCTAATTGGTGTTTGGTGTAGAGTCCATTTTACCTATGGATTTCTTAGTTCCCTTATTGTGTAACATGTGTATTAGTTGATTGGATAACCAAAAGTATTTAAGCACATGCCTAGAATATTTAGAGAGGCTAGATGAGACACATGACCAAGCACAATGGAGCTAGTAGATAGAGAAGGCCCACCAAAATATATGGCATGATAAACACATCAAGCACAAGGTGTTTACAAAAGGTGCATTGGTGGTGTTATATGATTCTAAGTACCTAAGTTACCCAAGTAAGTTATAGATTAGGTGGATGGTACCTTATTTCATCCATAGCATCTTAGAGACTACCACATGAAAGCTACATAGATTGATTGGTGAAATGATCCTTGGGCATTTAAATGGCAAAAAATTAAAATTATACCATCACTAGGATGGCACTTGTGTCATCTAACATTGGATTTATAGTCAAAATTCATTTATTTTATCTTGTGACCATAATAAAATTAGTATGAGTCAAATATTTTCCTTATGTTTTATTTCTTTTGTGTTGTTTGAATAAGTGTGGTGCTTTTAAGCTTGAAATAAAACATTTTTGACACATATACCTGCATAAATCCAATCAAGTGAGTCAAACCTAGTCATTTTTTAAGCACTTGAGACTATACACCTAAGTTTCTAGGTGTCTGTGAAGTTTGCCAAGATAAGTAAACTATAAGTATGAATTGGTAGAAAAGTGCATTGAGTTTTCCTATGTAAGAGACTAATAGGATAAAATGAGGTGTTGGAGGACTAGTAAAAATATTTGTATGGGGTAAGGGATGCCAAAGTAAGAGAAAATAAAGCACATATAAATTGACTAAAAAGAGAGGCACACTTGAAAGGAAGTGCAACACAGAGAAGAGATGGAACCTAGGAGGCTAAATCATGCACATGTGAAGTGTTATGCCTAGGTAACCATAAGGATGGTGAAGGTTGTTTCAAGATGAACAAAGCATAATATAGTGACCATTTTCATAGTTGAAACCCACCCAAAAATCAGTGGGAAGTGATAATTTGAATTACCTATCACTTCTTCTAAGAAAACATTAATAGAGTTAATACTAGTGGAAGAATAACAAAGATCCACATTAATGAGTAGATGGTGGATGATTTTATTAGATTTCATGGGTTTTAGAAAATTTTGAGGATATAAATTACGCTAGCCATCAATTTGGTAGATGAGAACAATGTATAAAATTGGAGATGGTAGAGGTAGGAGGTTTATTATCATTTTCAAGAGATTAGAATAGAGTAAGGATCCATAGCCACTAAATGATACAATGCTACTAGAGAGGAAACAAGTTCACCACAACCCCCCCCCCAAGTGAAAATGAAATAACAAGTAGAAGATTGTGTTTTGCCCTGAGGAGAAAAGGAGGAAAGTAGAGGGAATTAGATGGGAAAATAGGGGAGATATATTTTGATAGGATAACTAGTCCACCATTAATGGGGTAGGAATCTCAATAGTCAAATGTACAGTTGCATTTCTTGTAGCTATAAAGTAAACCAAACACAATTTTGGGCTTTGGTAGGATCAATCAGTCGTGTTTCAATAGTAGTAGGTTCAAAATGGGGAATAAATGACTGAGCAAAGGTATACCACAAGTGCATAGAGATGCAAAGAAAGTGAAAGTTGTGAGGGAAGTAGCCACCGTAAAACTAAAGGCAAAAATGGTGGAGGCGGTTAGCATTGTGGAGATTGATCCAACCATGAGTGCTAAAGTCATCTATAGAGAGATAGAGTACCCACTAGAATTCATGGTGGGGGAGAAGTGGGTATCTTTTGCCCATATATGAAAGCTAAAAGACTATAACCATAAGATAAGTAACAACATGTAGGAATTAATTAAAGACTAGATGGTAGACATAAGTAGGAAGACCAAGGCAAACACTGCATTTTTTTATGTCTCCATCAAAGACAAGTTATAAACCATGGGTGCCACATAACTTTTTGACCTATCAAGCTTTAGAAAGCCATAAGACTTGGTATATTTCCTTCTCTCATGGGTGTATGGAAATCAATTCTATTTTTTTAGATGATGCATGAGGATATCTGTAAGCCACATAATTAGAGTCATAGGGCTACCTAGCACATGAGTATATATACAAGAGATGATGGAAGATAATATAAAGGTAGAGAGGTTAGAATATCTCTTGGGATACTATAAGTTAGGATTTGCATTTCTCATCAAAGACATCTAAGACCCAGGTACAAGGGTAGAAGTTCTCCGTAAAGCACAAAATGTTTCCTTGGTGATTGATGGTCAGATATAGGTAAAACTTTCCTTTGAATTTCCCACCACATGGCATAGGGAGTAATGTTCAACATCTCCAAGTTCATCATAGAGGAGATCATAAAGAATGCACAAAAATGCCATCAAGTGAGTGAGACCTTTTGGTGGGGACACATATTTATCCTAATGGTGATGAAGGAGATATGTGTGATGGATGGTGATGAGGCCCACCTATGGTTATTCCCACCAAACCATGAGTCCTTAGTGATGAAGTACCAGGACTTCATCTACCCCTAGATTATCATAAAAATACAAAACTAGAGTACAAGGGTGGTTTGATAGATATGTGGAGGCATTTAAAAAGGAGTGGAACATCTCATAAGAACTCCCTCAGTAAATCATGGGAATGATGACCTTCACCATGATGTAACACTTTTGTGTAGTGTACCTAGCACTCAAAGATGGAAATTTGTTAGGTTGGCTCTGATTACCTTATGCATTCTTAGCTAAATACTTTATGGGGGCACTAAAGAGAATCCAAAATGTGCAAAAAATTTATATTTAGGCCAAGGTCATGGATCATGATAGAAGGATGATGAGGTGCCAATTTGTGTACCCTAAATCTAAGGCAACCAAGGATGAAGAGGATGATAGTGATAAGCCTGACATCCATCCATTCCAAAGGGTAATAATCAATGGAAGAATTTTCAACCTATACTATGAGATGAAGCCACACAATAAGGGAAAAGATCTTAACAAGGATGATGATTTCCCCTCCTAGCTGGTGATGAAAGAAAGGATCCACTGAAGCTTCAAGAAAAGTCACTCCATAGGAAGTGGGGTGAAAAATTAGAAGAGATCACAGAGTGCATACATTTAAAAATATCCTTTAAGGGACAAATCATGCCACCTACCCCAAAGAAGCACATGATATTCACATAAGAGGGTACTTCTTCCAACAAGCATTCAATAAAAAAGACTAAGGGACCTATAGCATTCCCTACCAAGACCCTTATAGATACATAAATAGAGGTGACCCTAAAGCCCATTATAGAAGAAGATACTGAAGAAGATAGGTCAGGGACTTATATCCTATAAATAGAGGAAGGAGAAGAGGATCTCAATGCTATAAATGTTTAGGAAGCCCTGCAAAGTGGTGTGATCATCAAGCTAAAAGTAATAGAGGAAATGGTAAGCCTTACATCTATCACAACCTCATTAATGATCCCACCAAAGAAATTGACACTAACATCCAAGGATAAGGCCTCCCTAGTGGCCCCTTAATCTATCGAGGAGAAAAAATTAGCCTAGATAAATATGGGGCTCAATGAAAAAGATATAAATCGAGATTTGGTGCTTGAAGAGAATCAAAAACTTGACTAAGAATAGAAGAAGGCCAATTTGGATAAAAGGGCCCTAAAGCTTCCCTTGAGCATATGACTAGTAGTATAAGTGGTCAAATAGGCACCAAGTGACCTATCCAGATAAGAAGATGAAGTTATGAAGGCAAGACTAAGTAGTGAAGGGGTGTTTGTATAGAAAGAAGGAGATACTAGCACCTCAAAGAAATAAATAGAGATAGATGAGGAACACTAGTAGTAATTAGGTGACCCTAACATTGAAGGAATAAACATCAAGGTAAATAGTGAGAAGCCCTAGGATGAAAAAATGGATGAGGGGGAGATGTCTAATGAATCAACCCCCAAGGACCAAATAAGTGACTCCTTGGAGGATCACATCAAAGAGAGTGGTAGTGCTAGTGAAGAGGAGGAAGTAAAGTAGAGAGGGATATCATTGATAAGGATGATAGAGAGTTTAACATTAGGGAGATGATGTAAAAGAATTAGGGGGATAAAGATTTATACTTGTATGAAACTATGCCCCCAAAGCTACCATGATAAGGATTCATAAGAAGCTCTCATTTTTGGTATACCATTATAAGGATGAGCCCCAATTTGAGGTACCAAGAATGGCTAATTTGAGCCTATAGGATTATGAGGAAGGGTAATAATACCTTCTAGTTAACCCATACACCATGAACCTAGTCTAATCTGAGAATGTGCTAATAAAAATGGCCACAAAAGTAACATGCCAAAATATCATAAATGATAGAAAGTGAATAAATTAAAAAATCTCCTCAAGGAAGCCAAGGAGGAAATGTAGGCTAATAGGTTTAAGTTGAAACAACTTTTTGAGAATGTGGAAGAGTTTGAGCCATTTTTTATAGTCGATGTCAACACTTCAAACATTTTAGAGGTTAATAAGATTTGTGTATTGGTGAATCAAATACTCCCAAGACTACATCCCAAGTTGGCACAAGAATAAGAAGAAGAGGAAGACCCCAACATTACACTAAAGAAGGAAGGAACTATTAGAAAGGCTCTAAGAGGTAGAGGATCTCTTCACAAAGTTTAAGGAGGGTGCAAAACTAGTAGATGTCATTTTATTTAATTTATCCAACCAAGCCTCAATGATAGATGTACACTTAAATCCAGTGAAGGATGAGAAGGAGAATCTGATGGATAAGGTATACTCCATAAGCAAGGTGGAAAGGTCACAGATAATGAGCAACATCAACACATTGAGCAACTAGATCAAAGACAAGGAAAGAACCTTGGAAGAACTCTTTTATGCTCTACAAAATAAGGCCTTTGAGTAAGGGGAGATCTTAGATAGAAGTATGGCAAAGGTACAATCCAATGTAAAATCCTTCCATAAAGAGATAGATAAAATAGATACACCTGCCCTCACTACTGCATCATCTAAGATTAATATCACCACAAAATAAATCAAGCTAGCCATAAAGGGCTTTAAGGAATTCAATGCAAAACTCCAAGAGAATGTGATTGGGTTCTACACTCCCAAGAGTTTGATAGCTTAGCCTCAGGGTGGACTAAGGATTTTTTGTATGGGGCAATGTTGGGCCCCTAACCTGTTAGTGGAGTGTTTTTTCCAACTTGATATCCACCTCAACATGAAAGGATATTTTTAACAAGTGGTTAGCCTTACAGTTTTTATATCTAGCTAGAGGATGTAGTGTAAATCTTGTTCTAGTTGGTAGATAGATAACCATCTCCCATATATTCAGGGCATAAATAAAGATTTGAAGAAATGTGGTAATTACAATGTGGGGTTCGTAGGGTCATCGATCTAGTAGTTATGATGATAGAATTCTAGCTCAACACTCAACATGCAGCTTACACACTATCAAAGATGTTCCTAAAGGCTTATATAGTAAACTTAAACCAAAAAAAGAAAAGGGAGATAGATAACTACAGAGAGCCTTGGTGGAATGAATTCAAATACATGTTCTATAAACATTGTTCTAATAGCCATTAAGGCTTAAAAATAGAATGGAGGTCACTCTGGATCCAATTGTATGTGCCCAAGCTCATCTATGAGCCTTTAGGTTGTTAGTATTATGATTTGAATATAAAATATTACTATGGAATTTAAATAATGATAAATGGTGTTACATTAAAATGTACTTAAGTGTGTCTAGTTTGCATGTCTTATAGTATTGATAATGGGATGTGTTATTTGTGATGTCACATTTTTGATAAATTATGTGAGTCGGTGTTCATACATTTTGATAGATTCTCTAATTTAATTGTCTCTATAATTTTTATGACATCATCATCATTTTAAATGGAGGATGAGTATAGGTCTCTGTTAGTAAACCAAATCTATATTTAGTTTGCATCTATTTAGTATGAGGAGTAAATTAAACTAAAGAAATCTTATGACGCACTAAGTGCCTATATGACCCTGGGCTTAACTTGAGAAAGGCCTACACCTATGGATCTACCCGAGTTAAGTTTATGGTGCATTTTTTAATTCCTCCTAGTGAATCCTCACATCATGACATGACTAGCCCACTATGGGCCCCAGTTCATTCTCAACTACACTTTAGGTGAGTGCATAAGGCCTTTGCCTTATGTGTGTTAATGCTAGTACAATTGAGTGTTTAAATGCTGATCACAAAGGGAGTTATCCCATGCTCATAGTTGGTTGTAGTAAACCACCCATATACTTTCATAACACTTTCTTATTTGATCTTATTGGAAATAATGTCATGTATGTTCTCCCCAAGCTCTGAGTGACTTGGTTGACCCAAAAATGACCTCTAAAGTCTTTCCATTTTATTTTATTTCATTTGTCTTGTCAACAAGAGATCATTTCTCCCTCAAAAGTTCTCTTGGGTGTATTAACTTGGGGTTTAATCTTCTAACATCATATCAACCCCACTCTAAAGTGGGGTATATAAATTGGGCACATGATACTGGGATTAATAGGGGGATGAGTGGCTAGTATCTCTAATCCTAATGAAAGCCCAAGTCAAGTCTTACTAGATATTAGACTCTACTAAGTAGTACATATCGGGAGTCACTATGCAAAGGTATAAAACCTTGTATAGTAATTTAATAGGTATGAACACAAATGATGTGATTTCGCCCTTCTGTTAGCCACACTTAGGACCATTTAGTGAATGTGAAATTTATAGATTTTTTTAGTCAACCCCACTTGCCACAAAATTTCTTCCAAATGTTGAGTGCTCCTAACCCTAAGTTCATACCACATATCAATGCTTGAGAGATAAAGGGGGTGTAAAAACTCTACCTATACCTATTATTTAATATTTAGATTAACACTTAATTCTTCACAAGCATTCATATATTGGTGGAAAATTTAGCATAATGTACACACACCTATTTTAGTTTTAGGGATAGGATGAGCCATTAATGTTATATATATTTTATTTAATTTACATGTATGTTTTTAGAAAAAAACTATTTGTTTATATTGTAGTGTCAAAACAAGTCAAAACTATCACATTTTTTTCACACCCCTTTAGCCTAATAGGTGTTAATCTATTCATTTTATGTCATAATTTTAACTCAGAGTTTTATTTCAAAACTTTTTGTGTCACTTGTTTAAATGAGGGGTCATTACACTGCCTATTTCACCTTAAACATTTGCCTTGTATTTTTGAGTCCAAAACCATTATTATATCATTTGATTGGAGTGTTGTTACATTGCCTAAATCATTTCAAAACACTTGTCACTTTTGAAACCAAGTTCCAAACCATTGTTGTACCTCTCTTGTTTTAAATGTGTGGTTACACTCCTTGTTTTGGTCTAGCTCTTTCGCCTTAGAACATTCAAGTCTTTTTGCATTAAATTTGCAACCCAAAATTTCAAAGTGTAAATCATAAACTAATCAGGCTTATGCCAAATCCTCGTATAATTTGGGCTTATGTTGTCTAACTTTTATTTTTGGATTTGTTACTTGGGTTGATTTCATATTTGATCTAAAAGACCCTTGTTTGGACCTAGCAATTGTTGTTTGTCTTGTACCTTGTTTGATATTTTTTTGAGCTAATTATTGCCACATCCCTTATTTGAAGTTTATTATTCCAAATTCTCAATGTCCTAGTTCCATTATTCCAAAATTCTCTCGTGAGTCAAATATCTAGTCTTAATGAGCCAATTATTGAGTGTCATCTAAGATAATTACCATAGTTTAGTGTGTTTTTTGAGTTCTTGTTTGAGTTCTTTATTTTTGAGTCTAGCCTTATTTTTAATGTTAAAAATTATAATTTCCTTTGGGAAAATAATTTCTATCCTTGGGTCATAGTTCATAATTATTCTACTTTAACTAGATACTTTTGTCACTGATTATAACTGCCTTTAGGAAAATTAGTACCTTAGCCATAGATGAGTTTTGATATTTTGTATTAATTTTGCCATTGATTATAACTACCTTTGGGTAAATCAATATCAATTTTTAGACTAGTTTTCACATTTTTTTAATTCTACCTTTGTCTATCTTAGTTGTTTTACCCTTTGGACCTTTTTTACAGAGCCAAAGGTTGTTTTTTTTAATACCTCAATTGTTTTTTACCTTTAAACCCTTTGTTTTTCATGAGACCTATCTATAGATCTAAACATGCCTCATTACACACATAATGGGACCACATATAATCCAAGCTATGAGAACTTTATGACTAATAACCCATTTATTTAAGATTCGTATGATGATGTAGCTTATGAGATGGATCCCTATCCATGTTATATCATTCCATACATTGAAAAGAGGCAGGACCCATTAACGTAATATTTGGTGACTATACCTCCTTATCCAAGCCAAGAACCAAAGCAAATAATATAGTACCTTTCTCAAATGATTCATAACATTAAAAAAACGAATAAAAAGAGCCCTACTATGTTACAATGCTAACACAGAGAATTTATGATCCATACTTGTTTGAACGTCATTTGTTAGAGAATAAAGATGAAGTTCTCATTAGACCTATCAAATTAGGAGCCAAATTTTCACTAGAATTCCCACATGAAAGTCTGAGTAGTTTGACTATAAATCCTATTAATGCGCCTCAAATCTAACCATTTGAATAAGCATCAACTATTTATAGTCAATATTTAGTAAAAATTCCACAACAAAACCAAAGTGCACTTGTAAAATGGAAAGGCCCTATGGATGAATAAATATAATAGGTAGAACAAGCATACCAAAATTATCTTAACCTATCTTGAAATATTAATTCAAGGGATATTTATAACACATCACTTATTGAGATAACTCCATCAATATGGCCAAAAATAGATGCTTTAGGCTATGTAAGCTAAAATGTAGACCCATTTAGCCAAAGCACATTGGTTGGTGATATGTATAGTGTCATTATTTTGACTAAAGAGACTACCACTCAGACATAAGACCTAACCCAAAACATTTTAGATAACATGCAAGTGCATTCTAATTTAAACCAAAATGGGTCTAATTTATAATTGAGAAATACACAATAGATTCCTTCATACAATGCCATGAGTGGATTACAACAATAGGGAATAGGTACACATATTTCCCAAAATCAACAAGTAACCTCTAATATTTAATTAGCTACTTCTTAAAGTGTGTAAAAAGGGGAAACAAACCAACAATAGACCAACTTACCATTACAACAAGTGCAGAACACTACACCACCTCAACAGGTGACAATGAATGTTCTACCATAGCAAGCACATACAAATGTACCTTAACAATCACAAATGTTACCTAACCAAAAACATGTTTCTATTGGTTAGAAAGTGATGGTAAAAAAAAAAAGATAAAAAACCCCCAATAATTTCTTAACCAATAATAAGTGTGTATTTAATAATAAGTGCCTATTTAACAAAAAGTGCCTATCCAACAATAAGTGTTCAGCCAATAATAAGGTTATTATGTATAATAGGTACCATACAATAGTAAATAGTTGCCTTTCACCTAATGGGTATCACACATGCAACAATGATCCAAATTTAAACACCTCTAACAATAGGGTTCTATTCAACAATGTGTACCCTATATGTAATAGGGTTTGACAAGTAGGCAACAAGCTCCCTCTCAACCCTAGTACTACTAACACATTCCATAGAGCCAAATGTCATTACTATATACATAATTCACTAGATAGGGATATGTAGCCAATCCAAACCAAAATGTATTCTAACAATAGCGTATTCTATATCCATTGTATAATCCTAATGTACTGATATGTATACCTAATTATTTGGCTAATTCAATGAACATTCCATAATATGCCCACACCAATTAAGGTAATCCACCAT
The DNA here is from genome assembly GCA_037957365.1 of Torreya grandis. Classification (NCBI taxonomy): domain Eukaryota; kingdom Viridiplantae; phylum Streptophyta; class Pinopsida; order Cupressales; family Taxaceae; genus Torreya; species Torreya grandis. Next base: position 1,023,715 of record JARHVA010002785.1, read on the forward strand.
TAGCTGTGTAACCTAAATAATAACACACCACTCCATCTAAATTCCTTGGCCAAGAGTTATAATACATGAAGTATGTAATTCAAGCTATAAAATTTGGAAAACAAAAAGATAAATTTAGATCTAATGAAATATGCTCTTATCTATTCAACATAACATATCTATAAATACCATTTATATTGAGTTATTAGCTACCTAAATTTGACAAAATCAAAGGCAAAGGCAACCTTGAATATCATCTTAAATAATTATTTTTTGCTTGTAGCCAGTGGACTAGAGCGACATATACTTGCTTATACTCTTTCCAAGGAGTAGCGTTGGACAAGCCTTGGAATGTATATTGAAATTACTAAAGAATTCTATACCCAAATTCAATGATTTTTTAGAGAATTTTTTACAACACTTTTCATATAATTGTGAGCATGAGATTACTATTGTGGATTTAGGCCAAGTTAAGCAAAATACTAGTGAAAGCTTCATTGAATATTTGTAATGTTGGAGAGCACTAGTGAGCTAATTTACTCATAATATGAAAGATAAATAGTTGGTTGTGATATTTACTAGGATCCTACATAATGATATATCTTACCATCTCAATATGTAATGTATTCATACATTCAAAGGGGCTTATTATATTCATACATTCACAAGGAGAAGAATTCCCATTGCTAGGAAATTTAGTGACCTTGGTGAGCCTATTGAATTTGTGTTTCAAAGATTGTTTCAATTAAATATGATTAGTTGGACAATACCAAAACATTACCTGAAGGTATTCTTTTTCCTAATTTTTAAAAGGAACATGAATTTTATGAGTACCATTATGTCAAAAAACATTCCATATGTTGGTGTATCCAACTTAGGTATTTGGTAAAAAATATGATAGAAAATGGAGAGATAGAAAGAGACACTCATGCTCCTATGACCAATCATAACTTCAGTATTTACCATAATCCATTTCCACAACAACATAATAATAAAAATAACAGGTAATGGTACCAATATTAAAAACAACAACATATAACTCTATTACAAAATTAGTAGCAATAATGCCAACAACAACACAAATAATAGAATGGTCAGAACCAAGGACAAACTGACCAAACCAACCAAGGAGGCTATCATGTCATTATATATACCTATAAAAATCTTATAGGACATGTTTCAGGTGGTCATGTTGCCACTATAACCATAAATCCCTAGCCAACTACCAATAGACCTAGACCCTCACCCAACACTACTTATAAACTGAGCAATGCCTATCAACCCCCTTATGCCAATGATTATTCTATAGACCATGTTATTAGATAAGCTTGACACCATACTAGAATTATCATTTCAATCCTCATTAGCTACCTATCTAAATATCAAATCCAAGTTAGAGATCAATATTTCATAATCATGACTCAACAAGTCAGGTCATTATCAAAAGACTATAGCCAAATACTACAAATGAGCCCTTTCAGCCTTCCATGCCTATCTAAAATAAACCAATTGATAAAACTAAGAGCAAGAACTATTATATTATGGAATAGTTAAGAAATATAGTTGTACATATATCCATCATAGATTTGCTGCATATGTCTACCATCCACAAGACATTCTGAATGAGTTATTGAGTTAATCCCTCATGCTAGATGACTTCACTCCAAAATAATTTCAAGCTATGGTAGGACACTTGGCCTCTGACCAACATATCACCTTTGACCAAAGTGACATGTCATCCCTAGGCCCTTTGCATAGTAACCCATTGGATATTGAGGTCGGTATATGAAATATAAAATTAAACATGTCTTTATAGATAATAGTTTAGGCCTCAATATTGTTTCTCTAAAGTTGGTCAAACATCTTGGATATATAGTAGCCAACTTGTATCTAGATACCATATTTATCAAGGCATATGATAACAAAGAATAATAATTTAAATGTACTATTAGCTTACCAATGGTCATTGGGCCTTTGACCCATGACATGCTATGCCTTGGAATTAGAACTATTTTACAATTTGTTATTGGGGTGACCTTAGATCCATGAAATTAGGGCCATACCTTATACATTGAATCAATGTATACAATTTCCACATTCAAGAATGGAAGTTATATACACATAAAATTTTCAACTTTTATCGATTATTGACACTTTAAATCTTGTAAGAACCTATTGAGACTAAATCTCTCTGAGTGCATGCCCTAAGGGGTACATTAGGAAAGGGTTGGGTAGACATTTGGTGCTTCATAAGATTGTTGTCCCTTATTACCACATATTACCAATCCAACCAACTCTTAAAATCATTCCCTAAGCTATTATGCCTCCCTTGCACAATCCTCCAGTCTTTCTTCTCTTTCTATTCCTCTCTTCCTTGCCTCAATCCCCTTTTATCAGTTAGCTATACAAGGTCGACTGGGTCAACCTTGTATAGTTTTGGGGTATTTTTCACTTAGGAGCTAGTTGATCTTTGGCCGACCTAGCTCATAACTTAGTGAATTATTATCTATAATTATACTAGGTCGACCTATCAACTGATATATTTAGAAGGGTTTAGGGTTGAATCCACCTATATATACAAGATCGTTTCATCATTATTTCAATATGCAATTAATAATTATTATTCACTCGTGCTTCTTTATAATCTTCTCTTCCACCATTCTAGTTGAGGAGTCTTATCTCAGGGTTTTTACTTGGAGAATATAGTCTTATAGATAAGTCTTGTATGTGTTGGCCTTTCATAGTGATCCTTACAAACTATAATAACCTATTATAAATCTCATTTGGCCAAGGGAGAGATTGAGTCTCGAGGGGTTCACATTCGAGTAAGTATTTGCTAACTTTGCTCCTTTATTTAGTAGATATAAGTAGCATAAGTATTGTCTTTGAATAATATTAATCTTCATATTTCATGTATTAGGGTCTTAGTCATAATTAGATTAATTGAGATTCTCTTATACATGTTTTGATTATTTACTAACCCCTCATGTTGTGCCAAAAGATTTGGTGAGCACTAGATTATATTTACTATTCTTGTTATTAACATAGGTGAAATATCAAAACCTAGAACCCCCTTTAGGTTATTACATGATTATGTTAGATTAAAGGCTTTAGAACCCTCCTTAACATAGTGTATTATGATAAATGATCCCCTAATTAGGTTTAGTAGATCCCCATATTGGTCATGCTCCCACTTAACATATGTATTCCTAATCTAAGTGTAGGTATGCTCTATCTTCTCCTAGTTAGGATTAATTTATAGACGTGATGCATTTCTAATTGCATAAATTTTGGTGAACCCGATGTGAACTAACCCTTGTAGGATTTATTCATTTATTTATTTATTTTATCATTATTTTTATCATATATTTGTCATATTGGGTCAACTGCATCAACCTAGCTCTAAATTATATGCAGAAGTTTAACACACAAAAACATCTATATGACTTTATTATTTCTATGCAAGTTTTTTTTAAGGTACAAGCTACTAGATCAAATCATTCAACCTAATATAGTTTTCTATATTTTTAGAGTTCCAGTTCAGACTTCTAGGTTAACCCAATTGACCTTGTAAATTTTTAGGCATTTTATGTAATATACTGGTCAACCTAGTCTACCATATACATTTTAAGCACTTAGTAACAGGCATTTGTAAAGCTAGATCAACCCAGTCAACCCTGTTAGCAAAATTTTCAAGCATTTCTCAAGGTTCTTTGACAATAATCTCACTTCTCTAAATCTTTATACCCACCAAGGTTCCTTTCTATCCTTTCTCTCTTTTCTTATAGTCTTTTGTTTTTATAGTTGGTAGTCTTTAAAAATACCCTTGTAAAGTCAACTAGATCAACCCTATCAACCTAATTTTATATCATGTGTATTGTCTGGATAGCTAGATCAACTCAGTCAACCCTATTCATTTTCAAACCTTGTTTCTATAGTATAGAGGTGACACTATCGACCATGTTTTGTATTTTATGCATACAATATCAATTGTATAGACATTGTACCATGTTTTAATGTTGGAATTAACCCTTATATGATATTAATTGGCTCACAATTTCATGTCTTATCGATTGCATGTTGAGAATAGTTTAGATAGTCTAATTAGGTGGTTTTTAATTTACCATTTAGTTTTACTATTTTCTACTTTATACACACAGAACCAAATCACAAAATCTTAAATAAACACTTTAACAATTGTCTACCTAAGGCCAACCTACTTGGATTTCATCACTAATGGGGAAACAAACTTGGTTTTCTAACGAAGTATAAAAACATGGTTAATGATATATTATATCTAATCACATGACACCTTTATCACTATGGTGTGTGAAGTGAGGGGATAGGCCCCAATACCAAGCCTGTACCATTGCCATTATAGATCCCTTTTAGCCAAAACATCCTAAAACCATTCTTAGATTGCTTTCTAGTTCCTTTCTTACAACCAAATTCCTATCACATTTAAAACTATATTCTAATAATATAAAAAAAATTAGGTTGACATCTAGTTATTTTTTACTTTTCAAATTGATTGCTTGTTCTTTGATCAATTGTATTTTGTATTACACAAACTTACATTAGCTAGTGTTGGTGCAAGGTTTTGTGTTGTGTGACTTAATTGGATCAATTTCATTAATATAATTTATTCTTTGTTTCCCTTTCATTCTTACTTTTCTAAATACTTATAAGTTTATTCTTGTTTCAGTGCATGGTCATTTTAGACGACATAGTTTATTATAGACTTTCTAATTTTCCCTATTTGTTGTACTAGATCGACGTAGTTAGCCATATATACTTTTCTAGCCTTTTTTTGTTGTGATAGGTTTACCCAATCAACCCTATATTATTTAAAAACCATTTTCCTTGTGTAAGTTCGACCCAATTAACCTTGCACTATTTTCTACTTTCTCTGTTTGTTACCAGTTCACTATCTTTCCTTATTATCATTCTATTCATTTATTTACAATCATAATGAAGTCTCCTATCAGAATCTTCTTGGACAACTTGAATCTATTTAGATGCTATATGGGATATTCATTTATTCCTCTCTTTTATTCCTAAGAGCACCATCACTCTTGGGGAACCGCTTACCCTCCTTCATCCATGACTTATAACATGGTTCAAGCCACACCTCAAGATGAAGTTAATGGGTCTGATCCTTTATATACCTACAAAGATGCTTCTCATCTTCAAAATTTTCAAGCTAATGTGGGATAAATTAAAACCAATTTAATCAATAATCTCACTAATAATCCATCTTCTAGTAACCCTCCCCCTAAAACCAATTTGAGGAGTGATCCTACCAACACCAACCCACCTCCTGATATAATTCAACTTCTTTCCCAAGTTATCCAGATAATGAACATAATTCAAAACCCTAACACTAATAAAATGATGCAACTTCAAAAACATTTGATTAATATGGCTAATCAACCTCTGACTACCCATCCTCAAGCTAATCCTAATTATATTCCTCTACCTCTTAGGTATACCTTAAGCAATGTTATTCCTCAGCCCATAATGAATAATAAGATTCTTAAAACTATTAAAAATGAACCTTTATCCCCTTTTATTGTATCCATTGATATTGGTAACATATCTCCAACTATCAAGTATGATGGGACTAAAGACCTTGCCTCATTCTCAAATCCTTTGGCAACCTTTACAAAGAATGGATCCCAACTAATGCCATCACCAAAACTAAAATTTTAATCATAAAATTTAATGGTGATGTATTATAATGGTAAAAATAATTACCCCAACACTCTATTTGGAAACTTGAAGATTTGGTTAATTGTTTATTTACATAATTTCAACATAATGATCTTCTATAAAATTATCGTAGACACTTCATCAATGCTAAGCAATCTCCCACTAAATCAGCTCATGACTTTATTAAAAGATAAAAACCATTGGCCCATAAATCCAACCATAACATGAATAATGATAACTTATTAAAACTCTTTATCACTAATTTGACTCCTTCTCTTCAATACAAGGTTTGAACCTTTGCTCCCCAAACACTTAATGAAGCTTTTGACCAAGCTAACTATCAGGACTTTCTCATGAAGTAATTAAAACCTAATCCTAAACTTTTAAAAGGAGTTTTTCAAACATATACCAATAGTCTCACTAGTAATACTCTGTAAACCAAACCTAGAGTTGCTAGATTAAATATTTCTTCACCTTCTCACAAACCTCCCTTAATTCACTAAATGAAACAATTTTTACCACCCTCTAAGCCTTTCATTTATCCTAATAATCCTCCCAAATGGTATGATCTTAATATATTTTGTTGGTACCATGTAAACATTGGTCATTCCCATGAGTCCTGTAGAGGGTTCACTAAATTTGTTATTTCTTATATGCTTGGTGATTCATTTAATCATGAACCTATGATCAACCTTCATCATCAAGAATACACCACTACTTCTCAAAAGTGACAAGCTTCTAAGGATTCTACTTACAATAACCAATTTTTTTATATACAATCAACAATCAACCTAATACCAAGGATGTTTGTACCATTTATTCCAATTATAACCAATATTATAACAATTATCAATATCTTAACACTACTAAGGTCAATTATCATCACAATCATCTCATAAGGATCTTGTTACAAAACCTAAGAAGCCATCTTTAGAATAAAAAATACTTAAAGACACTACCACCACTAATCTTGCTTCAGAAGCCCATGAGGGATCACTTCCTCCTTTTAAACCCACAACTACATATATTCCTTCAAAAGATACTTTACCTCCTAAACCTCATGTTGGTTCTTCTAAATCTCATTGGAACTTTCTTAAAGAACTCAACACTATGCCTTGTAATATTCTTCTTATGGATTTGGTTCATACTTCACCCTATCATTGCACATTCCTCATGCAATAACTTCAAGAAATTGAAGATCAATCCACTATTGATGAAGAACCACCTTCTATTGAATCTCAACCTACCAACATCAATACCATTAAAACTATGTGTCCCTCTTACAAACCTTCCATTGAAGTCCTTGAAGAGGACATGATTAATGATGAAATTCTTTTTTGTGTTGATGATCCACCACTTTTTATTAAAATACCCATTAATACTACCCTTATCCATAAATTTATAGTTGATGAAGGTTATTATATTAATGCGACATCTTTATGGCTTATCTAAGAACTTGGTTATAACAAGGATCATCTTAAGCAAACCCATATTACTTGTCATGGTTTTAATAAGACAAATCAATAGCCACTTGGTTATATTTAGCTTCAATTAACAATCAAACCAAAAATTGTTTGAACTAAGTTTATGGTCCTTGATTTACCCTTATCTTATAATATACTCCTTGGTCACCCATAGAATCATCAAATGAGGGCCTTGCCTCTTCTGGTAGCCAATGCATTAAATCCTTAAATAATGGAAAATGATATAAGCATAAAGCTGATCCAAACCCATTGAGTATTCAACTTCCTAATCCAAAATCCAAATAGTATTCCTATAATTCCTAAGATCAATAGTGCTCCTTTACTAAAGTTCATCAAAATGAATACTAATTTACAAGTTACTCTTGTGGATCCTAACGATGATGAACCTAATGATTTGCAACATACTTATAATACTACCAAACTACCTCCCTACATTTCATAGTGGCTTCCTCCTCTATTACCAAGAGACCATAATATTCCTCTTATTGATGAAATTAATGATTCCCCCCATCCATGTAATACTCAAGAACCTTCTTTACTTGAAGATGCCTTCACTTTAAATGACTTTGGAGTGGCCAAATTATTTCAAGATCCTCTCATCATGTCTCCTTGTACATTTAGTAATATTAAGATTTTACCTTATAAAACTCCACATGACTCTTAAGAATGTACAATTTATCTAACATATGATGATAATTATATAATGGACCAAGCCCTATCTTGAGACTTGGATGTCCAACATTATCAAAAAACCTTAGCTCAAGTTCATGCTTTTAATCAGGCAATTCACACCATTTCTATAGATCATGACTTAGATCTCGAGGGTCAAGTGCTTCTTTCTAATTCTCCACTTATTGATACTCCTTGGGTGGTAGAGAAAATTATACATTATAAACCTTTGAAAATTATAACATCTCCTTTATCACTTATCGATCTAGTTATTGCATCTGATCCTTCTCCCATTACTAAAATGATTGACACCCTAATCTCTTTTGATCCATCTACTTCTCCTACTTCTAAGATTACACTAGATTCCAAGGCAATTGATGTCTATTAGATATACTATAAGAATGATAGACACGGTAATAAAATTCTATATGTTAAAATAGATGTTGAGTATTATGGTCCTCTTCCCACCTTGCTTATTGATGAAGCTATTCTTGAAATATTTCATGCTCAAGAACCATAACTTCCATGGTAACATCATAAACATGGGAATTTTAAAACTAAAACCCCTTGTTTCAAAAACTTTATTACTATCATTTTTTCTAAAACTAATCCTATTTCTACCTTACCTAATGCACCATACCACTTTCAATATGGTAATTCCATGCTTATTAAATAAACCACTTGTATTGAATTTGGTACTCCATCTTGTCCTCAAATAATTACAGTATCTCATGAACTCTCACCTACCAAACATGATAATTTTAGCTTATTATTTGATAAGTATCATGAGATTTTTCTTGGTACTATGAGGACATCCTTGGTATTGACCCTAGAATTATGGTGAATAATATTATTACTTATCTTGATGCCAAACCCATGCACCAAAAGCAAAGGAAATTTCCACCTAAGGTTTCCACCTTATGTCACAAGGAAATCATAAAATTACTCGATGCTAAATTTATCAAACTAGTGGACTATTCTGATTGGGTCTTCAACATTATATCTATTCAAAAAAAGGTCACTATGGTCATTCACATTTGTATTTATTTCTACAATCTTAACCTCACTTATCCCAAAGACAACTTCCCTTTACCTTCAATAGATACCATCATCAATTTCACAACTAGTTACAAAATGTTATCTCTTGTGGATGGCTTCTTAGGATATAATAAAATTCACATTTCCCCCAAGGACCAACATAAGACCACTTTTACCATGGAATAGGGCACCTATTACTATGTCAAAATGCCCTTCGACCTCAAAAATGCTAGAGTAACATGTTAACAAGCAATGAATCACATCTTTCATGATATTATCTAAAAAAATGTTAAAACCTATGTGGATGACCTCATTACTAAAACCAAAATTTTAAAGACTCATCTATTAGATCTTGATATCATCTTCGACCATCTTCTCAAATATCGAGTTACACTTAATCCTTACAAATTTGTCTTTGGTGTCACATCTATAAAATTTTTAGTATTCTTAGTTTCTCTCCATGACATTGATGTTGACCCTAATAAGATTAATGTTATCACAACATGACCTTTCCTCATTCCATTCCTAACATTCATACTTACTTAGGCAAACTTAGGGCAATTTGATGCTTTGTTTTCTAAATGGCTTATCACATCCATTCTATCAATTCTCTTCTCAATAAAGGTAATATTTTAGAATAGATGGACCCATGTTAAAAATCCTTTAATAACATAAAAGATTCAATGCTTCACCCACCTACACTTCATCCTCTTTCCAATGATCAACCCTTGATCCTATATACTTCTTTCACAACTATAGTAGTTGGGGAAATGCTTTCCCAACATGATGATACTGGAAGAGAGTATGCTATCTACTACATTACTTGAGGTGTCATCAATTATGAAACACATTATACCAAAATTGAACATGATTTCCTTTCCATCTATTTCATAACTAAAAAGTTTTACCATTACATGATTTACCAGACTACTTATGTCATCATTCATTCTGACCCCCTGCATCACTTATTCTCTAAATCCTTTCTTCCCAAAGATAGAATTGGAAAATGGATGGTCCTTATTATGAAATTTGATCTCTACATCATCACTTAAAAAACTAAGAAAGGGTAAGTCATAGCTGATCAACTTACCATAGCTCCCATTCCAGCTACTTCTCCACTTCAATATAGTCTTCCTGATGACAATATCCTCTATATTGAAGGTCTTTATCAATATATTTTTATTAAATATTTTTTTCATATCTTTACCATTGATCTTGAAGTAAATAATCTTCATGAATCTACTATTTATTCCAATACTACTAAACCTAAAGTAGTTATCGAGGAGCTTTCTAAAATTAATATCAACTTACATGAGGATACTTGAACCCTTCACTTTGATGGTGTTAAATGCCTTCAAGAAGTTGGGGCAGGTTTCATTCTTAGAATTCCTCTTGGAAAAATAATTCCTTTAACATTTCACTTCACATTTAATGTCACCAACAATATGGCTGAGTATGAACCTCTCATTTTAGGCATGAAAGGTGATCTTAATTTAGACTTTCAATACCTACATGATTTATGTGATTCTTAGATTATTTACCACCAAGTCAATGGTGATTATCAATGCAAAATAAAAAATCTCATTACTTATCATCAAATTACAACCACTCTTACCAAATATTTCATCTCTTTCACTACTGAGCCTATCCCTAGAGATCAAAATTCTATTACTGATTCTATTGCTTATTTAGCATATCTCTTTCATCCCCAGCAAGTTCTTTCTGATCCTACTTTTCTTATCTAAATAAGAAAAAAATTGTCTTCTACTCAACCACCAAATTCGCTTATCTACCACACAAAGGTTGTTACCCTTTAAAAAAGCCCATGGTATCAAGACATTAATCAATTCTTAGAACATCAAATTTATCCTCCTAACTTAGACTCTTGTGAAAATACATGCATTCATAAATAAGCTTTTAAATATGTATTTCAATATAACATCCTTTACTATCATAATGTTGAAGGTACCTTACTCCATTATGTTATACAAGATGAGGTCCTTCCTCTTCTTAAACAATCACATGGGGTCATTTGTGGTGGCCACTATAGCGAACATGCTACAACCCACAAATGCCTTCATATGAGTTACTTTTGGCCTATTCTTGAAAAGGATGCAATTGATTTCACTAAAAAGTGTACTCCTTACCAACTTCATGATAATATAATTCATTGACCTCTATCCTAAATTTAATATATCAAATCTCCTTGGCCATTTTCCACATGGGGATTTAATCTCATTAGATAATTATCTCACTCCCAAGATGGGCATGTTTTTATCATCATCACTACCAAATGGGTTGAAGCCATTCCCATTATTAATTTCACTAGTCCTACCATTTCTAAATTTATTCTTAATCAAATCATTTTTTATTTTGGTATTACCCACACCATCATTTCATAAATTTGTGGTAATTTCAAAAATAAACATGTTAAACAACTTTATGCTAAATTTAAGATCAATCCCAAATTTTTCATGCCTTATCATTCATAATGCAATGGCTTAGCTAAGGGCACTAAAAAAATTATTCAAAAGATAATTCATGAAACCCACATAGATTGTCACCTTCATCTTTACCATGCTCTTTGGGCCTATCAGACTAGCATACACACTGCCACTAGGATAACACCATTCTTGCTAGTTTATGGTTCTAAATCAGTTCTCTCATTAGAAGTTGAGCTTACCTTTCTTCGTATATCTCTTCATGGTATTATTCCTGATGAAGAATTTCATGAATCTCACCTTCATGCCCTTGATCTCCTTGATGAATGTCATATTTTTTATTTACAACATAATGCCAATATAAAGCTAATATTGCCAAATAACATAATAAACATGTAAAAATCCACACTTTTAATGTTGGTGATCTTATCCTTAAATTAGACTACACCCCGGATAAATCAAGTAAATATGCCCAAAAATTATGGGTCCCCTATTTAGTCAAAGATATTATTGGTCCAAGTACCTACTGACTTCAAACCAATGAAGGCCATATTTTCAAAGAGCCCACCAATGCATAATTCCTCAAAAAGTATTTTGAAAAAACATTCCTTATTTTCATGCCTTTATATCCACATCTATCTAACAATTTTTTTAGGTTACTTACATGGGTCTCTCCCTCTGCAATAGTTCTCTCTTTTCACAAACCTTTAGTCCTTCCTTTTTGGTCTTTTGGTTTCCCCTTTCTCTCATGAGTAGCCTTGTAAAACTATAGATAGGACTCAATATTCTTCATGATGTACCATAGTCTCCTATATTTTCATACTCTTTTTACACTCTTTTTATATCCCTTAGATTGCTCTTTTGTGAGTTACATTGTAAAACAAGGATATGACCCAATCTTCCTCACAAAAATACCATCTTTTTGCTTATCTCATTTATTTTTCCAATAATTTTTGGCACCTCCGTGGGTTTTTATTATATGATTTATAGTGTAATACCATGGATAGGATCTGAACTTACTCATAAAATTACCATCTTGTTATTCATTTTCTAAAAATGTGTTTTTGATTATTGATCTCCACCTTAGCTTTTGCTTCTTTTTATAGATGGAATTTGCATAATAATCTATGTTAGCATGTTTTCCTCCACTTACCTCATTATTATGATAAGGAATCACACTTTAATATTATTGTATCCCTTTTTCACCATTTTATCACATTTTTTTGTGATTTGAAGCAATTCAAATTGTTTCATGTGTCTTTCTTCTTGATTTCCTTTCCTTTCACTCCACATTGGATAAAACAAGGTCAAATTCAATATATAACTTTCATTTCACCTACATTTATGAGACTCTTAGACCCCATGCTCTCTTAAGCTCTCTCTCTTATCAACCAAGTCCCATGTATTCAAATAAAAGTCATTTTTATCACCCATGTTTGGTCTTCCAAATCTGTATAGAGGAGGAATCTTAAAAAAAAGCCATCAAGAAAGTTGAAAGCCAAATCATTTGATATAAAAGGAAATGATATACAAAAGGCAACATAGAAATATTAAAAGTCAAACTCACACCAAAAGACATGATTACAAGCACATCTATTATCTCTAATAGAATCTCAAACTCCATAGTTGGCCTCACCATAAAGCCAAGGTCCATTGGGGTATGGTAGGCTAGTATATTAGAATAAGAGAATTCAAAAAACTCTATGGTGCTACCTAATTTCTCACACAAGTACCCAATATTCACATTATATCGATGGATCTATAAGGGGTCCTGAAGAATGGTGAACACATTGTGGGAAGGTAGGTTCATTTTAATTTTCATGTACATATCCTTGATGGGATGATCTATATATTGCATTTATTGACCTCAAACTTGCATGGATAAGAGAATTTATTCAAAGTCCTTAAGGTCAAAAGTCATCTTTTTTTGAAAAACCTAAATCGAGTGTCTTAACTTCAATAAAGAGTTCATATACATTGATTTTTCCTTCATTATCCCCTCCACCCATTTAATTCCCCCCATTGACAAACAAATTGTGATTCCAAATATATTTTTCCTCTTCTATAATTACCTTCTTCTTCACCTCTTAAAAACATGATACTATTTTGTTTCATTTTTATCTATCCTTAGAGTGAAACAACATGTTTTAGTAACTTTAGATTACTTTGTTTATACCATAGAATTACATTTCTAGACTTGTTTTGTTTTCTTTTTTACCATTTATCATTTGTTGTACTATCTTGCTATTATAGACATCTAAGTTCATACCTATACAACTGATTAGCAAAAGGGCATTAAGGTTGGCTTATTACTTCTCATTCATGATGTTATTTTCTATTTTATGCACATTTTTCCATTATTGAGTGAGACAAGGATTTTTAATGCTCTCTCATCAATGTTTTTTTACCATTTTGTTTCTTCTTTTACCTTTGATCTTGATTACCATCCTTTTTGACATGTATCTTGGGTTTGAATTGGTGAGTTTTCCTTTCTTAATTAAGGTTTACTTGTTTGAATTTTTTGGTCTTTAGTATTCTTGGATTTTCGGTTATTTGATTTAATATTTTTTTTGAATTTGTGATTTGGTCTAACATAGCACCTATCACCTTAGCTTTCCAAATTCCCAAGTACATCCCATCCTCATAGCACTAGGTATCTTGGCTTTCCTACGTTTGTTTATTTTTGCTCTTTAGTTTTGTATTCTTGGGTTTGTTAAAATTAATCTTTGCACTGTACACAATTAAAACTAACAACACAATAGATAACCATCCAATAATAAAGGTAAGTCAAAGTGCACATCACACTTAATTTTTAGTCATTTAATTTTTAGTCACTTACTTTTTAGTCATTTACCTTTTTAGTCATTTACTCTTTAGTCATTTAATTTTTAGTCATTTAATTTCAATTATTTTATGATTTAATATACTTCAAGTTTTTTTAGCATTAATATTACGTGTTCCTATGTTATTTCTCAAAGCAACATCCCCTATTGCACCTTAGTGACATGTGATTAACTTTGAATGGGGCATATGTATACACATAATATTTTTAAATTTTATCAATTATTGACACTTTACATCTTGAGGGAACACATCAAGAATCAATCTTTATGAGTGCATGCCCTAAGGGGTACATCAAGAAAGGGGTGGGTAGACCTTTAGTGATTCATAGGATTATTCTCCCTTATTGCCACATATTCCCAATCTAACCAACTCCTAAAAACATTCCCTAAGCTATTAATCCTTCCTTGCACAATCCTCTAATCTTTTTTCTCTTTTCATCCCTCTTTTCCTCACCTTAATACCCTTTTGTTAATCGGCTGTATAAGGTCAACTAGGTTGACCCTATATAGTTTTAGGGTATTTTTCACTTGAAAGCTAGTTGATTTTTGGCCAACCTAGCTCATGACCAAGTAAATTATTATCTAGAATTGTACTAGGTTGACTGGGTTAACCCTATTGGTTGACATATTCAAAAGGGTTTAGGGTTGAATCTACCTATTTATACAAGATCATTTCATCATTATTTCAATATGCAATTAAGAGTTATTATTCACTCGTACTTATTTACAATTTGTTCTTTCACTATTCTACTTGAGGAATCTTAGCTTAGGGTTTATACTTAGAGAATCTAGTATTATGGATAAGTCTTAGATGCTTTGGCCTTTTTTAGTGATCCTTACAAACCACAAAAACCTCTTGCAAAGCCCCTTTAGCCAAGGGAGAGATTGAATCTTGATGGGACATTTAGGTAAGTATTCTATAACTTTGCTCCTCTCTTTAGTAAATGGAAGTAGTATAAGTATTGGTTTCAAATAATATTAATCTTTATATTCCATGTATTAGGGCCTTAGTCATACTCAGCTTAATTGAGATTCTCTTATACATGTTTTTATTGTTTACTAACCCCTCATGTTCTGCCACAAGATTTGGTGAGCACTATATTAGATTTACTTTTCTTGTTATTAACATAGGTGAAATATCAAAACCTAGGACCCCTTAGGGTTATTGTGTGATTGTGTTAGATTGGAGGATTTGGAACCCTACTTAGCATATTGTATTGTGATAAATAATCCCATAATTATGTCTAATGGATCTCCATATTTGTCATGCTCCTACCTAAAAAATGTATTACCAATTGTAAGTGTAGGTATGCTCTATCTTCTCTGAGTTAGGATAGATTTATAGACATGATGCATTTTGATTGTATTCAAAAGTGACTATACCAACTAATCTTTAGCCATATTAGTATTATAAATACCTTGAGGTTGAATATAAAAGCTATAAATATAAATTTGGCATGAATCATATGCCTAAATTTAATAGAGAAAAAACAATAAATGAAAAGCCATTGAATCTAGCCCAAAAGCTAATTACATTGACCTCAATAGCTTAGCCTCTACCTTATTCATGCCTCCATCAAAAATTTCCAACCACTTCTATATAAATGACAAAAGTCTTAAAGAATACAATACCTATAATACATTCCACATTGCCAAATTGCCAAAAAAATTAAAAGCTTATGGGAGGCCTAAGGCCAACTACTCACATGGAGTGGGGAACCAAAGGAAAATATCATTAGAACAAACCCATTATTTTCAAACTAGGTTCTATCCTATAATAGGACCCGCTAGTTGAAGATGATTCATGGTTGTTCATTAATGAGTTAGATGATTGTTATCAAATTGTAAAGTATCCTATTCCTAGCTGGATTATAGAACATATAGCTTATGAAGGTAGAGGCCTAGGGCTATATCAACAAGGCATGATTGAACTAGTTCTAATGACCAAGTACAGGGGAACCCATGGTATTATATTTAAACTACCACAGGGTGACCTTGCATACTTTATTAATGTTCTAACACCAATGAATATTAAAGATGATGCCAACAATGATGTAGGGTCTGATTATAACATCTTTGATGACCTTGCTGATAAAAATTTATTTTATCCCCATGTCATTTACATTGTTAACCCTATTTATCAACCTTCACATTTAACCCTTTACCATCCACAATTGATAGACTTGGATCAAAAAGAGTCAATAATGCCATTAGATAAGTTTGAAAATGATGAAGCCATATACAATTTTTTTGAATTTAGGAGTCACCTTCCTCTTAGACACCATAAAAAAGGCTTTTATATTAGATTGGATCTTTTCACCTACTTTGGAGAGCAGATGACTTCCCTAGCCAAAAATAAAAATAAAATCAAACATTGAGGTTTGAAAGTGAAAACCTCCTTGAGACACTTTTTGACCAGGGAAAAAGTAAAGAGAAAGGCAAGTCTCTTGGTAAAAATTGGTTTTTAGTGCCATTAGATGGGTCTGTTCACCCCTCTTCCTATGAAGTATAAGAGACTTATATCCCAAATCCTATTTATGGATTAGAGATTAGTACTGAAGAGCAATAATCTTTTACATAAATTGCTCAAAAGTGATATGAGGTATTTAGTTCATGGTTGTTGATAGCATTAGGAGATTCTAATTCATCCTACTTAGGAGAATTAGATGAGCTAGTCCATCTAGAGGACTTTACTATTGCTAATTAGTTTAACTCCTTTACATCTATTCTAGATGATGGTTTTACATGTCTTGTGGAGAACACTTAAGAGGTAAACATTGGGACTCTAGAGGATTGAAATTGGATTAAACTAAGCACATCCCTCACTGTGGATGAATGTGACAATTTTACAACCCTTTTGAGGGAATTTGTTGACATATTTGTATGGGATTATTCAGATATGTCAGGTCTGGACCCCACCTTGGTTGTACACCATCTCATTGTACATCTTGATGCTAATCTTATTAAATGAAAGCTATATAATATGCATCATCATACTATTGTCCTAGTCAAGAAAGAGTTGGATAAACTATTATATGTGAAATACATTAGGCCAATCAACTATTAAGAGTGGATTTTAAAAATTGTGATAGTGAATAAGAATCTAGAAGGTATCAAAATCTACATTGATTTTAAAGATATCATCAAAGCCTACCTAAAAGATGACTTTTGTTACCTAATATTGACATGATAGTCAACTCAACGGCTAGCTATGAAATGATTTCTCTTATGAATGGATTTATAGGTATAATTAGATCATAATTACACTAAAATAACAACATAAGATAACATTCACCACTCCATGGGGAATGTTTTATTCTCAAGTGATGCCATTTGGACTTAAGAATGCTGAAGCCACATACCAAAGAGGCATTATAGTAATCTTCCATGAAATGATGCATGACATCATTAAGGATTATTTAGATGATATCCTAGGTAAATCAAAGACCCATGCCAATCATCCATCCATACTATGAAGAATATTTGAGAGACTTCATGAGTACAATGTTAGTCTTAATCTAAAGAAGTGTATATTTGGCATACATTCTATCAAACTATTAGGCTTCATTATCTCTCATAAGGGTGTTGAATTATACCAAACCAAAGTTTGTGTAATTAATAAAAATAGCTCCACCATTTACCTTAAAGTAGTTTTGTAGTTTATAGGGAAAGATTCAATCAATCAGACACTACATCTCATAATTAGCTGACAAATTCCATCCATTTACACACTTACTAAAGAAGGGTGTTACATTATCCTAGAATGAAGAGTGTAAAAAACCATTTGATTAGCTTAAATAATATCTTTCCAACCCACGTATTTTGTTTTCACCAACACCAAACAAACCATTAATTATTTACCTGTTAGCAACCAAGAATGCCCTAAGGGCACTTTTGGCATAACATGATGAATAAGGAAAAGAGTATGTTGTGTATTATCTATGTTGAACATTGGTTATGTATGATCATAACTATACATTAATTAAAATAACCTATTTAGTAATGGTTTTCACAACCCAAAAGTTGCATTATTATATGATAAACAAAATGACCATTTTTATTGCCAAAGTAGATATGTTCAAGTATCTACTTTCCAAATTAGCTCTACAGGGTCGTATGGTAAAATGGATCATTCTATTGAGAAATTTTGAAATTGAATATGCCTATAAAAATTCCATTAAGGGGAAAGTACTCATAGATTAGCTTGAAAAAGTTCCTCTTCAAGATACCAAACCTCTTACATTGGGATTTCTAGATGAGACCATTATGACTGCTGAAGAAGCATAAACACTTCCTGAGGCCACATAGTGGAAGATGTACTTTGATGGATCATTCAAAATTTATGGATTAGGGGCTAGAATATTATTTGTTACACCAAAATATGAGCTCATTCCAAATTAATTTCATATTAGATTTCCCTATACCAATAATATAGTTGAGTATGAAGCACTCATTATAGGGATTCATTAATTATTATAGTAAAACATTCAACATTTACTAGTGTATGTTGATTGTTAGTTAATCATAAATTAGGATACATAGTAGTACCAAACCAAATAAAAGAAGTTGTTACCCTATAAAGATATGGTTGATACTCTCAAGCAAGAGATTTCCAACAACCAATTTCAAAGAATACCTTGAGCTAATAATCGAATAATTGATTTTGTGGCCACTATTGGATCCATGATCTAAATAGTAGTCATAGTAAGGGAATACCAATTTTTTTAAGAACATATCTTATCCCTGACACATGAATAATCATCTATCAATATGGTTTGTGACATTTTTGGTTCCACATCTCTCTGGTACTCAGATATATGTCTATATTCAAGACCAAAATATGCCTCTCAATTTATCACATAAAAAACCCTTTGCCCATAAAACCTCTTTCTATACCCTAATTGGACCAACTTTTTATCATAAAAGATATCATGTAACTCTAATTAATTATTTACCTTATATAGAATACATATTAGTGTTGATGGAAGTCCATGAAAGAGTGTGTGGATCCCAGACCATCAGGGTAATATTAACCAAAAAGTTACTGCATACTAGTTATTAATAGCCGATTAGGTAAGTAGACACATATTAATATGTAAAGAGGTGTATAAAGTGTTAGAATAATGCTTATATGATTCATACTATAGCCAAGATACCCAAACAATTGACAAAACATATCCATTCTCAATGTGGGGACTCAACTTCATAGGTAAGATCAATCCTACCTCTTATAATGGCCATAAACACATCACGACTACTATTGAATACTTCACTAAGTGGGTGTAAGCCATTCACCTCACTTTAATAATTAGTAAGCTTATCTCTAAGTTTATATCCAACCATCTCATCTATAATTATGGCATCCCCTATGACATTATATATGTTAATAGTAGATCATTCAAAAATAAAGATGTGAAATCACTTTGTAGCCAATACCACATCAAACAACATTTCTCTATCACATATTACTTATAAATCAATGACCAAATTGAGGCTTCTAATAAAACAATTTTTAATATTCTAAAAAATATTATCAATGATGCTAGTCATAATTAACACTTGTATCTATTTAATGCCTTAGAGGCATACCATATCACATTCCATACTCCAACAAGAGCTACACCCTATTCATTTATTTATGGCACTAAGGTTATTATTCTTAACAAGGTTGAGTTGCATTCTCTCTGAATTTCATTATAGCACATCATCAACGATGAAGACTACATAGTAGATCACTTGCAAGATCTAGACCTACTTGATGGAAAATGCTTGACAAACTTGAATAATCTTTAGGCATATTAACATAGATTAAAAGGCCAATACAATAGGCTCATTAAACATCATGAATTCAAAATTGGTGACCTAGTGTTAAAGGAGAATAAAAATAATGTAAATGTTGAAATAAACAAAAAAAAAAGAGTTACAACCAAATTGGTTAGTTCCCTATGTAGTTATTATTAACTTTGGTTCTCGAACATACATGTTCACTATGCCAGAGGGAGATAAACTTGATGAATGAATGAATATAATGCACTTCAAATTTTTTTATCCTTGAGGGACTTGGATTATTATCTAAAAGGATCATCTAAGTTATGCCACATTACAATTATTATTTTTACTCTATCCTATACCTTTCTATTATGCTATTAACCCTTTGCCAACTAGTTATTTTTAGACTATCACGTTTAGACTTGGTTTTAATTCATTTGTACTTTAGGTATGCTTAATGGTTGGTGATAGATTCCATTTCGGTAGTTGTTTTATAATCTAATGTAAGAATGGTAGTATATGAAACTAATATGATATTGGGCTTAATAATTGCATCCTTCGTTTGTTGTTATGTTACAACTTTATGCTTCTAATTATAACCATATATGGTCAAATTAGTACCATTGAATCTTTGTAATTATTTCCTAATTATAACCACCTATGGGAAAATTAGGAGTTACACCTTTACCATGCATTGTCACATCACCTTACCATTATTATTGTTGTTAGTGTTACCATTTGCCATTACTTAGATAGATGTCTTCTATGTAGGTATAATTATAGTGACTTGAGGTATTAAGGGCCTATGTAGGTAGTGCTCAATTCATATTAAAGTTAGCTCAGTCACCCCTTTACCATGTTCTCATTATTTTTTGAACATGTTTAAGCAACACTCTCATCTTTTTTTGAGTTAGACCATTTTATATCCCAAAAATATTTATAAAAAGACTTAAGAAATCCTAAAAATCACAAAATCATGAAAAATGGTGTAGAATTTTCATATGAGATATAAATCCATCAAATCCTTTTGCAATGGGCCATCTTATCTATTTAAGTTCATTTATAGACCACTTTGGTCTTTTTCCTCCCATTTTTGGGAAAATTACATCTACTTGAGGTCTAAATGGACTATGTAGATAGAACTTATATACATGGGGTATCTTAGGTTATCTTGGCTGCACCTTCCTTTCTTTTTTACCACTTCTTTGCCTTAAATAGTTTGGGATTCCTAACTATTTTAAGTAACTATTTGGGATCTAGATCTCACCCTAGCTAGGTAAGTGATTATTTATGTCCTCTACCCAAATACATCTCAACATGGGACTGACCCTAGGCTATGGGTCACATATGATAGGGTTATACCTCTAAGATTTTTAATGAGGGTAGATCCTCTGATTTATCATTTAACTCATTTCCACTACTAAAACCTACTAATGACCAGGGAAAAGGGAGAGAGATAACATAAAAGGGAAACCTAAGCTAACAAATGGTGATGCACCTGAAATATGGTTGATCCACTCTATTTGAACTCTTAAAACACTAATGAAACAAGTAAAAGACTAGATCTAAGACTCCAAATATCTATCATACATCAATATTTCATGTAGAGGTTAACCAAATGATCAAAAGCTAAAGGAAGTGATGGAGAGGTCTAATTTAAGACACTAAACAATCAATGTATCCACATGAGAGCTTTGATCAAAATATATTTGAACACTAAACATGACTTACTTTACAAGATCAACTAGTAACTAGGTGAGATTAGGACTTGACAAGGGAGAAGTTTATACCTCATATTCAAATCAAACTAACATGTACACACTATAATATAACAATGAAATTTGAAAGTAGTCTTATATTCATTTTAAGAGGTTACAAGCTTCATCTTGGTAAAGTTTAGTCATGCCTAAGGAGGGCTTAGAGGGATACATTGTTAGGTGCCAAAGCCTCTATATATAGAAAAAAAGGATAAAGAAAGATGGGAAGCCTCCGTTGGAGAGTGGAGAAAGAGTCATCATGATTAAGAATTAAGGAGTCATCTCATTGATTATTTTCCCTACACATGCCTTCTCCAATCAAGAGTAATCCTTATCAACAAGTTGACCTCCTTTTGTTCTAATAGTCCTCAAGCTCCTCTCATTGGTTGAGAGATATACTAAAAGAGAAGGGTTTGTTATGCAAGATGAAAAAGTCTATTTGAGTAGAATAAATGCCTTTAACTACTTCTCCAAGTACTAGTTCACCACCTTGGGACCCTAAGCCCACTTTACTTGCTTATGAGGACCAAATCTTGAAATTGATAGTGCCATGTTGTGAATGATGGTTAATACCCATTTTGTTGATGATAGAGTCACATTGATAGATGAGACCCTTTGGATTAATCACATATATACTCTATTTCCATGTTTGGATCATAGGTCCACCCTATAGGTAGAAAACCAATATAATATTATTGGTTTTCCTAGTCTTTACATCGATGCAAACCTATAGACTACATAACTTTGTTCTTAATCTAAATAGGTATAAATAGACCCATTATGTCATTTTAGGAACTAAAAAATCACCATATACATAGATCCTTCTTCTATAATAACAAACACAACTATAGAAATAACCCTACATGATTTAAATTTTATGAACCAAAGGTCCATATTTAGATTTAATGCTATCCCTTTATGTTCTTGAAACTTGAATATATGGCTGTCTGATCCATGGAATTTGATCAAGATTTAATAATGGTGAGATAATCCTTTCAAGACAATTTTTTTCTTCCATCAAAAATTGGTTCTCAGTTTGACTCTTGGTTCAACTTTATCCATCAAATATTACTCAAGCCAATCAAAATGCTCCAACCTATATTTACTTCCATTGGCCTCATAGATCCTCACTATTATGTATTAAAATTTTGACCTCCTAAAAACCATTGGTTCATGTTGTATGATGTAATATTATCCCTCAATCTAGATCCTTTGACCTTTGAACTTTAACTCATGTTGTTCGATCAAAATGTATGAAACAATGTGATCCTTAGATCTACCTGGGCCCACTTTCCTACCATTTCCTATGTACCATTAGATTATTGGTATAAATTAATGTTGATCATTGATTTATATTGGACCCACCCTTTTTTAGTAAATGTTCACCATTGGATCTCTACACGGTGAACTCATACTATTGGATATTGTCCAACTTGTAGATTTTTAAGGGATTTTAAACTAGGGACCTTTTGACCTATTTAACCCTAGTAAAAAATATTTAGATCTAATGTATTAATATGTGAGCTCACATGAAATTTTATATACTTATCAACTTTAAACCTTTTATGGAACTTTTGAACCCAAATGGTTACTTTACAGAGCTCAAACTTGATGTTAGCATGAACCATCTTATGCTACAAGTCCAAATTTGAATGCTCATAACTTGAGATAGCAAGATCATGTAGACATGAAATTTTTAAGATATGATCCTAGCATGAATAAAAACATGGAGATGCATTTTTTTGGCTCATGAGGTTTTTTGGGGTACATTTATTAAATGCTCAAGTGAGCTGGTCCATTCATTTTTGGAAGACGCCCTAGTGACAGTCTAGCTTTCCAAAGCTTGTAACAATATTTTGATCATTTATCTAAATAGGGAATTTTCTCATATAATCAATCCATACAAATATTTTGGTATGTGGGCTAAATATTTACCAACATCTTTGGTAACTCATAGGGGATACATGCCTATCTATGCAAGAGAACCCATGCCATGTTGCCTTGTCTAGTCCATTGGGCATGAAGTCTCTATTTGGATCCAACATATTGACCTAGATCCAAAATTGGATGCCAATATTTCTCTAAAACCTTAAAAAAAAAAGGACCAAGAAAAGAAAAAATAAGATAGAGTACCCAATTCACTTATTGAAGGGAGACTAACCAAGAACAAAATAGGGACAACAAACAAATATGCCAAAAAATGCACTTGGAGGAGATTATAATAACTAACCTTATATATATATATATATATATATATATATATATATATATATATATATATATCTTAAAACTATGTGTACCTTTCCTCCTATATCAAAAGGAAAGTTTGAAAACCTTCTATCATCATGAGATGTGTAATTTAATGAGGCATGCAATTCATTGAACCTTGGTCTTGATGTCCGCTTATTTATTACATCTATCATTTTCTTTATCATGATGTTCAATCAAAACAAGTAGCTCCAAATAGGTCAACTATGTGCATCTAGATAGTCTCAAATTTATCATATGGATCCCCAACTACAACATCTAATAGTGGTTTAATAAATCATACCTCTTTTATTTCCATAATGTCTTCCATAAGATTGGGTCTTTCTTCAGCTGCAAGTTCTTTAACCTCATTAAGGAGTTGTACATATTCTACCCAATCATAGTCATTATCCTCCATGGGAAATTCTCTATCTGCCTTCTCAAGCACTTGATCCTTAACTTGAAAAAGATACTCAAGATCTTGAAAGAGATTCATTTGTAGCTTCCAATCATTTTTGTCTTTGTCATCTAGAACCACTATTTCTTTACTCTTCTCTTCTTGATGTATGAGGTCATCAAGCTGGTGTTCTTCATGCTCCAATGCATTTGAGGGTGATTCAAAATTATATATAGGTATTGAGTCACCTCTAAGAACTATTCCTTTTACCTTGGCTTCATGAGACTCTTTTAGGACTACAACTTCCTGAGGAGTGGATTGACCTTTATCCTTGATACTATACTCCATTTCATACTTGAGATGGTCATTCACTACTTCATTATCAAATATGGAGTCTTCCTCAAATGCCTCTTTTTCAAAGTCTTGGTAGTATTCCTCATGAATAGATATAAAAGAGTCTTAAATACATATTTACTCATTAAAAAGGATTAATTTTCCCTTGTTTTCAACAAGTGGTGTCCTAATAATGATCTCCTTCTCAGAATTTGATAATCTATCATTATCAGTTATGATCTCAGTATGAAGTTCACTGGTTGCCTCTAAAAGAAGTGGCATAGGATATTCTTGGGATGACTCCAAGATAGATGAGACATATGTGACACATCCTTGGTCCAATTCTTTGTATTTGATAGTCATGTCATCCTCCTTTTTCATACTAATCTAGATGGATTTCCAAGATGGAAATGAACTAGATTCTTGAGAAGGAGGGTTCAGGGTTGAATAGCTTTGGATATGCTTAACTGAATGATTTGGTTCCAAGATGGAAATTATAGAGGTTATTCTTTACCCTTTTGATTTTGGTTTTCCTCATCTTTCCTTGTATTCAAATCTAACTCTTTGATTTGCTTATCAATATTCTCTTATAACATATTTTCTTTAAGGTAGTTAATGGATTCATGAAGATAAGGAACATAAGAAGATTCTTGAGGAGGGATGAGAGAGGTTTGCATAGGTTTAGATCGTCTTTTAACTTAGGCTTTCAAATATATATTTGTCTCACTTTACCTACCTCATGACTTCACCACTTGATTCCATCTTGGAACATTGAAGGACTTCTTAAGGGATTCTTGAGGAAGAATGGAGTCTTGGACCTCAACAACAAGCTATTCTACAAGAATATCCTTCTTTCTTTGACAACTTTCTTGGATAGATTTCTAGGATTGAAAGGTCTGAGGAACAAATGAAAAACTTGGAATACTCAAAGGGCCACTTGGAATGGTGTCTTGGGGAGGAATGGGTGGCACATAGAAGGCTGAGGTGGTGTATATGAAGGCACATAAGATTGACAAGGTTGGACTTATGATTATTTAAGGATTTTTAGCTTATGCTTAATGATTTGAATGTAACCACCTACATCCATCATCTCATCTATGAGATTGTTCCAAACTTCTATCTCAATAGGTACCCATTCTTTTTTTAATTGTTGTAATGACTCCCTTACATAATAGATCTAGTGAGTAGGGACATCTTGTCCATAGCACTTTTGTGAGAAAAATTATATGCATGCCTATCAAGGATCACTAAAGTTCACTTAAGTGCTGGTATGGATGGCTCATGATAGGGCTGGTAAGGAGTAGTATTGTGATGAATTTGTTGTTCATAGGAAGGATCACAGAAATAGTCTTGTATGTATGATTGATATAGGTCCTCATATTATTGATGAGGATCATGAGAAAGGTAAGATGCATTCCATTAATAATAAGGATCATGAAAAACCTGATAAATCTCATCATAACTTGGATAGGATTCTTGATAAGGCTGATTAAGCTCATATGGATCATGAGGACCAAATTGGGGTTGCTGATAAAGAGGTGAAAGATAGGGGTATTCACTATTGTTATTCATATTAACCTCATATATTAAATGAGATGCAGGAATCGACTAAATTTTTTATAGAGATATACTTGGTCTACTCATAACTAGAAACTTTGATTCAAAGTCACCATTAGTGCTAACTTTCTTGCTTCCAAAATCTAATCAAAGGAAAGACACACCAACAATATTTGCATTCTTTTAGACTTTTGTCCCACTGAGCATGCCACAATTATTGGGGATCTAGATTGTACCCTAGCTAGTTAAGGGATTGCTTAGGTCCTATACCCAAATCTATCTCAGCATGAGACTGACCCCAAGCTATGGGTCACCTATGATAGGGTTAGGTCTCTAGGATTTTTAATGAGGCTAGCTCCTCTGATGCATCATTTAGCTCATTTCCACTACTAAAACCTACTAATGACTAGGGAAAAGGGAGAGAGATAACATAAGATAGAAACCTAAGATAAAAAATGGTGATGTACCTAAAATATGGTTGATTCACTCTATTTTAACTCTTAAAAAACTAATGAAACAAGTAAAAGACTAGATCTAGGACTCCAGATATCTTTCATACATCAGTATTTAATACAAGTGTTTACCAAATGATCAAAAGATGAGGGAAGTTATGGAGAGGTTTAATACAAGACATTAACTAGTCAAAGTATCCATATACGAGCTTTGATAAAAAAATATTTAAACAATAAACATGACCTTCATAAGAATATCAACAAGTAACTAGATGAGATGAGGACTTGAGAAGGGAGAGGTTTCTACCACATATGCAAATCAAAATGAAATGTACATACTATACTAGAACAATGAAATTTGAAATTAATATTGTATTCATCTCAAGAGGTTATAAGCTCCATCTTGGTAGAGTTTAGTCATGCCAAAGAAAGGGATTAGAGGGATACATTTTTAGGCTCTAAAGCCTCTATATATAGGAAAAAAGGAGAAATAAAGAGATGATAAACCTCTGTGGGAGAGTGGAAAAAGAGTCATCATGATTAAGAAGTGAGGTGGAAACTCATTAATTATTTTCCTTATGTATGCCTTATCCAATTAAGATTGATATTTATCAACAAGTTGACCTCCTTTTGTTCCAATAGTCTTTTAGATCCTCTCATTGGCTTAGAGATCCACTAGAAGATAAGGGTTTGTTCTGTATGATGACAAAGTCTATTTGAGTGGAATAAATGCCTTCAATTGCTTCTCTAACTACCATTTTACCACCTTGGGACCTTAAGCCCACTTGAATTACTTATGAATATAAAATCTTTGAATCTTGAAACTAATAGTTCCATGTCATGAATAGTGGTTAACACCCATTTTTTTGATGATAGAGCCACATAGATAGATGAGACCATTTGCATTAATCACATATCTTCTCTATTTCTATGTTTAGGTCCTAGGTCCATTCTATATGTAGAAAAACAATATATGATTATTGGTTTTCCTATAGTATTTATGTCGATCTAGATCTATAGACTACATAGCTTCATTCTTGATCCAAATAGGTCTAAATAGACCCATTATATCATTTCAAGAATTGAGAAATCACCATATACATGGATCCTTCTTCTAGAATACTAAACACAGTTACAAAAATAACCCTACATTATATAAATTTTACAAACCAAAGCTCCATATTTATCTTTAATGGCATCCCTTTATGTTCTTGATATTTGACTGTATGGATTTGCTTACTCCATGGAATTTGATCAATATTTAATGGTGGCAAGATGATCCTTGCAAGACCTTGTTTTATTCCATTGAAAACTAATTCTCGATTTGAATCCTAGTTTAACTTTGTCCATCAAATGATGCTCAAGCCCTTAAAAATGCTCTAACTTGTCTTTACTCCCATTGGCCTCGTAGAACCTTGCTATTAGATATTGGAATTTTAACCTCTTGTATTCCATTAGATCATGCTACATGATGAAATATAAGCCCTAAATCTAGATCCTTTGACCTCTAGAATGTAACTCACACTGTTAGATCAAAATTTATGAAGTAATGTGAGCCTTTGATCTACCTGGGCCCACTTTCCTACCATTTTTTATTTACCATTGAATCATTGGTATGAATGAATGCTAATCATTAATTTATATTGGACCTACCCTTTTGTTAGTGAATGCACACTATTGGATCTCTACACAGTGAACCTGCACTATTGGATCTTGTCCAACTTATAGCTTTTTAAGGGCTTCTAAACTAGGGACCTTTTGACCTATTTGACCCCAGTACAAACCATTAGATCTCATGTGTCAGTATGCAAGCTCAAATGGGCAATTATATCTTGATCAAATTTAAACCTTTTAAGGACCATTTGAACCCCAATGGTTACTTTATGAATCTCAAACTTGACTTTAACATGAATGTCTTATACTGTAGGTCCAACTTTGAACACTCATACATGAAATTTGTAGGATATGATTCGGTGTGAATAAAAATATGATACTACTTTCTTTTGACTCATGAGAATTTCTAGGGTGCATTTATTAAATTATTAATTGAGCTGATCCATTCATTTCTAGAAGACACCCTAGTGATGGTCTAGCCTTCTAAAGCTTGTATAAATCTTTTGATCATTCATCTAAACAAGGACTTTTCCCATCTGATCAATCCATGCAAAGAGTTTGGTATGTGGGCCAATTATTGGCCAATAGTAACCACTTTTAATTTAGTTTCCTCATCCTTATTGGCCTTATCTGTATGCTCTCACCATTTTGAGAGTTTATATTGTGAGCATTGTGCATTTGAACTTAATTACACTTGTGGCCACTTCACTTTTCTTACACTCTCACCATTTTATGAGAAACCGTTGCCTACGCTCTCACTATTTTGTGAGATAATTCTCATTTCAACCCTTAGATGTAATAGACATTATGATTACCAATTCAATTCATTTGTGAATACTCATCTCTTGACTTTTAGTATGGCTTCATCCTAAACCATACTCTCATAATTGTGTAATTTATTTTTGTTGACATTTTCATGACTCTAAAATGTCATCCCTCTTTTCCCATGAACTCATAATTTGTGAGGTAATTCCTATTTTATTCTATAATTCAATCATGTTTACTTATCATTCATTTTATTCTATCCCATATCCTGGGAGAACTATATTTGGCCTGAAGTTCACATTAGATCTTGTGTCCATGGAATTATGTAGGCAACATTCACTTACCTAATGTATCTAGAGTCATCTCGGATACCCCTTCATTTTATTTTATTCCCCCCATTTTGTCTATTTTGTTATCTCCTATATCCTAAGGTCAATTTTTGTTCCATCTTGTTTATGTCATTATCTCCTATAACCTAGGGACAGTGTTTGTCATCTTGTTTGTGTCATTATTTCTATATAACCTAGGGGCAACCTTGTGCCAACTATTCTTATGTTGTTTTTCCTATGTTGTTACTATCTAGCTTAGGGTTTACCCTATTTCCAAGAGTAATACCTTTATTACACATGAATAATTTATTTTCTATTTGTACTAACATTTTGATTAACCATTGTTTGCCTATTATTTAGCTTAGTTTGTTTATTTTTGTGTGTTTATATTAGTTTATTTACTGCACTTTTCTTTGCTTTAGATTATTTAGTTGTTATATTTGTTTTATTTTTTATTTCGTTATTTATTTATTTATTTTATTTATCTATTTATTTATTTTATCTATCTTTGTTTTGTTTTATTTATACTATTTATTCATTTATAGTTTTGTTGTGTTTTATTTGTTTTTGTTTATTGGTGTTTTATTGTTTGTTTGTTTGGTTGTTTTTACCTATTTGTTGTTTTATTATTTGTTTATGACATTGTTTATTATTTTCTTTGTATAGTTTGTTTATTTTCTTAGTTTTAGTATTTTATCAATTTTATTTACTTGTATGGTTTTTTTATATTTTTTATGTATGTTTGTTTATTTATTTTTATATGTTTTGTTTGTTAGTTTGTAAAGTTACTTTGTATTTTCTTGTTTGTGTTTATTTATTTATTCCATTTATTTGTAATTATTTGTTTTTTTATATTTATTTATTTGTTTTGTTTGTTCTTTCATTATTATTTATTTGTTTTATTGTTGTTTTGGTCTTTTTTGGCCTTTTTGTTTCTCAATTATCATAATATTATTACATGTTGTTTACACTTAAGTCTTGATTATCCATATAATGTACTTAGGCTATGAATTTTTTATTTAGTCTTACACTTGGTTTATTTGTTATATTTACAATTGGGCTTTTATTGTTCATATCTTATTCCTAAGTTGTTTATATTTACATTTAAATTAATTTTTCCATGATAATTATCACGCATAATATCATAAACGACAACAAAAACATGCACATAGAGTCTATCATAGAAATGTAATGGTAGTACTTCTACAATATATCAAACCAACCAACTACCCAAACACATTCCTAAATCCATGAGTAATAAATAAGAGAAATAATGCTTTATTATTTGTTTATATAGATGTGCATCTATGAATAAGCATAGATACGAGTCATACAACATAATCAGATGAACACCCAACATAAAATCTCATAACCATGGCATAATAAATAAATAAACAGAGCATACATAAGCATAAACATCAAAAATGTTAAATATCTATAATTCTAATCAATGATAAACATGAGATAAACAAGATAATGAGTATGACATCATATATATATCAAGAATATCATATACATGTACATTAGCCTCAAATGGCCCAAAATTCCATGTCAATGTATTTTGAATGTCATGTACATATATGATATAAAGATATCACATTAGTGTCTCAAAAATACATCAATAGTGCTAATATAATGTGTATAATGTCATATACAAAAATTATGCAAAAATTTCAAAATCCAAGGTACCTATGATTAAATTTGGCTTTGTGTGTCCATGGGACATGTAGTTGGAGGAGGCCCTGGTAACCCTGATAGCCCTGGTGGTGGTGGTCATGGCTAATGAATAGACTAGCTTGAGGCACCTATAACATGAGTCTTAGTCTGAGACTGACCAAACCTACTCACTGCCCTCTATGCATCCCAAATCTCAAATGTAATAATCTATTGATCCTTAAGC